>OZ035954.1:13479229-14123063 GCA_964034955.1 Orchesella flavescens
ACCAGGGATCCTTATGCTCAACCGCTTTCTGGATATGTTGAATAGTTACGCATCAGAGGCAGTGATGTGCATCAACGGATTTTTTCAATTCTACGCCTTACATCATAGAGGTTGACATCATAGTCAATTGGTAAAAAATAGTTTCAATAATTTTTTATATAATATTTCTCTTTTAGGCAATTCAAGACGTCGAAAAAAGGCTCGACTGGAAAGATTGAACCTTCTTTTAGCAAAGCTCGTATTTGCATCCGCCATCACAGTTCCAGTTGCTTTGGTATTTGGCATATATTGGCGGAACCCCTGCAACCCAACCTTGATCGGCTTCTGGCTTCTAAAGGAATGCGATTTAGAGGGAAAAGGTATTGCTGCAAAAATAGCAACTGGGACGTGGATGAAGCTTTTGGTCCTTGCTGTAAATTACCTCTTTTGGGCCTTTGCAAGCCATGTTGCTCCACTGTGTGTCTCTGGTTTGCTTATACTGTGCACGCTAACACTTGTTGGTTTTATTGATAATTTGTCGCACAGGGTCAAATTTCCAATATTCGTTTATCGCAATGCAAAAATTTACAGGTCTATACAGCTGCTCTCACTTCTGTTAAACGGAATGTTGCAAAATATATTTCTTGACTTGTTTTTGGTAATCATTTTCGTTTGTGCGGCAAGCCTGGTGGCATTAATTAAAATTGACTGGACTATCTCAAAAACGATTCCACTTGCACTCTGTGGATTGTTGCTTGCTGACAGCCTAAGTATTATTCTGATACTATTGAGCGCGATGACAGAGGTGTATGTCGAATCAAAGAATCTGCTTCATGGTGTGCGAGGAGCCGGTGTTCTAAGGTTACGGATGCTTGTAACTCACGGAAAATGGGTGAGACGATTTTACAAATCTTGTGCGCCCATTAAAATAAAAATTGGACACACTAACTTCTTGGATAAAACCACACCAATTGTTATGGTTGATATTGCCCTTAATCTAGCAGTCCATTTAATGTTGATTGCAGGGTAAGTTACAATTGCATTTGTTAGCTGGCTGAATATACAAAATCATTTAAGCCACTACTAATAAGTATTGTTAACGTAGCTGATCACAATTCCATCAGTTATCAGCTACGTAATTCATTATATGAATATTATCGATGTAAATATATCTGTCAATTATGTCATGACCGTGTATGATGGCAAATGGTCAAATAAAACTAACTAACTACTAGTAATTATTAGAAAGAATAACATTAGTTCTGAAAATAGGACGTTGCTTTGGTAAAAATTACATGTATCCTTGTTATCAACCGTCTGTGGAGTGGAATAACACTATAATCTCGATCGCTTTATCTAGCAATGCTATAGAGTCCTATATATATAATGCTTTATACAATATATATTTTCATTCTTATGAAGAATTTCATGCTCAAGATTTTCTCACTTCCCCAACAATTTGCATTGCAAGCTTTTTCAATTTGATCAATGGATATTTTCCCCTGTTTATATGGATTATAAAAATATCCCTGGTTATAATTATTAGCACACATTTTTTAATTCACTAACTTACCAGCGAGGAGACGGTTATGTCTGATTATGTTGTAGTTCCTTTTAAGGAGTAACTAAACCTATATATAACCGGGCATGTTAAAAATAGTTTCATTGAAACTTCTAACGTTCTCTATATAAAATTGACACATCATTTTCATGTTGATAGACATTAATTTTCTGATGCATCTGATGACTTGAAAAAATTAAACGAATTGTTCATTGTTCCGATTCAACATTTTCAAAAAAATTTATTTTCATCTTAAAATGTATATGTAAGTCCATTTTATTATTAATTGTATCAGTATATTTTAGTTAAAAAGATGCATTCAATTTCAATACTACAATAATATTTTATAATATCCTGATGATACCTGGTAACAATGCAATGCCACTGGAAATTCCCATCAAATCCTTGACCCAATTGGCACCTTCCTCCCCAAAAAAAACTAAGTAAGAAACTCTCAACTAAAATTGAGAGTTACATACTTACTCAGTTTATTTTACTATTTTCAAAATGTTTAGTTTTCAAAAGCATGTTCTTGGTACTTTCATACCCGTTACTAACACATTTTTCTAATCATAATCTTTTTTACTCGTATGCAAAATGTCCATTAGTAGCAGCAAGGAGAGAATTTTTAAAATAGCATGGAATGATGTATTAGGAAACATGATGTCGTTTCACAAGGCCTTGTTGACTTAAACTCAAATATTTGATAATAAACAAGGAAAGGGCAAGCACGTGGCAAACTTATTTACACATACGGCGACAAGGAAAGACATGCGAAGCTCAGTTTTTTGTTGTCAGTGATATCTTTGAAGCATCAAACATTTGTTGTTTAAACCATCAAGATTTCTTTTCCTTTCTTCCTAAGAAAACTGGTGAGAGCAGTGCAGGTTTCCCAATTTTCAAGGCTTACTTGCATTGCTACTCATTGCGATTACGGAAAAATTATCAATTTGAACGTGTGGTTCCTCTAGTTTTTAATAACTTGTTTTTTCCGGAATGAATTGTCGGAGTTGAATATATTTTCTTTTCATTTGATTCAAATCATAGAGGTTGTACTTAGCGAGATATTATGGTTTCTTGAATTATCAAATAGGTCATCTTATACCAGCAAACGTTTCTATTTATTAACACGTGAAAAACAGAAATTCACAAGATATTGAAATCAATCTATTCACCATTGGAGCTACACACACAAAAGGCGAGGGAAAGTTACTCCAATTTAATGCTATATACCTATTGAGCATAAAAGTTTGAACATGTTCAAGGTTAAACCTATCTTTTAACTATTCATTAGACACATATGTTCCGATGAGTGATCAGTTAGCTTACATATGAAATTGAAACAATCACATATCTATCACATGTTTGTGGCGCAGAGATTACAACACAAATTTTGACCACAAAATCGTTTAAGTAATAAACCCGGCAAGCCAGAGTAGAAAAATGTTGCTCAATCGGCGAGTTAAAACGTTATAATTATTTAACACTAACATTTTAATCATTATGTCATGATCATGAAATGTATTCGTCACCGTTGTTTTAGTAACTTTTGTACAAGACAATCAAACTGACTGCGTTTTCTACCATAACACAGAATATTGACACGGCAGTAGCCGGAGTAAATCTTTTGATCCAACTGACACCAAATCCAAGTAGAGGACATGATCTCAGCAACTTTCTATCGTATCTTCGATACAAACGTTCCTTCCAATATTGGTGAAACTTCAAAGATTGAGAAGCTGCGATTGACGCATATCCAACTAGCAAAAAGTCTATAATAGTAAACACGAGAACAATCAAAATTGATCCTACGTAAACACTTGGATACATTTTCGTACGCATCATGATAACTACGAATGCACTAAGTGAGCCGAGTGGAACGCCCATTCCAATAAGAATCTGAATAAAGGAATTGGCGATAGCATTGCCTTGTGTGATCAGAATTTGTAGGTGTTGATGAAGGTCAAAGAATGTTTTAAAATTTTCCCCATGAGTTATCATAAGTAGATTCGAACTGGACCGAGCGATGGCGTCCAGAAATCCAGTTGCACACATTACAAATATCAAAGAATAAAGAGTGATGTTGAAGTTTAAATGAGTCACAGCTACACAAGCAAATCCTTTTAATATTACGCTCCAGAAGATGTCCATGTCAATAAAAATTAGGTGGCCAATATATTGTATTGGATCGTAATGACCAATCAAGGGAACTGTAACGGATAGGATAGGAAACGCAGCAAATGTGAGTGCCAGGAGGTAAACCATTACTTCCGGTTTTTTAGGTTGACGTTCACCGTTTCGAAACTTGGACCAACCAAGGTGTAACCCTGATTGTAGTGCTAATACTTCGTTTAAAATGAAACACAACTCTTTTGCGTATGTTTCCATGGTCATTGCTGCTGCAAGACCGACAGTGCCAGCACATATTAGTATTGATTGAAACACGAGAGTTATCATATTTTCAGTGTTGGTTGCCCAATGCATTTTAAGTAAAAGAACTTGCCAAAAACCAAACATGATGAACATTCCCATTTGAAGTTTGAAAAGGATCCACTGGACTCCCCCTTTTGTACCCCAATGACATTTTGGATTTACTATAAAGTAAATTTTGTCGTTTAGGCAAAGGAAAGATGTTGTTATTTGCTGGGCGTAATATATAACATTGACGGCACCTACCAGTGCACTCATTTTCGAATACAATTTTATGTATACTAGCAATTGCTTTTTATCAAGCAAACATTACTGCGTATGGATGTTTAGAGCAGACTTTTTAGACTGGACATATTCTTTATTCGTTATAAGCTTCAATTATTTGGTGGTGTATTTTTTATAAAACATTTAATATTATATTAGCTGTTGGGCTTATTTTTCGTGGATGTTTTAATTGGACGACGGAGAAACTTATTTCAGTTATTAAAAAATATGGCTAGAATCTAATACATAGGCTTTTATATTATGATGATACACTTTTATAACTGCCATATCTAGATAAAATAGCCCAGAATCTTAGCTATCGAAATGACTTTCCCCCTTATTGCAGTGGCAGTTACACCATGGATATTTCAAACAGTGAGCGTAGAGATTGAATCAACTCTTATATTCAGATGCGTCTCTGATCTGCTTACTAGTAATATGAAATGTTCCTCTCTCAACCAAATTTGCACATTCGACTTTTGAGTTAACAACCGTGAATTACTGTGTATAAAAACGGGCTAAAGGGTTTTGTGAACAGATAGCGAATATACACGAAGGTTAAGGGTATATTCGTGGAAAAGTAGAAACTGGTTCCCCACAAACAATTTTTTGCAGTTTTAAAACGAACCATATTATAATTAAAAAAGCTTGCGTAGTATTTTTTTTAATTTAAAAGGAATAAGAAAAGTTTAAAAGGAGCCATACACTCAAGCATCGCAGCCAATAGAAATACTAGTTTGCTTGGAGACAATTTAAATAACTATAAGTCAAAATCGATTAGATTTAACAAAGTCTAGTATAATATACGCAACGGTCCATTAAATCTACATTGCTACAATTGATTGAGATATGGAATTGTTTAATACTGATTGGTTTCCTTAAAAAATGATGAAATTTTGAAATTGTATTATATCCAATTAAAATTTACAAAAGGCAGCGTTTTTTATTTAGCAAACCATTTGTATGTACAACTCCATGTGAATTCAATTCTTGGTTTTCTTAAAAAGCTAATCCATGCCCAAATTGCTCAAAATCCGATGGTTTTATCATCTTGAATATTTTCTCGTATCTATGTATAATTTTGAAAAAAACAAGGCATTCCGGGCCTGCGCTTGTCTTTTAATGCAGACACATGCAACGCAATGCAGAAGCATTTCCTAAAATGAAGAAGTGAAAGGAAAAGAGTATCAATTCGATGAACTATTGCTACAATCTACAATCAAACAATTCGTTTTAACAGCAAAGCAGCATAATTTATAAAGGGTTAAGTTAATTAATAATTTTGAATTCAGAAAAATTAAATTATTTTTCATATCTGTCCCGTACAACCATTAAAGTTCCTAGTTTCTCTACTCTACTCTAAAAAGTACTAAAATACTCATACTCGAGAGCAAAAATTAGTAATTAAACAATTAAAAACCTAACCTGTTGAGGCAACTTCGTGTGAGCATCTTTTTGGGTTAAAAGTATATATAACTTGTTGTAAGGACATAAATTCAATTCACAAACATTGCATGAATAACCTTATGCAAACAGCGATATCAGATGAATTAAAGTTCTAGAAAAAAAAAGAAATCTATTTTACATAACAAGCAACTCAAGGCAACTATGCATATAAAGTCGTATTTACGGTGATGCTTGAGTCACTTACAGTGTGGAATGCCAATGTTGAATTTCCAGTTGATGACACTTCAGTGCATCAGTGAAAAACTGTTAAATGTCAATTGTAAAAAAATAGTAAGTTCTACTGGGACGATTAATTGTTAAAAGATTGACTAATAGATGGATTATACGATGCTTTGAGACATGAATGAAATCGATTTTGGCTGCTGAATTATTGATTACGAGACTCAAAAATATTGCATGTGCATAAAAGAAATTCGAAAGCATGCTGTTTATTACATGTATTTGTTTGTTTGCGTGTTAGTTAGTTATTGAAAATTTCAATGCTTTTTAATTTATTTTAGATAAGCACAATAATGTTCCGCTTGAGAGGCCTCAGAAGAGCCAATTATTGCGTAGTTAAATATTTTAATGTTTATATTGGCAACCCTCTTAGATTCTTTGCTTACAATGAGTGTCTAAACAAACTATTTTTCTCTCCCATGTCTACCTCAAACAGAAAAGCACCAACGGTTTTGGAAGCAATCATATTAAATACCATGATTGCATGATACATAAATTATAAATAAAAGAGCAATTCTCTAACAATTTCTTTAGCTAATCATTGCTGGCACTCAAAACATTTACAATACCTTAATCCAAGGTCCTGAAAGTATAGAAATTGTTGGCAACTGTTTTCTCCATTCCTTGTAAGTCTTATATCCAGAATTCCACTAAATTATAAACATGGAAACATTATTCCATCACGATTTTGATCGGATAATTGGCCAAATTCAGAATGGTGAAATTCCAAAGAAACTTGATCTAAAACCAACCAGTCAGGATGAATCAAATCATTATCAAATAGCCAAAGTATATTTCCCCTTGATCTTACTACTGAAATGGGTGGGCTGTTGTCCAGTAACGATTAGTAAAAATAATCACAAGATAACATACAAATTTAGTTATATTTCCCTTCCATATTTGGTTTCTTTGATTTATTCAATGTTTTTCGCTTACATAATGCTTACATGGATGGTTAATGGATATTTAGATAAAGACATCCCATTCAGAATGTACGTATTACTCAAAAAATTATGATTTGAAACAATTAAAAATTAAAATCATACCTATTCTAGCAATGGAAAAATTAGTACAGTAAATATTTATTTTTTGTTATAGATTCAAACGATTAAAGGACCGGAACCAAAATGAATGGATAAATGAAAACCTGCTGAAAGGATCTCAAATCATTATGATTGCGAGTATCCTACCTCGACTTTTGATGCCTTGGGGATCTTTATCTCTAACTGTTACCCACGGCTTTAGTGTCAGCTCCCTTTGTGATTTTCTAAACGAGTGGAAAACCTTCATTCGAAATTTTGAATCGGCCTTCTCTCCCTATTACAAGCTAAATCTAAACTTGACTAGGAAACGGAACATATTTTGTTGCATTTGGTTTTCACCAGTTGTCATCCACTTCATTAATACGAAGGTTATAAACCTCATGGCTGATGGAATTCCTTATATAGTTGGCTACATATTTATTAGACTCGTTTCCCTGCACATTATGGGAATTCGTACTTTCTGCTACGTGAAAGACTTTCTATTGTTGCAAACATTGCAATCAGCTTACAAGGAAGTTTTTAATGGGATTAAAGCCCAGTATGGAAAATGCAAAACGGGATTATCACGGGAACAAGCTCACAATTGGCTTCAATTGATCTCAATGCTTCGGGTGCAAACAGCTAGAGTGGAAAAATATATTGGAGTGGAGAGCCTGTGGTCTATTTCGGAAGTTTTTGTAACAGTGCTCCTGTATCTTACAACCGTAATTTTCCTTTTTATGAATGATGCCCTGATGTTTAGCTCGGAATCGAGTTTTTTATCGTTCGCAATCATGTTTACGACCTTCTTTTTAACATCCCTTTATTGGAAGACGCATCTCGCTGAATCCATCACGGCTGCGGTAAATAAATGCAAAATTTTTCTTCAAAATATTTTTAGGTTAGTATTTTTACTGATGATTTTTTTTCAATTTTAAGGAGGAAGAAATTGTCGAGGAGCTAATTCAATTGCAAACATTGGATGACGAAGCTCGGCTCGAAGTTAAAAGCATCTTATATTGACAATTAGCATTAATTGCCTGATATACAGAATTATCAATAAATATTTTGGTTTTGTTTTTAGATGAAGTTGATTTGTGACATGGTTTATAACGATCCTACCAAAATCCAACTCGCTAGCTTGGTGACACTTAACAAGAGTTTACTACTGGATGTAAGTCTATTCATGTTTTTGTCATTCGTTTAATTGTTTTTGTAAGCATGCATTATGTATAGTAATACTGAAGATATATGATTTTCCAGTTTTTCAGCCAACTTGCCTCCTACCTCGTAATTATTTTGCAGTTCACAAAATAGTCAGTAGTCAACCAGCTTTCTGCTTATCTAAAATGAGTGACAAATAAGAAAAATGATCAAATTTTAATTTCCGACTTGTGCTGTAGTGTATAATTGTAAAATAAATTTGGTTTGTTAAAATCTCTTGTTTGATTAAAAAATCAATAAATGTTGTGAATCGAATAATTCTTTGCATATAAAGGAAAAGGCGTTAGCTATTTAATCGATTTCCCTTTTAAAGCAACACTTTAACAAATTTAATTGCATTAACCTATAAGTCCTTATAATAACCCAAATTTCAAGCTTAGACGAAAAACTTACATCAACTTTTGGAATGAAAACATGAGTTCATTTTCTGTTAAGTGTAAAAAACCATTATGTAAAGCATTTTATTTGCAGGAATTGGGGTAATCATTCGCAACACAGAGGGATGATAAATGCTAATTCTTTGAGAAATTTTTTATTCTCCAATTTATTAATTTTCCTTGAAAATGTGTAATATCTACATGTTTTTGAAGAAAAAGAAGAAACCGACTTTCAACAAAAAATTGAACATTAGGGAAAAGGATGGAAATACCAAAGAATGTCTTGATTATTAGTTAACCTACTACACGCAATAGCTTGTCCTTTCTTCATGGCCAAAAATTCATTCCATATTTTATGTGGACAGATTACTTATGGGATGCTACCTATTTAGAAAAAGTGCCACAATTATTTGCATTATTCTTTCTATAAAACCATTTATACTTAATGCTCCAAAATCAATTTAATCGCGGATGTGAAAATAATTGCTTGGTTGGACGGTGTTTTATAAGCTGGTTAGACTTTCGTATTAAAATTTCCAATTTCGTCGACGAAACACGAAACCCATAAAATTTGAAATGCTGCATATATTGCGCATTTAGTAGCGTATGCCAGAAAAACAATTTAAAAAACCAGACAGAATGATTAAATCGTGGTGGCACGTAATCAATTCTTTGACCATGGATGTCTCAGGGGTACGTTATAATTACTATTTGAAAGGTATCCTGGAATACTTTTAACAGTTCTCTTTGAACTTCGAACTAAACGCTAAACTTAATATTTCCCTGCCAGTTAAAAATACACACGCAAAATCGTCCGATTAAAATGTTCAAAATGTTCAACAATATTTGATTACTTTCTGTATTTCAAATAATTAAAGTATATTCTTATTCTGTGCAAAACATATTCTTCAAACTCGAAAAAATGCGTGTATTTAAATTGATTGGAGTTTTGTTAATGCTTGAGTTCTCCAGCACTCAAACTCAAGCTAAACCCTTGAAGGAACTTTACCGAAAGTATTCCCACTATCAGAAAAACCCAGGCCCCTACCGAGACCATCAGATTACAAATTTAAACAGTCCTCAAACATTAAAACATTTGAGGACTGTTTAACCGTTCTTTACAATTTTGAGGGGGTTGACTTTCAGCCATTTCTGCAACCTGTGCTACTAATACGATATGACGCTATTGTGATGGCATTTAACGATAGTGACTATAGAACAGACCGCTATGGAAATAAACACCCAGTTTTTATAACTTGCAATAAGGGAATCATATACCAATAATCTTTTGTAAATTATGTAAATATTAATTAAAGCTATTGTTATTTTGAAAAGAATTAACTTTACAATTTTTCCTGTATGAGACTACAACTAACTATAACTAATGGAAGCTGGAATAGAAAATATGAAATTAGGGAATAAAATATAGCTATAACCACAGATAAAAATTCTAGTTGCCAACACTGATCGTAACTCATACTCTACAATTAAAAATATTTGACCTTGACCCGGTTGCCGTTGACCAACTTTGCTCATTTTCGAACTCAACCAAGGCTTTAACCTAAGGTGTCGTTTAGGAAAATGTTTGAAAATCTTCAACCGTGTGGATTTTATCAGAAAGACAGACAGACTATCAGCCATACTGTAAAACCTGAGTTTCATCTGCGATGTCGCAGGCTATAGTAAGTAATGGAGATTTACATGTAATAGCAGAAATTACTTGCGTATAGTAGAACACTTTTAATACTACTTGAATAACAAACTGGCTAAATACTTAGAAATTCGAATCCGTATTTGAGAGGCATTTGACTTATTGCTGCAGACAGTGATTCTACATTCCATTAATTGCTTATTACTCACGATCAGTCCAATATTATAACTGTTTTTTAAACAAAGAGAATCAGTCTTTTTTATAGGTCATTTGCCTTACGTGGCTCCTATCGTACTAAAAAAATCATTCTCTTACAGTGTTGATTTTCTTGACTAATTACATTAATATTTATCCCAATTTATCATGATAATTTCTTGAAGTAAAGTGGTTTTTAGGAATAAAAATTTCATTATATCGTTTTTTTGGCTTCCCAAACCAGTTTTTAACTTGCGGGTGGAATCAAAACAATTTAATTATAACTGACGGTAAACCAGTATATATGGGAAAATTCATATAAAAATTCGGGATTTGGTTTCTTCTCTGACAATATATGTATGTAACATTTATGTGGAAAGTATAATAAGAATAACGTTAGATTTGACACCGAAATTCACTTTATTGAACCTGTTTGCTACGTTGTGTAAAGTATATATTTCAGTTGTGGTCATCACTTTTGTTCATGTTAAAGTTCAATGTTCTGTTTCTCTTCGTCCTCAAGTTGACTCTGTTATTGTTCATTGATCCCTAAATTTAACTATATGTATCTACTTACCATTATTTATGATAATGATCCTGATCTGTACCTTGTTCTTCGTTCTGCGAGTTTATGTACCTAAAATATGACTTCTCCAGATCCTCACCTTTTTACATTTACCCACCTGTTTTCATGGATTAGTATAATCCCATTTCTTGTTGTGTTTTACCAATATGTTAATATGTTTAAGTTTATTGTCCTCCTTGTTCTGTTCGTTCACCTTTCAATTTCAATGTACTAATTTTAATCTACGCCAAGACTATAAAAAGCTGACCAAAATAAACGGTCAGTGCCCACTTTGCTGCCTGACTCTGTAGAATTAACACAGCACCTTCACTCTGTTAGTCTCAGATCTCATTTTGCCCCTTGCGGCATTCTTATCTCTTTCAACATCCTTTGCAGCATTGATTCTTTAGCCACAAAACATCTATTTTTATACATACAATCTCACAGCTAGTTCCAAGCTTCCACCTCGTTTTAACTTATCATTATACATACAGTCCACTTCTTCGCTCATATTATAATTTTGACAAATCCTAACAAACCATACTACATTTTTTGATCCTTCTGAACCGTGATGTTATTTTACATTGGATCTGAATCAGTTTCTTTATAAAAATAACTTGCAATTTTTATAATTTATTTTACTCTAACCATTCCTCGTGCCTTGTGGTCTGTTATTTTTATCCTTTGACACCAATCGTCTACCAAAATGACGACTGCCCTTCAGAAAGCCGAGACAGACCTCAACGCCCTGGAAATCAGAATCCTCATCATTGAGAAAAGGATTGATCTTCATCCAGACGACAACGTCATCAGCGCCTCAGCAGCAGAAGTCCTCATCCGGAAGGCAGACGCAATCAGTGACGCTCTGCTCGAAATCTACAACAGAATTCTTCATCTGTCACCCCCATCAATGGATGATCATGACAGCATTCTGGAAAACTGGACCTTTAGAATCGACACCGCCGTTGCATCCTTAAAGGACATCATCAAATCCTACCCAGTACGAGTAACCACTCGAACAATGATGCCATCCGTGAAGCTACCAGAAATGCAACTTCCACACTTTGACGGTAGATACGAAGACTGGCCCTCCTTTGAAGACCTGTTTAAAGCAACCATTGACAACAACCGCTCGCTGAGTGACGCCCAAAAACTACAGTATCTCAAGTCGTGCGTAAGAAATGAAGCAAGCAATCTTATTAAATCATTTACCATTACTGAGCAAAATTATAAAGAAGCATGGAACTTACTAACCGTACGCTACAACAACAAACGTGAGATTGTTTATTCGCTAGTTAAGAAGCTTTTTAATCAACAACAATTGAAGACAGAATCAATCACTGGACTTCAAGCTCTACTCAACACCACTACGGAGTGTATCCGATCCCTGAAGGTCATGGGCCGACCAACTGATAAATGGGACGACCTCCTCGTAATTACGCTCGTGGAAAAGCTAGATCCTGATTCCAAGTCAGAGTGGGCAAAATCTTTGACTGGGACAGATCCTGCTACTTTTCAATCGCTGTGTGAATTTCTGGAGAAGCACACACGATCACTCATCGCTCGCGGAGCAGTGACCACCACGGTCAAGCCTCCTCATCCTCCAAACAAACCACAACAACAAAAGAAGATTAATACTTTACATTCATCTTTTGTATCCCAATGTGCGCTTTGTAAGGAACCACATTTCCTGTATCAATGCAAGAAACTCCTCCAGATGGATCCTGCATCTCGTATTTCAGCAGTGAAGCAGACTTCCAGTTGCATAAATTGCTTACGAGAGGGTCATTCAGCACACAGTTGCAATAGCAAATTCAACTGTAAGTCATGCTCAAAACGACATCATTCTCTTCTTCACATTCCTCAGCGCCAACAAGGCCCCACTGGTGATATAGCTCAACAAACTTTGGGAGCAAACACATCATCAACTGTGGAGGAATCAGAAACTCATGTTCTTCTAAAAACAGCCATTGTCAACGTTAAAGATTCCTTTGGTCAAGACAAACCTTGTCGCCTTCTCCTAGATGACGGTTCTGAAGGAAGCTTCATCACTGAACAATGTGCAAATTCTCTTAATCTAATTAAACAAAAAGTTAATGTTCTTATAACAGGAATCTCCGCATCTAATGCAGCACAAGCTCAATGGAAGGTGACAACCAAGCTTTGGTCCCGTGTCCATGAGGCGTCCGTAGATGTGGAGCTTTACGTTCTGCCGAAGGTGACAGGAACACTACCAAGAGTGTCCTGTAACTCAACTTTAGCAACTCACCTCAACGATCTCCAGCTGGCGGATCCCCAATACCATAAGCCTGGAGAGGTGGATATTCTGCTGGGAGCTGACGTTGTGGCCTCCATAATGAGGGAGGGTAGGAAACAAGGTCCTGCAAATTCACCAATAGCACAAAACTCAATATTTGGATGGGTTTTGTCAGGTCGTGTTCATGTAGCTGATCAACTGATCATCCGAGCTCATCATAGCACGCTCACCATAGACTCACTAGTTCAACGCTTCTGGGAGCTTGAGGAGGTACCAAACCGAAAACCCTTGACGAAAGAGGAAGCTACTTGTGAGAAATACTTTACACAGACAACTACACGAAAAGCAGATGGACGGTATGTCGTTAAACTTCCTTTTCATGAAAAATATGCAAGCTCAATTTTCAACAGCATTGGCGAAACGAGAGCGCTAGCAGAGCGCCGTCTCCATCAACTTGAAAGGAGGTTTCTTCGTCATCCATCTCATCATGAAGCCTACGTAGCGTTTATGAGTGAATACTTGGAGTTGGGACACATGGAACCAGCGGAGCCTTTTCCCAGTACCACCTCAACTCAAGCCATCTATATTCCACATCATTTTGTATTGAAGCAAGACAGTACCACTACCAAGCTGAGGGTGGTATTTGATGCGTCTATGAAATCAACCAATGGATTATCTCTCAATGATTTACTAATGGTCGGTCCCACAATACAGGACGACCTTTTCTCATTATTATTACGTTTCAGACTCCACATTGTTGCACTCAAGGCTGACGTGGAAAAGATGTATCGGCAGTATGAACTACACCCTGATGACAGGAATTATCTGAGAATCTTGTGGAGGGTGCATCCCAGACTTGCTATTCGGGAATACTTACTGAAAACAAACACTTACGGAACTGGACCCGCTCCTTTCATAGCCACTCGATGCTTGCAGCAACTCGCAGAGGATGAGGAGAAATCATTTCCTCGCGCAGCCGCCGTTGTAAAGTCAGATATGTACGTGGACGACCTAATCAGTGGAGAAAAGACAACCGAAGAAGCCAAAACACTAACAAAGGACATTATTAACCTCATCGGTGCTGGAGCCATGTCAATTCGGAAGTGGTGCAGCAATGACGAAGAAGTTATGAAGTCCATTCCCCCGGAACTACGCGAAACTGGATCCGAGTTATCCTTTGATGACGATTCAACCATAAAAGCTCTCGGTATCATATGGCAGCCCAGGTCAGACTCATTCATATTTAAAGTCAACTCTAATTCTACAGCAAATACTAAGCGTGAACTTTTGAGTGAAATCGCCAAGACTTTTGACCCCCTGGGTTGGCTATCTCCAATCACCATCACCGCTAAAATTCTCTTCCAACAACTATGGCAAGAATCGTATGGATGGGATGACCAGTTAGCCTCCGCTTATCAAGAGCAATGGACACGACACCAGCAGCAACTTCATCTCCTCTCTACTCTTCGCATACCAAGATGTGTGGTGTCTCCAAATGTAACTAATCATGAATTACATGGCTTTTCGGATGCCTCCGAAAAAGCCTACGCCGCCGCTGTCTACCTACGCTGTACTCTACCAGATGGAAATGTCATCGTTCACCTTCTCACATCCCGGACCAAAGTTGCACCCCTCAAGCAGGTTTCTCTACCCAGGCTCGAGTTGTGTGGAGCGTTACTTCTAGCTGAAACCATTGATTCTACAATCCAAGCAATCAAAATCAAATGTAATATTCAATGTTATTCTGATTCCATGATAGTTTTGAAGTGGTTAGCCTCCAGTTCCAGACGGTGGAAAACCTTTGTTGCAAACAGAGTTGCAGCAATCCAGGAAGTTGTACCTTCCGATCTTTGGCATCATGTACGTGGTGAGGAGAATCCTGCCGACCTTCCCAGTCGTGGAGTAAGCGCAGAGGAACTCATCGATTCTAAGTTGTGGTGGCATGGCCCGGAGTGGCTGTCTACAAATACAATCCCTGTGACCACCTCCGAACTCAACCTTGACGATGTAAAAATGGAAGAACGACCTCAAGTCATCCTCTCCCATCATTCATCTTTAACTGTCCCATTCATCGTGTCGTGGACTGAGAAATTCTCAACCTTGAAGACACTAGTCACTTCAACAGCAGTATTCCGTATGTTTATCAAGTTTATTAAAAACAAAAATAACCCTAACCAATGTGATCATTTCATATCAGTCTCTGAGAGGAGGAGCGCATTGCATATGCTCATCAAGCTCACCCAGGCTCATCTATTCCATGAAGAAATGAAGATTCTCTTAAAGAAGGAGCATATTCCGGCTAGCAGCAAGCTTATCAAACTCACCCCTTATGTTGATCAAGACGGTATCATTCGTGGAGGAGGACGTCTTGAACATGCCCGTATTTCTGAAGATTCCAAGCACCCCATCGTCCTTCCAAAATCTTCCCATCTAACTAATCTCATCATCAAGGACGTTCACGAACGCCACTATCACGGTGGTAACAACCTTACTTATGCAGCTCTACTTCAGAACTACTGGATAATTGGAGCAAAGGACGCTGTTCGCTTCAACATAAGGAAGTGTATACGCTGTCGAAAAGTTAAAGCATCCACAATGCAACAGCTTATGGGAAGTTTGCCCGCCGGAAGAGTATCACCTAATCGACCATTTCTGCACTCAGGAGTGGATTTCGCTGGCCCTTTCCAAATCAAAATGAGGAGAGGAAGAGGAGCATCTTGTGACAAGGTCTACTTTGCAGTTTTTGTTTGTTTCTCAACAAAGGCTGTCCACCTGGAAGCAGTGACGGACCTCACTTCTGAAGCCTTTATATCAGCCTTTCGTCGCTTCACAGCCAGAAGAGGATTTTGCAGCCACATGTATTCTGACTGTGGCACCAATTTTGTGGGAGCTGACCGAGAGCTCCGCAAACTTACTCAACAATTAGAAGAAAAATTTCAACATCAATTCGCCCAAATGAATGTCACTTGGCATTTTAATCCACCGGCATCTCCTCATCAAGGAGGATTGTGGGAAGCTGCCGTGAAATCTACCAAATTTCACCTAAGACGGATAGTCGGAGCCACCTCTCTCACTCTCGAACAATTTCAGACGTTACTTTGTAATGTGGAGGCTATCATGAATAGTCGTCCACTCTGCTCTATTTCTTCTGATCCAACAGATTTCCTGCCATTGACTCCCGGCCATTTTCTCATTGGAGTTCCCTTGACGTCCATTCCCGAAGATGACCTGATGCTCACCCCCCAAAACCGGTTGACACATTGGCAGACTGTCCAGCAGATGAGTCAACAGTTTTGGAACCGCTGGAGTAGTGAATACCTGTCATCCCTCAATCAACGTTTCAAATGGGTCCGCAAGGAGAAGAATGTGGAGGTTGGTGATCTCGTCGTCGTGAAGGAGGATAACGTTCCCCCTACCAGATGGAAGCTAGCTCGTGTCATCGCTGTTCATCCTGGACATGATGGTCTTGTTCGGAAGGTTACACTGAGGATGGTACAAGATGTCAAGTCAACCCCAGTTAAATATGCAGAGCTGACCAGAACCATTCATAAGATAAGTCCTCTACTGCAAGGCAATGAAATGTGATAAGATCGTGTTTTTTTGAGTAGTTTATTTTTTCTCGTAAAATTGTTTTCATGTTTCAGGCGGAGGTCATCCTTTGTTCACATGGTCATCCTTGCCACGGACGCGGACAGAAATGTCTAAACAGTTCCGACCCGTACCCTTAACATCCCCTTCGGAAGGTTGTACCATGTCGTTCATCGGACCCTCCAATGCCTATTCCAAAAACTTTTGTAGAGATTGTTCTTTTCCTTGGTCTTATCCACGTAGTTGCTGAACAGTAGTTCAGGGCCCGGAGTGTTTGCTACGTTGTGTAAAGTATATATTTCAGTTGTGGTCATCACTTTTGTTCATGTTAAAGTTCAATGTTCTGTTTCTCTTCGTCCTCAAGTTGACTCTGTTATTGTTCATTGATCCCTAAATTTAACTATATGTATCTACTTACCATTATTTATGATAATGATCCTGATCTGTACCTTGTTCTTCGTTCTGCGAGTTTATGTACCTAAAATATGACTTCTCCAGATCCTCAC
This sequence comes from Orchesella flavescens, assembly GCA_964034955.1. Classification (NCBI taxonomy): domain Eukaryota; kingdom Metazoa; phylum Arthropoda; class Collembola; order Entomobryomorpha; family Orchesellidae; genus Orchesella; species Orchesella flavescens. Next base: position 13,496,535 of record OZ035954.1, read on the forward strand.
CTTTTTACATTTACCCACCTGTTTTCATGGATTAGTATAATCCCATTTCTTGTTGTGTTTTACCAATATGTTAATATGTTTAAGTTTATTGTCCTCCTTGTTCTGTTCGTTCACCTTTCAATTTCAATGTACTAATTTTAATCTACGCCAAGACTATAAAAAGCTGACCAAAATAAACGGTCAGTGCCCACTTTGCTGCCTGACTCTGTAGAATTAACACAGCACCTTCACTCTGTTAGTCTCAGATCTCATTTTGCCCCTTGCGGCATTCTTATCTCTTTCAACATCCTTTGCAGCATTGATTCTTTAGCCACAAAACATCTATTTTTATACATACAATCTCACAGCTAGTTCCAAGCTTCCACCTCGTTTTAACTTATCATTATACATACAGTCCACTTCTTCGCTCATATTATAATTTTGACAAATCCTAACAAACCATACTACAGAACCGTTTAGAAAAAAAATACGCATATATAGTTTCAGAGTATTTTGTGAAACCATATTATTCCCTCTCGCTCTTTTTATATTAACCTGAGAATTACGAGCCAGTGCTGAATTATTTATTAACATGAACGTTACATTAAGAACTCTTGGAATTGATCGTCGATAATATTGTTTTTGCATTATATACGAAAATTGATTGTCAGAGCAGACTAAATTTCATTATTTAGAAATGCCGTCTGAATATGCGACCTCATATATAAGCTTAAATTTCTTTGCGGGACGGTTTCAAGATTATGTGAATCATAATTTAGATCAACCGCATAATGTGTCTAAATGCTCAATAAAAAAATTATCATATTTGCCTCACGAACGTCAAATGCGGGTTACATTCTTATATATAGGCTAAGTAGCTGTATAATGTCAAATTTATTCTATCTACTTACTTAGGGAACATAAATTTTTTGTGTGTCCTGGAACTTCGCTGTGGATATTTTTTACGACCAATAATGAATTGCAATCGTACGACCTCCAAGAATTTTTAATTAAAGTTCATCCACGCGTCGCTCTCTGTACCTAGAAACTAGACTATGAAAGCTAATAATATAATCGCTCAGTGTATCCATTACCAGCGACTTGCATGGTCACTATTCAGCTAGTTCTGGGGTAATCAACATCATTTTTACTTGTATTAAGAAAAATGGCACTGTTAAACGGAATTTTGAAATACTTTGTTCTCAACATCCACGTATCCGACTACTGTGCTAGCCTTCCCTACAAATGGAATGCGAATAAGCAAAGACTGGAACTAAAAAGTGGTGGAAAACTTTTTATTTACAACATTCGCGTTGCTTTTGCCATTCTTTACATGCTCATCGCTCTGATTCAAATTGTTTGGACATGGAAAGATGCAAATACAATGGTAACTGCACACAGTTCCATGTTTGCTGCCGATTACGTTACAAATATCACAGCCCTTTTGATCAACTCCTTGGCACCAAAAGCAACCATCAATCTTTTTAATCGAATTCTTGAGTATGAAGAGCTACGGCATCCTAAACGTGAGTAAAACATAATGCCAAAATTCATACATTATATTTATTTTTTGCCTCGTAATTTTTCAACATTTTTTTAGAATCTGAACGACAAATCATGAAGAAGAACAAGGGCAGCATTTTCATAAATTACCTTATGCAAATGATGGCATCAACGGGTTTATTCACACCGTTCATGTACAACTTGGACATTATTCGAAACCCGTGCTTTCCGATGTACGTGGGTTATTGGATATGCGACCAATGTCAGGCACAACTTGGAATAGCGTCCCCAGCAACTTGGTCATCGAACGAATTAATGATAAAGGCTTTGGTGGCGATGATGTCTTACCTAAACTGGAGTTTTGCTCTTTCTTGCCATTGCTTCCATGTTTCCGCTGGCCTCATTTTATTGGGCCATTGCATGCGCTCGTACATAAAAAAATATGGACGGTAGGAGCGTGCAGAAATCCAACGAGTTTCCATTTATTAACTTTTTGATTAAATGTTAATGATAATAAATAACAAATTTGAGAGTGCTTTTTTTTTAAATTTTCTAGTGACCTGATGGAAACAACAGTGGTTACGGCGCAAACACAAAAATACGCGATGGGTTTTCGTGAGCTTCAGGTCATTTCGATTTTACATAAATCAATCTACTCAACATATTTCTTGACCATCTACCTTGTTTCGATGGTAGTAGCTGCTGTTGTGTCTTTGTATAGTAGTATTAATGCTGCCTATAACCCTGGATCTGTACAACTAGGATTGACCATTTTATGGATTTGGATCACTTGTGTGACCACCTTCATCTTTATATTCATTTGTGGTATCTTGGCAGATGTGTATAGGGTGTCAAAGCGCGTAAAGGGGGATATCAATGGGAAAATTTTGTTAAAGAAAAACAAATGGATTCGGAAATTTTTGAGGACCTGTCCCGAAGTTAGAGTTTCCATTGGGGGAAACAATTTCTTTGATGAATCAACCCCTTTAAATTTGGAAGCCTTCGTTATCGACCAAACGGTTAGTCTACTTCTTCTTAAATAATATGGGTCAATTGATGCAAAATTTATGGCACTCTGTCTTTCGAAGCACGCACACGTAGGTAATAATTTCCATTTGCATATGATATTAGATTCACTTTATGCTTTTTAAAGTATTGATAAAGGCTGGCTCTGGCCATCAATCGATTTCGGGTGTTAAGTAAAACATTTCGGGATGAATGATGAGTGATTGAGTTCTTGCTCATTCTTTACTTTAAAATTTAAATGTTAGTTCCTCTTTGTCAATTTGGGTAGCGGTTAGTAGTTTCGATAAACAGTCCAACTCTTGAAATAATGTAAGAATAATGAAATAAATTCATGGATATACAAAACTTTGGACCAGTAAACGTTTTTTATTATAAATCATATAGAGCATATATGCTCTATATGATTTATATCTATAAGATCATCATCGTCACCACTCATTTGTAAAAGCATTTCAAACATTGAGTTGAAATTATATACTAACACTGGTTTCAGTTCTTCAAATAATATAACTACGGCATAATTGCAGTTTTTCCAAACCAAATATTACACTTGAAAAACCGTACAACCAAAACATAATGTGAAGCAAAGATCGAAGTGAAATCTTGGTTCCATTTCTCATGCTGAAGCTTTCCCCTGCTACACGCCACCTCTCCATCCAACCTTTCCAGTAATAGTATATCCCAGACTCTTCTAAATAGCTTAGTCTCCTTTTGATAAAGTAGCCTCCGCTTTCTTGAACATACCAAATAGATGACTGCTTAAAAAATAACTCTTTTCCGGCATACATATTCCAATCACTCTGCTTTCTAAAGTGTCTAAGATAACTATTAATTTCTATATCCCTTCCAACATAAGCTGTTTTATCCTTACGGCAATCGCCACCTAACAACTTGGTAATTTCACTGGAATTTAAAGTTTTCTTTTGTGATGAAGCAGGGGCTGTCTGCAACAACACGGAAACCAAATCTTTATCCTGTTTAAATGAAAAATTATATTTATCTAGGAAACTTTTATGATTTTGGACGCTTGTTTGATTTGAAGCGTCATCCCAGAATTTGGAAAATCTTCTGTATCCAAAAGTTTTCCTTATAAGTGATACTATTTTTGTACCCACTTCTGTTGATGCATAATACATGTAATGGTTTGCTGGAAAGTGTTGGAACAATATGCGCTTTGAAAACAGTTGAAAGCCCGATAAACCAAATATATTTTCTACCTTTTGCATTTCATTTGGTGCCAATGTCTTTGCTAAATTATCTCCTTTGTATCCATTACATAAAATTATTGAGGTGAGGAGCCATACCGAAAAGAATACTCGAAGTTTTAAATTTCTACAAAGTTCTTTGGATGATACGATTGTGTTAAGGAGCAATGCTGTTATTGTCAGAAGGATGGAAAAGCATTCCACTTGAGAATTCTTAAAAAGAAAATATGAAATAATCGAAACTAGTAATGCAGAAGAAAAAATTGCAGATATTAGAATTATCCATACAGCCCCGTCGAATGGACGAATGTATAAAAGAAAATTTAGTGGGTTAGAATTCGCCCAACATGTAATGAAATTATAAGCTTCTGCATCCATTTGAATTATTCCAATGGCGGAGTAGTTCAAATCTATTACTTTTCCTAGCCCCAAAATTGTTCTATAATTCCAGTACACATCGGGCTCTGGCATTTTTTCTAAAAGGATTGATAGCATTACTTCATCAAGTTGAGATGTCATCCTAAGAATTTCTCTTGTTGATGTTGCACTATGTATGTGCCTCAGCAAATTTGTATCTGTCCATTTCAAACTATATGCGGAGTCATGTGGTTCTGGTGGAAGCTTGAAATACGTTATTTTTTCCCCATCGCCAGTTGCTTCAAGGTAAAGCTTTTGCATCGCAGTTCGCAGTCCAAATGTGTAACTAGTTTTCACATCAAAGAAATTGTAGCCTGCGTAAGATTCACGATCGCTTTCACTTACATTGCAAAATTTACACATAAAAACTAGCTCATTGTACTCATCACTTGCTACAAATTCTGTTGCACTACGTTTCTGAATTGGATACGTAATTTTGTAAGGGGTTTGGAGAAAAGGGCTGTTGTAAACTAACGAATATTCAAGTGACTGAAATTTTAGGCTTTTCTCACAGACCCCGAGAACGACATAAAAAATTTTCAGTGGGTACATTGCTACTGGCTTCTTGTTCAGTGGAAATTCTTGAGGATAATTTACTGACAATGAACAGTATTGTCCATATTGGAGGCAGTCGTGGGCAGTTTGGAAGCCTAGTTTATTGTATGCGTTCAACAAGTTATTCGAAATGGCCTTGGTTGCATCTGGTTCTTCAAATTGAAAATTTAAAAGGAAAGAAATAGTGTTGCAATCCGTCCATCTATGAAAGGAAACTGGGATTGTAGTTGATAAATTTTTGAAGTGGAGAATTGGAACTACATTTGAAATTTTATTATTTATGTGTTGGCTAGAAAAAATATGGGTTTTAGGAGCATAAATAAAGTTGAAGCAGGTGTCAAATTCTGCTAGCCAATTTAAATGGGTTAAGGTTAAGAATAACTCATTAGTTTTTACTCTTATTACCCCAATGAGAAAAATGAAAGACCAACAAGAAACGTATAATATCGGCATACTTGTCAATCGGAACAATCAAATGATAGTTACCAATTGCAAAATAATGCCTATAGTTTTAATGCACCTTTCATGTTTTTTAAAAACTACTTTGCCTACCTAGTATTTGCAATAACTGAGGTGAGGTAACTTTCGGAATCTTTACACTGACAACCCGTAGCATTTATTTAAAAAAAATTAGGAAGATGAATAATACTATATTGTTGATATTTATGCTTAGTAGCTTCGTATTTATTTGTTATACTTGACTTCAATAAATTTGTTTGCTTTGGAAAAAAGTGAAATAAGTTATAAAGTAATCTCTCACTCGTAATAAACTCACTTATTATAAATACCATTCAATTTTTGAAATGAATTTCAGTATGTTAGCCACTCTATCAAAAAAATCCATCACTCCATCCTCGTTATGCAAGCAAAAAAATACGACTCAATGAAATATTTAAGCAAATTGGATTTTATCGGAACTTTTGTTGTACGCGTAAAGCCTCCTTTCATCCTATGGTGGACTAAGCGTTAGCCGGTTGTTTGAATAATTATGATGAAATATGTGACGAGGAGACTCACCAACTATAAAAATGATTAAAACATTATGGATTTAAGGTATATTTTTTCGAACAATTTTAAGCTTAAATTTATCATAATCAGCTACCGTTCCAACAAGGGAAAAATTAATGATGGCAACTCCAGACATTTCAATTGCCACCGAGTCCTTATAAATTGAGTCCAGAAGTAGCGTCAATTGTCTTGGGCTCAACGTCAAGTACGGCTCGTACTTATCAAGCCAAGTTCTAAATGTTTGTATCTACTCAACAAAATGGACTGTTTGTTAGAATTCCACATTTACACATTATTATGTCAGATAAAGGTAATGAATTTCTTAATTTTTATTTACTTTCCGGCAAATGCTGGACGCGGTTAGCAATATGCACATGAAGGTGGCTAAATACACACACCAAATGATTACATGGGCCTTCATCCTCCAAGACAGAATTTCTTTCAAGGAAATGGCGTAAGCACAAATACCCTCTCCAACATAATAAACTAGAGAACTTCCAATAGTGTCGTTTGCCATTTTTGAAAGGGATTGAAGTGACCGGTACGTAGCAACTTTATTTCCCGAATCAATCTGTAATTCAGAATCACCCTCTTCAAGGTACAAGTCTTCCAACAACGTTACCTCAAAGTGGGTCACAGGGCTCCATAACGTGAGAACGTTAACGAGGATTAAAATGTCAGCAAAGACGCTCATGATGTATTTGAAAAATAAAAAAATAAGTGCAATGGCAGCTAATCCAATACCCATGAATGATGAAGTTGATGTTGGACCAAGGAATATTAAATACTTTGACAGCTGCATTAGGTGGCTGAACCAATCTTTCATAAAATTTGTATTGTTCATTGCTCTTTCATGACTTTCCAACAAACCAGTAAACTGTGGGTAAAGGCGAATATTCATTATGACAAATATAACTGAAATTACGCAGATACCTTTTACAAAGTAATTGGAACTAGCAGAGCTTCGTTGGTTACAGAAATTTGTATCCACAAAATTAACCATTTTCAACCAAATATTTTTCTTAGTCCAAATTGCTTTCACAATGGAGAACTTGAATAATACGCTAAACAGTTTTTGAAACAAGTTAAAATATGCGATTGGAGGGGTACCCACAGTCAATTTTTTAAACGTATGAAGCAGAGAAGTTATGTAGAAGGCTAGACCAATCAAATGTGAAATGCCACAAAGAATCTGCAAACAAAAACAATGTAAATTCCATTTATTTTTAGTAATGCTGTTGGATTTGTTAATTTAACGTATTTTTCACCTTTTGTAAGTTTCGGGAATAAATTAGGTATTTTCCTTCTCCCACTTTTTGGAAACGGTAGGGAACGAAACATAAATAATATGAAAAATTGGTAAAAACATAGATAAATCTTTCAGACATTTTTACATTATTAAAACATTTCACGGATTTTACTTTTCACCCAACTAAAGACTAAATGAAAAGGATATTTTATGTCATATCTAAGTATTTTCTGCGTTCTTCAAATAATTACGCTAATTCATGCTTACTTGGTCTAAAAGCCATTTTTCATTATTTTAAACAGAACGATATTTTGATATACTGGGTAAACCTTGAGCTTATATGAATTTTCCTGAAATAATAAATGAATTTATTTGGGAGCGACTTGTTTTCTCTGTTCATTAATAATTAAACTACTTCATATTTGATGTGATGACTTTTAGACAATTATTTTTAAAGCTTTGTTTTCTAACAGAGCACTTCCATGATGTGTTTATTAAATTGATACCTTTATCAACACAACAGCAATTATCCAAATCCAATCTAAAAAGTGAGGCGATGAAAAGAAATGTGTGAAAAACAAAAAATGTATATGCTCATAACGCTTGTGAAAATTTATTGAGTATTCGAAATTACAAAAATATCAACTCGTCACAATCAATCGTCAACAATTGAGTGAATATAAATGAATATATATATAGAAAATATCACACTGTGCAGAAAAGGACTTATTAGAAGTTATTAGATGAGAAGGTCATTCATTAATATCCAGTCATGAACAAGACGTGTAAATGGGGCATCATAAGATGATGATGATGATGACCTGACTACACTTTACAGAGCAGAGATCCTGGCGAGGGCAACACGGTGAGCTTCAGCATGCTCGGCTGGCATCTGAACAGGTTGTGGCAAATGAGCACCTTCAACCTGGAAACCATTCTCATCAGCGACCCATTGAGTATTGATGAGTTTTCCTTCAGGGGTGGTGAAGCTGTAGCTTCCGTGTTTCTTGATCAACAAGTCGGATTGAACCATTTTTCCAGATTCGTCTTGGTAGAGCCCACCAAGTCCTTTGCGAGCAAGGGTGTTGGAGACGACAGAGATTCCATTTCCAGTTTCATACCTAATTAGAAAGAAATATTAACATTTAAGACAATTTTCATTACCATCGTACGTTAAAAAGTTGTTTTGGACGTACTGAAGATTGCTCTCCATCGCTCCTCGAATATCGTGGCTGAGACGAAGGATGGGGATTGTCCGGACAGCTACTAACGGAGATGACCTAATGATGGCGGTTTCAGGCTGCAATGACCCAATCCTGATGGTACTGGAGGAGACTCCAGCGACGAAGAGAGCGATGAGGGCAAACTGAAACATTTGTCAGAGATAAAGAATTTTATTTCAAACCCAATTTAAATTGATGCGTTAGGAATTGTACTCTTCAATAATTCTTAAATTCTCACGGTTTTCATGATGATTGATGGGAAATGTGTTGATAAATCAAGCAATTGAAGCCGTTTGCAGGTTATTGCTGCTGTGAGAATGTTGTTGAGGTGGTGAAGGCAGATGAAGATGTGATGCTTGAACTCCCTTCAGCTTGGATATTTATACGAAAAAATAGCCCTAAATTCATATGGCATTTGAAATGCAGCCAAATGGGATTTCCAATATGCACAACGGAAGTAAAATGAACTTCCTGGTTCGGCAACCCTTTAAACTGTAGTTTTGTTTGGGTATCTCGCACGGAGATGTTTTTCTTCCGCATTTCACGACCAAGGTCATTATTACATGAAACTTCAAGGGAGTTCTGAAAAACAGGGTCTCTAGAAGTTCAAGGTGAACAACTATAAAAGGGTTCTACGCATTTCATACAACACACTCTCCAGACTGTGGCTTTACACGAAGTAGATATATAGTAGATATGACCATTTACTTACGTGAATTATCCTGCTGTACAATATACGCATGCTGGGCAAATGCTTGTTCAAATATAGAGTATAGTCTTAAAATATGCAATACCATTTCATTTTGAACAGTAAAAATAAACAAATACTAAGGCTGTCGGGTCATGTTCCGCTTGTGGCAACAAAAGTTGAAACATTTTTTATTTATTTCTCCTCTTTCTATAAGCTCTTCAAGTACATAAAAAATATTAGTATCAAACACACTAACATTATCGTTATCGCTTTGAGCCGGCTGTTTGCAACAACACAATTTCCGTCATAAAAAGGAAACTAATAACGGAAAGAAATAACCTTCTTGTAATCATAAAGGACCCAAACCGACAAATTCCAATTGGCTTGTTCGCAAGGGCTCGCTCAATTCTGAAAACCTAAAAAACATTTATTATGAATATTTCAAAATAATGTTTTAGGCACTTTCATCAGATATTAGTAATTTGTAAATTCGCTTTGATTCCTTACCGAAATTTCATACGAATTGTTAGGAAAACGATTGATTGTACTAACAACCGAGTGGCTAACATGATGACCTCAGCTGCAAAGTAGGTCACCATCACGAACGGAAAAGGAATGTAAAAAATGCGTATACATAATAATACTCATCAACATTATGAGTTGTGAGAAAAATTATGAGAAAGATCAAACGGAAAAATCCAAATGAAAAGCTAAAATAGATTAATTTGTTACACTTCAACATATAATTTTAACTTGAAAGGAAAATATTCCTGTACAAATCACTGACTTATGTTTAGTATGACAAGAACAGCGTTAATCCCATAACAGGATCAAATTATGTTAACAACTGTGTAAAATAATGTTTAAAAAATACTTTACATTAAAATAAAATTATTATGTAATGTCATTAACAGTTATAAAATGCAACTTTGCTGTATAGATCGTTTGATAATTTAAATCTCGTCATTAATTGGGGAAGCCTTTTAGTTTCATAATTGTCTGAATACTCAGAATACTACATAAATTAACTAATACTGGCATACTACTCATGTCATAATAATACTCATCAAGAGCAAATATAAGGACTTGAGCATTTTAATAAATATTATCGTTAAATACATTCAAAGTTTCTCTAAAACTACCCACAACTCACATCAAAAATGATGTTATCGAGTGGCAAATAATTTTTAAAAATGTACCATCAATTACCAACAGTACTGAAATTTTCTGCTGAAATTTGCCTCCGTCGGATAGTAAGGTTCCAAATGAGAACCTAAGTGCGTCACCGTCGCTTTTGAACCTTTTTCTCAAACGATATACCCTATCCAAATATTTTGAAATCATTTTCCCTTTTTTTTCGACAACAAATGCAGCGCTTCCTTCAATCTTACCATTACTATTAGTGGAAGATCAGTTAAAAAGTAGCAACACAGAACAATATATTATGCAGAACTATGAACACGATGGGAAAACACAGATACAATTGCAGCCATTCTACAGATTGATAGGTATCATCATTCGCACAGTTTAAAGGAAACTGGTACCAAAAATTTCCACACGACAAGCTAAAAGTAAAACACCAACTAGCAGAGGATGTACTTAAATATGCAGCCCAAAATTATCCGCCATCAGCCACTACATTCCAAAGTAGATAAAGATATGGACATCAGAAGATAAAAAGTAAGATTACATTGACCATTTCTAATAACCACGCGGTGTCCACTTTTCATTTGGGAGAAAGTAAGCTTTCATATTTGTTTTTACCAAGTTACGCCTTCGTACCAAAAATCGTTTACCTTTTTTGACTTAGTATTTGATAGCGTGACGAATTTAGGAATAATGCTGGCTTACTGACTGATTGTGGAGAAAACTAATGCAAAAATAAATAAGTATTTTGCAGCCTTAGCATTGTGTAGCTAAAGCTGAAGTAATGCATCCCTTGTCTTTGATTATTGCGACATATTGACAATATTATTTGGCAAGTGTACGTTTTGTGCAATTTTTGTCAGCAATTTGCTTTTTTATACAATTGAAATTACTAAAATATTAGTTTTGTACCACTACAACATGACATCAAGGGATTTTAATTTTTTAATTCACTAAAATTGCCTTGAACTGCATAGATTTTATTGCCGATTTGAGCTACATTATTATTTTCTGCAGTAATTATCAATGTTTCCAGCCTCGCATACGACGTACTAAATGGCGTTTGTAATAGATCATCCCTGCACTAACATCATGTTTCATTTCATTGCTGGCCTAGATAGTTTGCACGTAAATTATATGAAGTTTCACGAGTATCGTTGACGCGTCACCAGCATGGCACTCTGTTAAAGATTCAGTTTTGTATGTTTTTTAGATCAAGTCACAAGTCATTCAGCGATACATTGTATTTTATGCCAGGTGATATCTCATGCCATATTGTATTTAATTGTGATAAAGGAACAGTTAACAGTTTCGTGATTATTCAGAAATATGAAGATGTGCCCGACACATCTTGAGCGATTAAGGCTTTGTATGCCAGAAAAGAAATGTTTTATAAAACAAAAGCTATCGTATGTTGTATGTGGGGTAGAATAAAAACAACTTGTTTTATTCTTTTACGAAAAATTACCGAAAACTAGGAAATTTACAACCCTTTCATAGTAAGTTATAGTTACTAAATTAACTTGAACATAATGTACGATTTTAGAAACAATCATATAAAAATGTATAAACTTGGCTTCAAAACGACAATATCAATTATGATGTGATCTAGACAATTTACATGAGCACATGTACTTAATAGGAAATACACTTTGTGTAAATTCAAAAAATAAAATAACATTGAACATTTCGACGTTTTTTCAACAATGTAATCCCGAACTTCTCCCTGCTTCTCGGTCCCTAGTCCGGTCCGGCTGCTGAGGCTAGGTCCAACTATCGGAAGAAACGAAAACTCAGATCTGCAGTGTGGGTACGGTCCATGGAGTCTTCTCATGCCGCTGGAGCCTATAATAAAACAACATAAGAAATATTCAAAACAAATTAGAATGAGACTAATATAGTAAAACAAGATAATAACTGTGAAAAAGACATAAGTACCTTGCAATAGTATAGAAAACTCTATATTTCACATATTCAACCAGCTGAATATTGTCCACGGTCTGGAGAAAGCTGCTAAGATCCTGGACCCTCTTAACATCTTGGAATCCGAGACGTTCCAGTTTTCTGATCAGGACCCACGACACGACTCCAATGAGATCCATGACTTGGTACCTACAAGCCAGCTCCAGTACTCCACAGCAATGTTCAAAGTTTAAGGGCTCCATCAATTTGTGGGAAGCATGTGGGAAGTAGATGAATTTCAGGAAAGCGTCCACGCTAGCAGCCGGCCCTGGTAGAGCGAACGTCAGCAACTCTTCCTGCTTCTTGTCTTCTGCTTCCTTTGTCATCACTTGGAAAACCTCGCTGTTGTCTGAAATGGAGAAAACAATATTATTGGATTAGATTCGATTCAATATAGAGTGTTTTGAGCCTACATATTTTGTATAAATTAAATTAATAATACTAGTTACTCACGAGACAGGATAGCCTTGTGGCAGTGAAAGGATTTTCCATCTGATGAAGAAAGAGACATGTCCGGCTTCATAGTCTTATTATACACGACCTCTGGTGAAGTCCAAGTTCCCGGAAATGTAATCATGTCCCAAGTCCTCAGCTTGAAGAAATTGCTGAAGTAGAGCAAGTGTTCTGTCTGGCACAAGAATGGTTCAGCCTTCATATTGAATCCACTTGTAACGCCGGGGTAAACTGAAACAAATGAAGAAGAAATATTTCTAATTTTATCATCACTTATCAAACTTGATATTATGGAAGCCCAGTCTGGTGGTAAAACATTTAAGAAAGCCAATTATTAATATAAAAAATAACGTACATGTCATCGCCTCAAACTTGAAATTGTTATCGTTTGGTAGTCTGAAAACCATATTTTGAGTAATTGGTTTCATCCGCAAAGGATCGACCTTCCGGTTGCAAGCGTCACAGAGGCACAGCCAAGTGAAGAAAATAACGTTCTCTTCGTCCCCATCCTTCTTCACCAACATCGTCAGATTTGAGCTGCAAAAATAAAACCCATAAATTTTGCTATGAATATATATTATTATAATCAATTATATAAAAATGATCCTGAAATGAATTGCTTACCTCAAATAATCGACTCTGTTCAGCTTGTCAAACTTGTGGTGCGAATCAATATCTTCATGTTGTGTAGACCGGTACATGAAAAAATTGTCGCCTTCCTTGATCTCGAACACGGGAGCTTGAAGGCAGGCACCTACTTCACTGGTATGGTTTATTGGATAAACCTTCTCCCACGGATGTATAGTTTTGAGGCTTGGGGATGACTCCAGAAGAGAGTAGTAGTGAGTAGTTGACGCCATCGTCAGTTGGACAGAGGTTCCTGCTGTACTGGATGACGCGCTTCGATAAAGTTGCTGGAATCGTCGTCTCAGTTTCCAATGTGAGCAAACGTTCTAGAAAATAACAATAAAAGGATTTCAAATATCAGTTAGCGAATAAATAAGTTAACTAAATGTAATAACTAAATTGATGTGATAGAGAAAATGAAGGACGATAGAACTTTGGAAATTTTCAAAAATAATTCAACTTAGAAAAGGGAAAATTAAAAAAAAGAAAAACTTTGATAGTTTCCAAGCTTGTTAAACTTAAATTGGAAAGTTAAAAATGGAAAGATTGAAAGGCTCCAATCTTGATAAACTTCCGTTGGAAACTTAAAAAGAAAAACTTTGATAGTTTCCAATCTGGATAAACTTCCGTTGGAAACTTAAAAAGAAAAACTTTGATAGTTTCCAATCTGGATAAACTTCCGTTGGAAACTTAAAAAGAAAAACTTTGATAGTTTCCAATCTTGATAAACTTCCGTTGGAAAGTTAAAAATGGAAACTTTGATAGTTTCCAAGCTTGATAAACTTAAGTTGGGATATTAAAAAGAGAAACGTTGATAATTTCGAAGCTTGATAAAGTTACGAGAGGAAATTAAAAATAGGAACAGTTTACATGCTAAGTAAATGTAGAAATAATTTTGAATGGGAACTTTGAAAATTTCCAAACCGAACAAAACTACCAGGAAAAATTAAGAACAGGAACTTTGAAAGTTTCCAAAATTTAAAAACTTACTTGGAAAATTGACAACACGAACTTTGAAAATAGTTTTCACGAATCAACAAACTGATTTCACGAAGTATTCAGAATACTACTCGAAGGGCAGCACAAGAATGGTTTTTCCTGTCGATTTTCTCACTATTTATACTCTTTTAATGACCTTGAATTTGGAACTGCAACTGCCAGAAAGGATGTTAAACGTAGAAAACGTATGGTTTAGATCTGCTTCCTTTGTTCTCTGCTAGGTCAGCTTCTCTTGACCCTTCCAACCTTTCACGTCCCTTTCGTATACATTTAAACCATTCTCTGTAATTCTATTCAAATTCAAACGTTTTATGATTCTGAGTACAATTGCTGAATGCATGTACAAGTCAAGTCGTCAAATAAAGTCTGATCGACCTTTAATAAATTGCTTTCAATTCAGGTACCTATTATCAATTCTCAGTTCCCTATTGACTACAGGTATATTTTATGGAATTAAATTTAAATCAACGATGCGTGTCATAAATCGACATTCGGAAGTATAAAATCATAGTCAAAACGTAAGTTGGATGAGCATTATTGCTGTATTATAACTGACTATAAAAAATGGTTACTATGATAAAAGCATTAAGTATGACAAAACTAATATGAAACCCTTGCAAATGTAAAAGAAACGATTATTCCATCAGAAAAAAAGGATTGTTTTCGATAAAATAATGCTGAAAAATTCATACCTTTTCCACAGCCCGTTAAGAAAAGTTTCCACAAACAAAAAGCATGTAGCATGAAAAAATTGTGCCGTTTTTATGCTTCGATTTAGGAGGTATATATTAAAAGGATTGTGAAATTGTAATAAATTCTGTTGATTATCACAATAAGATAAGGCAATTTATTTTTTTACATACAGTTGTTTACCTAGCAATGAAAAATTATAAGGTTCGATATAGAGCTAGGACTTTCTTCATAATAAATGACAATAGTTTCTTGTTCAAATGAAAGGGTTAAAATACAATTCGAAAAAGATATAATCAGCGCAAGCGCACACGAGCGAGATTTTACATAATAAATGATTGAGCCTGTTTTGCTTTCATATAATATAAATGCGAGCCGAATGAAAAACATAACCATATAATAATTATGGTGTTAATACAGTGGGAAGAAATAGATGACCAGAGCCAAGTACACAGTCCACATGAACAAGATCCCAAAACAGTTGCTCAGGATCCGCTTTTTCTCAAAATCATTGCGAGCGATAAACTTTAGCGTTTCATCAAGAAGAACGACAGGGAGTGAAATCTTCATTACTGCCATCCATTCCTCACGGTTAAGGGGTGTTACCTGGAACACTTGCTGTAATAAATAAAAACGAAGTTAGAAAGTTAGTATGATGTCTGTACCACGACAAGTCGCCAATGAATAAGTTCAAGCTAAGCTATGCATTTACCGCAAGGATCTCGACATGAAGAATGAGGAAGTGAAGAGCCATGGAAAGGATCATGGCCATGAGCAACCAGATGTTGATCCATGGAGGCATCACAATAAGCGACTGATTTTCAGACAAGCTGTTCATTGCGTTCAACATTTCAATTGTGACCAGCACAGACAAAGCCATGGTCATGGAGTGAGGATCGTAGAAAATGGTGCAGTCAACTCCCTTAAAGATATCGTTGTCAGGTGCGCATTGCAAGTGATGAGTCTGTAAAAACAAAACAACGGAATATTAATTTAGTTTAAAGGTATTGGATTGATTGATAATAAAATGAAAAGTTTGAACAAAAACTTACGAGTTGGTAATAAGAGAGTCCAGGACCTTTCTGGTAAAGCATGAACCACCAAGTAGCAGCTCCAACAGTGGCAGCACCCACATATCCACCAATAAGCATGTAACGGAAGAACAACCATCCTGAGATCAAGCCCTCATCTGGCTTACGAGGTGGCTATAAATGGAAACATTTTTCATTAGCTCACCTGTTGATCATATTGATTTTATTGTATCATAGAGTTCTGTAATAATTTAATGGGTGTGTACTTTGGTCATGATGTCCAAATCAGGTGGATTGAAACCAAGGGCAGTGGCCGGGAAACCGTCAGTGACCAAGTTAACCCACAAAAGTTGTACTGGAATGAGAGCTTCTGGAAGACCCAGGGCAGCAGTCAAGAAGATAGAGACGACCTCACCAATGTTGGAGGAGATAAGGTAACGGATAAATTGCTTCATGTTGTTGTAAATGGCACGACCTTCCTCAACGGCAGCGACAATGGAGGAGAAGTTATCATCAGCCAACACCATCTCAGCAGCAGACTTGGCGACGGCAGTTCCAGATCCCATTGCAATACCGATTTCAGCCTGTTTCCCACAAAAAATATTACTAAAGTTACACTATTCCTACGAAGTTTAAGTCATTTGATTTCTAGTATTATGTTTTTTGGTGTACCTTTTTCAAGGCAGGGGCATCATTAACACCATCACCAGTCATGGCAGAGATCTCATTCATGGATTGCAAAAGCTCAACAATC
This sequence comes from Orchesella flavescens, assembly GCA_964034955.1. Classification (NCBI taxonomy): domain Eukaryota; kingdom Metazoa; phylum Arthropoda; class Collembola; order Entomobryomorpha; family Orchesellidae; genus Orchesella; species Orchesella flavescens. The sequence continues at coordinate 13,513,053 of OZ035954.1, forward strand.
TTGGACTTGTGGGATGGCTCTACTCGGGAGAACAATCGAGATCGGGCACAAGCAGCACGTTGCTCAGAGGTTGACAAGTCATCAAATTCACGTCCAGAGTAAGACATTCCAGTTGTGTCTTCATTCACACCGAAGATTCCAATACGTCTGCAGATAGCTTCAGCGGTAGCCTTGTTATCACCAGTAATGACAATGACACGGATACCAGCTTGACGGCAACGAACAATGGCATCAAAGACTTCCTTTCGTGGGGGATCCAACATACCGACAACACCAACGAAAGTCATGTTGACTTCATATTGATGGAACTTGGTAGAATCAATAAGATCCATCTCTTCTGGCTTTGGTGGGTTATCAATGGTGGCAAGAGCCAAACAACGGAGGGTATCTCTACCAGTTCCGTACAATCGGGTAAGCTCCATAATCTTGTTTATTATTGGCTTGGTTATTGGGACCTTCTGACTTCCTACGCGGACATGAGTGCAACGATCCAAAACACCTTCTGGAGCACCCTTAACGAACATCTTTGGTCCAGTTCCAAGACGAGATGACTTGAGAGGAACGCAATAGCTGGACATGGACTTCCTGTCTCGGGAGAATTCGAGGGTGAATTCCTGCAAAAAAAATATGATTTAGATACGTTGCATTTAATTTTTATTGCATTTTTTCTAAAAAGTCTTTCAATTTAAATTGAGTTTATTTATACCTTCTTCCATTTGGTTTCCAAGTCTTGACGGACAGCAATGGCAGCACCACGTCGGTCCAATCCACTCTTCCCAACGCTGAATGGATTCATCTTCTCAGCAAGAACAATCAAAGCGGTCTCAGTAGCTTCACCAACCTTCTCGAAAACTTGTTTGAACTATCATAAATAATATTTATCCAATTAGTAATCTAAATCTAGTCGGAATTTTTTGTTTTACTAGGAATCATGTTAAAAACTAGATAATTATTTGCATTAAATTTACTTCGTTAAAGTCAATAGCAGAGTCGTTGCACATAATGCAAATGGTTCCGATTTCTTGGAGACCCTCAAATTCGGAGGCTTTGACTTTGTGTCCTCGTTGGAAAACTTCACCAATGGGCTCGTAGGTAGATCCAGCAATTTCAAACTCATGGACAGCGACATCGGATCCCTCAATCTTGTCGAAAATGAACATCCTACTAACAGACATCTGGTTGGTGGTGAGGGTTCCAGTCTTATCGGAGCAGATGACGGAGGTGCAACCAAGGGTTTCAACGGATGGGAGAGACCGGACAATGACGTTCTTTTGAGCCATACGACGAGTACCCAAAGCCAAGCAAGTGGTGATGACAGCAGGCAAACCCTCAGGAATAGCGGCTACAGCCAGAGCGACAGCGATCTTGAAATAGTAGATAGCACCCTTGATCCAGGAGCCACCGTGAGCGGGGTCGTTAAAATGTCCAATGTTGATAGCCCAGACAGCAACGCAAATAATGGAAATGACCTTAAGAACAAAAGGAAAATTTGTGAATATCTTATTTAATTCAACTACCTATTGCATATTACGTGCTACAAATTTTTTTTCTTCTTATCAAAATACCTTTGACAATTGTTCACCAAACTCATCAAGCTTCTGTTGGAGGGGAGTCTTGATCTCTTCGGTCTCAAACATTTCAGTACGGATTTTGCCAATGGCGGTGTTAAGTCCAGTACCAATCACGATACCACGGGCCTTGCCAGCAGCGACGTTGGTCCCGCTGAACAAAATGTTCTTTTTGTCTTGGTTGACAGCTCGGCGGTCAGGAATGCGGTCAGTGTGCTTGATAACTGAGACGGACTCCCCGGTGAGGATGGACTGGTCAATTCGAAGGGTTGTAGAGAGAATCTTCATGATCCGGATGTCGGCTGGGATCTTATCTCCGACAGAGATTTCGACAACGTCCCCGGGAACTAGTTCTCGAGCTCGGACTTTGTGAACTCCGGATTTGTGGGAGCGGATCACCTTTCCCATTTCTGGCTCGTACTCCTTTAGTGCTTCAATGGCACTCTCGGCATTTCTCTCCTGAAGGCACAAGTAAAAGATTAATGTGGTTGAGCGTTGAGTCAATAGTTAAATCATTAAACGACAAAACAACGAAATAAACTAATTTACTCACCTGCCACACACCAACAACCGCATTGGCAATGAGGATGAGCAAAATTACAATGGGTTCAATAAACGCCATGATTCCTTCCGAACCTTCCCCATGTTCTTCAAAGCACGCTAAGACCTAAAAAAAAGAATCGTGATAATGATTGTATCATTATCTATTCTATCTAAGGTCATTCTAATCATGATCATGCTTAATTTATTTATTTATTCATTCATTCATTGGCTTACAAACGAAATGGTAGCAGCGAGCAGCAGAATCTTCACTAAGAGATCATCAAATTGTTCGAAAAACAACTGCCACAAAGACTTTCCCTCCTCAGCTGGAAGCTCTGGATGAACGGATTAACAATTAATTACAAATTAATCATCCATCGAAACCTCACGAATCACGATTGACGATAACTTTAAAAGTCAACTTAACTAACCATTTGGACCATATCTATCACGAAACTTTTTCACCTGGCTCTGACTCAGTCCCTTCTCCGGATCAGTTCCAAAGAATTTAGCGACTTCCTCCCATGTTCTGGCGTGGCCATCATCCATAGTTTTGATGACGGTCACTCGACACCTCCAACTTTGATCACTTGCAGTTGATTAAATCCTTTCCAAGTTCACAGTCAACGACTCGCTGATGTTTTCAACAAAATTGGTAAAATCTGTCCAACAATAAAATCAAGATCCCAATCAACAACTTCCAATAGCAAATATGGAAAATAATCACAGAAATCAATTCGTAAAAACACCTGTGATTTGAGTCAACCAAAAATTCTCGATTAATTAAAAATGAACAATAAATTACTGTTACGGTGTTACGTTACCAATACCAATGAAATTTCACTCACGTTAATTGCTGATTGTTAACTGACGCACCCTCCAGTCACAGGACGGAACAGAGGAAATAAAACAAATCAACAATCCTCCTCCTTCGGACTCAACCCCCTGTCATATGATTCCTGCTGATTCATCTCATATTTTTCGAAGCAATCGTAATTCGCGCGTGAAATTCTGGTTTTTGCTCTGCTGACGTGCTTTTACACTGGTTTTACGCAATCAACTAAAAACGCAGCTTTTTTGTTTTGATCGTGAAATATCGTGATCGTTGCTGAAAAACTGGAAGGTGCATTTGATTTCTGGTTGATTTTGTGATTTAATTTTTGTTCAACTCAAGAATTCGCAGCAGTGTGTTTGCGTTGCGTTTTTGGATTGCAGGATTTATCAATTAAAATGACTCATTATCAACGTTGGAGGGGTGGTCGTGGAGGTGGAGGCGGTAAACGGTTGGGTGCACCAACGTCATCAAACAAACCGTGTGCGAATCCAATCTTTGAAAGTTGGCTCTTGGAATGGAAGGAGGATGCCGAGTCAAAGGATTCGAAAATGAAGTATGTTTACGGGAGGGCCCTCAAATCGTTGAGGAAGTACCCCCTCCCTTTAGCTAGCGGGAAGGACTGTTCCATCCTGGAGAATTTTGGAGCTCACATGTGCAAAATGATTGAGAATCGAATGGTTAAGGAGAACATGATTACTCCAGAGACGTCACAGTCTGTTGGGGGGACTGAAGAAGAAGAAGAAGAGGAGTCTGAGCCTTTGCCTGGAACCAAAAAGAAGAAAGGGAAGAGGGTAGCAGCAACTGCAACTGTTACCAGACCTACGAAGCCCAGGAATACGAACCAGAAGAAGAAGCCTGTTGAGGATTTAGAAGAGAATTCAGAGGAGTCTCTTCCATCCACTTCTTCCACCTCCACCAAGCCTAAAAAGAAATATTTACCTGCTTATCGATCCGGTGCTTATGCAATTCTTTTGGCTTTACTGGAGAAAGAGAGCGAACCAAGTTATCGGGGTTATATGACCAAGTCTGAGCTGCAGATAGCAGCCCAAAAATATTGTGATGCGTCCATGACGAAGCCTGATAGCACCAAAAATTCGCATTACACGGCTTGGAACTCCATGAAACCTCTTATCAACAAGGAGCTTATCATTCGACAGGGTGGGAATCCGGTACAATTTTTCCTGACCGATGAAGGCCGCTCTCTCGCCCAAAAACTTTTGGATGCTGACTCACAACCACCTCAGGTGGAAGCGGGTCTGGGTGGTGGCAGTGGTGAAGGTAGTATTGAAAGCCAGGATGTTAGTGGAAGTGAAACGACATCGTTATCCGAAGAAGATGCAGGTGAAGCTGTTGCTTCCACCTCCAGTACGCCTTCCGGTGGCGGCGTTCGTCTCGAACCTGGCAAGTTTGAAATCGTTTTGTATGTGGATACCTGTGAAACCAGTGGGTAAGTCAAGTTATCGGACATAATCACTTTAGCTTTGCCTCCTGTTTCATATTTTTTTGTGCAGCAGCTGTTTGATGAATACCTTTTTTAATTTTTTAGACGAAGTAAATCGCAGGACGTCATAAATGAGCTACAAAAGAATGGCGTCACAGTCTACGTTCATCGCTTAAGTGTTGGAGATTTCGTTTGGGTTTGCCGAGAGGTTGCTGATGTCACCAAGGGTCTCCAGAAGCGGTTCACGATTTCTCGAACAAACGAGCTAGTACTTCCCTACGTTGTTGAGCGGAAGAGAATTGATGACCTCGCTCACAGCATTCGAGACGGAAGGTTCCATGAGCAAAAGTTTCGCTTGACTCAAACAAAGCTGCAGCCAATTTACTTGATCGAATCGTATGGAAAGAAAGGTGACAATTGGGGGCTTGCAGAGGGAGCCCTTGATCGAGCAATTTGTAATACGCAGATTGAAAATGGATTTTTGGTCCAGGAATCTTCTTCCATCAAGGAAACCTGTTCTTACTTGACCATTATGACGAGGCACTTGAAAACGATGTACGAGCGGAAGACCATCATTGGGTGTAGGAAGGAGAAGTGGCAAAATTTCAAAGATGCTGGAACCTGCGGAGAGCCTCATCTTATGTTTTTCAGTGACTTTAATGACTTTGCTGTAAAGAAAATGGTAAAAATCATGCTCAATTATTCTCATCGTGGGTTTGTGTTTGTGTGCTTTTAAATTAAAATGTTAAGTAATTGCTTGCTTTTTGCTTTGTTGCTCAACAGAATTGGAAAGCGAAGGAAATGTTTGCTCGCCATTTGATGCGACTCAAAGGCTTATCTGTGGATAAGGCGTATGCCATCATTCAAAAGTACCCTACTGTTGGTCATCTCCTTGAGGAGTACTCCGAGTGCGAGGATGATAAGCAGAAAGAGAGGCTGATTGCTACGATTGACTTTAGTACGGGGGGTAGGAAAATTGGACCTAGCATCAGCCGTAAAATTAGCCGCTTGTACAACACCACCAACTTGTCCTAAGTATTAGTGTGTATGTACTACATAATAACATATATTTAAGTTTAAATGTATGATAAGTATGTTTCATTGTGCATTGTAAATGAAATGTTGTTGAATTGTCTAATAAAAACGAGGTGGACTTAAGGTTTTCGTTCATACGTTCGTTCATTTGATTATATAATATAGTGGTTTTTAAGGAACGAATGTCATCTCATGGAAATCGGAAATTGTAAGTTGGTAATTCGATAAAGTATCAACGAACCCATTGTCAACATATACCTACCTACGACTTGAAAAAATCAAAATCAACCAATAATTTGAAGTATAAATTTACTAAGTAGTTTTAAAATGTTGTGAAAAACTCCAGGTAATTAATTAAAACATGAGCCTAATTGTCTGACACCTTAGGTCATGCCAGGTCAATGTCATCCTCAATTTTTCTACCTCTCCAGACGAAACGTCACCAGACGTAATACCTACTTAATGTTACATATTACTCTCGTCATCATATTAATTTAGTCATTACACGATTACGTTTTTACCGCAGGCTCATTAAGACACCAATTTATCCCGTCTAATGACGACTTTGCCCTCGAATTTAATGGCGCTATGTGCGTAACGGCTGGGGTTTGCACGTAAGTTGTCTGCAACCTTTCATCCAGAGTGGACGGCGACATCCACACACATCCAATCTCTGGTTCACTCTCAGTCTTACAGTTGAGCAATACATTCCTCCACTTTAGTTGCTCACTTTCCTATTGAAATGAAGTTGAAACAAAACTTCTTGATTGCGATTGCACTTTTTGCTGTCCTACTCCCTTCCACCTTCGCTGACGATGACGAAGATTTAAGTCCGGCTCGTAAGTACAGATAACATTTCCGATCCAGAAAATTATATTTCAAGCAGTAGATAAACCCTTGTTTTTAAAAAAAAAATTACAGCTAAAGGAGATGCAGTAGTTGGAGAGAAAGCAGCAGCCCCCCCACTCCCGGCAGCTAAACCATCAGCTGCACCAAAAGCTGCTGCTCCTGCTGCTGCAGGTGGAGCAGGATCAGGAAAAGATGCCCATGAACTTGAGCTTATCTACGGTAAAGATCCGGATAATCCCCAGGCCCCTGCCTCTGTTATTCAATCTCCTGATATCAACGCTACAGAAATCGATGCGGGTATGAAATTATTCCCATTTTTACATTGATCATCCATCATGAAAATCTCGTTACATAATCTCATCAATGTCTTCATCCTCATTTCTTATTTTCGCAGCCACCGGAGTGAATTTGAAGATGGTTAACAAGGCTTCTACCCAAACTGATTCCAAGAACGCTATCGCTTTGGCCAAGGGTGTGAGCAACAACGTAACTGCCAACGCTGTCTCAAAAACGGGAGATGACGCAATTGCCCTCGCCACCAACGGTTCCTCTGCAGACGCTCTCGCCCTCACATTGAACGGAGGTGGAGATGCCTTTGCTGGAGCAACCACACATGGAGACCAAGGATCTAAGGCTGCAGCCTTCTCCCAGGGCAACGGAACAGCCACCTCTGCTGCTGACAGCAAGGGTATCGGAGCGGCTAGAGCTGATGCTTTAGCCAAGGAAAATAACGCTTCTGCCGCAGCCCAAGCTAAAATCGGGGGAGCTATTGCCAACGCCATTGCACACAAAGACGGACACTCACTTGCCAAGACTTCTACCTCCGAAGGAGGTTCTGGCAAGGCCAGTGCTCTCTCAACTGGATCTGGTGCTGCTACTGCTGGGGCTCATTCTGTTGGAGGAGGAAACTCTTCTTCCCTCGCAAGATCAAAGGGTGCAAAAAAATCATTCAATGTTAAAAATTCATTGGGAAGTCTAAAGTTTTTCTTGAGAGTTACAAATTTACAATTCTTTTACAGACGGAGATGCTCTCGGAGAATCTTTATCTCACGACGGAGGTGCTTCTTATGCTGCGTCATGGGCTAAGGAACTTGGAAACAGCTCGACCAAAGCGGTTACTTATGGTGGAGGTGGCAGCAGGGCTGAGTCACTCGCTGACGGATCTGGATTATCCAACGCTAAGGCATACCAACTTGCAAATGATACAGGTGAAGTTGAAATTTACTAAAAGAAAAAAAAGAAAACTTTGAAGAACTTTAAACCATAATTTTTTTAAATGGACTTCCTATTTCAGAGAGTAGTGTTGACATTGACTCGATTGTTGGAGAATTTGGGGTGACTAACGGTGAGGACTTGATGGATAACCCATTTTTCCATGGCTTAATGGATGGACCCTCTGGTAGTGATGGAGCTAAGCCTCCAGCTGCAGCCCCTGCTGAGAAGAAGGAAGCACCAGTTACAGGTAATTACTTTTAGCATATTTCTCTTGACATCAGTCAAAATCTCTTCCATTGGGGCGCCTTAGTACGCTAATCAGGATTTGAATCCTTTTCAGAACCCCCTGTAGCTGGAGCCGATGAGGAGAATTTGGATAAATAAATTTATTCCCTAAAAATTAGTGTGAAACCCATTAAATATTCTACTTTTTGTATGTATGTGTAACTGTCCTGATGATTGGCAATGGGCAATTTTGATTAAATTTTAAATTCTGTATTGAGCGAAAAACAAATTTATGTTCCAAACTAATTATATTTTTGGTTACGTAAAAGCCAGACAATTTACGTCACCGTCACGTCATATTCATTTAATCACGCACTTAATGGCATGAAATGGCACATTAAAGATTCCAATTAAGAACATGGTTTCTTGCATTTTAATAGCCAACTAATAGAATTAAGTACGTAGCCATTATCTATCTCATTTCATTAATAGGGAGCTATTATCATTATGTTGAACACATTACATAATTCCTGTCTGGTATAATCTCCGTGTCCTCCATCAACTGGTAGCTTAAGATTTAACTACCCCAATAATATTATAAAATGGAGAGGAAAAGTGGGGCGGGTGGCACCACCCTACTAATTACTTTGGTGGGTTTGGGTATCCTCCTCCCTTTCGCTTTGGGTGCTATAAGATCAAGCGCCAGTAGCTCAAAATCAAAATCTAACGATAAATATCATCATGATCAGTTTGGTAAGGACTATAAGAAGAAGCTAGAGCTTCAAGATATTCATCATCATTTGGATGCGCAACCGCCACCAATCATAAAATATTTAAGAGAACAAGAAGACCGATGGCGACCAAGAACGAATGAAATTGGGTACTTTCGATTAACATTTGAATTCAAAATTAGCACGAAGAACGTAACGTTTGCTTGTCATTTATGTAGATTTTTATTGATATGTTAAATGTTGATAGACATAAAACTGAGCAGCTTCTCAAAAATGAAGCCCACCGTAGGAGAAGAACGCCAGCAGATTATAGTACTGAAAATGAGGAAGAAGAAGTTGCTGATGAGGCACCTCCACCTGACCCGATGCGTAAGGTCTCGAGATATTTCTGACAAAATTTACACACTAAACTTTTTAAAAAAAATTTTGTTTTTCCCTACGCCGGCCTGTAGAAGCAAAAGCAAAAAAACAATCTTCAGGAGAAGAAGAAGAAGAAGACGAAAAAGAAGAAGAAGAAGACGACGAAGAAGTACCAACTGTGAGGAAAAAATCCAAAGGGAGACTTGAGCTCATTTATGGGAGCCGGTATAAAACTAGCACCAATCAAATCCTTGAAGGTCGATTACCACCTATCATTGACACTGAAAAAACGCAAGCAGGTGTGGAAAAACTTAAAATATTAACTCTTATCGGGAATAAGACAATTTATATAGAAATGATTTGAATTTTCATCTTGCCCCATTTCCAGCTGCCAACACAAGCATACTAGAAATAGAAGAGGTGGCAGCCGCCCCGGGAAAAAAGGCTACTGCGACAGCAAAGGGTGTCGATAATAACGTTACAGCGCACGCCGTCTCAAAAGTTGGGGATGACGCTGTGGCTCTCGCCACAAATGGGTCGTCAGCGGATGCCCTTGCTCTCACATTAAATGGGGATGGGAATGCCTGGAGTGGAGCTAGAACGCATGGACAACATGGAGCAAAGTCTGCCGCAATGAATAAAGGAACTGGAACCGCCTCCAGCTCGGCGTTGAGCATCGGCGTTGGAAAGGCAAAGTCAGATGCGATGGCACTTGCTAGTAACGCCTCGTCAGCGGCTCGAGGTGCTTCTGGAGGCGCAGTTGCCAATTCGATTACCGACAAAAAGGGCCATGCTGTTTCTGTGTCAGCAGCTACAGACTCGGGAAGTTCGCAATCAACTGCGATTGCCAAGGGACAGGGTAATGCTAAGGGAACGGGTTATACGGTTGGCGGTGGAAATGCTTCCGCCGTCACACGAACAAATGGTAGTAGTCATAAAAATCATGGACATTTTACAATAATTCATAATATATTATGCAATTCTTAATTCAGAATTTTGCAAATAATAGATGGCTTTTCTGAAAGTGAATCCTTGGCAATGGATACTGGAGCAGGTTACAATTTTTTTTAAAAACTGGATATACTATTTTGAAAAAGGATTTAAAAGTAATTTATTTTATTATTATTTATGAACTTAGCGTATTCCGCCTCGTGGGCCCAGAAAAATGGGCAGAGTCTTTCCAATGCGAAAACATTTGGAGGAGGTGGTAGCAGAGCAGAATCGTTAGCAGATGGGGAGGGAAAATCTACTGCTAATGCGTATCAAGTACTTAATGTCACAGGTGACAACGCAAAGTTTTTTTTAAAAAAAATTCCCACCTTTTCAAATTCAATACCATTATTCCTTCATGATTTTTTTCGCAGACCTCAATTTAGACATTGGTCTCGACATTGACTCCATTATTGAAGCTTTTAATGTGACTAATGGGCAAGAAATTCTCGCCGACCCGTTTTTCAATTTCTTTGGTTCTCCTAAAAGTAAATCAATCATATAATATACTTAATACAATACAACTACAACGAATTTTGGGGAAAGTTGACGATGACGAATTTTGTTTTGAATTTCCCGCAGATGATGAAATGGATCACATATACAAGGCAAGAACTTTTGTTGCTTAATACGTTGTTGTAGGCAAAACCATTTCGAAACTTATAAATTTTAGAAGTTCTAGTGTATCTTAAAATAAAAAAATATTGTGGTGGTAATAAATTTTATTTAAAAAAAACTTTATTCGGCATTTTATAGCATCAACCTTAAGTGGCATAAATTTTTTGTGACGTAAGATGTAATCGTAAGATGATGATGCTATCCAAAAATACTTTACGACCTCAATTTTAATTCCCATTAAAATGCTAATTAAAATGCGGCATGGCATTGGGAACTCGTTAATTTTCTTTAATTAATAGCTTTCATGACGTAGATTACATACGTACAATGCTTTAACATTGTACGATATTTTCGCTGCCTAGTTTTCCTGCTAAAATTATATATATATTTGTATATTGACCAAGAAAATTAACCACAATGGAGATTAATAGTGGGGGCTCCTTTGTTTTAATTAACATTATAACTTTGGCTCTGGTCTTTCCCCCCAGTATAGGATTTATCCTGCCAAATTCAAAATATGAACGCCAGCATGGTGGCAATCTATTGGACCCGAATGGGGCGCAGTTAATTGCTTCAAAACCTTCAGCAAGGATGAGTTATCTCCATCCAACACTAAGTAAACTAATGATACTGCTAATTTTGAAAAAAACTAATGAAAATGTGAAAAGGAATGGATTTCAATGTTTTATGTATTTTCATGGGTTTAGAATCTTACTTGTATGATGTGGACGACGAGGATGACTTAAATTTAGGCCGGAACAAGAGATCACCGAGCTATGATGATGATGATGACGATGATGAAATATCCGAAGATGAAGCCCCTACGCCATCAAAAAAGGGAGAAGCTGATCCACCTCCTCCACCACCACCACCGCCGCCACCTCCACCACCTCCAGCCCCACGACCATCGAGACCTCCTCCCCCGCCCCCACCACCACAAGTCGATGATGATTCTGAGGAGGTGGCGCTAACCTCCCTGAAAAAGACTCGCCCAAAGGATGCCTCTGATGTAGAGGACTATGATACAAGCTATAATCCAAGTTACTCCAAGAGACCCAAGGAAACTACGAAGGAAAGAAAGAAAACCGCTAACCCAAAGGGAGACCTCATTTCCAATGCCCACTCAAGAGATGGGCAATCGGTGGCAATATCTATGGCAAAAATGGGTGCGGATGCTACCGCAAATTCACTTAATGGCACTGGAGCAATGTCCATTGCCGAAACAAAAGGGCGCGGTCAAGCATCAGCGAGGGCTAACACTTACGGAGATGAAGGCGCAAGTTCCAGAACGTTGGCAAAGGGGCGAGGAAATGCGACCAGTTATTCAATTTCAAGAGGAGAAAAAGGAACCGCGGAGTCACAATCCAAATCCGTTGGTGGAAATGCCCTTTCTGATAGTGTGAGTCTTCAAGGAACAGATGCAAACTCCTTTGCGGAAACGAGCAGAGCGGGAAATGCAACGAGTAAAAGTATTGCAACTCTTGGCGGGAATTCTACGGCAGCTTCTTTTGCGAAAGGACAAGGAAATTCGAACGCTGTCACCTGGGTAGATGATCATGGAGTGGCGAAGAGCATTGCAAAAGCAAAAAGTAAGGGGGATAAATTTTTTTTGCGCGGAATTTAACTCTTTAAATGATAATTTAAATTTAAGTCTATTTTTTAATAATGTTTGTCAGGTGGAAACTCTGTTGCGTCTTCTTTGGGTTTGCGGGATGCAAACGCTCATTCGATTGCTACCACTAAAACAAAGGGTTCTGCATTGGCCAAGTCACATACTGGAAGTAAGTTTGCAATTAGAATACAGAAGTCATCAAGTAGCCCAAGTATAAATTATTTATAACAATGAGATGTTTTCATTCAGTTAGAGGAAAATCCAGGTCGGATGCAAAAGCACATGGTGATGCTGTGGCTGTTACTATACAAGACTCTGCACAACGACTAGAAACCCGTAAGTGTCTAAACTCGTATCAAATTCCCAACTCAACAATAATTATTTTTAAGGATTATTTTTAAGCAAAATTATGTGTAAATTTAAATTATACATGGCTGTGTTTTGAACTATTCAAGGGGATTTCGCTCAAAAAGTATCCTTAAAAGACTACACAAGCTCGGAAGAAGGTAAAGTTTTTACTTACAGACAATTTTTTTTCCAACAAATTATTGACTTTTATTTATTTTTGTCTGTATCATAGCTGTTGAGAAAGAAGAGGACTCAGAAGAGCCGGAAACTGTTTCTGAGGCGGCAAGAAAGAAAAGAGCAATTACTAGTTCGACTCGTATGGGAGGAGTCAAAAACAATAATTAGTTGGAAAACTAGGGTATCACGAGAAATATTGGAATTGTTAGCGACAAATTGTAATGCCCTTTGAATAAAGTTTTCAACCTTTATTAAAACCTTTATATCTAGATAAAGGCAAAAAAATAATCCAGGCTTTGGTAATTTACTCACTTGGAATAAAATGTCATCATTTTTATTAGAAAAAATTCATTGATTGTAATCGATGTTTGATCGACGATTTGAAATGTTTGTAACACACTTAAAATATTTTTGTATCAGTAGAGAATCATATTTCTAGCTTAAATTTTTTTTAAGTAATACATATTTTGTAAATTACAAACACATAAAAAAATATTTAAGATTTAGGATACTAATATAATAGCAACATATTATCTCCGATCAAAAAATTGTTTAAAAATAACTGTTTTCAAAATCATGCATGGAAACCCTTAAATTATTTGTTGCTTAGAAAATGAGTGTTTTACAATTTCTCAGTCAGATTCTGCAAGAGCAGCCAATTGCCAATGCTAATCTTATAGCATTACCTGGATTACATGCATAGAAAAAGTAGCTGTTTGCATACGAATACATCTCATTCTCGTTGCTAGTAGAAAGAACTGTATGCAAGGGACCAGATTCATGGCGTCCGTTAGACCTTGAGACTATTAGCGGCAGGCACTGCTGTCGTTGAAACTTGGCATGCATGTAGTCCAAACTGAATTCAATCGTTGGAACTGAAACTGGCTGCTTGAATATGTGGATGACGCAAGGAGTCCCATTTACCTGAAAAAACTGTCGTAGGTGAAACAGCCATCGATAGTTGTACCCACTTGAAGAGCTAGTCCAATAAATTTCAGGTGTGGTGGTGGAGCATATGGCCGCCTCAGTCAAGAAAATATTGTATTGTTCATTATTGTCACTGAAGATTTTATCCACGAGCAGCCTCAGAAAACCGGACATGCTATGAGGATTAACGTAAGTTAAAGCCCCGTAGCCACAAAATTTGTTGAGATTATGGGCAAAGGTGCTCGTCAATCGGGGGTTAATTTTAAGATTGATGAGCTGTCGCTCCAATAAAATTGCAGGAGGCTCAATGGAGTTTTCAACATGTGAAGAAGCTGCCAACCAAAATCGGAGAGTGGGATCGAGATTACCATGCGGCCTGGTGACACCGTCAATCAAACGGGTAGGAAAGAAGCCTCGGTTCCATGGGTCTCGTGGCTTTAAAAAAAATGCAAATGGAATTGTTAAATATATTAACTCATAACAACGTAAGTGCATTTAGTGAATTTAAAGAAATAATTACCAATGAAGGATCGTCTGAGATGGAGCTACTGCTATTGGATGACAACGACAACGTTGAATCTTCATCCACTTCAGCTGTGGTTGTACGAGGGACGCTTGGTTGAATGTTGTTGCTTACGCTGATGCCGGAGTTCTCAGTCGCTCGTTCTGTTTGATCCTCAACTCCATTTTCATTTCCCTCTGGCTGCTTTAACCGCTGTTTCAGAAAATATTTAAATTTTTTTTATTGTGAAATGTATCACGAAAATTATAATTTATGAGTTTTCCTAAATATTGGGTGTCAATTACTTACTTTGGCCATCAACCTAGTTTGTGGCATCGTGATGGTGGTTTATGCTTCTTCTTTTCAATTTAATTACGATTATTTAACGTCTGGTAACAATAAAAACACAAGTATAATGTATTGCAAAAATTAATAATGATTATAATTTATTTCTCAGAGAAACACTGATGAAAGATTTGTGATAACCATTTTTTAAACGTACATCCAAAGAATATTTTAGCATAATTTGTAACTAAGGATAACAAATAACTTAAGTTTCTAAGGGGTGACGTTTAAAACCCCTAACGATTAATGTCAGTGCAAAATTTCAAAAATAAATTAAAAGTATAAACATTAGTGCATCGGCACAGAGGAAAAAAGTATGACTTTATCTCAAACTAGTTGAAAGACAGAATGAGAAATGGGTCCTTACATCGTCGGTACGCGTATGCATGCGTTTGTTTGCTTGTCTTCTCTCACAATAAAATAAAATAATGTGTTTGTCAAAAGGTCTGTTTCTCACTTATAAAGCTGTAGCTCAAAAAAGCTGTGAAAAGTTTACAATATCGTGCTTTAGAATGAAGCACCCTTCAAAAAATGTGCATATTCAATGTAAAAGGTACATATAAGTTAAGTATGCAGTTACACATACGATGTTAGGTACCTGGAGATTTATTTGAAGACCCATGCAAACTCAAGCTTACCTTTTTATACCAACCAAGAATAAGAATACAAGCAACTCAACTATTTATATTACAATTGTTACGCTTCTGTGCTTGATTACGTGTCTACTTACATGTAACAAAAATATGGTATTTTTCCAAGGCAGATCCATGAAATAATACCTCATTCCTATAACATAACCACAACCACACATTAATCTGATCCTAACAAAAGCCTAATCGTGACTAAACAAAACATAAGAAATAGAAACCCAAGCATTGTAACTTTTATTTTCACCAATTTAAGTGTACTGGCTATATGGTACCAGGTTTCCAGTAACTGCAGTATAATATAATGGGTTTGTTAAAGGATGCCTTCGATAGTCAGAAAATATAGTAGTAAAAATGATGAGCATTGTAAAAAAGATTATTTGAATTGAGGACCACTCTCGCTCTTCGCCTTATGATTGGAGTTGGAAAGAACATCGTGAACCCATCGTGGTGTTCTTTCTGTGGAAGATTAAAAAAAGAAAATCAATGAACTCGCGTGTTATGGAATCGTTGCGAAGAAATTGGTAGTTATGCGGAGGAAAATTTAAATGCCAGCATGTGCATTTTTAACTTTCAAATTAAAATTTAGCATCAATGCAATGTTGTGAGCTATTATCATCGCCTGGAAACTTGACAAGTACTTCAAAAACGACAAACGGAAAGTTAATGGTAAGTATTACTCTCGCTACAAAGTGAGGAACATTCTTCATCAGGCTCGATTCTCATCAAATATGAGGCTTGTTTCTTTCTAGAAATCGATTGGACGTCCCCATAATAAAAAGAAATTATGTTTCATACCGTCGTAATGAAGAGCACCAGATTGAAGATATTTATAATAAATAATATCTACAGAGTATCTATTTCACAGTTCATTAATCATTCTTTATAGTTGCCTGAGAATGTCTGCAAGTTATGAGCATGACGTTCAACTCATGTTTGAATTTTTTATCATATTTTGTTATATGTAGAAAGGTAAGTATAATTGCAAATGAAATTATATGTGCATACAAATAAATATACATCTTACACCTACAGTATTTTTAAAAAATTTAGTATGCAATAAAAATATACCAAAACGGTAAGTTTTGCGCGTTCCTTTTCGAATTTTCAAATAGGACGCAAAAGTTCCCTGTAGAATCATAAAAAGATTGCGACGATTGTTGAAATTAGTTTTGGGCAATTGGTGAAATAACGGAAAAGAAGTTAATTTACCTTTACAAAATTCTGTAAACGCTTCCAGTAACTTAGTATCAAGTTACCCCAATTATGGATAGCCCTTATTGCAAGTAACTCATCAATTCCGTTAAAAATATCGCAAAGTACACATCATGGAAATTAAAATACATATGAATCGAATGGCTAGCTCGTAACTGCAGAACTTTCTCACCTAGGAGGTTGTTTGTACTTTGCACTGAAAAGGAGAAAGATTCCGTCTAGAGATGGGGAAACGGGAAAAGTTTTATAGTCTTGTCAGTTATTTACTTTAGTGTTTTGTATCATGTTTTAAGGTCGTAAATTATCATGCGACTTTTAGTGTCCACAATTTATTGCTCCATTAACAGTACAAATCAAACATATAAGGGCATGAAAAGCGTAAATCAAAGTTACTGCTTTTATTTTTGCTGCACGACATTTTGTTCATTTTCAACAAACGGAAAGTTTACTTCTCCTTAATGAATAAGATTAACAATGTGGCATTACTGGTGACAGTGACTAGCTAAACTTTCTGAACGCAATTGACCATACGCGCAAAATAATATTATTTCATGATAAAATGTAGCCCATCAAGCTGTGTCTGCTTTTTTGTGTTTGCTTTATTATGCATAACACAATATTCTCTTACGTGAAATCTTTTTGCTAAAAATTGACTGGTGACTGGTCGCATAAAAATGTTTCCATTTGTCACGGCTTCCTTCATGTATTATATGAAAACCAGTGATCGTTGATCAATGGATTTTTGTAGCCGACTAACTAAATATTCATTGTGGCTCTGTTCGACTATAAAGCTACTTATATATACGCCCAGTGTCATAGATTAAATAGAAACATTATATCATACACATGAAAGATGACCTAGTAGTTCGTAACTTGAAATAAAAAGTTTAAAACCGCGATTGAGAAAAAAAATCATATTTATTGATATATATACATTTCAAACTATGTTTGTACCGCAAGCTATTAGACATGTTACCTTAATATTTAAGAGAAACACTTTGCATTAAGTAATAAAAAAATTAGTGATCACATTAAATTTAACAATCGCTTATGACAAGGAATAACATGATTATCATATATATAAAGACTCATGCGTATGTATTGATTTTATCAACCTGCGACCAATTGTTGATATTTCATTTCAACTTTCGTTTGATAGTCTGTATTATTGAAAAGTTCGCCTAAGTTTTAAGTAAAATTAATATATAACTTTCTACCGGAAGGTGCATGTAAACGGCAATTTTGAGGCTCTTGCAACCTTGACATTGAATTTGATTGAATCCAGGTTTGAAATAGAATCCTAAAACATTCAAACAAAAACTTTTTTTACGGCTACAAAAATTGTGAGTTCTGGAACTGTATTTTTTAGTGTTTTTGTTACATTGGTTGATTAATGGAAAATGTTAAATTGGTTGCTTTGTCACAAGACACAAGAGAGTAATTAACACACTATTAATTTCATTTTTAGATATGTTAGTCAATAATTCTCTTTAAATTTTAATTAAATGCTTGTACATCTTTGTTAAACGAAAAGGAACAATAAAAACTAGAGAACATAATCTTTTATTACTACGACTCAAAATCAAATGTATTTGAAACTGCATGAATTTTCTATTCATTCACCGCATTACGTCAACTTTTTACTCATGGCATGCATTTCTATCCACCACCGCATCATGTGAACTTTATGGATTACAGGAACTTGTTTATACATTGCATTAACTTTACATATATCGATTACATGATCTTTCTAAATTTGCTCGTAAAAAGGGGTAGTGGGTTGATGATTTTTTTAAAGTTAAATTAAAATAATAACTTGTCTAGAAAATAATCCATTTTGAGTGAGAAAAAATGACATAATGATACATAGTCTACCATGATAAAAAATTAAAAACCTTGGTTATGTTTGTCGGAAGATATTTATTGTGCATGAAAATATACATTAATGCTTACAGCCTCATTGTTTTTATTTCCAGTACGTGCACATTCCCCATGTAACACATCGCTATAGCGAGTTCGTTACGACTATCTCGAATTTACTGCGATTAAATTCGATTCTAAATCGACATCAAATCTACATCGTATATCTACCTGAAAATCGCTGAACTAATTTATGATTCTAATGTTACCGATTTCGTAGAGATTGAGCTACGATTTAGACAACGAATAGAGTTCATATCGTGATCTCTATTTATAAGCGATGTAGTGTCTCAAATGTAACGAATTCTCAGCGAAAATTCGTATACATAAAGAAAATGCGTATGCATATAATCATATGTTATATACTGATATACATCATCATGCACACTTGTATCAAAACTAGATTGTAGGATATGCCAAAATAGTCTACTACATATCATTTTGACTTTTTTGTAACTGTGAATGTTGTTTTGCTTGGTTTACATATTCTTCAAGTGTGAAGTACACTTAATACTTGATCACGACAGAAATTTTGCTAATTACAAAGCTATTTTGATGTTAGTTTAGTCCATTATTCAGCGTCCAGTACCGTCCATGTGTCCAGTACTAGTTATTCAGTAATAATCCATCGAGTGCATAATTAAAACAATCCTTGTTTTAATGCTTTCGTGAAACAACTGTTCATTAAGAAGCATTATCAAGAAACCGCCTTTAACATTTGACAAGTTGGACTACTTTGATGTTCGGAAGGGTGTTATCAGCTGGGCAGTAAAGTATAACAAGGCCGTATCAGACCCATTGAAGGTGCTAAATTAACTAGACTGGTTCCTATCAATGCTTGCTTTAAATTTTCTTTGTAATATAACAGAGGTTGCCTACCCCTTGAGTTGTAAAAAATTAATTGTTGTCTTAATTAAGTTTTTTTAATTTAATTTGGAAAAGTAAAATGCCATGAAACAAGATACATGTAATGACTGCTGATGATTAAAAACTAGGGTTTAATAATTCAACCTAATTGGGTTAATAATTAAAATAATTACAGACTTTAATTTAATTGAGAATATTTACCTACATATTTTAAAACTGCATGTTTAACTTTTGAATTAACCGCCAACTAAGTAATCCTTCATAAACATGAAACTACTACGCATCGTGGTCAACTCGACGTATACTAGCAGTTCGTAAATCGAACACAATTCGTAGCCGAATCATCAGAGAATTGACAAAGGGCGAATCGCTAAAGAATCGATGTCGGCTAGGCGGACAAACTCACTACTATTCTGAAGCTAATCGACCTCGAATTCGCATCGATGGATACACTTCGCTTTAAATTCGAGATAGTGATTTCGTCAACGATTCGTAGTAGATTCGTTCATTTTGTGTTGCATGGGTCATACCATAAAATCACATGCATGGATAATGAAATTTTTATGACGTCATTAAGTTGCATACCGACTAGATTTCATTTGTTGAGATGGAAAAGAAATGATGTGCAAATGAAATTGCTCATCATTTCTTCTTACTCATCATCATCATCAACAACGGAAACTCATGAACTCAATAAGTGCTGCAAACTCATAACCTCCCATACATGATGTAAACTAAAAGTATTCTACGGTCTACCGCACCGTTGAACTCAGTCACTATATAAAACTTGTTTGCACATAGCATGTGAAGAACGTGGATATCATTCCATTCCACTCAAGGAAGATTCATAAACATGCATGATATTGATGTTTTTCCTCGTTTGTTTCCACTTCTACTCTAATCTCCAACGTTGATCATTCATCCCACATAATTTGGCTTATCGTGAATTTTATTCTCAAACTTGCAAAAATAATAATACGTAACCAATACATCAATAATGATTTTGATTTCGTTTATTTTTACAATTTTTGTTGTTGTCTGTTCAAATATTTGCAATGTTGATGTTGGTGCTGAAGGAGAGGAGCGTATAGTGACAAATCTAACTATAATAGAATCACCCGAAGGTGTTCCAGTTGATTATACTTATAATGAAACTGGGGTTGGAGAAGAGTTGGCAAGTGCTGCAGGATGTCCAAAGTAAGTTCTTTTACAGTTTCTAAACAAATTAATCTTGTTTAATCACAAACATTCATTATTGTATATTGATCGACAGGTCAATCGACGGCTTTCCATGGGTGTACTATGGAGATCCTCCAAAATGTCATCTAGCTGGACTTCAAGGACCCTGCTCGGAAAATCGGTTGCTTTACCTAGAGGATATGAAATCAAATCATGGAGTTTGTGTATGTGAAATCTGCCAAGATTACTTGATCACCGGAGCTCCAATACGAACTTCCCCAGATGGACGTTATAAATTCTGCGGAGACGATTATGTTTATGATGGGCAATTGAAAAATTGCTACGATTTGCATAATCAGGTAACTTTGAATAAATTAGCATAACAAGTTTAAAACGACGCAAACCTCTATAAATGAAACATTATCATAAACAGAGTTCCTGTGAAATAAATCAATGGCTCGTAAAGGATTCATCAGGCTCTAGTTTGACATGTGTTCCGGAATGCCCCAAAATTGCAAAAGCTGGCAAAGTGGTGAAATATGATTACAAAACTGGAAAATGTGTCGTAATGGTAAGGCAAAAATTAGCTATGATATTGAAATATTGTCACTACAATTTCAATATTTATTAATTTTGAGAAAAAAATATTACATGCTGATGATATTTTAGCGCCCACCAAATCTAGAAAGGAGAGCCCAAGCTTACGGTTTGAACGCAAACAAGTGCTTTGAAAAGCAGCGCTACAGTATTTTCTTGAAACGTTGCTATACTCCAAGCCAAATACGATATATGGGGATTGGGTAAATATTTTATTAGACTATTCTGTATAATACCGTCAATTTTGTCATTCAATATATTATCAGAATAAAGTAAATATGAATTTCGTAAATGCAGAATGAGAATAAACCTAATAACTTCTTATAAATATTGGATTACGATTGGTAGTAGTGTTTTTTGTAGTAAGCAGTTCGTGTTTTAATGTTCTCATGAAGACACTTTTTTTTGTTACAAACACATATAGCGACAGCAAGTCACTTCTGCTTGATAAAATGAGTCTTCAATTTTTAATACCGTTATTTGCTTACCTATCTTTGTATTTTGGAACAAATATCATAATAAACCCAACCAATTTAAGATATAGTGATACACTTTAGAAATTCCAAAATTCGCTTTAAAATTTAAACTATCACTGTTTTACTAAATTTGACTCTGAATATGACTTTATTGGAGCATATCCCCTTAACAAATCGAATGAAAATGTCTGTATGATACTTAATTTTCCATTCAGGGGTGAAGTGATACCAATGCCCGTGCACTAAAAAAATTTAAA
This sequence comes from Orchesella flavescens, assembly GCA_964034955.1. Taxonomy (NCBI): domain Eukaryota; kingdom Metazoa; phylum Arthropoda; class Collembola; order Entomobryomorpha; family Orchesellidae; genus Orchesella; species Orchesella flavescens. The sequence goes on from OZ035954.1 coordinate 13,534,532, forward strand.
ATTTGCAGCTATTTGTCAAGTCTCAACTGCGATCGGACAATTATTATACTGTATTATGTGAGGCGATAATATAAACAAACTGAAATTGCTAACGGAGTCTGTTTTAGTCTAGCGGAACACGAATCAACGAATGAGATGACGTATGGATTGCAAATCGGATACATTTGCATTAACATGGATATAACATTGTAATCAACATAGAGCTTCTATCATCTTTACCATGTGGCCGCCCGCGCGAAGTACTAATGACTATTCCCAAAATACTACATTGCAAAACATCAACATTTAATACGCATTTCAATAACATTGAGACATGTGATGAGATTTGCTACATTTTACGTATAATCAACATTAAGTTTGATCCTCTCGTCATCGTTACTCACTTCAAATTACCTCCCAGGTAAAATTTATTCCATATTCTGGTTAGTGACAACCGACAAGAAAGGTCACGTAGTTGTACAGCATTACATTTAAGAAGACGTACAACTTAAGTAGAAAGAAGTAGAAGAATTCGTAAGTGCAATCAGGTAGAATATGATAGCAACCAGAGCTGTAAATAAACCTGGTAACGCAGGAGTGTAACGAACAAGCAATTTAGCGTTTATAAAAGGAAACTATGACATTTGACCTCTAAGATAACATCCAAGATAAGCGCGCATAGTTCCGTTGATCTTCTCTTGTGATTAGCTTTCGAATGATATGCTACACGGTACACCTTACGCTTGAAAAAATGAAGGAGTATGACCTTTCCCCCCAGGGGTAACTCGATTTGGCCCAAAATTGAACTTGATTCCTAGTTTTTCATAAGCTATCGATTGGTGAAAACAAAATTCAAAAAAGTCAAAGCGTTCTCGAGACATCGTACCCCCACACGGACCGACGGAACGACTGGACAAAGCTATAAACAAGCAAAAAATTGCTTGTTAATAATGGAATTAATTGATTAGTAATTCAAAGATGATAATCAATAGTAGATACGGCAATGTCAAACTGTATCTTTCTGTATTTGTTTGTGGAATTTTGTTGATAACATTAATAATTTCATTGTCTCTTATTTGCAGTTTTAGCTGACGTTGCCGATCAACAAGCAAGTGAAAAGGCATATCCTTGTCAAGAAGGGAGTATTTAGTCAATTTTAAAGCCTAATTGGATTGCAAGATGATGACTTTAACAGACTGTCGTCGAAAGGTTGAGAGACTTCGAAAGTATCTTGGAATCCTTTGTTTGTTTGGAACGCTACTGTCTGCATACACGATTTACGTTGAAATCAATATGGAACAGGATCCCAAATATACTGCCTTGTGTGAAATTTCCCCAAAAATTAGCTGCACTAGTGTTTTTGGCTCCGAGTAAGGAAAAGTAGTAATAATTTTACACAAACGCACAGACTTTGTACGTGGTAAATAAATATGAAATTATTTCCTTTTTTGTAGATGGGGCAAAGGATTCGGGTTGGTAAACAAGATTGTAAGCAAAAATTCTACCCTAAATCAGCCAAATGGTGTCTATGGAGTCGTTTCTTATCCACTTTATGCCCTTATTAGTAAGTTCCTTATGAACTTTGTACGATTAAATTATATTTTTTATTGAGCTGAAAACATTCTCTGCAATTTCAATTTTACAGGCCGTTTCGACTTTCTTGTGTTGGCCAAAGCAAGTGTATTAATGGGAACAGTTGGGCTGATGATTTCTGGCTACCTGGCCTTCATTCTTATCTACGTGCTCGAAGACATCTGTGTGATTTGTTTTGGAGTATACATCATTAACGTTCTTCTGCTTCTGTTATCAATATGGTACCTCCGAGCCCTGAAACTCCTGCGTGCGTACAAGGATCAACGTAACAATGAGCCCACTCGGCCTTGTTCTAAATGAGCAACGTCCTTTCTTCACGACTTACCAATTTTGGACACAGGAATACCCTAATTTTGCTACTCATGCATTTCAATCTTTCCTTGGAGCATTTGTTGAGGCCGGCTTGTATAATTTCTTGCTTAACCGACACCGAATGTTGGAACACCTAATTGCCTTACAAAGTGTGAGTACTAATAGTTGTCTAATGCTAAGCAAACAAAGTTTATTTAGCTATGTGTTTCTTGCGGATATGCGAAAAATGAGGGCAAATGAAGAAACGCCAACAACCGTTTCTGCCTTTTTAGGTACGTTTGTATTAATGGGGATTTTATTCATCATAGCCTTTGCATTGCTACTGTTGGAGTTAGGGATGACATTTTTTGCTAATAAATAATAACTGATAGCAATAATTTTCCCATGGGAGTTTGCTTCCATATCGAGAACATGGTAAAGGAAATTTACTTGCCTGGTATACAATTCCCTAATTATTATTATTATTATTCGTTTTTATTGCAGACTTCAGTGGTTTCACATTCATGAGACATAAAATCCATATGGTTACTAAACTACATTCATCTGAGATAGCTCAGGAAACAGCAGACACGACACAAATATAAGAAATCGTAGTTCATTCATTACCTGCTCGTCATTGTCACATTACATTCCAAATAACACATTTTACATGAATAATTTTAGAATACAAAGTGGTCATTAATAGTAGATAAATAGATATATGGAGAGTACTGTGAGCAAGGGAAAAAAATAAAAACTCCCATTTAAATACAAGGTGGAGAGAGTGCGTTGTTGGCAAACAGTTGGCAAAAAAAACTCCTTAAGGGAGAAAAAAAGCACCGGAAAAAGGGTTTATTTCCTAAGAAGGAGAAAAAAAACCTTGCTCATTGGGAATGAATTCCCAATCTATTCAGCCAGTACTCCAGTTTGTCATAAGTGATTAAAAATTTACAGGTCAGTTATTAGCATTATTATTATTATTATAGGTGCGGCTGAGGGAGCTGATGTGAAAGAATATAGAGTAAAAATTGATACATGCTAAATGTTTGAGTGCATTTTTTAGTCAATAATTTGCAATAGAAATCAAAGACAATAATTTCTAGAATACTCAGACAACTGATAGAACACTATAAGACAACTGCAAGACAATTATTAATTAGCTGTCGATCACAGCAGGTACATTAACTCGAGCGTGCGTCCAAGTTACATTCATAGGTTGAGTTGTCGATTCAATCTCATGCTTACACCGCTTACACCTTCAACTGTGGAACACACTGGGGTTCAGATTAAGTCTCTAATAAAAGAGGGAGGTCACGTGCGGATGGTGGTTACTCTTATAGTAAACCGAAGTTATACTATTTCCCCCGTCAAAACTAAAGGGTTTTCGCTGGACCATCCACAGTGACAGGGATTGGGAGGAGAGAAATATGTCCTACCCCCAGTGGCTCTGAAAGCTAGAATTTTACAAGAAAATTAGGTACATTTATTAAATTACATATCATTATATAATAATGACTTTTGATGTTGATGAGCACGTTAACACTTTGGAGTTGGTCAATCTTTGCAGTACGGTATTTTCAGTGTCTGCTAGCCTGGATAGCTTAGCATGGAGTAAACAGCACCTCGCCTCATTGCATGGAAGTCTGGCATGTTGTTTTCAGCAAACATTAAAGATGCACTGTAGCGCCTCCCGTACCCCATTACGACACGGAACGCGTCGTTATACGCAACTCTGACCTTATCCAGTGCAGACCTATTGACGGGGGTCCACAAGCTGCTACAATACACGGCTGAAAAAAAAGTCTTAAACAAATATAACTTTACATTTTTACTGCATGCACCGAATCTGCTTCTGAGAAGATTGGCACGAGCATATAATTCACGCCTCCGTTTTTGAAGTTCATCGAAGTCTCGGTTTTTGCAGTTTATTTCATATCCTAAGTAGCATACAGTATCATGCCATTGAAGAGTTTTTCCACAAAACTTAACAATGGGCCTGCATATGTCGTATTTATAGTCAATAAATGCTTGGCAAACTGATTTTTTTGGGTTGAAGGTGAGGTCATGTTGTGCCCCATACGTTTCACACACTTGTAGTAAGATCTTCAGAGCCTTGACACTTGTGACTAGAAGGCAGACATCATCTGCATAGCACACATGGTTGAAAACTTGAGATCCAATCCTACATCCAGCTTCCGTTCTAGTCAGCTTCATACTAAGGTCGTCAAGGTAGACTGCAAAAAAGTACGCAGAGAGAATTCCGCCCTGCCTAACCGAATTCAGAACTGGAAATGGGGCGGATAGTGCTTCTCCCCACCTAATGACAAACTCCTGATGGCGAAACCAATACATTAAAGTTTTCACAATTAACGCTGGAATATTCCTATCACATAACTTCTTCAGCAGCTTGAAGTGATTAACCTTATCAAAGGCTTTCGAAGCATCTAGATAGCAGAGGTAGACAGGTGTATTATTGCGGAGGTAGTGATGTGCCATTTGCCTAACTGCATACACGGCCAGCTCAGTCCCCACTCCTCGCTTGTAGCCAAACTGATTGTCACTTGTGCTAAGATGTTTATTATATTTGTGCTAATGATTGATACTGTTCAGTTTCAATATATTGTAAGACATTGAGTTTTTACTGTGGTTCAATGTGTACATTATTCAAATCAATGTTTTTGACTTATGATTATGCACACTTGTTCTTCTCAGATTAATGTACTATTTTTAGACACGGCTATCCCATGAGATACCGTGTACACTTGTTCTTACATACATAAATCATTCCTTGTTAGGATGTTCACCTCTCTTGACCATTTTTACTTGTTTGAGTTCATTTTTTGTGCGTGTAAAACTATATTTAATTGTGAAGGTTTTTAGTGTCATTGTCATCTAAGCATCTTTTCTCTTCGTTTTGTGTCTATATGCAGTTGTCATTTACCAAAATTCAAGCAGAAGCATTTTGAACGCGTCAGTAGCAAGTCAGATTTTCTTTCCGTCTCTTCAAGACACATTTTTTCCTTCAAGGAAAATTGACGATTAAAATGCCAGTTAAATAGAAACATTGCCCTCGACTTTGTCATTTTATTTAATAGGAATTTTTAGCCCAGCAGCTTTGATTCCCCTTAGTCTCATTTCATTCATTTCTCCTTAGCATTTCCTGCCACCTTGCCACCACCTCATATGCTCTCTCACCTACCTTCATCCTTGTCAATCATTATCACAAACCTCCAGAGATTCCTCCACGTAAAATCATCATCTCATCTTCCCATCATCAAAATTTCCTCTCTACACCAAAAAACCCGAATGAGATCTCACATCATCATCATCAACAACTCTATCGATTCACTATTACATACATACATCACCAATTCACAGCGCACAGATACGTAATGAAATAAATTAGAATTTTCATTACACTATTACACACTCTTTCAAACAACAGCAAGTAAACAATTATTCCGACTAGTGCGTAGTTTGTACTGTCTGATTTGCTTTTAAAATATAATCATGTTTTATATATTTAAAACTTATACGTCAATTCATTTCAAAGCAGAATATCCTTCTTCTTTATGGAGACTTCATTTGGTTCTATTCAAAATTTAAAAAAATTGTATGTGGAAGTGGAGTAACCTTGAATGAACGATGCACTATTTACAATGAACAGTCAATCATCTTTCATATGATAGACAACACCCACAACGATTCTCTGATTCAATAAGTTAATTTCTAAAATATATAGATAATGAGTGAAGAAATATTTTAATTTTCTATGAAAAAATTGATCAGGAAAATAAATAATTGAAATTTCATCACGAGCCCAAATATTTCTCGGTCATTTGCAATCTTCGGAAAAATGAGCAAAATAATTTTTAACTCATACTCATTAAAATATACATTTTATTCGTTTACGTTCAACGTTATGATATAAATAGGAAAAAAATTATTGCATGTTTTTATTCGACCAAAACCCTCCATGGTCTTCGTTTCCCGGATCTGGTCGCTAAATACTTAAGCACTAAATAATAATGTTTATTGTTGATGATTAAGAAATTATAATTGCATAAATCTACTTGCCTAAAAATCAAATTTGCCCGTTTTCCATTATTTAATGCTCTGAGAACGATTCTAATAAAGAAGATTAACTGAATCCCAATTTCATTTTGATGATGATGCTCAAATTTTCGAAGTAAACTACTAGTTTAAGTTAGTTATTGTTGAATGCCGTAGGCATTTTTGAAACCAATATTTTGTGCTTTGCAACGTATTTTTTTCTGATTGAGGTAGGAATGCATGTTGTAAAACTGTGGCATTATAGCAGTAAGATGTGCATTTAAATTTGAAAGATAGTAAATTATTTTAACCTCTACTTATTAGTTTAATCACGAGCTAACAAAAAAGTGGAATACTTCCATTTGAGAACTGCGTGCGTCACCAAAATTAATGTCGTACACGTCAGAGAAATTTTGTAGCATTAACAACATAATTAATTTTAACGATTTCCAATTTATGGTACAAATTGCAAATTTGATTTTTATTCTTGCGAAAAATCTTCAGGTAAGCGGTAGAAAGTAGAAATAATTATGCTTACACGACTTATGGCATACGTTTGTATCTATATTTAATTAGGATGGATGAAGAAATATTTTAATTTTCTATGAAGAAATTGATCAGGAAAATAAATAATTGAAATTTCATCACGAGCCCAAATATTTTTATTTTAAGTGTCGCAGCAACGAAGTATATTAATTAAAAGTGTCGCAGAAACCAAATATATTTATTTAAAGTGTCGCAGCAAATAATTATATGTATTAAAAGTTTCACAGCAACCAAATATATTAATTAAAAGTGTCGCAGCAACCAAATATATTTATTAAAAGTGTCGCAGCAACCAAATATATTTATTAAAAGTGTCGCAGCAACCAAATATATTTATTGAAAGTTTCACAGCAACCAAATATATTCATTAAAATTTTCACAGCAACCAAATATATTTATTTTAAGTGTCGCAGCAACCAAATATATTCATTAAAAGTTTCACAGCAAGGAAATACATTTCTTTAAAGTTTCACAGCAACCAAAGATATTCATTAAAAGCTTCACAGCAACCAAATATATTTATTTTAAGTGTCGCAGCAACCAAATATATTAATTAAAAGTGTCGCAGCAACCAAATATATTTATTAAAAGTGTCGCAGCAACCAAATATATTTATTAAAAGTGTCGCAGCAACCAAATATATTCATTAAAAGTGTCACAGCAACCAAATATATTTATTTAAAGTGTCGCAGCAAATAAATATATTCAGTAAAAGTGTCGCAGCAACCAAATATATTCCTTAAAAGTTTCACGGCAACCAAATATATTTATTTTAAGTGTCGCAGCAACGAAATATATTAATTAAAAGTGTCACAGCAACCAAATATATTCATTAAAAGTTTCGCAGCAACCAAATATATTTATTAAAAGTGTCGCAGCAACCAAATATATTCATTAAAAGTGTCGCAGCAACCAAATATATTAATTAAAAGTGTCGCAGCAACCAAATATATTCATTAAAAGTGTCGCAGCAACCAAATATATTCATTAAAAGTGTCGCAGCAACCAAATATATTTATTTAAAGTGTCGCAGCAAATAAATATATTTATTAAAAGTTTCACAGCAACCAAATATATTTATTAAAAGTGTCGCAGCAACCAAACATATTCATTAAAAGTTTCACAGCAAGGAAATACATTTCTTTAAAGTGTCGCAGCAACCAAATATATTTAGTAAAAGTTTCACAGCAAGGAAGTATATTTCTTCAAAGTGTCGCAGCAACCAAATATATTTAGTAAAAGTTTCACAGCAAGGAAGTATATTTCTTCAAAGTGTCACAGCAACCAAATATATTCATTAAAAGTTTCACAGCAAGGAAATACATTTCTTTAAAGTGTCGCAGCAACCAAATATATTCCTTAAAAGTTTCACAGCAAGGAAGTATATTTCTTTAAAGTGTCGCAGCAACCAAATATACTCATTAAAAGTTTCACAGCAAGGAAATACATTTCTTTAAAGTGTCGCAGCAACCAAATATATTCCTTAAAAGTTTCACAGCAACCAAATATATTCATTAAAAGTGTCGCAGCAACCAAATATATTAATTAAAAGTGTCGCAGCAAATAAAATATATTTATTTAAAGTGTCGCAGCAAATAAATATATTCATTAAAAAAGTCGCAGCAACCAAATATATTTATTTAAAGTGTCGCAGCAACCAAATATATTCATTAAAAGTTTCACAGCAAGGAAATACATTTCTTTTAAGTGTCGCAGCAACCAAATATATTCATTAAAAGTTTCACGGCAACCAAATATATTTATTTTAAGTGTCGCAGCAACGAAATATATTTATTTAAAGTGTCGCAGCAAATAAATATATTCATTTAAAGTGTCGCAGCAACCAAATATATTAATTAAAAGTGTCGCAGCAACCAAATATATTCATTAAAAGTTTCACAGCAACTAAATATATTCATTAAAAGTTTCACAGCAAGGAAATACATTTCTTTAAAGTGTCGCAGCAACCAAATATATTCCTTAAAAGTTTCACAGCAACCAAATATATTCATTAAAAGTGTCGCAGCAACCAAATATATTAATTAAAAGTGTCGCAGCAACCAAATATATTCCTTAAAAGTTTCACAGCAACCAAATATATTCATTAAAAGTGTCGCAGCAACCAAATATATTTATTTAAAGTGTCGCAGCAACCAAATATATTCATTAAAAGTTTCACAGCAAGGAAATACATTTCTTTTAAGTGTCGCAGCAACCAAATATATTCATTAAAAGTTTCAGGGCAACCAAATATATTTATTTTAAGTGTCGCAGCAACGAAATATATTTCTTCAAAGTGTCGCAGCAACCAAATATATTTAGTAAAAGATTCACAGCAAGGAAGTATATTTCTTCAAAGTGTCACAGCAACCAAATATATTCATTAAAAGTTTCACAGCAAGGAAATACATTTCTTTAAAGTGTCGCAGCAACCAAATATATTCCTTAAAAGTTTCACAGCAAGGAAGTATATTTCTTTAAAGTGTCGCAGCAACCAAATATATTCATTAAAAGTTTCACAGCAAGGAAATACATTTCTTTTAAGTGTCGCAGCAACCAAATATATTCATTAAAAGTTTCACGGCAACCAAATATATTTATTTAAAGTGTCGCAGCAAATAAATATATTCATTTAAAGTGTCGCAGCAACCAAATATATTAATTAAAAGTGTCGCAGCAACCAAATATATTCATTAAAAGTTTCACAGCAACCAAATATATTCATTAAAAGTTTCACAGCAAGGAAATACATTTCTTTAAAGTGTCGCAGCAACCAAATATATTCCTTAAAAGTTTCACAGCAACCAAATATATTCATTAAAAGTGTCGCAGCAACCAAATATATTAATTAAAAGTGTCGCAGCAAATAAAATATATTTATTTAAAGTGTCGCGGCAAATAAATATATTCATTAAAAGTTTCACGGCAACCAAATATATTCATTAAAAGTTTCACAGCAAGGAAATACATTTCTTTAAAGTGTCGCAGCAACCAAATATATTAATTAAAAGTTTCACGGCAACCAAATATATTTATTTTAAGTGTCGCAGCAACCAAATATATTCATTAAAAGTTTCACGGCAACCAAATATATTTATTTTAAGTGTCGCAGCAACGAAATATATTTATTTAAAGTGTCGCAGCAAATAAATATATTCATTAAAAGTGTCGCAGCAACCAAATATATTAATTAAAAGTGTCGCAGCAACCAAATATATTCATTAAAAGTTTCACAGCAACCAAATATATTCATTAAAAGTTTCACAGCAAGGAAATACATTTCTTTAAAGTGTCGCAGCAACCAAATATATTCATTAAAAGTTTCACGGCAACCAAATATATTTATTTTAAGTGTCGCAGCAACCAAATATATTCATTAAAAGTTTCACGGCAACCAAATATATTTATTTTAAGTGTCGCAGCAACGAAATATATTTATTTAAAGTGTCGCAGCAAATAAATATATTCATTAAAAGTGTCGCAGCAACCAAATATATTAATTAAAAGTGTCGCAGCAACCAAATATATTCATTAAAAGTTTCACAGCAAAAAAATATATTCATTAAAAGTTTCACAGCAACCAAATATATTAATTAAAAGTGTCGCAGCAAATAAAATACATTTATTTAAAGTGTCGCAGCAAATAAATATATTCATTAAAAGTGTCGCAGCAACCAAATATATTTATTTAAAGTGTCGCAGCAACCAAATATATTCATTAAAAGTTTCACAGCAAGGAAATACATTTCTTTTAAGTGTCGCAGCAACCAAATATATTCATTAAAAGTTTCACGGCAACCAAATATATTTATTTTAAGTGTCGCAGCAACGAAATATATTTATTTAAAGTGTCGCAGCAAATAAATATATTCATTTAAAGTGTCGCAGCAACCAAATATATTAATTAAAAGTGTCGCAGCAACCAAATATATTCATTAAAAGTTTCACAGCAAGGAAATACATTTCTTTAAAGTGTCGCAGCAACCAAATATATTCCTTAAAAGTTTCACAGCAACCAAATATATTCATTAAAAGTGTCGCAGCAACCAAATATATTAATTAAAAGTGTCGCAGCAACCAAATATATTCCTTAAAAGTTTCACAGCAACCAAATATATTCATTAAAAGTGTCGCAGCAACCAAATATATTTATTTAAAGTGTCGCAGCAACCAAATATATTCATTAAAAGTTTCACAGCAAGGAAATACATTTCTTTTAAGTGTCGCAGCAACCAAATATATTCATTAAAAGTTTCAGGGCAACCAAATATATTTATTTTAAGTGTCGCAGCAACGAAATATATTTCTTCAAAGTGTCGCAGCAACCAAATATATTTAGTAAAAGATTCACAGCAAGGAAGTATATTTCTTCAAAGTGTCACAGCAACCAAATATATTCATTAAAAGTTTCACAGCAAGGAAATACATTTCTTTAAAGTGTCGCAGCAACCAAATATATTCCTTAAAAGTTTCACAGCAAGGAAGTATATTTCTTTAAAGTGTCGCAGCAACCAAATATATTCATTAAAAGTTTCACAGCAAGGAAATACATTTCTTTTAAGTGTCGCAGCAACCAAATATATTCATTAAAAGTTTCACGGCAACCAAATATATTTATTTAAAGTGTCGCAGCAAATAAATATATTCATTTAAAGTGTCGCAGCAACCAAATATATTAATTAAAAGTGTCGCAGCAACCAAATATATTCATTAAAAGTTTCACAGCAACCAAATATATTCATTAAAAGTTTCACAGCAAGGAAATACATTTCTTTAAAGTGTCGCAGCAACCAAATATATTCCTTAAAAGTTTCACAGCAACCAAATATATTCATTAAAAGTGTCGCAGCAACCAAATATATTAATTAAAAGTGTCGCAGCAAATAAAATATATTTATTTAAAGTGTCGCGGCAAATAAATATATTCATTAAAAGTTTCACGGCAACCAAATATATTCATTAAAAGTTTCACAGCAACCAAATATATTCATTAAAAGTTTCACAGCAAGGAAATACATTTCTTTAAAGTGTCGCAGCAACCAAATATATTAATTAAAAGTTTCACGGCAACCAAATATATTTATTTTAAGTGTCGCAGCAACCAAATATATTCATTAAAAGTTTCACGGCAACCAAATATATTTATTTTAAGTGTCGCAGCAACGAAATATATTTATTTAAAGTGTCGCAGCAAATAAATATATTCATTAAAAGTGTCGCAGCAACCAAATATATTAATTAAAAGTGTCGCAGCAACCAAATATATTCATTAAAAGTTTCACAGCAACCAAATATATTCATTAAAAGTTTCACAGCAAGGAAATACATTTCTTTAAAGTGTCGCAGCAACCAAATATATTCATTAAAAGTTTCACGGCAACCAAATATATTTATTTTAAGTGTCGCAGCAACCAAATATATTCATTAAAAGTTTCACGGCAACCAAATATATTTATTTTAAGTGTCGCAGCAACGAAATATATTTATTTAAAGTGTCGCAGCAAATAAATATATTCATTAAAAGTGTCGCAGCAACCAAATATATTAATTAAAAGTGTCGCAGCAACCAAATATATTCATTAAAAGTTTCACAGCAAAAAAATATATTCATTAAAAGTTTCACAGCAACCAAATATATTAATTAAAAGTGTCGCAGCAAATAAAATACATTTATTTAAAGTGTCGCAGCAAATAAATATATTCATTAAAAGTGTCGCAGCAACCAAATATATTTATTTAAAGTGTCGCAGCAACCAAATATATTCATTAAAAGTTTCACAGCAAGGAAATACATTTCTTTTAAGTGTCGCAGCAACCAAATATATTCATTAAAAGTGTCGCAGCAACCAAATATATTAATTAAAAGTGTAGCAGCAACGAAATATATTTATTTAAAGTGTCGCAGCAAATAAATATATTCATTAAAAGTGTCGCAGCAACCAAATATATTAATTAAAAGTGTCGCAGCAACCAAATATATTCATTAAAAGTTTCACAGCAACCAAATATATTCATTAAAAGTTTCACAGCAAGGAAATACATTTCTTTAAAATGTCGCAGCAACCAAATATATTCCTTAAAAGTGTCGCAGCAACCAAATATATTTATTGAAAGTTTCACAGCAACCAAATATATTCATTAAAAGTTTCACGGCAAGGAAATACATTTCTTTAAAGTGTCGCAGCAACCAAATATATTTAGTAAAAGTTTCACAGCAAGGAAGTATATTTCTTTAAAGTGTCGCAGCAAATAAATATATTTATTAAAAGTTTCACAGCAACCAAATATATTTATTAAAAGTGTCGCAGCAACCAAACATATTCATTAAAAGTTTCACAGCAAGGAAATACATTTCTTTAAAGTGTCGCAGCAACCAAATATATTCATTAAAAGTTTCACAGCAACCAAATATATTCATTAAAAGTTTCACAGCAAGGAAATACATTTCTTTAAAGTGTCGCAGCAACCAAATATATTCCGTAAAAGTTTCACAGCAACCAAATATATTTATTGAAAGTTTCACAACAACCAAATATATTCATTAAAAGTTTCACAGCAACCAAATATATTTATTTTAAGTGTCGCAGCAACCAAATATATTAATTAAAAGTGTCGCAGCAAGGAAATACATTTCTTTAAAGTGTCGCAGCAACCAAATATATTTAGTAAAAGTTTCACAGCAACCAAATATTTTATTTTAGGTGTCGCAGCAACCAAATATATTAATTAAAAGTGTCGCAGCAACCAAATATATTTATTTTAAGTGTCGCACCAAATAAATATATTTATTAAAAGTTTCACAGCATCCAAATATATTTATTTTAAGTGTCGCAGCAACGAAATATATTAATTAAAAGTGTCGCAGCAACGAAATATATTTATTTAAAGTGTCGCAGCAAATAAATATATTTATTAAAAGTGTCGCAGCAACCAAATATATTAATTAAAAGTGTCGCAGCAACCAAATATATTCATTAAAAGTTTCACAGCAACCAAATATATTCATTAAAAGTTTCCAACAAGGAAATACATTTCTTTAAAGTGTCGCAGCAACCAAATATATTCCTTAAAAGTTTCACAGCAACCAAATATATTCATTAAAAGTGTCGCAGCAACCAAATATATTAATTAAAAGTGTCGCAGCAAATAAAATATATTTATTTAAAGTGTCGCAGCAAATAAAGATATTCATTAAAAGTGTCGCAGCAACCAAATATATTCATTAAAAGTGTCGCAGCAACCAAATATATTTATTTTAAGTGTCGCAGCAAATAAATATATTTATTAAAAGTTTCACAGCAACCAAATATATTTATTAAAAGTGTCGCAGCAACTAAACATATTCATTAAAAGTTTCACAGCAAGGAAATACATTTCTTTAAAGTGTCGCAGCAACCAAATATATTTAGTAAAAGTTTCACAGCAAGGAAATACATTTCTTTAAAGTGTCGCAGCAACCAAATATATTCCTTAAAAGTTTCACAGCAAGGAAGTATATTTCTTTAAAGTGTCGCAGCAACCAAATATATTTATTAAAAGTTTCACAGCAACCAAATATATTCATTAAAAGTTTCACAGCAAGGAAATACATTTCTTTAAAGTGTCGCAGCAACCAAATATATTCCTTAAAAGTTTCACAGCAACCAAATATATTCATTAAAAGTGTCGCAGCAACCAAATATATTAATTAAAAGTGTCGCAGCAAATAAAATACATTTATTTAAAGTGTCGCAGCAAATAAAAATATTCATTAAAAGTGTCACAGCAAATGAATATATTTATTAAAAGTTTAACAGCAACCGAATATATTCATTAAAAGTGTCGCAGCAAATAAATATATTCATTAAAAGTGTCGCAGCAACCAAATATATTCATTAAAAGTTTCACAGCAACCGAATATATTCATTAAAAGTGTCACAGCAAATGAATATATTTATTAAAAGTTTAACAGCAACCGAATATATTCATTAAAAGTGTCGCAGCAACCAAATATATTAATTTAAAGTGTCGCAGCGACCAAATATATTGATTTAAAGTGTCGCAGCAACCAAATATATTCATTAAAAGTGTCGCAGCAAACAAATATATTAATTTAAAGTGTCGCAGCAATCAAATATATTTATTTAAAGTGTCGCAGCAACCAAATATATTAATTAAAAGTGTCGCAGCAAATAAAATACATTTATTTAAAGTGTCGCAGCAACCAAATATATTCATTAAAAGTGTCGCAGCAACCAAATATATTAATTAAAAGTGTCGCAGCAACCAAATATATTTATTTAAAGTGTCGCAGCAACCAAATATATTCATTAAAAGTGTCGCAGCAACCAAATATATTTATTGAAAGTTTCACAGCAACCAAATATATTCATTAAAAGTTTCACAGCAACCAAATATATTCATTAAAAGTTTCACAGCAACCAAATATATTTATTTTAAGTGTCGCAGCAACGAAATATATTCATTAAAAGTGTCGCAGCAACCAAATATATTGATTTAAAGTGTCGCAGCAAATAAATATATTCAAAAAAAGTGTCGCAGCAACCAAATATATTTATTTAAAGTTTCACAGCAACCAAATATATTCATTAAAAGTTTCACGGCAACCAAATATATTTATTTTAAGTGTCGCAGCAACGAAATATATTAATTAAAAGTGTCGCAGCAACCAAATATATTTATTGAAAGTTTCACAGCAACCAAATATATTCATTAAAAGTTTCACGGCAACCAAATATATTTATTTTAAGTGTCGCAGCAACGAAATATATTAATTAAAAGTGTCGCAGCAACCAAATATATTAATTAAAAGTTTCGCAGCAACCAAATATATTTATTGAAAGTTTCACAGCAACCAAATATATTCATTAAAAGTTTCACAGCAACCAAATATATTCATTTTAAGTGTCGCAGCAACGAAATATATTCATTAAAAGTGTCGCAGCAACCAAATATATTTATTTAAAGTGTCGCAGCAAATAAATATATTCATTAAAAGTGTCGCAGCAACCAAATATATTTATTGAAAGTTTCACAGCAACCAAATATATTCATTAAAAGTTTCACGACAACCAAATATATTTATTTTAAGTGTCGCAGCAACGAAATATATTAATTAAAAGTGTCACAGCAACCAAATATATTCATTAAAAGTGTCGCAGCAAATAAATATATTTATTTAAAGTGTCGCAGCAAATAAATATATTTATTAAAAGTTTCACAGCAACCAAATATATGTATTAAAAGTGTCGCAGCAACCAAACATATTCATTAAAAGTTTCACAGCAAGGAAATACATTTCTTTAAAGTGTCGCAGCAACCAAATATATTTAGTAAAAGTTTCACAGCAAGGAAGTAATTTCTTTTAAGTGTCGCAGCAACCAAATATATTTATTAAAAGTTTCACAGCAACCAAATATATTAATTAAAAGTGTCGCAGCAACCAAATATATTTATTTAAAGTGTCGCAGCAAATAAATATATTTATTAAAAGTTTCACAGCAACCAAATATATTTATTAAAAGTGTCGCAGCAACCAAATATATTTATTTAAAGTGTCGCAGCAAATAAATATATTTATTAAAAGTTTCACAGCAACCAAATATATTTATTAAAAGTGTCGCAGCAACCAAACATATTCATTAAAAGTTTCACAGCAAGGAAATACATTTCTTTAAAGTGTCACAGCAACCAAATATATTTAGTAAAAGTTTCATAGCAAGGAAGTATATTTCTTTAAAGTGTCGCAGCAACCAAATATATTTATTAAAAGTTTCACAGCAACCAAATATATTCATTAAAAGTTTCACAGCAAGGAAATACATTTCTTTAAAGTGTCGCAGCAACCAAATATATTTAGTAAAAGTTTCACAGCAAGGAAGTATATTTCTTTAAAGTGTCGCAGCAACCAAATATATTTATTAAAAGTTTCACAGCAACCAAATATATTAATTAAAAGTGTCGCAGCAACCAAATATATTTATTTAAAGTGTCGCAGCAAATAAATATATTTATTTAAAGTGTCGCAGCAAATAAATATATTCATTAAAAGTGTCGCAGCAACCAAATATATTTATTTAAAGTGTCGCAGCAAATAAATATATTTATTAAAAGTTTCACAGCAACCAAATATATTTATTAAAAGTGTCGCAGCAACCAAACATATTCATTAAAAGTTTCACAGCAAGGAAATACATTTCTTTAAAGTGTCGCAGCAACCAAATATATTTAGTAAAAGTTTCACAGCAAATAAATATATTCATTAAAAGTGTCGCAGCAACCAAATATATTTAGTAAAAGTTTCACAGCAACCAAATATATTCATTAAAAGTTTCACAGCAAGGAAATACATTTCTTTAAAGTGTCGCAGCAACCAAATATATTTAGTAAAAGTTTCACAGCAAGGAAGTATATTTCTTTAAAGTGTCGCAGCAACCAAATATATTTATTAAAAGTTTCACAGCAACCAAATATATTAATTAAAAGTGTCGCAGCAACCAAATATATTTATTTAAAGTGTCGCAGCAAATAAATATATTCATTAAAAGTGTCGCAGCAACCAAATATATTTATTTAAAGTGTCGCAGCAAATAAATATATTTATTAAAAGTTTCACAGCAACCAAATATATTTATTAAAAGTGTCGCAGCAACCAAACATATTCATTAAAAGTTTCACAGCAAGGAAATACATTTCTTTAAAGTGTCGCAGCAACCAAATATATTTAGTAAGATTTCACAGCAAGGAAGTATATTTCTTTAAAGTGTCGCAGCAACCAAATATATTTATTAAAAGTTTCACAGCAACCAAATATATTCATTAAAAGTTTCACAGCAAGGAAATACATTTCTTTAAAGTGTCGCAGCAACCAAATATATTTATTAAAAGTTTCACAGCAACCAAATATATTCATTAAAAGTTTCACAGCAAGGAAATACATTTCTTTAAAGTGTCGCAGCAACCAAATATATTTAGTAAAGTTTCACAGCAAGGAAGTATATTTCTTTAAAGTGTCGCAGCAACCAAAGATATTCATTAAAAGTTTCACAGCAACCAAATATATTTATTTTAAGTGTCGCAGCAACGAAATATATTAATTAAAAGTGTCGCAGCAACCAAATAAATTAATTAAAAGTGTCGCAGCAACCAAATATATTTATTTAAAGTGTCGCAGCAAATAAATATATTCATTAAAAGTGTCGCAGCAACCAAATATATTTATTTGAAGTGTCGCAGCAAATAAATATATTTATTAAAAGTTTCACAGCAACCAAATATATTTATTTAAAGTGTCGCAGCAAATAAATATATTCATTAAAAGTGTCGCAGCAACCAAATATATTTATTTAAAGTGTCGCAGCAAATAAATATATTCATTAAAATCGTCAAAGCAACCAAATATATTTATTAAAAGTGTCGCAGCAACCAAACATATTCATTAAAAGTTTCACAGCAAGGAAATACATTTCTTTAAAGTGTCGCAGCAACCAAATATATTTAGTAAAAGTTTCAAAGCAAGGAAGTATATTTCTTTAAAGTGTCGCAGCAACCAAATATATTTATTAAAAGTTTCACAGCAACCAAATATATTCATTAAAAGTTTCACAGCAAGGAAATACATTTCTTTAAGGTGTCGCAGCAACCAAATATATTTAGTAAAAGTTTCACAGCAAGGAAGTATATTTCTTTAAAGTGTCGCAGCAACCAAATATATTTATTAAAAGTTTCACAGCAACCAAATATATTAATTAAAAGTGTCGCAGCAACCAAATATATTTATTTAAAGTGTCGCAGCAAATAAATATATTCATTAAAAGTGTCGCAGCAACCAAATATATTTATTTAAAGTGTCGCAGCAAATAAATATATTTATTAAAAGTTTCACAGCAACCAAATATATTTATTAAAAGTGTCGCAGCAACCGAACATATTCATTAAAAGTTTCACAGCAAGGAAATACATTTCTTTAAAGTGTCGCAGCAACCAAATATATTTAGTAAAAGTTTCACAGCAAGGAAGTATATTTCTTTAAAGTGTCGCAGCAACCAAATATATTTATTAAAAGTTTCACAGCAACCAAATATATTCATTAAAAGTTTCACAGCAAGGAAATACATTTCTTTAAAGTGTCGCAGCAACCAAATATATTTATTAAAAGTTTCACAGCAACAAAATATATTCATTAAAAGTTTCACAGCAAGGAAATACATTTCTTTAAAGTGTCGCAGCAACCAAATCTATTTAGTAAAAGTTTCACAGCAAGGAAGTATATTTCTTTAAAGTGTCGCAGCAACCAAATATATTTATTAAAAGTTTCACAGCAAGGAAGTATATTTCTTTTAAGTGTCGCAGCAACCAAATATATTTATTAAAAGTTTCACAGCAACCAAATATATTCAT
Source organism: Orchesella flavescens (assembly GCA_964034955.1). Lineage (NCBI taxonomy): Eukaryota > Metazoa > Arthropoda > Collembola > Entomobryomorpha > Orchesellidae > Orchesella > Orchesella flavescens. Next base: position 13,553,393 of record OZ035954.1, read on the forward strand.
TAAAAGTTTCACAGCAAGGAAATACATTTCTTTAAAGTGTCGCAGCAACCAAATATATTTAGTAAAAGTTTCACAGCAAGGAAGTATATTTCTTTAAAGTGTCGCAGCAACCAAATATATTTATTAAAAGTTTCACAGCAACCAAATATATTAATTAAAAGTGTCGCAGCAACCAAATATATTTATTTAAAGTGTCGCAGCAAATAAATATATTTATTAAAAGTTTCACAGCAACCAAATATATTTATTAAAAGTGTCGCAGCAACCGAACATATTCATTAAAAGTTTCACAGCAAGGAAATACATTTCTTTAAAGTGTCGCAGCAACCAAATATATTTAGTAAAAGTTTCACAGCAAGGAAGTATATTTCTTTAAAGTGTCGCAGCAACCAAATATATTTATTAAAAGTTTCACAGCAACCAAATATATTCATTAAAAGTTTCACAGCAAGGAAATACATTTCTTTAAAGTGTCGCAGCAACCAAATATATTTATTAAAAGTTTCACAGCAACCAAATATATTCATTAAAAGTTTCACAGCAAGGAAATACATTTCTTTAAAGTGTCGCAGCAACCAAATCTATTTAGTAAAAGTTTCACAGCAAGGAAGTATATTTCTTTAAAGTGTCGCAGCAACCAAATATATTTATTAAAAGTTTCACAGCAACCAAACATATTAATTAAAAGTGTCGCAGCAACCAAATATATTTATTAAAAGTGTCGCAGCAACCAAAGATATTCATTAAAAGTTTCACAGCAACCAAATATATTTATTTAAAGTGTCGCAGCAAATAAATATATTTATTAAAAGTGTCACAGCAACCAAATATATTTATTAAAAGTGTCGCAGCAACCAAATATATTTAGTAAAAGTTTCACAGCAAGGAAATACATTTCTTTAAAGTGTCGCAGCAACCAAATATATTTATTAAAAGTTTCACAGCAACCAAATATATTAATTAAAAGTGTCGCAGCAACCAAATATATTTATTTAAAGTGTCGCAGCAAATAAATATATTCATTAAAAGTGTCGCAGCAACCAAATATATTTATTTAAAGTGTCGCAGCAAATAAATATATTCATTAAAATCGTCACAGCAACCAAATATATTTATTAAAAGTGTCGCAGCAACCAAACATATTCATTAAAAGTTTCACAGCAAGGAAATACATTTCTTTAAAGTGTCGCAGCAACCAAATCTATTTAGTAAAAGTTTCACAGCAAGGAAGTATATTTCTTTAAAGTGTCGCAGCAACCAAATATATTTATTAAAAGTTTCACAGCAACCAAACATATTAATTAAAAGTGTCGCAGCAACCAAATATATTTATTAAAAGTGTCGCAGCAACCAAAGATATTCATTAAAAGTTTCACAGCAACCAAATATATTTATTTAAAGTGTCGCAGCAAATAAATATATTTATTAAAAGTTTCACAGCAACCAAATATATTTATTAAAAGTGTCGCAGCAACCAAATATATTTAGTAAAAGTTTCACAGCAAGGAAATACATTTCTTTAAAGTGTCGCAGCAACCAAATATATTTATTAAAAGTTTCACAGCAACCAAATATATTAATTAAAAGTGTCGCAGCAACCAAATATATTTATTTAAAGTGTCGCAGCAAATAAATATATTCATTAAAAGTGTCGCAGCAACCAAATATATTTATTTAAAGTGTCGCAGCAAATAAATATATTCATTAAAATCGTCACAGCAACCAAATATATTTATTAAAAGTGTCGCAGCAACCAAACATATTCATTAAAAGTTTCACAGCAAGGAAATACATTTCTTTAAAGTGTCGCAGCAACCAAATATATTTAGTAAAAGTTTCACAGCAAGGAACATATTTCTTTAAAGTGTCGCAGCAACCAAATATATTTATTAAAAGTGTCGCAGCAACCAAACATATTCATTAAAAGTTTCAAAGCAAGGAAGTATATTTCTTTAAAGTGTCGCAGCAACCAAATATATTTAGTAAAAGTTTCACAGCAAGGAAGTATATTTCTTTAAAGTGTCGCAGCAACCAAATATATTTATTAAAAGTTTCACAGCAACCAAATATATTCATTAAAAGTTTCACAGCAAGGAAATACATTTCTTTAAAGTGTCGCAGCAACCAAATATATTTATTAAAAGTTTCACAGCAACCAAATATATTAATTAAAAGTGTCGCAGCAACCAAATATATTTATTTAAAGTGTCGCAGCAAATAAATATATTCATTAAAAGTGTCGCAGCAACCAAATATATTTATTTAAAGTGTCGCAGCAAATAAATATATTCATTAAAAGTGTCACAGCAACCAAGTATATTTATTAAAAGTGTCGCAGCAACCAAAGATATTCATTAAAAGTTTCACAGCAACCAAATATATTTATTTAAAGTGTCGCAGCAAATAAATATATTTATTAAAAGTTTCACAGCAACCAAATATATTTATTAAAAGTGTCGCAGCAACCAAACATATTCATTAAAAGTTTCACAGCAACCAAATATATTTATTAAAAGTTTCACAGCAACCAAATATATTCATTAAAAGTTTCACAGCAAGGAAATACATTTCTTTAAAGTGTCGCAGCAACCAAATCTATTTAGTAAAAGTTTCACAGCAAGGAAGTATATTTCTTTAAAGTGTCGCAGCAACCAAATATATTTATTAAAAGTTTCACAGCAAGGAAGTATATTTCTTTTAAGTGTCGCAGCAACCAAATATATTTATTAAAAGTTTCACAGCAACCAAATATATTCATTAAAAGTTTCACAGCAAGGAAATACATTTCTTTAAAGTGTCGCAGCAACCAAATATATTTAGTAAAAGTTTCACAGCAAGGAAGTATATTTCTTTAAAGTGTCGCAGCAACCAAATATATTTATTAAAAGTTTCACAGCAACCAAATATATTAATTAAAAGTGTCGCAGCAACCAAATATATTTATTTAAAGTGTCGCAGCAAATAAATATATTCATTAAAAGTGTCGCAGCAACCAAATATATTTATTTAAAGTGTCGCAGCAAATAAATATATTTATTAAAAGTTTCACAGCAACCAAATATATTTATTAAAAGTGTCGCAGCAACCGAACATATTCATTAAAAGTTTCACAGCAAGGAAATACATTTCTTTAAAGTGTCGCAGCAACCAAATATATTTAGTAAAAGTTTCACAGCAAGGAAGTATATTTCTTTAAAGTGTCGCAGCAACCAAATATATTTATTAAAAGTTTCACAGCAACCAAATATATTCATTAAAAGTTTCACAGCAAGGAAATACATTTCTTTAAAGTGTCGCAGCAACCAAATATATTTATTAAAAGTTTCACAGCAACCAAATATATTCATTAAAAGTTTCACAGCAAGGAAATACATTTCTTTAAAGTGTCGCAGCAACCAAATCTATTTAGTAAAAGTTTCACAGCAAGGAAGTATATTTCTTTAAAGTGTCGCAGCAACCAAATATATTTATTAAAAGTTTCACAGCAAGGAAGTATATTTCTTTTAAGTGTCGCAGCAACCAAATATATTTATTAAAAGTTTCACAGCAACCAAACATATTAATTAAAAGTGTCGCAGCAACCAAATATATTTATTAAAAGTGTCGCAGCAAATAAATATATTTATTAAAAGTTTCACAGCAACCAAATATATTTATTAAAAGTGTCGCAGCAACCAAATATATTTATTTAAAGTGTCGCAGCAAATAAATATATTTATTAAAAGTTTCACAGCAACCAAATATATTTATTAAAAGTGTCGCAGCAACCAAATATATTTAGTAAAAGTTTCACAGCAAGGAAATACATTTCTTTAAAGTGTCGCAGCAACCAAATATATTTATTAAAAGTTTCACAGCAACCAAATATATTAATTAAAAGTGTCGCAGCAACCAAATATATTTATTTAAAGTGTCGCAGCAAATAAATATATTCATTAAAAGTGTCGCAGCAACCAAATATATTTATTTTAAGTGTCGCAGCAAATAAATATATTCATTAAAATCGTCACAGCAACCAAATATATTTATTAAAAGTGTCGCAGCAACCAAACATATTCATTAAAAGTTTCACAGCAAGGAAATACATTTCTTTAAAGTGTCGCAGCAACCAAATATATTTAGTAAAAGTTTCACAGCAAGGAACATATTTCTTTAAAGTGTCGCAGCAACCAAATATATTTATTAAAAGTGTCGCAGCAACCAAACATATTCATTAAAAGTTTCAAAGCAAGGAAGTATATTTCTTTAAAGTGTCGCAGCAACCAAATATATTTAGTAAAAGTTTCACAGCAAGGAAGTATATTTCTTTAAAGTGTCGCAGCAACCAAATATATTTATTAAAAGTTTCACAGCAACCAAATATATTCATTAAAAGTTTCACAGCAAGGAAATACATTTCTTTAAAGTGTCGCAGCAACCAAATATATTTATTAAAAGTTTCACAGCAACCAAATATATTAATTAAAAGTGTCGCAGCAACCAAATATATTTATTTAAAGTGTCGCAGCAAATAAATATATTCATTAAAAGTGTCGCAGCAACCAAATATATTTATTTAAAGTGTCGCAGCAAATAAATATATTCATTAAAATCGTCACAGCAACCAAATATATTTATTAAAAGTGTCGCAGCAACCAAACATATTCATTAAAAGTTTCACAGCAAGGAAATACATTTCTTTAAAGTGTCGCAGCAACCAAATATATTTAGTAAAAGTTTCACAGCAAGGAACATATTTCTTTAAAGTGTCGCAGCAACCAAATATATTTATTAAAAGTGTCGCAGCAACCAAACATATTCATTAAAAGTTTCACAGCAAGGAAATACATTTCTTTAAAGTGTCGCAGCAACCAAATATATTTAGTAAAAGTTTCAAAGCAAGGAAGTATATTTCTTTAAAGTGTCGCAGCAACCAAATATATTTATTAAAAGTTTCACAGCAACCAAATATATTCATTAAAAGTTTCACAGCAAGGAAATACATTTCTTTAAAGTGTCGCAGCAACCAAATATATTTATTAAAAGTTTCACAGCAACCAAATATATTAATTAAAAGTGTCGCAGCAACCAAATATATTTATTTAAAGTGTCGCAGCAAATAAATATATTCATTAAAAGTGTCGCAGCAACCAAATATATTTATTTAAAGTGTCGCAGCAAATAAATATATTCATTAAAATCGTCACAGCAACCAAATATATTTATTAAAAGTGTCGCAGCAACCAAACATATTCATTAAAAGTTTCACAGCAAGGAAATACATTTCTTTAAAGTGTCGCAGCAACCAAATATATTTAGTAAAAGTTTCACAGCAAGGAACATATTTCTTTAAAGTGTCGCAGCAACCAAATATATTTATTAAAAGTGTCGCAGCAACCAAACATATTCATTAAAAGTTTCACAGCAAGGAAATACATTTCTTTAAAGTGTCGCAGCAACCAAATATATTTAGTAAAAGTTTCAAAGCAAGGAAGTATATTTCTTTAAAGTGTCGCAGCAACCAAATATATTTATTTAAAGTGTCGCAGCAAATAAATATATTCATTAAAAGTGTCGCAGCAACCAAATATATTTATTTAAAGTGTCGCAGCAAATAAATATATTCATTAAAATCGTCACAGCAACCAAATATATTTATTAAAAGTGTCGCAGCAACCAAACATATTCATTAAAAGTTTCACAGCAAGGAAATACATTTCTTTAAAGTGTCGCAGCAACCAAATATATTTAGTAAAAGTTTCACAGCAAGGAACATATTTCTTTAAAGTGTCGCAGCAACCAAATATATTTATTAAAAGTGTCGCAGCAACCAAACATATTCATTAAAAGTTTCACAGCAAGGAAATACATTTCTTTAAAGTGTCGCAGCAACCAAATATATTTAGTAAAAGTTTCAAAGCAAGGAAGTATATTTCTTTAAAGTGTCGCAGCAACCAAATATATTTATTAAAAGTTTCACAGCAACCAAATATATTCATTAAAAGTTTCACAGCAAGGAAATACATTTCTTTAAAGTGTCGCAGCAACCAAATATATTTATTAAAAGTTTCACAGCAACCAAATATATTAATTAAAAGTGTCGCAGCAACCAAATATATTTATTTAAAGTGTCGCAGCAAATAAATATATTCATTAAAAGTGTCGCAGCAACCAAATATATTTATTTAAAGTGTCGCAGCAAATAAATATATTCATTAAAATCGTCACAGCAACCAAATATATTTATTAAAAGTGTCGCAGCAACCAAACATATTCATTAAAAGTTTCACAGCAAGGAAATACATTTCTTTAAAGTGTCGCAGCAACCAAATATATTTAGTAAAAGTTTCACAGCAAGGAACATATTTCTTTAAAGTGTCGCAGCAACCAAATATATTTATTAAAAGTGTCGCAGCAACCAAACATATTCATTAAAAGTTTCACAGCAAGGAAATACATTTCTTTAAAGTGTCGCAGCAACCAAATATATTTAGTAAAAGTTTCAAAGCAAGGAAGTATATTTCTTTAAAGTGTCGCAGCAACCAAATATATTTATTAAAAGTTTCACAGCAACCAAATATATTCATTAAAAGTTTCACAGCAAGGAAATACATTTCTTTAAAGTGTCGCAGCAACCAAATATATTTAGTAAAAGTTTCACAGCAAGGAAGTATATTTCTTTAAAGTGTCGCAGCAACCAAATATATCTATTAAAAGTTTCACAGCAACCAAATATATTCATTAAAATTTTCACAGCAAGGAAATACATTTCTTTAAAGTGTCGCAGCAACCAAATATATTTAGTAAAAGTTTCACAGCAACCAAATATATTAATTAAAAGTGTCGCAGCAACCAAATATATTTATTTAAAGTGTCGCAGCAAATAAATATATTCATTAAAAGTGTCGCAGCAACCAAATATATTTATTTAAAGTGTCGCAGCAAATAAATATATTCATTAAAAGTGTCACAGCAACCAAATATATTTATTAAAAGTGTCGCAGCAACCAAAGATATTCATTAAAAGTTTCACAGCAACCAAATATATTCATTAAAAGTTTCACAGCAACCAAATATATTCATTAAAAGTTTCACAGCAACCAAATATATTTAGTAAAAGTTTCACAGCAAGGAAATACATTTCTTTAAAGTGTCGCAGCAACCAAATATATTTAGTAAAAGTTTCACAGCAAGGAAGTATATTTCTTTAAAGTGTCGCAGCAACCAAATATATCTATTAAAAGTTTCACAGCAACCAAATATATTCATTAAAATTTTCACAGCAAGGAAATACATTTCTTTAAAGTGTCGCAGCAACCAAATATATTTAGTAAAAGTTTCACAGCAACCAAATATATTAATTAAAAGTGTCGCAGCAACCAAATATATTTATTTAAAGTGTCGCAGCAAATAAATATATTCATTAAAAGTGTCGCAGCAACCAAATATATTTATTTAAAGTGTCGCAGCAAATAAATATATTCATTAAAAGTGTCACAGCAACCAAATATATTTATTAAAAGTGTCGCAGCAACCAAAGATATTCATTAAAAGTTTCACAGCAACCAAATATATTTATTTAAAGTGTCGCAGCAAATAAATATATTTATTAAAAGTTTCACAGCAACCAAATATATTTATTAAAAGTGTCGCAGCAACCAAACATATTCATTAAAAGTTTCAAAGCAAGGAAGTATATTTCTTTAAAGTGTCGCAGCAACCAAATATATTTAGTAAAAGTTTCACAGCAAGGAAGTATATTTCTTTAAAGTGTCGCAGCAACCAAATATATTTATTAAAAGTTTCACAGCAACCAAATATATTCATTAAAAGTTTCACAGCAAGGAAATACATTTCTTTAAAGTGTCGCAGCAACCAAATATATTTATTAAAAGTTTCACAGCAACCAAATATATTAATTAAAAGTGTCGCAGCAACCAAATATATTTATTAAAAGTGTCGCAGCAACCAAAGATATTCATTAAAAGTTTCACAGCAACCAAATATATTTATTTAAAGTGTCGCAGCAAATAAATATATTTATTAAAAGTTTCACAGCAACCAAATATATTTATTAAAAGTGTCGCAGCAACCAAAGATATTCATTAAAAGTTTCACAGCAACCAAATATATTTATTTAAAGTGTCGCAGCAAATAAATATATTTATTAAAAGTTTCACAGCAACCAAATATATTTATTAAAAGTGTCGCAGCAACCAAACATATTCATTAAAAGTTTCAAAGCAAGGAAGTATATTTCTTTAAAGTGTCGCAGCAACCAAATATATTTAGTAAAAGTTTCACAGCAAGGAAGTATATTTCTTTAAAGTGTCGCAGCAACCAAATATATTTATTAAAAGTTTCACAGCAACCAAATATATTCATTAAAAGTTTCACAGCAAGGAAATACATTTCTTTAAAGTGTCGCAGCAACCAAACATATTCATTAAAAGTTTCACAGCAAGGAAGTATATTTCTTAAAATGTCGCAGCAACCAAATATATTTATTAAAAGTTTCACAGCAACCAAATATATTTATTTAAAGTGTCGCAGCAACCAAATATATTTATTTAAAGTGTCGCAGCAAATAAATATATTCATTAAAAGTGTCGCAGCAACCAAATATATTTATTTAAAGTGTCGCAGCAAATAAATATATTCATTAAAATCGTCACAGCAACCAAATATATTTATTAAAAGTGTCGCAGCAACCAAACATATTCATTAAAAGTTTCACAGCAAGGAAATAAATTTCTTTAAAGTGTCGCAGCAACCAAATATATTTAGTAAAAGTTTCACAGCAAGGAAGTATATTTCTTTAAAGTGTCGCAGCAACCAAATATATTTATTAAAAGTGTCGCAGCAACCAAACATATTCATTAAAAGTTTCACAGCAAGGAAATACATTTCTTTAAAGTGTCGCAGCAACCAAATATATTTAGAAAAAGTTTCACAGCAAGGAAGTATATTTCTTTAAAGTGTCGCAGCAACCAAATATATTTATTAAAAGTGTCGCAGCAAATAAATATATTCATTAAAAGTGTCGCAGCAACCAAATATATTCATTAAAAGTGTCGCAACAACCAAATATATTTATTTAGAGTGTCGCAGCAAATAAATATATTCATTAAAAGTGTCGCAGCAACCAAATATATTTATTTAAAGTGTCGCAGCAAATAAATATATTTATTAAAAGTTTCACAGCAACCAAATATATTTATTAAAAGTGTCGCAGCAACCAAACATATTCATTAAAAGTTTCACAGCAAGGAAGTATATTTCTTAAAATGTCGCAGCAACCAAATATATTTATTAAAAGTTTCACAGCAACCAAATATATTTATTTAAAGTGTCGCAGCAACCAAATATATTTATTTAAAGTGTCGCAGCAAATAAATATATTCATTAAAAGTGTCACAGCAACCAAATATATTTATTAAAAGTTTCACAGCAACCAAATATATTTATTTAAAGTGTCGCAGCAACCAAATATATTTATTTAAAGTGTCGCAGAATATAAATATATTCATTAAAAGTGTCACAGCAACCAAATATATTTATTTAAAGTGTCGCAGCAAATAAATATATTTATTAAAAGTTTCACAGCAACCAAATATATTTATTTAAAGTGTCGCAGCAAATAAATATATTCATTAAAAGTGTCGCAGCAACCAAATATATTTATTTAAAGTGTCGCAGCAAATAAATATATTTATTAAAAGTTTCACAGCAACCAAATATATTTATTAAAAGTGTCGCAGCAACCAAACATATTCATTAAAAGTTTCACAGCAAGGAAGTATATTTCTTAAAATGTCGCAGCAACCAAACATATTCATTAAAAGTTTCACAGCAAGGAAATACATTTCTTTAAAGTGTCGCAGCAACCAAATATATTTAGTAAAAGTTTCACAGCAAGGAAGTACATTTCTTAAAAGTGTCGCAGCAACCAAATATATTTATTAAAAGTTTCACAGCAACCAAATATATTCATTAAAAGTTTCACAGCAAGGAAATACATTTCTTTAAAGTGTCGCAGCAACCAAATATATTTATTAAAAGTTTCACAGCAACCAAATATATTTAGTAAAAGTTTCACAGCAAGGAAGTATATTTCTTTAAAGTGTCGCAGCAACCAAATATATTTATTAAAAGCTTCACAGCAACCAAATATATTCATTAAAAGTGTCGCAGCAACCAAATATATGAATTAAAAGTGTCGCAGCAACCAAATATATTTATTTAAAGTGTCGCAGCAAATAAATATATTCATTAAAAGTGTCGCAGCAACCAAATATATTTATTTAAATTGTCGCAGCAAATAAATATATTTATTAAAAGTTTCACAGCAACCAAATATATTTATTTAAAGTGTCGCAGCAAATAAATATATTCATTAAAAGTGTCACAGCAACCAAATATATTTATTAAAAGTTTCACAGCAACCAAATATATTTATTTAAAGTGTCGCAGCAAATAAATATATTCATTAAAAGTGTCACAGCAACCAAATATATTTATTAAAAGTTTCACAGCAAGGAAATACATTTCTTTAAAGTGTCGCAGCAACCAAATATATTTAGTAAAAGGTTCACAGCAAGGAAATACATTTCTTTAAAGTGTCGCAGCAACCAAATATATTTAGTAAAAGTTTCACAGCAAGGAAGTATATTTCTTTAAAGTGTCGCAGGAACCAAATATATTTATTAAAAGTTTCACAGCAACCAAATATATTCATTAAAAGTTTCACAGCAAGGAAATACATTTCTTTAAAGTGTCGCAGCAACCAAATATATTTAGTAAAAGTTTCACAGCAAGGAAGTATATTTCTTTAAAGTGTCGCAGCAACCAAATATATTTATTAAAAGTTTCACAGCAACCAAATATATTAATTAAAAGTGTCGCAGCAACCAAATATATTTATTTAAAGTGTCGCAGCAAATAAATATATTCATTAAAAGTGTCGCAGCAACCAAATATATTCATTAAAAGTGTCGCAACAACCAAATATATTTATTTAAAGTGTCGCAGCAAATAAATATATTCATTAAAAGTGTCGCAGCAACCAAATATATTTATTTAAAGTGTCGCAGCAAATAAATATATTTATTAAAAGTTTCACAGCAACCAAATATATTTATTAAAAGTGTCGCAGCAACCAAACATATTCATTAAAAGTTTCACAGCAAGGAAATACATTTCTTTAAAGTGTCGCAGCAACCAAATATATTTAGTAAAAGTTTCACAGCAAGGAAGTACATTTCTTAAAAGTGTCGCAGCAACCAAATATATTTATTAAAAGTTTCACAGCAACCAAATATATTCATTAAAAGTTTCACAGCAAGGAAATACATTTCTTTAAAGTGTCGCAGCAACCAAATATATTTATTAAAAGTTTCACAGCAACCAAATATATTCATTAAAAGTGTCGCAGCAAATACATACATTTCTTTAAAGTTTCGCAGCAACCAAATATATTTAGTAAAAGTTTCACAGCAAGGAAGTATATTTCTTTAAAGTGTCGCAGCAACCAAATATATTTATTAAAAGCTTCACAGCAACCAAATATATTCATTAAAAGTGTCGCAGCAACCAAATATATGAATTAAAAGTGTCGCAGCAACCAAATATATTTATTTAAAGTGTCGCAGCAAATAAATATATTCATTAAAAGTGTCGCAGCAACCAAATATATTTATTTAAAGTGTCGCAGCAAATAAATATATTTATTAAAAGTTTCACAGCAACCAAATATATTTATTTAAAGTGTCACAGCAAATAAATATATTCATTAAAAGTGTCACAGCAACCAAATATATTTAGTAAAAGTTTCACAGCAAGGAAGTATATTTCTTTAAAGTGTCGCAGCAACCAAATATATTTATTAAAAGCTTCACAGCAACCAAATATATTCATTAAAAGTGTCGCAGCAACCAAATATATGAATTAAAAGTGTCGCAGCAACCAAATATATTTATTTAAAGTGTCGCAGCAAATAAATATATTCATTAAAAGTGTCGCAGCAACCAAATATATTTATTTAAAGTGTCGCAGGAACCAAATATATTTATTAAAAGTTTCACAGCAACCAAATATATTCATTAAAAGTTTCACAGCAAGGAAATACATTTCTTTAAAGTGTCGCAGCAACCAAATATATTTAGTAAAAGTTTCACAGCAAGGAAGAATATTTCTTTAAAGTGTCGCAGCAACCAAATATATTTATTAAAAGTTTCACAGCAACCAAATATATTAATTAAAAGTGTCGCAGCAACCAAATATATTTATTTAAAGTGTCGCAGCAAATAAATATATTCATTAAAAGTGTCGCAGCAACCAAATATATTCATTAAAAGTGTCGCAACAACCAAATATATTTATTTAAAGTGTCGCAGCAAATAAATATATTCATTAAAAGTGTCGCAGCAACCAAATATATTTATTTAAAGTGTCGCAGCAAATAAATATATTTATTAAAAGTTTCACAGCAACCAAATATATTTATTAAAAGTGTCGCAGCAACCAAACATATTCATTAAAAGTTTCACAGCAAGGAAATACATTTCTTTAAAGTGTCGCAGCAACCAAATATATTTAGTAAAAGTTTCACAGCAAGGAAGTACATTTCTTAAAAGTGTCGCAGCAACCAAATATATTTATTAAAAGTTTCACAGCAACCAAATATATTCATTAAAAGTTTCACAGCAAGGAAATACATTTCTTTAAAGTGTCGCAGCAACCAAATATATTTATTAAAAGTTTCACAGCAACCAAATATATTCATTAAAAGTGTCGCAGCAAATACATACATTTCTTTAAAGTTTCGCAGCAACCAAATATATTTAGTAAAAGTTTCACAGCAAGGAAGTATATTTCTTTAAAGTGTCGCAGCAACCAAATATATTTATTAAAAGCTTCACAGCAACCAAATATATTCATTAAAAGTGTCGCAGCAACCAAATATATGAATTAAAAGTGTCGCAGCAACCAAATATATTTATTTAAAGTGTCGCAGAAAATAAATATATTCATTAAAAGTGTCGCAGCAACCAAATATATTTATTTAAAGTGTCGCAGCAAATAAATATATTTATTAAAAGTTTCACAGCAACCAAATATATTTATTTAAAGTGTCGCAGCAAATAAATATATTCATTAAAAGTGTCACAGCAACCAAATATATTTATTAAAAGTTTCACAGCAAGGAAATACATTTCTTTAAAGTGTCGCAGCAACCAAATATATTTAGTAAAAGTTTCACAGCAAGGAAATACATTTCTTTAAAGTGTCGCAGCAACCAAATATATTTATTAAAAGTTTCACAGCAAGGAAGTATATTTCTTTAAAGTGTCGCAGGAACCAAATATATTTATTAAAAGTTTCACAGCAACCAAATATATTCATTAAAAGTTTCACAGCAAGGAAATACATTTCTTTAAAGTGTCGCAGCAACCAAATATATTTATTAAAAGTTTCACAGCGCGGAAGTACATTTCTTAAAAGTGTCGCAGCAACCAAATATATTTATTAAAAGTTTCACAGCAACCAAATATATTCATTAAAAGTTTCACAGCAAGGAAATACATTTCTTTAAAGTGTCGCAGCAACCAAATATATTTATTAAAAGTTTCACAGCAACCAAATATATTCATTAAAAGTGTCGCAGCAAATACATACATTTCTTTAAAGTTTCGCAGCAACCAAATATATTTAGTAAAAGTTTCACAGCAAGGAAGTATATTTCTTTAAAGTGTCGCAGCAACCAAATATATTTATTAAAAGCTTCACAGCAACCAAATATATTCATTAAAAGTGTCGCAGCAACCAAATATATGAATTAAAAGTGTCGCAGCAACCAAATATATTTATTTAAAGTGTCGCAGCAAATAAATATATTCATTAAAAGTGTCGCAGCAACCAAATATATTTATTTAAAGTGTCGCAGCAAATAAATATATTTATTAAAAGTTTCACAGCAACCAAATATATTTATTTAAAGTGTCGCAGCAAATAAATATATTCATTAAAAGTGTCACAGCAACCAAATATATTTATTAAAAGTTTCACAGCAAGGAAATACATTTCTTTAAAGTGTCGCAGCAACCAAATATATTTAGTAAAAGTTTCACAGCAAGGAAATACATTTCTTTAAAGTGTCGCAGCAACCAAATATATTTAGTAAAAGTTTCACAGCAAGGAAGTATATTTCTTTAAAGTGTCGCAGGAACCAAATATATTTATTAAAAGTTTCACAGCAACCAAATATATTCATTAAAAGTTTCACAGCAAGGAAATACATTTCTTTAAAGTGTCGCAGCAACCAAATATATTTAGTAAAAGTTTCACAGCAAGGAAGTATATTTCTTTAAAGTGTCGCAGCAACCAAATATATTTATTAAAAGTTTCACAGCAACCAAATATATTAATTAAAAGTGTCGCAGCAACCAAATATATTTATTTAAAGTGTCGCAGCAAATAAATATATTCATTAAAAGTGTCGCAGCAACCAAATATATTCATTAGAAGTGTCGCAACAACCAAATATATTTATTTAAAGTGTCGCAGCAAATAAATATATTCATTAAAAGTGTCGCGGCAACCAAATATATTTATTTAAAGTGTCGCAGCAAATAAATATATTTATTAAAAGTTTCACAGCAACCAAATATATTTATTAAAAGTGTCGCAGCAACCAAACATATTCATTAAAAGTTTCACAGCAAGGAAATACATTTCTTTAAAGTGTCGCAGCAACCAAATATATTTAGTAAAAGTTTCACAGCAAGGAAGTACATTTCTTAAAAGTGTCGCAGCAACCAAATATATTTATTAAAAGTTTCACAGCAACCAAATATATTCATTAAAAGTTTCACAGCAAGGAAATACATTTCTTCAAAGTGTCGCAGCAACCAAATATATTTATTAAAAGTTTCACAGCAACCAAACATATTCATTAAAAGTTTCACAGCAAGGAAATACATTTCTTTAAAGTGTCGCAGCAACCAAATATATTTAGTAAAAGTTTCACAGCAAGGAAGTATATTTCTTTAAAGTGTCGCAGCAACCAAATATATTTATTTAAAGTGTCGCAGCAAATAAATATATTCATTAAAAGTGTCACAGCAACCAAATATATTTATTAAAAGTGTCGCAGCAACCAAAGATATTAATTAAAAGTGTCGCAGCAACCAAATATATTTATTTAAAGTGTCGCAGCAAATAAATATATTCATTAAAAGTGTCGCAGCAACCAAATATATTTATTAAAAGTGTCGCAGCAACCAAACATATTCATTAAAAGTTTCACAGCAAGGAAATACATTTCTTTAAAGTGTCGCAGCAACCAAATATATTTAGTAAAAGTTTCACAGCAAGGAAGTATATTTCTTTAAAGTGTCGCAGCAACCAAATATATTTATTAAAAGTTTCACAGCAACCAAATATATTTATTAAAAGTGTCGCAGCAACCAAAGATATTAATTAAAAGTGTCGCAGCAACCAAATATATTTATTTAAAGTGTCGCAGCAAATAAATATATTCATTAAAAGTGTCGCAGCAACCAAATATATTTATTAAAAGTGTCGCAGCAACCAAACATATTCATTAAAAGTTTCACAGCAAGGAAATACATTTCTTTAAAGTGTCGCAGCAACCAAATATATTTAGTAAAAGTTTCACAGCAACCAAATATATTAATTAAAAGTGTCGCAGCAACCAAATATATTTATTTAAAGTGTCGCAGCAAATAAATATATTTATTAAAAGTTTCACAGCAACCAAATATATTAATTAAAAGTGTCGCAGCAACCAAATATATTTATTTAAAGTGTCGCAGCAAATAAATATATTCATTAAAAGTGTCGCAGCAACCAAATATATTTATTTAAAGTGTCGCAGCAAATAAATATATTTATTAAAAGTTTCACAGCAACCAAATATATTCATTAAAAGTGTCACAGCAACCAAATATATTTATTTAAAGTGTCGCAGCAAATAAATATATTCATTAAAAGTGTCACAGCAACCAAATAGATTTATTAAAAGTGTCGCAGCAACCAAATATATTTATTTAAAGTGTCGCAGCAAATAAATATATTCATTAAAAGTGTCACAGCAACCAAATATATTTATTAAAATTGTCGCAGCAACCAAAGATATTAATTAAAAGTGTCGCAGCAACCAAATATATTTATTTAAAGTGTCGCAGCAAATAAATATATTCATTAAAAGTGTCGCAGCAACCAAATATATTCATTAAAAGTTTCACAGCAAGGAAATACATTTCTTTAAAGTGTCGCAGCAACCAAATATATTTAGTAAAAGTTTCACAGCAACCAAATATATTAATTAAAAGTGTCGCGGCAACCAAATATATTTATTAAAAGTGTCGCAGCAACCAAACATATTCATTAAAAGTTTCACAGCAAGGAAATACATTTCTTTAAAGTGTCGCAGCAACCAAATATATTTAGTAAAAGTTTCACAGCAACCAAATATATTAATTAAAAGTGTCGCAGCAACCAAATATATTTATTTAAAGTGTCGCAGCAAATAAATATATTTATTAAAAGTTTCACAGCAACCAAATATATTAATTAAAAGTGTCGCAGCAACCAAATATATTTATTTAAAGTGTCGCAGCAAATAAATATATTCATTAAAAGTGTCGCAGCAACCAAATATATTTATTTAAAGTGTCGCAGCAAATAAATATATTTATTAAAAGTTTCACAGCAACCAAATATATTCATTAAAAGTGTCACAGCAACCAAATATATTTATTTAAAGTGTCGCAGCAAATAAATATATTCATTAAAAGTGTCACAGCAACCAAATAGATTTATTAAAAGTGTCGCAGCAACCAAATATATTTATTTAAAGTGTCGCAGCAAATAAATATATTCATTAAAAGTGTCACAGCAACCAAATATATTTATTAAAATTGTCGCAGCAACCAAAGATATTAATTAAAAGTGTCGCAGCAACCAAATATATTTATTTAAAGTGTCGCAGCAAATAAATATATTCATTAAAAGTGTCGCAGCAACCAAAGATATTAATTAAAAGTGTCGCAGCAACCAAATATATTTATTTAAAGTGTCGCCGCAACCAAATATATTTAGTAAAAGTTTCACAGCAAGGAAGTATATTTCTTTAAAGTGTCGCAGCAACCAAATATATTTATTAAAAGTTTCACAGCAACCAAATATATTCATTAAAAGTTTCACAGCAACCAAATATATTTATTAAAAGTGTCGCAGCAACCAAACATATTCATTAAAAGTTTCACAGCAAGGAAATACATTTCTTTAAAGTGTCGCAGCAACCAAATATATTTAGTAAAAGTTTCACAGCAAGGAAGTACATTTCTTTAAAGTGTCGCAGCAACCAAATATATATATTAAAAGTTTCACAGCAACCAAATATATTCATTAAAAGTGTCGCAGCAAATACATACATTTCTTTAAAGTTTCGCAGCAACCAAATATATTTAGTAAAAGTTTCACAGCAAGGAAGTATATTTCTTTAAAGTGTCGCAGCAACCAAATATATTTATTAAAAGCTTCACAGCAACCAAATATATTCATTAAAAGTTTCACAGCAACCAAATATATTTATTAAAAGTGTCGCAGCAACCAAACATATTCATTAAAAGTTTCACAGCAAGGAAATACATTTCTTTAAAGTGTCGCAGCAACCAAATATATTTAGTAAAAGTTTCACAGCAAGGAAATACATTTCTTTAAAGTGTCGCAGCAACCAAATATATTTATTAAAAGTTTCACAGCAACCAAATATATTCATTAAAAGTGTCGCAGCAAATACATACATTTCTTTAAAGTTTCGCAGCAACCAAATATATTTAGTAAAAGTTTCACAGCAAGGAAGTATATTTCTTTAAAGTGTCGCAGCAACCAAATATATTTATTAAAAGCTTCACAGCAACCAAATATATTAATTAAAAGTGTCGCAGCAACCAAATATATTTATTTAAAGTGTCGCAGCAAATAAATACATTCATTAAAAGTGTCGCAGCAACCAAATATATTTATTTAAAGTGTCGCAGCAAATAAATATATTTATTAAAAGTTTCACAGCAACTAAATATATTCATTAAAAGTGTCACAGCAACCAAATATATTTATTTAAAGTGTCGCAGCAAATAAATATATTCATTAAAAGTGTCACAGCAACCAAATATATTTATTAAAAGTGTCGCAGCAACCAAAGATATTAATTTAAAGTGTCGCAGCAACCAAATATATTTATTTAAAGTGTCGCAGCAAATAAAATATATTCATTAAAAGTGTCGCAGCAACCAAATATATTTATTAAAAGTGTCGCAGCAACCAAACATATTCATTAAAAGTTTCACAGCAAGGAAATACATTTCTTTAAAGTGTCGCAGCAACCAAATATATTTAGTAAAAGTTTCACAGCAAGGAAGTATATTTCTTTAAAGTGTCGCAGCAACCAAATATATTTAGTAAAAGTTTCACAGCAAGGAAGTATATTTCTTTAAAGTGTCGCAGCAACCAAATATATTTATTAAAAGTTTCACCGCAACCAAATATATTCATTAAAAGTTTCACAGCAACCAAATATATTTATTTTAAGTGTCGCAGCAACGAAATATATTAATTAAAAGTGTCACAGCAACCAAATATATTCATTAAAAGTGTCGCAGCAACCAAATATATTAATTAAAAGTGTCGCAGCAACCAAATATATTTATTTAAAGTGTCGCAGCAAATAAATATATTCATTAAAAGTGTCACAGCAACCAAATATATTTATTAAAAGTGTCGCAGCAACCAAAGATATTCATTAAAAGTTTCACAGCAACCAAATATATTTATTTTAAGTGTCGCAGCAACGAAATATATTTATTTAAAGTGTCGCAGCAAATAAATATATTTATTAAAATTTTCACAGCAACCAAATATATTTATTAAAAGTGTCGCAGCAACCAAACATATTCATTAAAAGTTTCACAGCAAGGAAATACATTTCTTTAAAGTGTCGCAGCAACCAAATATATTTAGTAAAAGTTTCACAGCAAGGAAGTATATTTCTTTAAAGTGTCGCAGCAACCAAATATATGTATTAAAAGTGTCGCAGCAACCAAAGATATTCATTAAAAGTTTCACAGCAACCAAATATATTTATTTTAAGTGTCGCAGCAACGAAATATATTAATTAAAAGTGTCACAGCAACCAAATATATTCATTAAAAGTGTCGCAGCAACCAAATATATTCATTAAAAGTGTCGCAGCAACCAAATATATTTATTTAAAGTGTCGCAGCAAATAAATATATTCATTAAAAGTGTCACAGCAACCAAATATATTTATTTAAAGTGTCGCAGCAAATAAATATATTCATTAAAAGTGTCACAGCAACCAAATATATTTATTAAAAGTGTCGCAGCAACCAAAGATATTAATTAAAAGTTTCACAGCAACCAAATATATTTATTTTAAGTGTCGCAGCAACGAAATATATTAATTAAAAGTGTCACAGCAACCAAATATATTCATTAAAAGTGTCGCAGCAACCAAATATATTAATTAAAAGTGTCGCAGCAACCAAATATATTTATTTAAAGTGTCGCAGCAAATAAATATATTCATTAAAAGTGTCACAGCAACCAAATATATTTATTAAAAGTGTCGCAGCAACCAAAGATATTCATTAAAAGTTTCACAGCAACCAAATATATTTATTTTAAGTGTCGCAGCAACGAAATATATTTATTTAAAGTGTCGCAGCAAATAAATATATTTATTAAAATTTTCACAGCAACCAAATATATTTATTAAAAGTGTCGCAGCAACCAAACATATTCATTAAAAGTTTCACAGCAACCAAATATATTTATTTTAAGTGTCGCAGCAACGAAATATATTAATTAAAAGTGTCACAGCAACCAAATATATTCATTAAAAGTGTCGCAGCAACCAAATATATTAATTAAAAGTGTCGCAGCAACCAAATATATTTATTTAAAGTGTCGCAGCAAATAAATATATTCATTAAAAGTGTCACAGCAACCAAATATATTTATTAAAAGTGTCGCAGCAACCAAAGATATTCATTAAAAGTTTCACAGCAACCAAATATATTTATTTTAAGTGTCGCAGCAACGAAATATATTTATTTAAAGTGTCGCAGCAAATAAATATATTTATTAAAATTTTCACAGCAACCAAATATATTTATTAAAAGTGTCGCAGCAACCAAACATATTCATTAAAAGTTTCACAGCAAGGAAATACATTTCTTTAAAGTGTCGCAGCAACCAAATATATTTAGTAAAAGTTTCACAGCAAGGAAGTATATTTCTTTAAAGTGTCGCAGCAACCAAATATATGTATTAAAAGTGTCGCAGCAACCAAAGATATTCATTAAAAGTTTCACAGCAACCAAATATATTTATTTTAAGTGTCGCAGCAACGAAATATATTAATTAAAAGTGTCACAGCAACCAAATATATTCATTAAAAGTGTCGCAGCAACCAAATATATTCATTAAAAGTGTCGCAGCAACCAAATATATTTATTTAAAGTGTCGCAGCAAATAAATATATTCATTAAAAGTGTCGCAGCAACCAAATATATTTAGTAAAAGTTTCACAGCAAGGAAGTATATTTCTTTAAAGTGTCGCAGCAACCAAATATATTTATTAAAAGTTTCACCGCAACCAAATATATTCATTAAAAGTTTCACAGCAACCAAATATATTTATTTTAAGTGTCGCAGCAACGAAATATATTAATTAAAAGTGTCACAGCAACCAAATATATTCATTAAAAGTGTCGCAGCAACCAAATATATTAATTAAAAGTGTCGCAGCAACCAAATATATTTATTTAAAGTGTCGCAGCAAATAAATATATTCATTAAAAGTGTCACAGCAACCAAATATATTTATTAAAAGTGTCGCAGCAACCAAAGATATTCATTAAAAGTTTCACAGCAACCAAATATATTTATTTTAAGTGTCGCAGCAACGAAATATATTTATTTAAAGTGTCGCAGCAAATAAATATATTTATTAAAATTTTCACAGCAACCAAATATATTTATTAAAAGTGTCGCAGCAACCAAACATATTCATTAAAAGTTTCACAGCAAGGAAATACATTTCTTTAAAGTGTCGCAGCAACCAAATATATTTAGTAAAAGTTTCACAGCAAGGAAGTATATTTCTTTAAAGTGTCGCAGCAACCAAATATATGTATTAAAAGTGTCGCAGCAACCAAAGATATTCATTAAAAGTTTCACAGCAACCAAATATATTTATTTTAAGTGTCGCAGCAACGAAATATATTAATTAAAAGTGTCACAGCAACCAAATATATTCATTAAAAGTGTCGCAGCAACCAAATATATTCATTAAAAGTGCCGCAGCAACCAAATATATTTATTTAAAGTGTCGCAGCAAATAAATATATTCATTAAAAGTGTCACAGCAACCAAATATATTTATTAAAAGTGTCGCAGCAACCAAATATATTAATTAAAAGTGTCACAGCAACCAAATATATTTATTTTAAGTGTCGCAGCAACGAAATATATTTATTAAAAGTGTCGCAGCAACCAAATATATTTATTTAAAGTGTCGCAGCAAATAAATATATTCATTAAAAGTGTCACAGCAACCAAATATATTTATTAAAAGTGTCGCAGCAACCAAATATATTAATTAAAAGTGTCGCAGCAACCAAATATATTTATTTAAAGTGTCGCAGCAAATAAATATATTCATTAAAAGTGTCGCAGCAACGAAATATATTTATTAAAAGTGTCGCAGCAACCAAAGATATTCATTAAAAGTTTCACAGCAACCAAATATATTTATTTTAAGTGTCGCAGCAAATAAATATATTCATTAAAAGTGTCACAGCAACCAAATATATTTATTAAAAGTGTCGCAGCAACCAAAGATATTCATTAAAAGTTTCACAGCAACCAAATATATTTATTTTAAGTGTCGCAGCAACGAAATATATTAATTAAAAGTGTCACAGCAACCAAATATATTCATTAAAAGTGTCGCAGCAACCAAATATATTAATTAAAAGTGTCGCAGCAACCAAATATATTTATTTAAAGTGTCGCAGCAAATAAATATATTCATTAAAAGTGTCGCAGCAACGAAATATATTTATTTAAAGTGTCGCAGCAAATAAATATATTTATTAAAATTTTCACAGCAACCAAATATATTTATTAAAAGTGTCGCAGCAACCAAATATATTTATTTAAAGTGTCGCAGCAAATAAATATATTCATTAAAAGTGTCACAGCAACCAAATATATTTATTAAAAGTGTCGCAGCAACCAAATATATTAATTAAAAGTGTCGCAGCAACCAAATATATTTATTTAAAGTGTCGCAGCAAATAAATATATTCATTAAAAGTGTCGCAGCAACGAAATATATTTATTAAAAGTGTCGCAGCAACCAAAGATATTCATTAAAAGTTTCACAGCAACCAAATATATTTATTTTAAGTGTCGCAGCAAATAAATATATTCATTAAAAGTGTCACAGCAACCAAATATATTTATTAAAAGTGTCGCAGCAACCAAAGATATTCATTAAAAGTTTCACAGCAACCAAATATATTTATTTTAAGTGTCGCAGCAACGAAATATATTAATTAAAAGTGTCACAGCAACCAAATATATTCATTAAAAGTGTCGCAGCAACCAAATATATTAATTAAAAGTGTCGCAGCAACCAAATATATTTATTTAAAGTGTCGCAGCAAATAAATATATTCATTAAAAGTGTCGCAGCAACGAAATATATTTATTTAAAGTGTCGCAGCAAATAAATATATTTATTAAAATTTTCACAGCAACCAAATATATTTATTAAAAGTGTCGCAGCAACCAAACATATTCATTAAAAGTTTCACAGCAAGGAAATACATTTCTTTAAAGTGTCGCAGCAACCAAATATATTTAGTAAAAGTTTCACAGCAAGGAAGTATATTTCTTTAAAGTGTCGCAGCAACCAAATATATGTATTAAAAGTGTCGCAGCAACCAAAGATATTCATTAAAAGTTTCACAGCAACCAAATATATTTATTTTAAGTGTCGCAGCAACGAAATATATTAATTAAAAGTGTCACAGCAACCAAATATATTCATTAAAAGTGTCGCAGCAACCAAATATATTCATTAAAAGTGTCGCAGCAACCAAATATATTTATTTAAAGTGTCGCAGCAAATAAATATATTCATTAAAAGTGTCACAGCAACCAAATATATTTATTAAAAGTGTCGCAGCAAATAAATATATTCATTAAAAGTGTCGCAGCAACCAAATATATTTATTTAAAGTGTCGCAGCAAATAAATATATTTATTAAAAGTTTCACAGCAACCAAATATATTCATTAAAAGTGTCACAGCAACCAAATATATTTATTTAAAGTGTCGCAGCAAATAAATATATTCATTAAAAGTGTCACAGCAACCAAATATATTTATTAAAAGTTTCACAGCAAGGAAATACATTTCTTTAAAGTGTCGCAGCAACCAAATATATTTAGTAAAAGTTTCACAGCAAGGAAGTATATTTCTTTAAAGTGTCGCAGCAACCAAATATATTTATTAAAAGTTTCACAGCAACCAAATATATTAATTAAAAGTGTCGCAGCAACCAAATATATTTATTAAAAGTGTCGCAGCAACCAAACATATTCATTAAAAGGTTCACAGCAAGGAAATACATTTCTTTAAAGTGTCGCAGCAACCAAATATATTTAGTAAAAGTTTCACAGCAAGGAAGTACATTTCTTTAAAGTGTCGCAGCAACCAAATATATTTATTAAAAGTTTCACAGCAACCAAATATATTCATTAAAAGTTTCACAGCAAGGAAATACATTTCTTTAAAGTTTCGCAGCAACCAAATATATTTATTAAAAGTTTCACAGCAACCAAATATATTCATTAAACGTGTCGCAGCAAATACATACATTTCTTTAAAGTTTCGCAGCAACCAAATATATTTAGTAAAAGTTTCACAGCAAGGAAGTATATTTCTTTAAAGTGTCGCAGCAACCAAATATATTTATTAAAAGCTTCACAGCAACCAAATATATTAATTAAAAGTGTCGCAGCAACCAAATATATTTATTTAAAGTGTCGCAGCAAATAAATATATTCATTAAAAGTGTCGCAGCAACCAAATATATTTATTTAAAGTGTCGCAGCAAATAAATATATTTATTAAAAGTTTCACAGCAACCAAATATATTCATTAAAAGTGTCACAGCAACCAAATATATTTATTTAAAGTGTCGCAGCAAATAAATATATTCATTAAAAGTGTCACAGCAACCAAATATATTTATTAAAAGTGTCGCAGCAACCAAAGATATTAATTAAAAGTGTCGCAGCAACCAAATATATTTATTTAAAGTGTCGCAGCAAATAAATATATTCATTAAAAGTGTCGCAGCAACCAAATATATTTATTAAAAGTGTCGCAGCAACCAAACATATTCATTAAAAGTTTCACAGCAAGGAAATACATTTCTTTAAAGTGTCGCAGCAACCAAATATATTTAGTAAAAGTTTCACAGCAAGGAAGTATAGTTCTTTAAAGTGTCGCAGCAACCAAATATATTTATTAAAAGTTTCACCGCAACCAAATATATTCATTAAAAGTTTCACAGCAACCAAATATATTTATTTTAAGTGTCGCAGCAACGAAATATATTAATTAAAAGTATCACTGCAACCAAATATATTCATTAAAAGTGTCGCAGCAACCAAATATATTAATTAAAAGTGTCGCAGCAACCAAATATATTTATTTAAAGTGTCGCAGCAAATAAATATATTCATTAAAAGTGTCACAGCAACCAAATATATTTATTAAAAGTGTCGCAGCAACCAAAGATATTAATTAAAAGTGTCGCAGCAACCAAATATATTTATTTAAAGTGTCGCAGCAAATAAATATATTCATTAAAAGTGTCGCAGCAACCAAATATATTTATTAAAAGTGTCGCAGCAACCAAACATATTCATTAAAAGTTTCACAGCAAGGAAATACATTTCTTTAAAGTGTCGCAGCAACCAAATATATTTAGTAAAAGTTTCACAGCAAGGAAGTATAGTTCTTTAAAGTGTCGCAGCAACCAAATATATTTATTAAAAGTTTCACCGCAACCAAATATATTCATTAAAAGTTTCACAGCAACCAAATATATTTATTTTAAGTGTCGCAGCAACGAAATATATTAATTAAAAGTATCACTGCAACCAAATATATTCATTAAAAGTGTCGCAGCAACCAAATATATTAATTAAAAGTGTCGCAGCAACCAAATATATTTATTTAAAGTGTCGCAGCAAATAAATATATTCATTAAAAGTGTCACAGCAACCAAATATATTTATTAAAAGTGTCGCAGCAACCAAATATATTAATTAAAAGTGTCGCAGCAACCAAATATATTTATTTAAAGTGTCGCAGCAAATAAATATATTCATTAAAAGTGTCGCAGCAACGAAATATATTTATTTAAAGTGTCGCAGCAACCAAATATATTTAGTAAAAGTTTCACAGCAAGGAAGAATATTTCTTTAAAGTGTCGCAGCAACCAAATATATTTATTAAAAGTTTCACCGCAACCAAATATATTCATTAAAAGTTTCACAGCAACCAAATATATTTATTTTAAGTGTCGCAGCAACGAAATATATTAATTAAAAGTGTCACAGCAACCAAATATATTCATTAAAAGTGTCGCAGCAACCAAATATATTAATTAAAAGTGTCGCAGCAACCAAATATATTTATTTGAAGTGTCACAGCAACCAAATATATTTATTTAAAGTGTCGCAGCAAATAAATATATTCATTAAAAGTGTCACAGCAACCAAATATATTTATTAAAAGTGTCGCAGCAACCAAAGATATTAATTAAAAGTGTCGCAGCAACCAAATATATTTATTTAAAGTGTCGCAGCAAATAAATATATTCATTAAAAGTGTCGCAGCAACCAAATATATTTATTAAAAGTGTCGCAGCAACCAAACATATTCATTAAAAGTTTCACAGCAACCAAACATATTCATTAAAAGTTTCACAGCAAGGAAATACATTTCTTTAAAGTGTCGCAGCAACCAAATATATTTAGTAAAAGTTTCACAGCAAGGAAGTATATTTCTTTAAGGTGTCGCAGCAACCAAATATTTGTATTAAAAGTGTCGCAGCAACCAAAGATATTCATTAAAAGTTTCACAGCAACCAAATATATTTATTTTAAGTGTCGCAGCAAATAAATATATTTATTAAAAGTTTCACAGCAACCAAATATATTCATTAAAAGTGTCACAGCAACCAAATATATTTATTTAAAGTGTCGCAGCAAATAAATATATTCATTAAAAGTGTCACAGCAACCAAATATATTTATTAAAAGTGTCGCAGCAACCAAAGATATTAATTAAAAGTGTCGCAGCAACCAAATATATTTATTTAAAGTGTCGCAGCAAATAAATATATTCATTAAAAGTGTCGCAGCAACCAAATATATTTATTAAAAGTGTCGCAGCAACCAAACATATTCATTAAAAGTTTCACAGCAAGGAAATACATTTCTTTAAAGTGTCGCAGCAACCAAATATATTTAGTAAAAGTTTCACAGCAAGGAAGTATATTTCTTTAAAGTGTCGCAGCAACCAAATATATTTATTAAAAGTTTCACCGCAACCAAATATATTCATTAAAAGTTTCACAGCAACCAAATATATTTATTTTTAGTGTCGCAGCAACGAAATATATTAATTAAAAGTGTCACAGCAACCAAATATATTCATTAAAAGTGTCGCAGCAACCAAATATATTAATTAAAAGTGTCGCAGCAACCAAATATATTTATTTAAAGTGTCGCAGCAAATAAATATATTCATTAAAAGTGTCACAGCAACCAAATATATTTATTAAAAGTGTCGCAGCAACCAAATATATTAATTAAAAGTGTCGCAGCAACCAAATATATTTATTTAAAGTGTCGCAGCAAATAAATATATTCATTAAAAGTGTCGCAGCAACGAAATATATTTATTTAAAGTGTCGCAGCAACCAAATATATTTAGTAAAAGTTTCACAGCAAGGAAGTATATTTCTTTAAAGTGTCGCAGCAACCAAATATATTTATTAAAAGTTTCACCGCAACCAAATATATTCATTAAAAGTTTCACAGCAAGGAAATACATTTCTTTAAAGTGTCGCAGCAACCAAATATATTTAGTAAAAGTTTCACAGCAAGGAAGTATATTTCTTTAAAGTGTCGCAGCAACCAAATATATTTATTAAAAGTTTCACCGCAACCAAATATATTCATTAAAAGTTTCACAGCAACCAAATATATTTATTTTAAGTGTCGCAGCAACGAAATATATTAATTAAAAGTGTCACAGCAACCAAATATATTCATTAAAAGTGTCGCAGCAACCAAATATATTCATTAAAAGTGTCGCAGCAACCAAATATATTTATTAAAAGTGTCGCAGCAACCAAACATATTCATTAAAAGTTTCACAGCAACCAAACATATTCATTAAAAGTTTCACAGCAAGGAAATACATTTCTTTAAAGTGTCGCAGCAACCAAATATATTTAGTAAAAGTTTCACAGCAAGGAAGTATATTTCTTTAAGGTGTCGCAGCAACCAAATATTTGTATTAAAAGTGTCGCAGCAACCAAAGATATTCATTAAAAGTTTCACAGCAACCAAATATATTTATTTTAAGTGTCGCAGCAAATAAATATATTTATTAAAAGTTTCACAGCAACCAAATATATTCATTAAAAGTGTCACAGCAACCAAATATATTTATTTAAAGTGTCGCAGCAAATAAATATATTCATTAAAAGTGTCACAGCAACCAAATATATTTATTAAAAGTGTCGCAGCAACCAAAGATATTAATTAAAAGTGTCGCAGCAACCAAATATATTTATTTAAAGTGTCGCAGCAAATAAATATATTCATTAAAAGTGTCGCAGCAACCAAATATATTTATTAAAAGTGTCGCAGCAACCAAACATATTCATTAAAAGTTTCACAGCAAGGAAATACATTTCTTTAAAGTGTCGCAGCAACCAAATATATTTAGTAAAAGTTTCACAGCAAGGAAGTATATTTCTTTAAAGTGTCGCAGCAACCAAATATATTTATTAAAAGTTTCACCGCAACCAAATATATTCATTAAAAGTTTCACAGCAACCAAATATATTTATTTTTAGTGTCGCAGCAACGAAATATATTAATTAAAAGTGTCACAGCAACCAAATATATTCATTAAAAGTGTCGCAGCAACCAAATATATTAATTAAAAGTGTCGCAGCAACCAAATATATTTATTTAAAGTGTCGCAGCAAATAAATATATTCATTAAAAGTGTCACAGCAACCAAATATATTTATTAAAAGTGTCGCAGCAACCAAATATATTAATTAAAAGTGTCGCAGCAACCAAATATATTTATTTAAAGTGTCGCAGCAAATAAATATATTCATTAAAAGTGTCGCAGCAACGAAATATATTTATTTAAAGTGTCGCAGCAACCAAATATATTTAGTAAAAGTTTCACAGCAAGGAAGTATATTTCTTTAAAGTGTCGCAGCAACCAAATATATTTATTAAAAGTTTCACCGCAACCAAATATATTCATTAAAAGTTTCACAGCAAGGAAATACATTTCTTTAAAGTGTCGCAGCAACCAAATATATTTAGTAAAAGTTTCACAGCAAGGAAGTATATTTCTTTAAAGTGTCGCAGCAACCAAATATATTTATTAAAAGTTTCACCGCAACCAAATATATTCATTAAAAGTTTCACAGCAACCAAATATATTTATTTTAAGTGTCGCAGCAACGAAATATATTAATTAAAAGTGTCACAGCAACCAAATATATTCATTAAAAGTGTCGCAGCAACCAAATATATTAATTAAAAGTGTCGCAGCAACCAAATATATTTATTTAAAGTGTCGCAGCAAATAAATATATTCATTAAAAGTGTCACAGCAACCAAATATATTTATTAAAAGTGTCGCAGCAACCAAATATATTAATTAAAAGTGTCGCAGCAACCAAATATATTTATTTAAAGTGTCGCAGCAAATAAATATATTTATTAAAAGTGTCGCAGCAACCAAATATATTAATTAAAAGTGTCGCAGCAACCAAATATATTTATTTAAAGTGTCGCAGCAAATAAATATATTCATTAAAAGTGTCGCAGCAACGAAATATATTTATTTAAAGTGTCGCAGCAACCAAATATATTTAGTAAAAGTTTCAC
Source organism: Orchesella flavescens (assembly GCA_964034955.1). Classification (NCBI taxonomy): domain Eukaryota; kingdom Metazoa; phylum Arthropoda; class Collembola; order Entomobryomorpha; family Orchesellidae; genus Orchesella; species Orchesella flavescens. The sequence continues at coordinate 13,582,723 of OZ035954.1, forward strand.
AGCAAGGAAGTATATTTCTTTAAAGTGTCGCAGCAACCAAATATATTTATTAAAAGTTTCACCGCAACCAAATATATTCATTAAAAGTTTCACAGCAAGGAAATACATTTCTTTAAAGTGTCGCAGCAACCAAATATATTTAGTAAAAGTTTCACAGCAAGGAAGTATATTTCTTTAAAGTGTCGCAGCAACCTAATATATTTATTAAAAGTTTCACCGCAACCAAATATATTCATTAAAAGTTTCACAGCAACCAAATATATTTATTTTAAGTGTCGCAGCAACGAAATATATTAATTAAAAGTGTCACAGCAACCAAATATATTCATTAAAAGTGTCGCAGCAACCAAATATATTAATTAAAAGTGTCGCAGCAACCAAATATATTTATTTAAAGTGTCGCAGCAAATAAATATATTCATTAAAAGTGTCACAGCAACCAAATATATTTATTAAAAGTGTCGCAGCAACCAAATATATTAATTAAAAGTGTCGCAGCAACCAAATATATTTATTTAAAGTGTCGCAGCAAATAAATATATTCATTAAAAGTGTCGCAGCAACGAAATATATTTATTTAAAGTGTCGAAGCAACCAAATATATTTAGTAAAAGTTTCACAGCAAGGAAGTATATTTCTTTAAAGTGTCGCAGCAACCAAATATATTTATTAAAAGTTTCACCGCAACCAAATATATTCATTAAAAGTTTCACAGCAACCAAATATATTTATTTTAAGTGTCGCAGCAACGAAATATATTAATTAAAAGTGTCACAGCAACCAAATATATTCATTAAAAGTGTCGCAGCAACCAAATATATTAATTAAAAGTGTCGCAGCAACCAAATATATTAATTAAAAGTGTCGCAGCAACCAAATATATTTATTTAAAGTGTCGCAGCAAATAAATATATTCATTAAAAGTGTCACAGCAACCAAATATATTTATTAAAAGTGTCGCAGCAAATAAATATATTCATTAAAAGTGTCGCAGCAACCAAATATATTTATTTAAAGTGTCGCAGCAAATAAATATATTTATTAAAAGTTTCACAGCAACCAAATATATTCATTAAAAGTGTCGCAGCAAATAAATATATTCATTAAAAGTGTCACAGCAACCAAATATATTTATTAAAAGTGTCGCAGCAACCAAAGATATTAATTAAAAGTGTCGCAGCAACCAAATATATTTATTTAAAGTGTCGCAGCAAATAAATATATTCATTAAAAGTGTCGCAGCAACCAAATATATTTATTAAAAGTGTCGCAGCAACCAAACATATTCATTAAAAGTTTCACAGCAAGGAAATACATTTCTTTAAAGTGTCGCAGCAACCAAATATATTTAGTAAAAGTTTCACAGCAAGGAAGTATATTTCTTTAAAGTGTCGCAGCAACCAAATATATTTATTAAAAGTTTCACCGCAACCAAATATATTCATTAAAAGTTTCACAGCAACCAAATATATTTATTTTAAGTGTCGCAGCAACGAAATATATTAATTAAAAGTGTCACTGCAACCAAATATATTCATTAAAAGTGTCGCAGCAACCAAATATATTAATTAAAAGTGTCGCAGCAACCAAATATATTTATTTAAAGTGTCGCAGCAAATAAATATATTCATTAAAAGTGTCGCAGCAACCAAATATATTTATTAAAAGTTTCACCGCAACCAAATATATTCATTAAAAGTTTCACAGCAAGGAAATACATTTCTTTAAAGTGTCGCAGCAACCAAATATATTTAGTAAAAGTTTCACAGCAAGGAAGTATATTTCTTTAAAGTGTCGCAGCAACCAAATATATTTATTAAAAGTTTCACCGCAACCAAATATATTCATTAAAAGTTTCACAGCAACCAAATATATTTATTTTAAGTGTCGCAGCAACGAAATATATTAATTAAAAGTGTCACAGCAACCAAATATATTCATTAAAAGTGTCGCAGCAACCAAATATATTAATTAAAAGTGTCGCAGCAACCAAATATATTTATTTAAAGTGTCGCAGCAAATAAATATATTCATTAAAAGTGTCACAGCAACCAAATATATTTATTAAAAGTGTCGCAGCAACCAAATATATTAATTAAAAGTGTCGCAGCAACCAAATATATTTATTTAAAGTGTCGCAGCAAATAAATATATTTATTAAAAGTGTCGCAGCAACCAAATATATTAATTAAAAGTGTCGCAGCAACCAAATATATTTATTTAAAGTGTCGCAGCAAATAAATATATTCATTAAAAGTGTCGCAGCAACGAAATATATTTATTTAAAGTGTCGCAGCAACCAAATATATTTAGTAAAAGTTTCACAGCAAGGAAGTATATTTCTTTAAAGTGTCGCAGCAACCAAATATATTTATTAAAAGTTTCACCGCAACCAAATATATTCATTAAAAGTTTCACAGCAAGGAAATACATTTCTTTAAAGTGTCGCAGCAACCAAATATATTTAGTAAAAGTTTCACAGCAAGGAAGTATATTTCTTTAAAGTGTCGCAGCAACCAAATATATTTATTAAAAGTTTCACCGCAACCAAATATATTCATTAAAAGTTTCACAGCAACCAAATATATTTATTTTAAGTGTCGCAGCAACGAAATATATTAATTAAAAGTGTCACAGCAACCAAATATATTCATTAAAAGTGTCGCAGCAACCAAATATATTAATTAAAAGTGTCGCAGCAACCAAATATATTTATTTAAAGTGTCGCAGCAAATAAATATATTCATTAAAAGTGTCACAGCAACCAAATATATTTATTAAAAGTGTCGCAGCAACCAAATATATTAATTAAAAGTGTCGCAGCAACCAAATATATTTATTTAAAGTGTCGCAGCAAATAAATATATTCATTAAAAGTGTCGCAGCAACGAAATATATTTATTTAAAGTGTCGAAGCAACCAAATATATTTAGTAAAAGTTTCACAGCAAGGAAGTATATTTCTTTAAAGTGTCGCAGCAACCAAATATATTTATTAAAAGTTTCACCGCAACCAAATATATTCATTAAAAGTTTCACAGCAACCAAATATATTTATTTTAAGTGTCGCAGCAACGAAATATATTAATTAAAAGTGTCACAGCAACCAAATATATTCATTAAAAGTGTCGCAGCAACCAAATATATTAATTAAAAGTGTCGCAGCAACCAAATATATTAATTAAAAGTGTCGCAGCAACCAAATATATTTATTTAAAGTGTCGCAGCAAATAAATATATTCATTAAAAGTGTCACAGCAACCAAATATATTTATTAAAAGTGTCGCAGCAAATAAATATATTCATTAAAAGTGTCGCAGCAACCAAATATATTTATTTAAAGTGTCGCAGCAAATAAATATATTTATTAAAAGTTTCACAGCAACCAAATATATTCATTAAAAGTGTCGCAGCAAATAAATATATTCATTAAAAGTGTCACAGCAACCAAATATATTTATTAAAAGTGTCGCAGCAACCAAAGATATTAATTAAAAGTGTCGCAGCAACCAAATATATTTATTTAAAGTGTCGCAGCAAATAAATATATTCATTAAAAGTGTCGCAGCAACCAAATATATTTATTAAAAGTGTCGCAGCAACCAAACATATTCATTAAAAGTTTCACAGCAAGGAAATACATTTCTTTAAAGTGTCGCAGCAACCAAATATATTTAGTAAAAGTTTCACAGCAAGGAAGTATATTTCTTTAAAGTGTCGCAGCAACCAAATATATTTATTAAAAGTTTCACCGCAACCAAATATATTCATTAAAAGTTTCACAGCAACCAAATATATTTATTTTAAGTGTCGCAGCAACGAAATATATTAATTAAAAGTGTCACTGCAACCAAATATATTCATTAAAAGTGTCGCAGCAACCAAATATATTAATTAAAAGTGTCGCAGCAACCAAATATATTTATTAAAAGTTTCACCGCAACCAAATATATTCATTAAAAGTTTCACAGCAACCAAATATATTTATTTTAAGTGTCGCAGCAAATAAATATATTCTTTAAAAGTGTCACAGCAACCAAATATATTTATTAAAAGTGTCGCAGCAACCAAATATATTAATTAAAAGTGTCGCAGCAACCAAATATATTTATTTAAAGTGTCGCAGCAAATAAATATATTCATTAAAAGTGTCGCAGCAACGACATATATTTATTTAAAGTGTCGCAGCAACCAAATATATTTAGTAAAAGTTTCACAGCAAGGAAGTATATTTCTTTAAAGTGTCGCAGCAACCAAATATATTTATTAAAAGTTTCACCGCAACCAAATATATTCATTAAAAGTTTCACAGCAACCAAATATATTTATTTTAAGTGTCGCAGCAACGAAATATATTAATTAAAAGTGTCACAGCAACCAAATATATTCATTAAAAGTGTCGCAGCAACCAAATATATTAATTAAAAGTGTCGCAGCAACCAAATATATTTATTTGAAGTGTCACAGCAACCAAATATATTTATTTAAAGTGTCGCAGCAAATAAATATATTCATTAAAAGTGTCACAGCAACCAAATATATTTATTAAAAGTGTCGCAGCAACCAAAGATATTAATTAAAAGTGTCGCAGCAACCAAATATATTTATTTAAAGTGTCGCAGCAAATAAATATATTCATTAAAAGTGTCGCAGCAACCAAATATATTTATTAAAAGTGTCGCAGCAACCAAACATATTCATTAAAAGTTTCACAGCAACCAAACATATTCATTAAAAGTTTCACAGCAAGGAAATACATTTCTTTAAAGTGTCGCAGCAACCAAATATATTTAGTAAAAGTTTCACAGCAAGGAAGTATATTTCTTTAAGGTGTCGCAGCAACCAAATATTTGTATTAAAAGTGTCGCAGCAACCAAAGATATTCATTAAAAGTTTCACAGCAACCAAATATATTTATTTTAAGTGTCGCAGCAAATAAATATATTTATTAAAAGTTTCACAGCAACCAAATATATTCATTAAAAGTGTCACAGCAACCAAATATATTTATTTAAAGTGTCGCAGCAAATAAATATATTCATTAAAAGTGTCACAGCAACCAAATATATTTATTAAAAGTGTCGCAGCAACCAAAGATATTAATTAAAAGTGTCGCAGCAACCAAATATATTTATTTAAAGTGTCGCAGCAAATAAATATATTCATTAAAAGTGTCGCAGCAACCAAATATATTTATTAAAAGTGTCGCAGCAACCAAACATATTCATTAAAAGTTTCACAGCAAGGAAATACATTTCTTTAAAGTGTCGCAGCAACCAAATATATTTAGTAAAAGTTTCACAGCAAGGAAGTATATTTCTTTAAAGTGTCGCAGCAACCAAATATATTTATTAAAAGTTTCACCGCAACCAAATATATTCATTAAAAGTTTCACAGCAACCAAATATATTTATTTTTAGTGTCGCAGCAACGAAATATATTAATTAAAAGTGTCACAGCAACCAAATATATTCATTAAAAGTGTCGCAGCAACCAAATATATTAATTAAAAGTGTCGCAGCAACCAAATATATTTATTTAAAGTGTCGCAGCAAATAAATATATTCATTAAAAGTGTCACAGCAACCAAATATATTTATTAAAAGTGTCGCAGCAACCAAATATATTAATTAAAAGTGTCGCAGCAACCAAATATTTTTATTTAAAGTGTCGCAGCAAATAAATATATTCATTAAAAGTGTCGCAGCAACGAAATATATTTATTTAAAGTGTCGCAGCAACCAAATATATTTAGTAAAAGTTTCACAGCAAGGAAGTATATTTCTTTAAAGTGTCGCAGCAACCAAATATATTTATTAAAAGTTTCACCGCAACCAAATATATTCATTAAAAGTTTCACAGCAAGGAAATACATTTCTTTAAAGTGTCGCAGCAACCAAATATATTTAGTAAAAGTTTCACAGCAAGGAAGTATATTTCTTTAAAGTGTCGCAGCAACCAAATATATTTATTAAAAGTTTCACCGCAACCAAATATATTCATTAAAAGTTTCACAGCAACCAAATATATTTATTTTAAGTGTCGCAGCAACGAAATATATTAATTAAAAGTGTCACAGCAACCAAATATATTCATTAAAAGTGTCGCAGCAACCAAATATATTAATTAAAGTGTCGCAGCAACCAAATATATTTATTTAAAGTGTCGCAGCAAATAAATATATTCATTAAAAGTGTCACAGCAACCAAATATATTTATTAAAAGTGTCGCAGCAACCAAATATATTAATTAAAAGTGTCGCAGCAACCAAATATATTTATTTAAAGTGTCGCAGCAAATAAATATATTCATTAAAAGTGTCGCAGCAACGAAATATATTTATTTAAAGTGTCGCAGCAACCAAATATATTTAGTAAAAGTTTCACAGCAAGGAAGTATATTTCTTTAAAGTGTCGCAGCAACCAAATATATTTATTAAAAGTTTCACCGCAACCAAATATATTCATTAAAAGTTTCACAGCAACCAAATATATTTATTTTAAGTGTCGCAGCAACGAAATATATTAATTAAAAGTGTCACAGCAACCAAATATATTCACTAAAAGTGTCGCAGCAACCAAATATATTCATTAAAAGTGTCGCAGCAACCAAATATATTTATTTAAAGTGTCGCAGCAAATAAATATATTCATTAAAAGTGTCACAGCAACCAAATATATTTATTTAAAGTGTCGCAGCAAATAAATATATTTATTAAAAGTGTCGCAGCAACCAAACATATTCATTAAAAGTTTCACAGCAAGGAAATACATTTCTTTAAAGTGTCGCAGCAACCAAATATATTTAGTAAAAGTTTCACAGCAAGGAAGTATATTTCTTTAAAGTGTCGCAGCAACCAAATATATTTATTAAAAGTTTCACAGCAACCAAATATATTAATTAAAAGTGTCGCAGCAACCAAATATATTCATTAAAAGTTTCACAGCAAGGAAATACATTTCTTTAAAGTGTCGCAGCAACCAAATATATTTAGTAAAAGTTTCACAGCAAGGAAGTATATTTCTTTAAAGTGTCGCAGCAACCAAATATATTTATTAAAAGTTTCACAGCAACCAAATATATTCATTAAAAGTTTCACAGCAAGGAAATACATTTCTTTAAAGTGTCGCAGCAACCAAATATATTTAGTAAAAGTTTCACAGCAAGGAAGTATATTTCTTTAAAGTGTCGCAGCAACCAAATATATTTATTAAAAGTTTCACAGCAACCAAATATATTAATTAAAAGTGTCGCAGCAACCAAATATATTTATTAAAAGTGTCGCAGCAACCAAACATATTCATTAAAAGTTTCACAGCAAGGAAATACATTTCTTTAAAGTGTCGCAGCAACCAAATATATTTAGTAAAAGTTTCACAGCAAGGAAGTACATTTCTTTAAAGTGTCGCAGCAACCAAATATATTTATTAAAAGTTTCACAGCAACCAAATATATTCATTAAAAGTTTCACAGCAAGGAAATACATTTCTTTAAAGTGTCGCAGCAACCAAATATATTTATTAAAAGTTTCACAGCAACCAAATATATTCATTAAAAGTGTCGCAGCAAATACATACATTTCTTTAAAGTTTCGCAGCAACCAAATATATTTAGTAAAAGTTTCACAGCAAGGAAGTATATTTCTTTAAAGTGTCGCAGCAACCAAATATATTTATTAAAAGCTTCACAGCAACCAAATATATTAATTAAAAGTGTCGCAGCAACCAAATATATTTATTTAAAGTGTCGCAGCAAATAAATATATTCATTAAAAGTGTCACAGCAACCAAATATATTTATTAAAAGTGTCGCAGCAACCAAAGATATTAATTAAAAGTGTCGCAGCAACCAAATATATTTATTTAAAGTGTCGCAGCAAATAAATATATTCATTAAAAGTGTCGCAGCAACCAAATATATTTATTAAAAGTGTCGCAGCAACCAAACATATTCATTAAAAGTTTCACAGCAACCAAACATATTCATTAAAAGTTTCACAGCAAGGAAATACATTTCTTTAAAGTGTCGCAGCAACCAAATATATTTAGTAAAAGTTTCACAGCAAGGAAGTATATTTCTTTAAGGTGTCGCAGCAACCAAATATTTGTATTAAAAGTGTCGCAGCAACCAAAGATATTCATTAAAAGTTTCACAGCAACCAAATATATTTATTTTAAGTGTCGCAGCAAATAAATATATTTATTAAAAGTTTCACAGCAACCAAATATATTCATTAAAAGTGTCACAGCAACCAAATATATTTATTTAAAGTGTCGCAGCAAATAAATATATTCATTAAAAGTGTCACAGCAACCAAATATATTTATTAAAAGTGTCGCAGCAACCAAAGATATTAATTAAAAGTATCGCAGCAACCAAATATATTTATTTAAAGTGTCGCAGCAAATAAATATATTCATTAAAAGTGTCGCAGCAACCAAATATATTTATTAAAAGTGTCGCAGCAACCAAACATATTCATTAAAAGTTTCACAGCAAGGAAATACATTTCTTTAAAGTGTCGCAGCAACCAAATATATTTAGTAAAAGTTTCACAGCAAGGAAGTATATTTCTTTAAAGTGTCGCAGCAACCAAATATATTTATTAAAAGTTTCACCGCAACCAAATATATTCATTAAAAGTTTCACAGCAACCAAATATATTTATTTTTAGTGTCGCAGCAACGAAATATATTAATTAAAAGTGTCACAGCAACCAAATATATTCATTAAAAGTGTCGCAGCAACCAAATATATTAATTAAAAGTGTCGCAGCAACCAAATATATTTATTTAAAGTGTCGCAGCAAATAAATATATTCATTAAAAGTGTCACAGCAACCAAATATATTTATTAAAAGTGTCGCAGCAACCAAATATATTAATTAAAAGTGTCGCAGCAACCAAATATATTTATTTAAAGTGTCGCAGCAAATAAATATATTCATTAAAAGTGTCGCAGCAACGAAATATATTTATTTAAAGTGTCGCAGCAAATAAATATATTCATTAAAAGTGTCGCAGCAACGAAATATATTTATTTAAAGTGTCGCAGCAACCAAATATATTTATTTAAAGTGTCGCAGCAAATAAATATATTCATTAAAAGTGTCACAGCAACCAAATATATTTATTAAAAGTGTCGCAGCAACCAAATATATTAATTAAAAGTGTCGCAGCAACCAAATATATTTATTTAAAGTGTCGCAGCAAATAAATATATTCATTAAAAGTGTCGCAGCAACGAAATATATTTATTTAAAGTGTCGCAGCAACGAAATATATTAATTAAAAGTGTCACTGCAACCAAATATATTCATTAAAAGTGTCGCAGCAACCAAATATATTAATTAAAAGTGTCGCAGCAACCAAATATATTTATTTAAAATGTCGCAGCAAATAAATATATTCATTAAAAGTGTCGCAGCAACGAAATATATTTATTTAAAGTGTCGCAGCAACCAAATATATTTAGTAAAAGTTTCACAGCAAGGAAGTATATTTCTTTAAAGTGTCGCAGCAACCAAATATATTTATTAAAAGTTTCACCGCAACCAAATATATTCATTAAAAGTTTCACAGCAACCAAATATATTTATTTTAAGTGTCGCAGCAACGAAATATATTAATTAAAAGTGTCACAGCAACCAAATATATTCATTAAAAGTGTCGCAGCAACCAAATATATTAATTAAAAGTGTCGCAGCAACCAAATATATTTATTTGAAGTGTCACAGCAACCAAATATATTTATTTAAAGTGTCGCAGCAAATAAATATATTCATTAAAAGTGTCACAGCAACCAAATATATTTATTAAAAGTGTCGCAGCAACCAAAGATATTAATTAAAAGTGTCGCAGCAACCAAATATATTTATTTAAAGTGTCGCAGCAAATAAATATATTCATTAAAAGTGTCGCAGCAACCAAATATATTTATTAAAAGTGTCGCAGCAACCAAACATATTCATTAAAAGTTTCACAGCAACCAAACATATTCATTAAAAGTTTCACAGCAAGGAAATACATTTCTTTAAAGTGTCGCAGCAACCAAATATATTTAGTAAAAGTTTCACAGCAAGGAAGTATATTTCTTTAAGGTGTCGCAGCAACCAAATATTTGTATTAAAAGTGTCGCAGCAACCAAAGATATTCATTAAAAGTTTCACAGCAACCAAATATATTTATTTTAAGTGTCGCAGCAAATAAATATATTTATTAAAAGTTTCACAGCAACCAAATATATTCATTAAAAGTGTCACAGCAACCAAATATATTTATTTAAAGTGTCGCAGCAAATAAATATATTCATTAAAAGTGTCACAGCAACCAAATATATTTATTAAAAGTGTCGCAGCAACCAAAGATATTAATTAAAAGTGTCGCAGCAACCAAATATATTTATTTAAAGTGTCGCAGCAAATAAATATATTCATTAAAAGTGTCGCAGCAACCAAATATATTTAGTAAAAGTTTCACAGCAAGGAAGTATATTTCTTTAAGGTGTCGCAGCAACCAAATATTTGTATTAAAAGTGTCGCAGCAACCAAAGATATTCATTAAAAGTTTCACAGCAACCAAATATATTTATTTTAAGTGTCGCAGCAAATAAATATATTTATTAAAAGTTTCACAGCAACCAAATATATTAATTAAAAGTGTCACAGCAACCAAATATATTCATTAAAAGTGTCGCAGCAACCAAATATATTAATTAAAAGTGTCGCAGCAACCAAATATATTTATTTAAAGTGTCGCAGCAAATAAATATATTCATTAAAAGTGTCACAGCAACCAAATATATTTATTAAAAGTGTCGCAGCAACCAAATATATTAATTAAAAGTGTCGCAGCAACCAAATATATTTATTTAAAGTGTCGCAGCAAATAAATATATTCATTAAAAGTGTCGCAGCAACGAAATATATTTATTTAAAGTGTCGCAGCAACCAAATATATTTAGTAAAAGTTTCACAGCAAGGAAGTATATTTCTTTAAAGTGTCGCAGCAACCAAATATATTTATTAAAAGTTTCACCGCAACCAAATATATTCATTAAAAGTTTCACAGCAAGGAAATACATTTCTTTAAAGTGTCGCAGCAACCAAATATATTTAGTAAAAGTTTCACAGCAAGGAAGTATATTTCTTTAAAGTGTCGCAGCAACCAAATATATTTATTAAAAGTTTCACCGCAACCAAATATATTCATTAAAAGTTTCACAGCAACCAAATATATTTATTTTAAGTGTCGCAGCAACGAAATATATTAATTAAAAGTGTCACAGCAACCAAATATATTCATTAAAAGTGTCGCAGCAACCAAATATATTAATTAAAAGTGTCGCAGCAACCAAATATATTTATTTAAAGTGTCGCAGCAAATAAATATATTCATTAAAAGTGTCGCAGCAACCAAATATATTTAGTAAAAGTTTCACAGCAAGGAAGTATATTTCTTTAAGGTGTCGCAGCAACCAAATATATTTATTTAAAGTGTCGCAGCAAATAAATATATTCATTAAAAGTGTCGCAGCAACGAAATATATTTATTTAAAGTGTCGCAGCAACCAAATATATTTAGTAAAAGTTTCACAGCAAGGAAGTATATTTCTTTAAAGTGTCGCAGCAACCAAATATATTTATTAAAAGTTTCACCGCAACCAAATATATTCATTAAAAGTTTCACAGCAACCAAATATATTTATTTTAAGTGTCGCAGCAACGAAATATATTAATTAAAAGTGTCACAGCAACCAAATATATTCACTAAAAGTGTCGCAGCAACCAAATATATTCATTAAAAGTGTCGCAGCAACCAAATATATTTATTTAAAGTGTCGCAGCAAATAAATATATTCATTAAAAGTGTCACAGCAACCAAATATATTTATTTAAAGTGTCGCAGCAAATAAATATATTTATTAAAAGTGTCGCAGCAACCAAACATATTCATTAAAAGTTTCACAGCAAGGAAATACATTTCTTTAAAGTGTCGCAGCAACCAAATATATTTAGTAAAAGTTTCACAGCAAGGAAGTATATTTCTTTAAAGTGTCGCAGCAACCAAATATATTTATTAAAAGTTTCACAGCAACCAAATATATTCATTAAAAGTTTCACAGCAAGGAAATACATTTCTTTAAAGTGTCGCAGCAACCAAATATATTTAGTAAAAGTTTCACAGCAAGGAAGTATATTTCTTTAAAGTGTCGCAGCAACCAAATATATTTATTAAAAGTTTCACAGCAACCAAATATATTAATTAAAAGTGTCGCAGCAACCAAATATATTTATTAAAAGTGTCGCAGCAACCAAACATATTCATTAAAAGTTTCACAGCAAGGAAATACATTTCTTTAAAGTGTCGCAGCAACCAAATATATTTAGTAAAAGTTTCACAGCAAGGAAGTACATTTCTTTAACGTGTCGCAGCAACCAAATATATTTATTAAAAGTTTCACAGCAACCAAATATATTCATTAAAAGTTTCACAGCAAGGAAATACATTTCTTTAAAGTGTCGCAGCAACCAAATATATTTATTAAAAGTTTCACAGCAACCAAATATATTCATTAAAAGTGTCGCAGCAAATACATACATTTCTTTAAAGTTTCGCAGCAACCAAATATATTTAGTAAAAGTTTCACAGCAAGGAAGTATATTTCTTTAAAGTGTCGCAGCAACCAAATATATTTATTAAAAGCTTCACAGCAACCAAATATATTAATTAAAAGTGTCGCAGCAACCAAATATATTTATTTAAAGTGTCGCAGCAAATAAATATATTCATTAAAAGTGTCACAGCAACCAAATATATTTATTAAAAGTGTCGCAGCAACCAAAGATATTAATTAAAAGTGTCGCAGCAACCAAATATATTTATTTAAAGTGTCGCAGCAAATAAATATATTCATTAAAAGTGTCGCAGCAACCAAATATATTTATTAAAAGTGTCGCAGCAACCAAACATATTCATTAAAAGTTTCACAGCAACCAAACATATTCATTAAAAGTTTCACAGCAAGGAAATACATTTCTTTAAAGTGTCGCAGCAACCAAATATATTTAGTAAAAGTTTCACAGCAAGGAAGTATATTTCTTTAAGGTGTCGCAGCAACCAAATATTTGTATTAAAAGTGTCGCAGCAACCAAAGATATTCATTAAAAGTTTCACAGCAACCAAATATATTTATTTTAAGTGTCGCAGCAAATAAATATATTTATTAAAAGTTTCACAGCAACCAAATATATTCATTAAAAGTGTCACAGCAACCAAATATATTTATTTAAAGTGTCGCAGCAAATAAATATATTCATTAAAAGTGTCGCAGCAACCAAATATATTTATTTAAAGTGTCGCAGCAAATAAATATATTCATTAAAAGTGTCGCAGCAACCAAATATATTTATTAAAAGTGTCGCAGCAACCAAACATATTCATTAAAAGTTTCACAGCAAGGAAATACATTTCTTTAAAGTGTCGCAGCAACCAAATATATTTAGTAAAAGTTTCACAGCAAGGAAGTATATTTCTTTAAAGTGTCGCAGCAACCAAATATATTTATTAAAAGTTTCACCGCAACCAAATATATTCATTAAAAGTTTCACAGCAACCAAATATATTTATTTTTAGTGTCGCAGCAACGAAATATATTAATTAAAAGTGTCACAGCAACCAAATATATTCATTAAAAGTGTCGCAGCAACCAAATATATTAATTAAAAGTGTCGCAGCAACCAAATATATTTATTTAAAGTGTCGCAGCAAATAAATATATTCATTAAAAGTGTCACAGCAACCAAATATATTTATTAAAAGTGTCGCAGCAACCAAATATATTAATTAAAAGTGTCGCAGCAACCAAATATATTTATTTAAAGTGTCGCAGCAAATAAATATATTCATTAAAAGTGTCGCAGCAACGAAATATATTTATTTAAAGTGTCGCAGCAACCAAATATATTTAGTAAAAGTTTCACAGCAAGGAAGTATATTTCTTTAAAGTGTCGCAGCAACCAAATATATTTATTAAAAGTTTCACCGCAACCAAATATATTCATTAAAAGTTTCACAGCAAGGAAATACATTTCTTTAAAGTGTCGCAGCAACCAAATATATTTAGTAAAAGTTTCACAGCAAGGAAGTATATTTCTTTAAAGTGTCGCAGCAACCAAATATATTTATTAAAAGTTTCACCGCAACCAAATATATTCATTAAAAGTTTCACAGCAACCAAATATATTTATTTTAAGTGTCGCAGCAACGAAATATATTAATTAAAAGTGTCACAGCCACCAAATATATTTATTAAAAGTGTCGCAGCAACCAAATATATTAATTAAAAGTGTCGCAGCAACCAAATATATTTATTTAAAGTGTCGCAGCAAATAAATATATTCATTAAAAGTGTCACAGCAACCAAATATATTTATTAAAAGTGTCGCAGCAACCAAAGATATTAATTAAAAGTATCGCAGCAACCAAATATATTTATTTAAAGTGTCGCAGCAAATAAATATATTCATTAAAAGTGTCGCAGCAACCAAATATATTTATTAAAAGTGTCGCAGCAACCAAACATATTCATTAAAAGTTTCACAGCAAGGAAATACATTTCTTTAAAGTGTCGCAGCAACCAAATATATTTAGTAAAAGTTTCACAGCAAGGAAGTATATTTCTTTAAAGTGTCGCAGCAACCAAATATATTTATTAAAAGTTTCACCGCAACCAAATATATTCATTAAAAGTTTCACAGCAACCAAATATATTTATTTTTAGTGTCGCAGCAAGGAAATATATTAATTATTAGTGTCACAGCAACCAAATATATTCATTAAAAGTGTCGCAGCAACCAAATATATTAATTAAAAGTGTCGCAGCAACCAAATATATTTATTTAAAGTGTCGCAGCAAATAAATATATTCATTAAAAGTGTCACAGCAACCAAATATATTTATTAAAAGTGTCGCAGCAACCAAATATATTAATTAAAAGTGTCGCAGCAACCAAATATATTTATTTAAAGTGTCGCAGCAAATAAATATATTCATTAAAAGTGTCGCAGCAACGAAATATATTTATTTAAAGTGTCGCAGCAACCAAATATATTTAGTAAAAGTTTCACAGCAAGGAAGTATATTTCTTTAAAGTGTCGCAGCAACCAAATATATTTATTAAAAGTTTCACCGCAACCAAATATATTCATTAAAAGTTTCACAGCAAGGAAATACATTTCTTTAAAGTGTCGCAGCAACCAAATATATTTAGTAAAAGTTTCACAGCAAGGAAGTATATTTCTTTAAAGTGTCGCAGCAACCAAATATATTTATTAAAAGTTTCACCGCAACCAAATATATTCATTAAAAGTTTCACAGCAACCAAATATATTTATTTTAAGTGTCGCAGCAACGAAATATATTAATTAAAAGTGTCACAGCCACCAAATATATTTATTAAAAGTGTCGCAGCAACCAAATATATTAATTAAAAGTGTCGCAGCAACCAAATATATTTATTTAAAGTGTCGCAGCAAATAAATATATTCATTAAAAGTGTCACAGCAACCAAATATATTTATTAAAAGTGTCGCAGCAACCAAATATATTAATTAAAAGTGTCGCAGCAACCAAATATATTTAGTAAAAGTTTCACAGCAAGGAAGTATATTTCTTTAAAGTGTCGCAGCAACCAAATATATTTATTAAAAGTTTCACCGCAACCAAATATATTCATTAAAAGTTTCACAGCAACCAAATATATTTATTTTAAGTGTCGCAGCAACGAAATATATTAATTAAAAGTGTCACAGCAACCAAATATATTCACTAAAAGTGTCGCAGCAACCAAATATATTCATTAAAAGTGTCGCAGCAACCAAATATATTTATTTAAAGTGTCGCAGCAAATAAATATATTCATTAAAAGTGTCACAGCAACCAAATATATTTATTTAAAGTGTCGCAGCAAATAAATATATTTATTAAAAGTGTCGCAGCAACCAAACATATTCATTAAAAGTTTCACAGCAAGGAAATACATTTCTTTAAAGTGTCGCAGCAACCAAATATATTTAGTAAAAGTTTCACAGCAAGGAAGTATATTTCTTTAAAGTGTCGCAGCAACCAAATATATTTATTAAAAGTTTCACAGCAACCAAATATATTCATTAAAAGTTTCACAGCAAGGAAATACATTTCTTTAAAGTGTCGCAGCAACCAAATATATTTAGTAAAAGTTTCACAGCAAGGAAGTATATTTCTTTAAAGTGTCGCAGCAACCAAATATATTTATTAAAAGTTTCACAGCAACCAAATATATTAATTAAAAGTGTCGCAGCAACCAAATATATTTATTAAAAGTGTCGCAGCAACCAAACATATTCATTAAAAGTTTCACAGCAAGGAAATACATTTCTTTAAAGTGTCGCAGCAACCAAATATATTTAGTAAAAGTTTCACAGCAAGGAAGTACATTTCTTTAAAGTGTCGCAGCAACCAAATATATTTATTAAAAGTTTCACAGCAAGGAAGTATATTTCTTTAAAGTGTCGCAGCAACCAAATATATTTATTTAAAGTGTCGCAGCAAATAAATATATTCATTAAAAGTGTCACAGCAACCAAATATATTTATTTAAAGTGTCGCAGCAAATAAATATATTTATTAAAAGTGTCGCAGCAACCAAACATATTCATTAAAAGTTTCACAGCAAGGAAATACATTTCTTTAAAGTGTCGCAGCAACCAAATATATTTAGTAAAAGTTTCACAGCAAGGAAGTATATTTCTTTAAAGTGTCGCAGCAACCAAATATATTTATTAAAAGTGTCGCAGCAACCAAACATATTCATTAAAAGTTTCACAGCAAGGAAATACATTTCTTTAAAGTGTCGCAGCAACCAAATATATTTAGTAAAAGTTTCACAGCAAGGAAGTATATTTCTTTAAAGTGTCGCAGCAACCAAATATATTTATTAAAAGTTTCACAGCAACCAAATATATTCATTAAAAGTTTCACAGCAAGGAAATACATTTCTTTAAAGTGTCGCAGCAACCAAATATATTTAGTAAAAGTTTCACAGCAAGGAAGTATATTTCTTTAAAGTGTCGCAGCAACCAAATATATTTATTAAAAGTTTCACAGCAACCAAATATATTAATTAAAAGTGTCGCAGCAACCAAATATATTTATTAAAAGTGTCGCAGCAACCAAACATATTCATTAAAAGTTTCACAGCAAGGAAATACATTTCTTTAAAGTGTCGCAGCAACCAAATATATTTAGTAAAAGTTTCACAGCAAGGAAGTACATTTCTTTAAAGTGTCGCAGCAACCAAATATATTTATTAAAAGTTTCACAGCAACCAAATATATTCATTAAAAGTTTCACAGCAAGGAAATACATTTCTTTAAAGTGTCGCAGCAACCAAATATATTTATTAAAAGTTTCACAGCAACCAAATATATTCATTAAAAGTGTCGCAGCAAATACATACATTTCTTTAAAGTTTCGCAGCAACCAAATATATTTAGTAAAAGTTTCACAGCAAGGAAGTATATTTCTTTAAAGTGTCGCAGCAACCAAATATATTTATTAAAAGCTTCACAGCAACCAAATATATTAATTAAAAGTGTCGCAGCAACCAAATATATTTATTTAAAGTGTCGCAGCAAATAAATATATTCATTAAAAGTGTCGCAGCAACCAAATATATTTATTTAAAGTGTCGCAGCAAATAAATATATTTATTAAAAGTTTCACAGCAACCAAATATATTCATTAAAAGTGTCACAGCAACCAAATATATTTATTTAAAGTGTCGCAGCAAATAAATATATTCATTAAAAGTGTCACAGCAACCAAATATATTTATTAAAAGTGTCGCAGCAACCAAAGATATTAATTAAAAGTGTCGCAGCAACCAAATATATTTATTTAAAGTGTCGCAGCAAATAAATATATTCATTAAAAGTGTCGCAGCAACCAAATATATTTATTAAAAGTGTCGCAGCAACCAAACATATTCATTAAAAGTTTCACAGCAAGGAAATACATTTCTTTAAAGTGTCGCAGCAACCAAATATATTTAGTAAAAGTTTCACAGCAAGGAAGTATATTTCTTTAAAGTGTCGCAGCAACCAAATATATTCATTAAAAGTGTCGCAGCAACCAAATATATTAATTAAAAGTGTCGCAGCAACCAAATATATTTATTTAAAGTGTCGCAGCAAATAAATATATTCATTAAAAGTGTCACAGCAACCAAATATATTTATTAAAAGTGTCGCAGCAACCAAATATATTAATTAAAAGTGTCGCAGCAACCAAATATATTTATTTAAAGTGTCGCAGCAAATAAATATATTCATTAAAAGTGTCGCAGCAACGAAATATATTTATTTAAAGTGTCGCAGCAACCAAATATATTTAGTAAAAGTTTCACAGCAAGGAAGTATATTTCTTTAAAGTGTCGCAGCAACCAAATATATTTATTAAAAGTTTCACCGCAACCAAATATATTCATTAAAAGTTTCACAGCAAGGAAATACATTTCTTTAAAGTGTCGCAGCAACCAAATATATTTAGTAAAAGTTTCACAGCAAGGAAGTATATTTCTTTAAAGTGTCGCAGCAACCAAATATATTTATTAAAAGTTTCACCGCAACCAAATATATTCATTAAAAGTTTCACAGCAACCAAATATATTTATTTTAAGTGTCGCAGCAACGAAATATATTAATTAAAAGTGTCACAGCAACCAAATATATTCATTAAAAGTGTCGCAGCAACCAAATATATTAATTAAAAGTGTCGCAGCAACCAAATATATTTATTTAAAGTGTCGCAGCAAATAAATATATTCATTAAAAGTGTCACAGCAACCAAATATATTTATTAAAAGTGTCGCAGCAACCAAATATATTAATTAAAAGTGTCGCAGCAACCAAATATATTTATTTAAAGTGTCGCAGCAAATAAATATATTCATTAAAAGTGTCGCAGCAACGAAATATATTTATTTAAAGTGTCGCAGCAACCAAATATATTTAGTAAAAGTTTCACAGCAAGGAAGTATATTTCTTTAAAGTGTCGCAGCAACCAAATATATTTATTAAAAGTTTCACCGCAACCAAATATATTCATTAAAAGTTTCACAGCAACCAAATATATTTATTTTAAGTGTCGCAGCAACGAAATATATTAATTAAAAGTGTCACAGCAACCAAATATATTCATTAAAAGTGTCGCAGCAACCAAATATATTAATTAAAAGTGTCGCAGCAACCAAATATATTTATTTAAAGTGTCGCAGCAAATAAATATATTCATTAAAAGTGTCACAGCAACCAAATATATTTATTTAAAGTGTCACAGCAAATAAATATATTTATTAAAAGTGTCGCAGCAACCAAACATATTCATTAAAAGTTTCACAGCAAGGAAATACATTTCTTTAAAGTGTCGCAGCAACCAAATATATTTAGTAAAAGTTTCACAGCAAGGAAGTATATTTCTTTAAAGTGTCGCAGCAACCAAATATATTTATTAAAAGTTTCACAGCAACCAAATATATTCATTAAAAGTTTCACAGCAAGGAAATACATTTCTTTAAAGTGTCGCAGCAACCAAATATATTTAGTAAAAGTTTCACAGCAAGGAAGTATATTTCTTTAAAGTGTCGCAGCAACCAAATATATTTATTAAAAGTTTCACAGCAACCAAATATATTAATTAAAAGTGTCGCAGCAACCAAATATATTTATTAAAAGTGTCGCAGCAACCAAACATATTCATTAAAAGTTTCACAGCAAGGAAATACATTTCTTTAAAGTGTCGCAGCAACCAAATATATTTAGTAAAAGTTTCACAGCAAGGAAGTACATTTCTTTAAAGTGTCGCAGCAACCAAATATATTTATTAAAAGTTTCACAGCAACCAAATATATTCATTAAAAGTTTCACAGCAAGGAAATACATTTCTTTAAAGTGTCGCAGCAACCAAATATATTTATTAAAAGTTTCACAGCAACCAAATATATTCATTAAAAGTGTCGCAGCAAATACATACATTTCTTTAAAGTTTCGCAGCAAATAAATATATTCATTAAAAGTGTCGCAGCAACCAAATATATTTATTTAAAGTGTCGCAGCAAATAAATATATTTATTAAAAGTTTCACAGCAACCAAATATATTCATTAAAAGTGTCACAGCAACCAAATATATTTATTTAAAGTGTCGCAGCAAATAAAGATATTCATTAAAAGTGTCACAGCAACCAAATATATTTATTAAAAGTGTCGCAGCAACCAAAGATATTAATTAAAAGTGTCGCAGCAACCAAATATATTTATTTAAAGTGTCGCAGCAAATAAATATATTCATTAAAAGTGTCGCAGCAACCAAATATATTTATTAAAAGTGTCGCAGCAACCAAACATATTCATTAAAAGTTTCACAGCAAGGAAATACATTTCTTTAAAGTGTCGCAGCAACCAAATATATTTAGTAAAAGTTTCACAGCAAGGAAGTATATTTCTTTAAAGTGTCGCAGCAACCAAATATATTCATTAAAAGTGTCGCAGCAACCAAATATATTAATTAAAAGTGTCGCAGCAACCAAATATATTTATTTAAAGTGTCGCAGCAAATAAATATATTCATTAAAAGTGTCACAGCAACCAAATATATTCATTAAAAGTGTCGCAGCAACCAAATATATTAATTAAAAGTGTCGCAGCAACCAAATATATTTATTTAAAGTGTCGCAGCAAATAAATATATTCATTAAAAGTGTCGCAGCAACGAAATATATTTATTAAAAGTGTCGCAGCAACCAAATATATTTAGTAAAAGTTTCACAGCAAGGTAGTATATTTCTTTAAAGTGTCGCAGCAACCAAATATATTTATTAAAAGTTTCACCGCAACCAAATATATTCATTAAAAGTGTCGCAGCAACCAAATATATTTATTTAAAGTGTCGCAGCAAATAAATATATTCATTAAAAGTGTCGCAGCAACGAAATATATTTATTTAAAGTGTCGCAGCAACCAAATATATTTAGTAAAAGTTTCACAGCAAGGAAGTATATTTCTTTAAAGTGTCGCAGCAACCAAATATATTTATTAAAAGTTTCACCGCAACCAAATATATTCATTAAAAGTTTCACAGCAACCAAATATATTTATTTTAAGTGTCGCAGCAACGAAATATATTAATTAAAAGTGTCACAGCAACCAAATATATTCATTAAAAGTGTCGCAGCAACCAAATATATTAATTAAAAGTGTCGCAGCAACCAAATATATTTATTTAAAGTGTCGCAGCAAATAAATATATTCATTAAAAGTGTCACAGCAACCAAATATATTTATTAAAAGTGTCGCAGCAACCAAATATATTAATTAAAAGTGTCGCAGCAACCAAATATATTTATTTAAAGTGTCGCAGCAAATAAATATATTCATTAAAAGTGTCGCAGCAACGAAATATATTTATTTAAAGTGTCGCAGCAACCAAATATATTTAGTAAAAGTTTCACAGCAAGGAAGTATATTTCTTTAAAGTGTCGCAGCAACCAAATATATTTATTAAAAGTTTCACCGCAACCAAATATATTCATTAAAAGTTTCACAGCAAGGAAATACATTTCTTTAAAGTGTCGCAGCAACCAAATATATTTAGTAAAAGTTTCACAGCAAGGAAGTATATTTCTTTAAAGTGTCGCAGCAACCAAATATATTTATTAAAAGTTTCACCGCAACCAAATATATTCATTAAAAGTTTCACAGCAACCAAATATATTTATTTTAAGTGTCGCAGCAACGAAATATATTAATTAAAAGTGTCACAGCAACCAAATATATTCATTAAAAGTGTCGCAGCAACCAAATATATTAATTAAAAGTGTCGCAGCAACCAAATATATTTATTTAAAGTGTCGCAGCAAATAAATATATTCATTAAAAGTGTCACAGCAACCAAATATATTTATTAAAAGTGTCGCAGCAACCAAATATATTAATTAAAAGTGTCGCAGCAACCAAATATATTTATTTAAAGTGTCGCAGCAAATAAATATATTCATTAAAAGTGTCGCAGCAACGAAATATATTTATTTAAAGTGTCGCAGCAACCAAATATATTTAGTAAAAGTTTCACAGCAAGGAAGTATATTTCTTTAAAGTGTCGCAGCAACCAAATATATTTATTAAAAGTTTCACCGCAACCAAATATATTCATTAAAAGTTTCACAGCAACCAAATATATTTATTTTAAGTGTCGCAGCAACGAAATATATTAATTAAAAGTGTCACAGCAACCAAATATATTCATTAAAAGTGTCGCAGCAACCAAATATATTAATTAAAAGTGTCGCAGCAACCAAATATATTTATTTAAAGTGTCGCAGCAAATAAATATATTCATTAAAAGTGTCACAGCAACCAAATATATTTATTTAAAGTGTCGCAGCAAATAAATATATTTATTAAAAGTGTCGCAGCAACCAAACATATTCATTAAAAGTTTCACAGCAAGGAAATACATTTCTTTAAAGTGTCGCAGCAACCAAATATATTTAGTAAAAGTTTCACAGCAAGGAAGTATATTTCTTTAAAGTGTCGCAGCAACCAAATATATTTATTAAAAGTTTCACAGCAACCAAATATATTCATTAAAAGTTTCACAGCAAGGAAATACATTTCTTTAAAGTGTCGCAGCAACCAAATATATTTAGTAAAAGTTTCACAGCAAGGAAGTATATTTCTTTAAAGTGTCGCAGCAACCAAATATATTTATTAAAAGTTTCACAGCAACCAAATATATTAATTAAAAGTGTCGCAGCAACCAAATATATTTATTAAAAGTGTCGCAGCAACCAAACATATTCATTAAAAGTTTCACAGCAAGGAAATACATTTCTTTAAAGTGTCGCAGCAACCAAATATATTTAGTAAAAGTTTCACAGCAAGGAAGTACATTTCTTTAAAGTGTCGCAGCAACCAAATATATTTATTAAAAGTTTCACAGCAACCAAATATATTCATTAAAAGTTTCACAGCAAGGAAATACATTTCTTTAAAGTGTCGCAGCAACCAAATATATTTATTAAAAGTTTCACAGCAACCAAATATATTCATTAAAAGTGTCGCAGCAAATACATACATTTCTTTAAAGTTTCGCAGCAAATAAATATATTCATTAAAAGTGTCGCAGCAACCAAATATATTTATTTAAAGTGTCGCAGCAAATAAATATATTTATTAAAAGTTTCACAGCAACCAAATATATTCATTAAAAGTGTCACAGCAACCAAATATATTTATTTAAAGTGTCGCAGCAAATAAATATATTCATTAAAAGTGTCACAGCAACCAAATATATTTATTAAAAGTGTCGCAGCAACCAAAGATATTAATTAAAAGTGTCGCAGCAACCAAATATATTTATTTAAAGTGTCGCAGCAAATAAATATATTCATTAAAAGTGTCGCAGCAACCAAATATATTTATTAAAAGTGTCGCAGCAACCAAACATATTCATTAAAAGTTTCACAGCAAGGAAATACATTTCTTTAAAGTGTCGCAGCAACCAAATATATTTAGTAAAAGTTTCACAGCAAGGAAGTATATTTCTTTAAAGTGTCGCAGCAACCAAATATATTCATTAAAAGTGTCGCAGCAACCAAATATATTAATTAAAAGTGTCGCAGCAACCAAATATATTTATTTAAAGTGTCGCAGCAAATAAATATATTCATTAAAAGTGTCACAGCAACCAAATATATTCATTAAAAGTGTCGCAGCAACCAAATATATTAATTAAAAGTGTCGCAGCAACCAAATATATTTAGTTAAAGTGTCGCAGCAAATAAATATATTCATTAAAAGTGTCGCAGCAACGAAATATATTTATTTAAAGTGTCGCAGCAACCAAATATATTTAGTAAAAGTTTCACAGCAAGGAAGTATATTTCTTTAAAGTGTCGCAGCAACCAAATATATTTATTAAAAGTTTCACCGCAACCAAATATATTCATTAAAAGTGTCGCAGCAACCAAATATATTAATTAAAAGTGTCGCAGCAACCAAATATATTTATTTAAAGTGTCGCAGCAAATAAATATATTCATTAAAAGTGTCGCAGCAACGAAATATATTTATTTAAAGTGTCGCAGCAAATAAATATATTTATTAAAAGTTTCACAGCAACCAAATATATTTATTAAAAGTGTCGCAGCAACCAAACATATTCATTAAAAGTTTCACAGCAAGGAAATACATTTCTTTAAAGTGTCGCAGCAACCAAATATATTTAGTAAAAGTTTCACAGCAAGGAAGTACATTTCTTTAAAGTGTCGCAGCAACCAAATATATTTATTAAAAGTTTCACAGCAACCAAATATATTTATTAAAAGTTTCACAGCAACCAAATATATTCATTAAAAGTTTCACAGCAAGGAAATACATTTCTTTAAAGTGTCGCAGCAACCAAATATATTTATTAAAAGTTTCACAGCAACCAAATATATTCATTAAAAGTGTCGCAGCAAATACATACATTTCTTTAAAGTTTCGCAGCAACCAAATATATTTAGTAAAAGTTTCACAGCAAGGAAGTATATTTCTTTAAAGTGTCGCAGCAACCAAATATATTTATTAAAAGCTTCACAGCAACCAAATATATTAATTAAAAGTGTCGCAGCAACCAAATATATTTATTTAAAGTGTCGCAGCAAATAAATATATTCATTAAAAGTGTCGCAGCAACCAAACATATTTATTTAAAGTGTCGCAGCAAATAAATATATTTATTAAAAGTTTCACAGCAACCAAATATATTCATTAAAAGTGTCACAGCAACCAAATATATTTATTTAAAGTGTCGCAGCAAATAAATATATTCATTAAAAGTGTCACAGCAACCAAATATATTTATTAAAAGTGTCGCAGCAACCAAAGATATTAATTAAAAGTGTCGCAGCAACCAAATATATTTATTTAAAGTGTCGCAGCAAATAAATATATTCATTAAAAGTGTCGCAGCAACCAAATACATTTCTTTAAAGTGTCGCAGCAACCAAATATATTTAGTAAAAGTTTCACAGCAAGGAAGTACATTTCTTTAAAGTGTCGCAGCAACCAAATATATTTATTAAAAGTTTCACAGCAACCAAATATATTTATTTAAAGTGTCGCAGCAAATAAATATATTCATTAAAAGTGTCGCAGCAACCAAATACATTTATTAAAAGTTTCACAGCAACCAAATATATTCATTAAAAGTGTCGCAGCAACCAAATATATTTATTAAAAGTGTCGCAGCAACCAAAGATATTAATTAAAAGTGTCGCAGCAACCAAATATATTTATTTAAAGTGTCGCAGCAAATAAATATATTCATTAAAAGTGTCGCAGCAACCAAATACATTTCTTTAAAGTGTCGCAGCAACCAAATATATTAATTAAAAGTGTCGCAGCAACCAAATATATTTATTTAAAGTGTCGCAGCAAATAAATATATTCATTAAAAGTGTCGCAGCAACCAAATATATTTATTTAAAGTGTCGCAGCAAATAAATATATTCATTAAAAGTGTCGCAGCAACGAAATATATTTATTTAAAGTGTCGCAGCAACCAAATATATTTATTAAAAGTGTCGCAGCAACCAAATATATTAATTAAAAGTGTCGCAGCAAATAAATATATTCATTAAAAGTGTCACAGCAACCAAATATATTTATTAAAAGTGTCGCAGCAACCAAAGATATTAATTAAAAGTGTCGCAGCAACCAAATATATTTATTTAAAGTGTCGCAGCAAATAAATATATTCATTAAAAGTGTCGCAGCAACCAAATATATTTATTAAAAGTGTCGCAGCAACCAAATATATTTATTAAAAGTGTCGCAGCAACCAAACATATTCATTAAAAGTTTCACAGCAAGGAAATACATTTCTTTAAAGTGTTGCAGCAACCAAATATATTTAGTAAAAGTTTCACAGCAAGGAAGTACATTTCTTTAAAGTGTCGCAGCAACCAAATATATTTATTAAAAGTTTCACAGCAACCAAATATATTCATTAAAAGTTTCACAGCAAGGAAATACATTTCTTTAAAGTGTCGCAGCAACCAAATATATTTATTAAAAGTTTCACAGCAACCAAATATATTCATTAAAAGTGTCGCAGCAAATACATACATTTCTTTAAAGTTTCGCAGCAACCAAATATATTTAGTAAAAGTTTCACAGCAAGGAAGTATATTTCTTTAAAGTGTCGCAGCAACCAAATATATTTATTAAAAGTTTCACCGCAACCAAATATATTCATTAAAAGTTTCACAGCAACCAAATATATTTATTTTAAGTGTCACAGCAACCAAATATATTAATTAAAAGTGTGGCAGCAACCAAATATATTTATTTAAAGTGTCGCAGCAAATAAATATATTTATTAAAAGTGTCGCAGCAACCAAATATATTAATTAAAAGTGTCGCAGCAACCAAATATATTTATTTAAAGTGTCGCAGCAAATAAATATATTCATTAAAAGTGTCGCAGCAACGAAATATATTTATTTAAAGTGTCGCAGCAACCAAATATATTTAGTACAAGTTTCACAGCAAGGAAGTATATTTCTTTAAAGTGTCGCAGCAACCAAATATATTTATTTAAAGTGTCACAGCAACCAAATATATTCATTAAAAGTGTCGCAGCAACCAAATATATTAATTAAAAGTGTCGCAGCAACCAAATATATTTATTTAAAGTGTCGCAGCAAATAAATATATTCATTAAATGTGTCACAGCAACCAAATATATTTATTAAAAGTGTCGCAGCAACCAAATATATTAATTAAAAGTGTCGCAGCAACCAAATATATTTATTTAAAGTGTCGCAGCAAATAAATATATTCATTAAAAGTGTCGCAGCAACGAAATATATTTATTTAAAGTGTCGCAGCAACCAAATATATTTAGTAAAAGTTTCACAGCAAGGAAGTATATTTCTTTAAAGTGTCGCAGCAACCAAATATATTTATTAAAAGTTTCACCGCAACCAAATATATTAATTAAAAGTGTCGCAGCAACCAAATATATTTATTTAAAGTGTCGCAGCAAATAAATATATTCATTAAAAGTGTCACAGCAACCAAATATATTTATTAAAAGTGTCACAGCAACCAAATATATTCATTAAAAGTGTCGCAGCAAATAAATATATTCATTAAAAGTTTCACAGCAACCAAATATATTTATTTTAAGTGTCGCAGCAACGAAATATATTAATTAAAAGTGTCACAGCAACCAAATATATTCATTAAAAGTGTCGCAGCAACCAAATATATTAATTAAAAGTGTCGCAGCAACCAAATATATTTATTTAAAGTGTCGCAGCAAATAAATATATTCATTAAAAGTGTCACAGCAACCAAATATATTTATTAAAAGTGTCGCAGCAACCAAATATATTAATTAAAAGTGTCGCAGCAACCAAATATATTTATTTAAAGTGTCGCAGCAAATAAATATATTCATTAAAAGTGTCGCAGCAACGAAATATATTTATTTAAAGTGTCGCAGCAACCAAATATATTTAGTAAAAGTTTCACAGCAAGGAAGTATATTTCTTTAAAGTGTCGCAGCAACCAAATATATTTATTAAAAGTTTCACCGCAACCAAATATATTCATTAAAAGTTTCACAGCAACCAAATATATTTATTTTAAGTGTCGCAGCAACGAAATATATTAATTAAAAGTGTCACAGCAACCAAATATATTCATTAAAAGTGTCGCAGCAACCAAATATATTTATTTAAAGTGTCGCAGCAAATAAATATATTCATTAAAAGTGTCGCAGCAACGAAATATATTTATTTAAAGTGTCGCAGCAACCAAATATATTTATTAAAAGTGTCGCAGCAACCAAATATATTAATTAAAAGTGTCGCAGCAAATAAATATATTCATTAAAAGTGTCGCAGCAACCAAATATATTAATTAAAAGTGTCGCAGCAACCAAATATATTTATTTAAAGTGTCGCAGCAAATAAATATATTCATTAAAAGTGTCGCAGCAACGAAATATATTTATTTAAAGTGTCGCAGCAACCAAATATATTTAGTAAAAGTTTCACAGCAAGGAAGTATATTTCTTTAAAGTGTCGCAGCAACCAAATATATTTATTAAAAGTTTCACCGCAACCAAATATATTAATTAAAAGTGTCGCAGCAACCAAATATATTTATTTAAAGTGTCGCAGCAAATAAATATATTCATTAAAAGTGTCACAGCAACCAAATATATTTATTAAAAGTGTCACAGCAACCAAATATATTCATTAAAAGTGTCGCAGCAAATAAATATATTCATTAAAAGTTTCACAGCAACCAAATATATTTATTTTAAGTGTCGCAGCAACGAAATATATTAATTAAAAGTGTCACAGCAACCAAATATATTCATTAAAAGTGTCGCAGCAACCAAATATATTAATTAAAAGTGTCGCAGCAACCAAATATATTTATTTAAAGTGTCGCAGCAAATAAATATATTCATTAAAAGTGTCACAGCAACCAAATATATTTATTAAAAGTGTCGCAGCAACCAAATATATTAATTAAAAGTGTCGCAGCAACCAAATATATTTATTTAAAGTGTCGCAGCAAATAAATATATTCATTAAAAGTGTCGCAGCAACGAAATATATTTATTTAAAGTGTCGCAGCAACCAAATATATTTAGTAAAAGTTTCACAGCAAGGAAGTATATTTCTTTAAAGTGTCGCAGCAACCAAATATATTTATTAAAAGTTTCACCGCAACCAAATATATTAATTAAAAGTGTCGCAGCAACCAAATATATTTATTTAAAGTGTCGCAGCAAATAAATATATTCATTAAAAGTGTCACAGCAACCAAATATATTTATTAAAAGTGTCGCAGCAACCAAATATATTAATTAAAAGTGTCGCAGCAACCAAATATATTTATTTAAAGTGTCGCAGCAAATAAATATATTCATTAAAAGTGTCGCAGCAACGAAATATATTTATTTAAAGTGTCGCAGCAACCAAATATATTTAGTAAAAGTTTCACAGCAAGGAAATACATTTCTTTAAAGTGTCGCAGCAACCAAATATATTTAGTAAAAGTTTCACAGCAAGGAAGTATATTTCTTTAAAGTGTCGCAGCAACCAAATATATTTATTAAAAGTTTCACCGCAACCAAATATATTCATTAAAAGTTTCACAGCAACCAAATATATTTATTTTAAGTGTCGCAGCAACGAAATATATTAATTAAAAGTGTCACAGCAACCAAATATATTCATTAAAAGTGTCGCAGCAACCAAATATATTTATTTAAAGTGTCGCAGCAAATAAATATATTCATTAAAAGTGTCGCAGCAACGAAATATATTTATTTAAAGTGTCGCAGCAACCAAATATATTTATTAAAAGTGTCGCAGCAACCAAATATATTAATTAAAAGTGTCGCAGCAAATAAATATATTCATTAAAAGTGTCACAGCAACCAAATATATTTATTAAAAGTGTCGCAGCAACCAAAGATATTAATTAAAAGTGTCGCAGCAACCAAATATATTTATTTAAAGTGTCGCAGCAAATAAATATATTCATTAAAAGTGTCGCAGCAACCAAATATATTTATTAAAAGTGTCGCAGCAACCAAATATATTTATTAAAAGTGTCGCAGCAACCAAACATATTCATTAAAAGTTTCACAGCAAGGAAATACATTTCTTTAAAGTGTTGCAGCAACCAAATATATTTAGTAAAAGTTTCACAGCAAGGAAGTACATTTCTTTAAAGTGTCGCAGCAACCAAATATATTTATTAAAAGTTTCACAGCAACCAAATATATTCATTAAAAGTTTCACAGCAAGGAAATACATTTCTTTAAAGTGTCGCAGCAACCAAATATATTTATTAAAAGTTTCACAGCAACCAAATATATTCATTAAAAGTGTCGCAGCAAATACATACATTTCTTTAAAGTTTCGCAGCAACCAAATATATTTAGTAAAAGTTTCACAGCAAGGAAGTATATTTCTTTAAAGTGTCGCAGCAACCAAATATATTTATTAAAAGTTTCACCGCAACCAAATATATTCATTAAAAGTTTCACAGCAACCAAATATATTTATTTTAAGTGTCACAGCAACCAAATATATTAATTAAAAGTGTCGCAGCAACCAAATATATTTATTTAAAGTGTCGCAGCAAATAAATATATTTATTAAAAGTGTCGCAGCAACCAAATATATTAATTAAAAGTGTCGCAGCAACCAAATATATTTATTTAAAGTGTCGCAGCAAATAAATATATTCATTAAAAGTGTCGCAGCAACGAAATATATTTATTTAAAGTGTCGCAGCAACCAAATATATTTAGTACAAGTTTCACAGCAAGGAAGTATATTTCTTTAAAGTGTCGCAGCAACCAAATATATTTATTTAAAGTGTCACAGCAACCAAATATATTCATTAAAAGTGTCGCAGCAACCAAATATATTAATTAAAAGTGTCGCAGCAACCAAATATATTTATTTAAAGTGTCGCAGCAAATAAATATATTCATTAAATGTGTCACAGCAACCAAATATATTTATTAAAAGTGTCGCAGCAACCAAATATATTAATTAAAAGTGTCGCAGCAACCAAATATATTTATTTAAAGTGTCGCAGCAAATAAATATATTCATTAAAAGTGTCGCAGCAACGAAATATATTTATTTAAAGTGTCGCAGCAACCAAATATATTTAGTAAAAGTTTCACAGCAAGGAAGTATATTTCTTTAAAGTGTCGCAGCAACCAAATATATTTATTAAAAGTTTCACCGCAACCAAATATATTAATTAAAAGTGTCGCAGCAACCAAATATATTTATTTAAAGTGTCGCAGCAAATAAATATATTCATTAAAAGTGTCACAGCAACCAAATATATTTATTAAAAGTGTCACAGCAACCAAATATATTCATTAAAAGTGTTGCAGCAAATAAATATATTCATTAAAAGTTTCACAGCAACCAAATATATTTATTTTAAGTGTCGCAGCAACGAAATATATTAATTAAAAGTGTCACAGCAACCAAATATATTCATTAAAAGTGTCGCAGCAACCAAATATATTAATTAAAAGTGTCGCAGCAACCAAATATATTTATTTAAAGTGTCGCAGCAAATAAATATATTCATTAAAAGTGTCACAGCAACCAAATATATTTATTAAAAGTGTCGCAGCAACCAAATATATTAATTAAAAGTGTCGCAGCAACCAAATATATTTATTTAAAGTGTCGCAGCAAATAAATATATTCATTAAAAGTGTCGCAGCAACCAAATATATTTATTTAAAGTGTCGCAGCAAATAAATATATTCATTAAAAGTGTCGCAGCAACGAAATATATTTATTTAAAGTGTCGCAGCAACCAAATATATTTATTAAAAGTGTCGCAGCAACCAAATATATTAATTAAAAGTGTCGCAGCAAATAAATATATTCATTAAAAGTGTCACAGCAACCAAATATATTTATTAAAAGTGTCGCAGCAACCAAAGATATTAATTAAAAGTGTCGCAGCAACCAAATATATTTATTTAAAGTGTCGCAGCAAATAAATATATTCATTAAAAGTGTCGCAGCAACCAAATATATTTATTAAAAGTGTCGCAGCAACCAAATATATTTATTAAAAGTGTCGCAGCAACCAAACATATTCATTAAAAGTTTCACAGCAAGGAAATACATTTCTTTAAAGTGTTGCAGCAACCAAATATATTTAGTAAAAGTTTCACAGCAAGGAAGTACATTTCTTTAAAGTGTCGCAGCAACCAAATATATTTATTAAAAGTTTCACAGCAACCAAATATATTCATTAAAAGTTTCACAGCAAGGAAATACATTTCTTTAAAGTGTCGCAGCAACCAAATATATTTATTAAAAGTTTCACAGCAACCAAATATATTCATTAAAAGTGTCGCAGCAAATACATACATTTCTTTAAAGTTTCGCAGCAACCAAATATATTTAGTAAAAGTTTCACAGCAAGGAAGTATATTTCTTTAAAGTGTCGCAGCAACCAAATATATTTATTAAAAGTTTCACCGCAACCAAATATATTCATTAAAAGTTTCACAGCAACCAAATATATTTATTTTAAGTGTCACAGCAACCAAATATATTAATTAAAAGTGTCGCAGCAACCAAATATATTTATTTAAAGTGTCGCAGCAAATAAATATATTTATTAAAAGTGTCGCAGCAACCAAATATATTAATTAAAAGTGTCGCAGCAACCAAATATATTTATTTAAAGTGTCGCAGCAAATAAATATATTCATTAAAAGTGTCGCAGCAACGAAATATATTTATTTAAAGTGTCGCAGCAACCAAATATATTTAGTACAAGTTTCACAGCAAGGAAGTATATTTCTTTAAAGTGTCGCAGCAACCAAATATATTTATTTAAAGTGTCACAGCAACCAAATATATTCATTAAAAGTGTCGCAGCAACCAAATATATTAATTAAAAGTGTCGCAGCAACCAAATATATTTATTTAAAGTGTCGCAGCAAATAAATATATTCATTAAATGTGTCACAGCAACCAAATATATTTATTAAAAGTGTCGCAGCAACCAAATATATTAATTAAAAGTGTCGCAGCAACCAAATATATTTATTTAAAGTGTCGCAGCAAATAAATATATTCATTAAAAGTGTCGCAGCAACGAAATATATTTATTTAAAGTGTCGCAGCAACCAAATATATTTAGTAAAAGTTTCACAGCAAGGAAGTATATTTCTTTAAAGTGTCGCAGCAACCAAATATATTTATTAAAAGTTTCACCGCAACCAAATATATTAATTAAAAGTGTCGCAGCAACCAAATATATTTATTTAAAGTGTCGCAGCAAATAAATATATTCATTAAAAGTGTCACAGCAACCAAATATATTTATTAAAAGTGTCACAGCAACCAAATATATTCATTAAAAGTGTCGCAGCAAATAAATATATTCATTAAAAGTTTCACAGCAACCAAATATATTTATTTTAAGTGTCGCAGCAACGAAATATATTAATTAAAAGTGTCACAGCAACCAAATATATTCATTAAAAGTGTCGCAGCAACCAAATATATTAATTAAAAGTGTCGCAGCAACCAAATATATTTATTTAAAGTGTCGCAGCAAATAAATATATTCATTAAAAGTGTCACAGCAACCAAATATATTTATTAAAAGTGTCGCAGCAACCAAATATATTAATTAAAAGTGTCGCAGCAACCAAATATATTTATTTAAAGTGTCGCAGCAAATAAATATATTCATTAAAAGTGTCGCAGCAACGAAATATATTTATTTAAAGTGTCGCAGCAACCAAATATATTTAGTAAAAGTTTCACAGCAAGGAAGTATATTTCTTTAAAGTGTCGCAGCAACCAAATACATTTATTAAAAGTTTCACCGCAACCAAATATATTAATTAAAAGTGTCGCAGCAACCAAATATATTTATTTAAAGTGTCGCAGCAAATAAATATATTCATTAAAAGTGTCACAGCAACCAAATATATTTATTAAAAGTGTCGCAGCAACCAAATATATTAATTAAAAGTGTCGCAGCAACCAAATATATTTATTTAAAGTGTCGCAGCAAATAAATATATTCATTAAAAGTGTCGCAGCAACGAAATATATTTATTTAAAGTGTCGCAGCAACCAAATATATTTAGTAAAAGTTTCACAGCAAGGAAATACATTTCTTTAAAGTGTCGCAGCAACCAAATATATTTAGTAAAAGTTTCACAGCAAGGAAGTATATTTCTTTAAAGTGTCGCAGCAACCAAATATATTTATTAAAAGTTTCACCGCAACCAAATATATTCATTAAAAGTTTCACAGCAACCAAATATATTTATTTTAAGTGTCGCAGCAACGAAATATATTAATTAAAAGTGTCACAGCAACCAAATATATTCATTAAAAGTGTCGCAGCAACCAAATATATTAATTAAAAGTGTAGCAGCAACCAAATATATTTATTTAAAGTGTCGCAGCAAATAAATATATTCATTAAAAGTGTCACAGCAACCAAATATATTTATTAAAAGTGTCGCAGCAACCAAATATATTTATTTAAAGTGTCGCAGCAAATAAATATATTCATTAAAAGTGTCGCAGCAACGAAATATATTTATTTAAAGTGTCGCAGCAACCAAATATATTTATTAAAAGTGTCGCAGCAACCAAATATATTAATTAAAAGTGTCGCAGCAAATAAATATATTCATTAAAAGTGTCACAGCAACCAAATATATTTATTAAAAGTGTCGCAGCAACCAAAGATATTAATTAAAAGTGTCGCAGCAACCAAATATATTTATTTAAAGTGTCGCAGCAAATAAATATATTCATTAAAAGTGTCGCAGCAACCAAATATATTTATTAAAAGTGTCGCAGCAACCAAATATATTTATTAAAAGTGTCGCAGCAACCAAACATATTCATTAAAAGTTTCACAGCAAGGAAATACATTTCTTTAAAGTGTTGCAGCAACCAAATATATTTAGTAAAAGGCTCACAGCAAGGAAGTACATTTCTTTAAAGTGTCGCAGCAACCAAATATATTTATTAAAAGTTTCACAGCAACCAAATATATTCATTAAAAGTTTCACAGCAAGGAAATACATTTCTTTAAAGTGTCGCAGCAACCAAATATATTTATTAAAAGTTTCACAGCAAATAAATATATTCATTAAAAGTGTCACAGCAACCAAATATATTTATTAAAAGTGTCGCAGCAACCAAAGATATTAATTAAAAGTGTCGCAGCAACCAAATATATTCATTAAAAGTTTCACAGCAAGGAAATACATTTCTTTAAAGTGTCGCAGCAACCAAATATATTTATTAAAAGTGTCGCAGCAACCAAAGATATTTATTAAAAGTTTCACAGCAACCAAATATATTCATTAAAAGTTTCACAGCAAGGAAATACATTTCTTTAAAGTGTCGCAGCAACCAAATATATTAATTAAAAGTGTCGCAGCAAATAAATATATTCATTAAAAGTGTCACAGCAACCAAATATATTTATTAAAAGTGTCGCAGCAACCAAAGATATTAATTAAAAGTGTCGCAGCAACCAAATATATTTATTTAAAGTGTCGCAGCAAATAAATATATTCATTAAAAGTGTCGCAGCAACCAAATATATTTATTAAAAGTGTCGCAGCAACCAAATATATTTATTAAAAGTGTCGCAGCAACCAAACATATTCATTAAAAGTTTCACAGCAAGGAAATACATTTCTTTAAAGTGTTGCAGCAACCAAATATATTTAGTAAAAGGCTCACAGCAAGGAAGTACATTTCTTTAAAGTGTCGCAGCAACCAAATATATTTATTAAAAGTTTCACAGCAACCAAATATATTCATTAAAAGTTTCACAGCAAGGAAATACATTTCTTTAAAGTGTCGCAGCAACCAAATATATTTATTAAAAGTTTCACAGCAACCAAATATATTCATTAAAAGTGTCGCAGCAAATACATACATTTCTTTAAAGTTTCGCAGCAACCAAATATATTTAGTAAAAGTTTCACAGCAAGGAAGTATATTTCTTTAAAGTGTCGCAGCAACCAAATATATTTATTAAAAGTTTCACCGCAACCAAATATATTCATTAAAAGTTTCACAGCAACCAAATATATTTATTTTAAGTGTCACAGCAACCAAATATATATATTAAAAGTGTCGCAGCAACCAAATATATTAATTAAAAGTGTCGCAGCAACCAAATATATTTATTTAAAGTGTCGCAGCAAATAAATATATTCATTAAAAGTGTCGCAGCAACGAAATATATTTATTTAAAGTGTCGCAGCAACCAAATATATTTAGTAAAAGTTTCACAGCAAGGAAGTATATTTCTTTAAAGTGTCGCAGCAACCAAATATATTTATTAAAAGTTTCACCGCAACCAAATATATTCATTAAAAGTTTCACAGCAAGGAAATACATTTCTTTAAAGTGTCGCCGCAACCAAATATATTTAGTAAAAGTTTCACAGCAAGGAAGTATATTTCTTTAAAGTGTCGCAGCAACCAAATATATTTATTAAAAGTTTCACCGCAACCAAATATATTCATTAAAAGTTTCACAGCAACCAAATATATTTATTTTAAGTGTCACAGCAACCAAATATATTTATTAAAAGTGTCGCAGCAACCAAATATATTAATTAAAAGTGTCGCAGCAACCAAATATATTTATTTAAAGTGTCGCAGCAAATAAATATATTCATTAAAAGTGTCGCAGCAACGAAATATATTTATTTAAAGTGTCGCAGCAACCAAATATATTTAGTAAAAGTTTCACAGCAAGGAAGTATATTTCTTTAAAGTGTCGCAGCAACCAAATATATTTATTAAAAGTTTCACCGCAACCAAATATATTCATTAAAAGTTTCACAGCAACCAAATATATTTATTTTAAGTGTCGCAGCAACCAAATATATTAATTAAAAGTGTCACAGCAACCAAATATATTCATTAAAAGTGTCGCAGCAACCAAATATATTAATTAAAAGTGTCGCAGCAACCAAATATATTTATTTAAAGTGTCGCAGCAACCAAATATATTTATTAAAAGTTTCACCGCAACCAAATATATTCATTAAAAGTTTCACAGCAACCAAATATATTTATTTTAAGTGTCGCAGCAACGAAATATATTAATTAAAAGTGTCACAGCAACCAAATATATTCATTAAAAGTGTCGCAGCAACCAAATATATTAATTAAAAGTGTCGCAGCAACCAAATATATTTATTTAAAGGGTCGCAGCAAATAAATATATTCATTAAAAGTGTCACAGCAACCAAATATATTTATTAAAAGTGTCGCAGCAACCAAATATATTAATTAAAAGTGTCGCAGCAACCAAATATATTTATTTAAAGTGTCGCAGCAAATAAATATATTCATTAAAAGTGTCGCAGCAACGAAATATATTTATTTAAAGTGTCGCAGCAACCAAATATATTTAGTAAAAGTTTCACAGCAAGGAAGTATATTTCTTTAAAGTGTCGCAGCAACCAAATATATTTATTAAAAGTTTCACCGCAACCAAATATATTAATTAAAAGTGTCGCAGCAACCAAATATATTTATTTAAAGTGTCGCAGCAAATAAATATATTCATTAAAAGTGTCACAGCAACCAAATATATTTATTAAAAGTGTCGCAGCAACCAAATATATTAATTAAAAGTGTCGCAGCAACCAAATATATCTATTTAAAGTGTCGCAGCAAATAAATATATTCATTAAAAGTGTCGCAGCAACGAAATATATTTATTTAAAGTGTCACAGCAACCAAATATATTTATTAAAAGTGTCGCAGCAACCAAATATATTAATTAAAAGTGTCGCAGCAACCAAATATATTTATTTAAAGTGTCGCAGCAAATAAATATATTCATTAAAAGTGTCGCAGCAACCAAATATATTAATTAAAAGTGTCGCAGCAACCAAATATATTTATTTAAAGTGTCGCAGCAAGGAAGTATATTTCTTTAAAGTGTCGCAGCAACCAAATATATTTATTAAAAGTTTCACCGCAACCAAATATATTAATTAAAAGTGTCGCAGCAACCAAATATATTTATTTAAAGTGTCGCAGCAAATAAATATATTCATTAAAAGTGTCACAGCAACCAAATATATTTATTAAAAGTGTCGCAGCAACCAAATATATTAATTAAAAGTGTCGCAGCAACCAAATATATTTATTTAAAGTGTCGCAGCAAATAAATATATTCATTAAAAGTGTCGCAGCAACGAAATATATTTATTTAAAGTGTCGCAGCAACCAAATATATTTAGTAAAAGTTTCACAGCAAGGAAGTATATTTCTTTAAAGTGTCGCAGCAACCAAATATATTTATTAAAAGTTTCACCGCAACCAAATATATTCATTAAAAGTTTCACAGCAAGGAAATACATTTCTTTAAAGTGTCGCAGCAACCAAATATATTTAGTAAAAGTTTCACAGCAAGGAAGTATATTTCTTTAAAGTGTCGCAGCAACCAAATATATTTATTAAAAGTTTCACAGCAACCAAATATATTCATTAAAAGTTTCACAGCAAGGAAATACATTTCTTTAAAGTGTCGCAGCAACCAAATATATTTAGTAAAAGTTTCACAGCAAGGAAGTATATTTCTTTAAAGTGTCGCAGCAACCAAATATATTTATTAAAAGTTTCACAGCAACCAAATATATTAATTAAAAGTGTCGCAGCAACCAAATATATTTATTAAAAGTGTCGCAGCAACCAAACATATTCATTAAAAGTTTCACAGCAAGGAAATACATTTCTTTAAAGTGTCGCAGCAACCAAATATATTTAGTAAAAGTTTCACAGCAAGGAAGTACATTTCTTTAAAGTGTCGCAGCAACCAAATATATTTATTAAAAGTTTCACAGCAACCAAATATATTCATTAAAAGTTTCACAGCAAGGAAATACATTTCTTTAAAGTGTCGCAGCAACCAAATATATTTATTAAAAGTTTCACAGCAACCAAATATATTCATTAAAAGTGTCGCAGCAAATACATACATTTCTTTAAAGTTTCGCAGCAACCAAATATATTTAGTAAAAGTTTCACAGCAAGGAAGTATATTTCTTTAAAGTGTCGCAGCAACCAAATATATTTATTAAAAGCTTCACAGCAACCAAATATATTAATTAAAAGTGTCGCAGCAACCAAATATATTTATTTAAAGTGTCGCAGCAACCAAATATATTTATTAAAAGTGTCGCAGCAACCAAACATATTCATTAAAAGTTTCACAGCAAGGAAATACATTTCTTTAAAGTGTCGCAGCAACCAAATATATTTATTAAAAGTTTCACCGCAACCAAATATATTCATTAAAAGTTTCACAGCAACCAAATATATTTATTTTAAGTGTCGCAGCAACGAAATATATTAATTAAAAGTGTCACAGCAACCAAATATATTCATTAAAAGTGTCGCAGCAACCAAATATATTAATTAAAAGTGTCGCAGCAACCAAATATATTTATTTAAAGTGTCGCAGCAAATAAATATATTCATTAAAAGTGTCACAGCAACCAAATATATTTATTAAAAGTGTCGCAGCAACCAAATATATTAATTAAAAGTGTCGCAGCAACCAAATATATTTATTTAAAGTGTCGCAGCAAATAAATATATTCATTAAAAGTGTCGCAGCAACGAAATATAGTTATTTAAAGTGTCGCAGCAACCAAATATATTAATTAAAAGTGTCGCAGCAACCAAATATATTTATTTAAAGTGTCGCAGCAAATAAATATATTCATTAAAAGTGTCACAGCAACCAAATATATTTATTAAAAGTGTCGCAGCAACCAAATATATTAATTAAAAGTGTCGCAGCAACCAAATATATTTATTTAAAGTGTCGCAGCAAATAAATATATTCATTAAAAGTGTCGCAGCAACCAAATATATTTATTTAAAGTGTCGCAGCAACCAAATATATTTAGTAAAAGTTTCACAGCAAGGAAGTATATTTCTTTAAAGTGTCGCAGCAACCAAATATATTTATTAAAAGTTTCACCGCAACCAAATATATTCATTAAAAGTTTCACAGCAACCAAATATATTTATTTTAAGTGTCGCAGCAACGAAATATATTAATTAAAAGTGTCACAGCAACCAAATATATTCATTAAAAGTGTCGCAGCAACCAAATATATTAATTAAAAGTGTCGCAGCAACCAAATATATTTATTTAAAGTGTCGCAGCAAATAAATATATTCATTAAAAGTGTCACAGCAACCAAATATATTTATTAAAAGTGTCGCAGCAACCAAATATATTAATTAAAAGTGTCGCAGCAACCAAATATATTTATTTAAAGTGTCGCAGCAAATAAATATATTCATTAAAAGTGTCGCAGCAACGAAATATATTTATTTAAAGTGTCGCAGCAAATAAATATATTTATTAAAAGTTTCACAGCAACCAAGTATATTTATTAAAAGTGTCGCAGCAACCAAACATATTCATTAAAAGTTTCACAGCAAGGAAATACATTTCTTTAAAGTGTCGCAGCAACCAAATATATTTAGTAAAAGTTTCACAGCAAGGAAGTACATTTCTTTAAAGTGTCGCAGCAACCAAATATATTTATTAAAAGTTTCACAGCAACCAAATATATTCATTAAAAGTTTCACAGCAAGGATATATATTTATTTAAAGTGTCGCAGCAAATAAATATATTCATTAAAAGTGTCGCAGCAACGAAATATATTTATGTAAAGTGTCGCAGCAACCAAATATATTTAGTAAAAGTTTCACAGCAAGGAAGTATATTTCTTTAAAGTGTCGCAGCAACCAAATATATTTATTAAAAGTTTCACCGCAACCAAATATATTAATTAAAAGTGTCGCAGCAACCAAATATATTTATTTAAAGTGTCGCAGCAAATAAATATATTCATTAAAAGTGTCACAGCAACCAAATATATTTATTAAAAGTGTCGCAGCAACCAAATATATTAATTAAAAGTGTCGCAGCAACCAAATATATTTATTTAAAGTGTCGCAGCAAATAAATATATTCATTAAAAGTGTCGCAGCAACGAAATATATTTATTTAAAGTGTCGCAGCAACCAAATATATTTAGTAAAAGTTTCACAGCAAGGAAGTATATTTCTTTAAAGTGTCGCAGCAACCAAATATATTTATTAAAAGTTTCACCGCAACCAAATATATTCATTAAAAGTTTCACAGCAACCAAATATATTTATTTTAAGTGTCGCAGCAACGAAATATATTAATTAAAAGTGTCACAGCAACCAAATATATTCATTAAAAGTGTCGCAGCAACCAAATATATTAATTAAAAGTGTCGCAGCAACCAAATATATTTATTTAAAGTGTCGCAGCAAATAAATATATTCATTAAAAGTGTCACAGCAACCAAATATATTTATTAAAAGTGTCGCAGCAACCAAATATATTAATTAAAAGTGTCGCAGCAACCAAATATATTTATTTAAAGTGTCGCAGCAAATAAATATATTCATTAAAAGTGTCGCAGCAACGAAATATATTTATTTAAAGTGTCGCAGCAACCAAATATATTTAGTAAAAGTTTCACAGCAAGGAAGTATATTTCTTTAAAGTGTCGCAGCAACCAAATATATTTATTAAAAGTTTCACCGCAACCAAATATATTCATTAAAAGTTTCACAGCAACCAAATATATTTATTTTAAGTGTCGCAGCAACGAAATATATTAATTAAAAGTGTCACAGCAACCAAATATATTCATTAAAAGTGTCGCAGCAACCAAATATATTAATTAAAAGTGTCGCAGCAACCAAATATATTTATTTAAAGTGTCGCAGCAAATAAATATATTCATT
This sequence comes from Orchesella flavescens, assembly GCA_964034955.1. Lineage (NCBI taxonomy): Eukaryota > Metazoa > Arthropoda > Collembola > Entomobryomorpha > Orchesellidae > Orchesella > Orchesella flavescens. The sequence continues at coordinate 13,624,220 of OZ035954.1, forward strand.
AAAAGTGTCACAGCAACCAAATATATTTATTAAAAGTGTCGCAGCAACCAAATATATTAATTAAAAGTGTCGCAGCAACCAAATATATTTATTTAAAGTGTCGCAGCAAATAAATATATTCATTAAAAGTGTCGCAGCAACGAAATATATTTATTTAAAGTGTCGCAGCAAATAAATATATTTATTAAAAGTTTCACAGCAACCAAATATATTTATTAAAAGTGTCGCAGCAACCAAACATATTCATTAAAAGTTTCACAGCAAGGAAATACATTTCTTTAAAGTGTCGCAGCAACCAAATATATTTAGTAAAAGTTTCACAGCAAGGAAGTACATTTCTTTAAAGTGTCGCAGCAACCAAATATATTTATTAAAAGTTTCACAGCAACCAAATATATTCATTAAAAGTTTCACAGCAAGGAAATACATTTCTTTAAAGTGTCGCAGCAACCAAATATATTTATTAAAAGTTTCACAGCAACCAAATATATTCATTAAAAGTGTCGCAGCAAATACATACATTTCTTTAAAGTTTCGCAGCAACCAAATATATTTAGTAAAAGTTTCACAGCAAGGAAGTATATTTCTTTAAAGTGTCGCAGCAACCAAATATATTTATTAAAAGCTTCACAGCAACCAAATATATTAATTAAAAGTGTCGCAGCAACCAAATATATTTATTTAAAGTGTCGCAGCAAATAAATATATTCATTAAAAGTGTCGCAGCAACCAAATATATTTATTTAAAGTGTCGCAGCAAATAAATATATTTATTAAAAGTTTCACAGCAACCAAATATATTCATTAAAAGTGTCACAGCAACCAAATATATTTATTTAAAGTGTCGCAGCAAATAAATATATTCATTAAAAGTGTCGCAGCAACCAAATATATTTATTTAAAGTGTCGCAGCAAATAAATATATTCATTAAAAGTGTCACAGCAACCAAATATATTTATTAAAAGTGTCGCAGCAACCAAATATATTAATTAAAAGTGTCGCAGCAACCAAATATATTTATATAAAGTGTCGCAGCAAATAAATATATTCATTAAAAGTGTCGCAGCAACGAAATATATTTATTTAAAGTGTCGCAGCAACCAAATATATTTAGTAAAAGTTTCACAGCAAGGAAGTATATTTCTTTAAAGTGTCGCAGCAACCAAATATATTTATTAAAAGTTTCACCGCAACCAAATATATTCATTAAAAGTTTCACAGCAACCAAATATATTTATTTTAAGTGTCGCAGCAACGAAATATATTAATTAAAAGTGTCACAGCAACCAAATATATTCATTAAAAGTGTCGCAGCAACCAAATATATTAATTAAAAGTGTCGCAGCAACCAAATATATTTATTTAAAGTGTCGCAGCAACCAAATATATTTATTAAAAGTGTCGCAGCAACCAAACATATTCATTAAAAGTTTCACAGCAAGGAAATACATTTCTTTAAAGTGTCGCAGCAACCAAATATATTTATTAAAAGTTTCACCGCAACCAAATATATTCATTAAAAGTTTCACAGCAACCAAATATATTTATTTTAAGTGTCGCAGCAACGAAATATATTAATTAAAAGTGTCACAGCAACCAAATATATTCATTAAAAGTGTCGCAGCAACCAAATATATTAATTAAAAGTGTCGCAGCAACCAAATATATTTATTTAAAGTGTCGCAGCAAATAAATATATTCATTAAAAGTGTCACAGCAACCAAATATATTTATTAAAAGTGTCGCAGCAACCAAATATATTAATTAAAAGTGTCGCAGCAACCAAATATATTTATTTAATGTGTCGCAGCAAATAAATATATTCATTAAAAGTGTCGCAGCAACGAAATATAGTTATTTAAAGTGTCGCAGCAACCAAATATATTAATTTAAAGTGTCGCAGCAACCAAATATATTTATTTAAAGTGTCGCAGCAAATAAATATATTCATTAAAAGTGTCACAGCAACCAAATATATTTATTAAAAGTGTCGCAGCAACCAAATATATTAATTAAAAGTGTCGCAGCAACCAAATATATTTATTTAAAGTGTCGCAGCAAATAAATATATTCATTAAAAGTGTCGCAGCAACCAAATATATTTATTTAAAGTGTCGCAGCAACCAAATATATTTAGTAAAAGTTTCACAGCAAGGAAGTATATTTCTTTAAAGTGTCGCAGCAACCAAATATATTTATTAAAAGTTTCACCGCAACCAAATATATTCATTAAAAGTTTCACAGCAACCAAATATATTTATTTTAAGTGTCGCAGCAACGAAATATATTAATTAAAAGTGTCACAGCAACCAAATATATTCATTAAAAGTGTCGCAGCAACCAAATATATTAATTAAAAGTGTCGCAGCAACCAAATATATTTATTTAAAGTGTCGCAGCAAATAAATATATTCATTAAAAGTGTCACAGCAACCAAATATATTTATTAAAAGTGTCGCAGCAACCAAATATATTAATTAAAAGTGTCGCAGCAACCAAATATATTTATTTAAAGTGTCGCAGCAAATAAATATATTCATTAAAAGTGTCGCAGCAACGAAATATATTTATTTAAAGTGTCGCAGCAAATAAATATATTTATTAAAAGTTTCACAGCAACCAAGTATATTTATTAAAAGTGTCGCAGCAACCAAACATATTCATTAAAAGTTTCACAGCAAGGAAATACATTTCTTTAAAGTGTCGCAGCAACCAAATATATTTAGTAAAAGTTTCACAGCAAGGAAGTACATTTCTTTAAAGTGTCGCAGCAACCAAATATATTTATTAAAAGTTTCACAGCAACCAAATATATTCATTAAAAGTTTCACAGCAAGGATATATATTTATTTAAAGTGTCGCAGCAAATAAATATATTCATTAAAAGTGTCGCAGCAACGAAATATATTTATGTAAAGTGTCGCAGCAACCAAATATATTTAGTAAAAGTTTCACAGCAAGGAAGTATATTTCTTTAAAGTGTCGCAGCAACCAAATATATTTATTAAAAGTTTCACCGCAACCAAATATATTAATTAAAAGTGTCGCAGCAACCAAATATATTTATTTAAAGTGTCGCAGCAAATAAATATATTCATTAAAAGTGTCACAGCAACCAAATATATTTATTAAAAGTGTCGCAGCAACCAAATATATTAATTAAAAGTGTCGCAGCAACCAAATATATTTATTTAAAGTGTCGCAGCAAATAAATATATTCATTAAAAGTGTCGCAGCAACGAAATATATTTATTTAAAGTGTCGCAGCAACCAAATATATTTAGTAAAAGTTTCACAGCAAGGAAGTATATTTCTTTAAAGTGTCGCAGCAACCAAATATATTTATTAAAAGTTTCACCGCAACCAAATATATTCATTAAAAGTTTCACAGCAACCAAATATATTTATTTTAAGTGTCGCAGCAACGAAATATATTAATTAAAAGTGTCACAGCAACCAAATATATTCATTAAAAGTGTCGCAGCAACCAAATATATTAATTAAAAGTGTCGCAGCAACCAAATATATTTATTTAAAGTGTCGCAGCAAATAAATATATTCATTAAAAGTGTCACAGCAACCAAATATATTTATTAAAAGTGTCGCAGCAACCAAATATATTAATTAAAAGTGTCGCAGCAACCAAATATATTTATTTAAAGTGTCGCAGCAAATAAATATATTCATTAAAAGTGTCGCAGCAACGAAATATATTTATTTAAAGTGTCGCAGCAACCAAATATATTTAGTAAAAGTTTCACAGCAAGGAAGTATATTTCTTTAAAGTGTCGCAGCAACCAAATATATTTATTAAAAGTTTCACCGCAACCAAATATATTCATTAAAAGTTTCACAGCAACCAAATATATTTATTTTAAGTGTCGCAGCAACGAAATATATTAATTAAAAGTGTCACAGCAACCAAATATATTCATTAAAAGTGTCGCAGCAACCAAATATATTAATTAAAAGTGTCGCAGCAACCAAATATATTTATTTAAAGTGTCGCAGCAAATAAATATATTCATTAAAAGTGTCACAGCAACCAAATATATTTATTAAAAGTGTCGCAGCAACCAAATATATTAATTAAAAGTGTCGCAGCAACCAAATATATTTATTTAAAGTGTCGCAGCAAATAAATATATTCATTAAAAGTGTCGCAGCAACGAAATATATTTATTTAAAGTGTCGCAGCAAATAAATATATTTATTAAAAGTTTCACAGCAACCAAATATATTTATTAAAAGTGTCGCAGCAACCAAACATATTCATTAAAAGTTTCACAGCAAGGAAATACATTTCTTTAAAGTGTCGCAGCAACCAAATATATTTAGTAAAAGTTTCACAGCAAGGAAGTACATTTCTTTAAAGTGTCGCAGCAACCAAATATATTTATTAAAAGTTTCACAGCAACCAAATATATTCATTAAAAGTTTCACAGCAAGGAAATACATTTCTTTAAAGTGTCGCAGCAACCAAATATATTTATTAAAAGTTTCACAGCAACCAAATATATTCATTAAAAGTGTCGCAGCAAATACATACATTTCTTTAAAGTTTCGCAGCAACCAAATATATTTAGTAAAAGTTTCACAGCAAGGAAGTATATTTCTTTAAAGTGTCGCAGCAACCAAATATATTTATTAAAAGCTTCACAGCAACCAAATATATTAATTAAAAGTGTCGCAGCAACCAAATATATTTATTTAAAGTGTCGCAGCAAATAAATATATTCATTAAAAGTGTCGCAGCAACCAAATATATTTATTTAAAGTGTCGCAGCAAATAAATATATTTATTAAAAGTTTCACAGCAACCAAATATATTCATTAAAAGTGTCACAGCAACCAAATATATTTATTTAAAGTGTCGCAGCAAATAAATATATTCATTAAAAGTGTCACAGCAACCAAATATATTTATTAAAAGTGTCGCAGCAACCAAAGATATTAATTAAAAGTGTCACAGCAACCAAATATATTTATTTAAAGTGTCGCAGCAAATAAATATATTCATTAAAAGTGTCGCAGCAACCAAATATATTTATTAAAAGTGTCGCAGCAACCAAATATATTTATTAAAAGTGTCGCAGCAACCAAACATATTCATTAAAAGTTTCACAGCAAGGAAATACATTTCTTTAAAGTGTCGCAGCAACCAAATATATTTAGTAAAAGTTTCACAGCAAGGAAGTACATTTCTTTAAAGTGTCGCAGCAACCAAATATATTTATTAAAAGTTTCACAGCAACCAAATATATTCATTAAAAGTTTCACAGCAAGGAAATACATTTCTTTAAAGTGTCGCAGCAACCAAATATATTTATTAAAAGTTTCACAGCAACCAAATATATTCATTAAAAGTGTCGCAGCAAATACATACATTTCTTTAAAGTTTCGCAGCAACCAAATATATTTAGTAAAAGTTTCACAGCAAGTAAGTATATTTCTTTAAAGTGTCGCAGGAACCAAATATATTTATTAAAAGCTTCACAGCAACCAAATATATTAATTAAAAGTGTCGCAGCAACCAAATATATTTATTTAAAGTGTCGCAGCAAATAAATATATTCATTAAAAGTGTCGCAGCAACCAAATATATTTATTTAAAGTGTCGCAGCAAATAAATATATTTATTAAAAGTTTCACAGCAACCAAATATATTCATTAAAAGTGTCACAGCAACCAAATATATTTATTTAAAGTGTCGCAGCAAATAAATATATTCATTAAAAGTGTCACAGCAACCAAATATATTTATTAAAAGTGTCGCAGCAACCAAAGATATTAATTAAAAGTGTCGCAGCAACCAAATATATTTATTTAAAGTGTCGCAGCAAATAAATATATTCATTAAAAGTGTCGCAGCAACCAAATATATTTATTAAAAGTGTCGCAGCAACCAAATATATTTAGTAAAAGTTTCACAGCAAGGAAGTATATTTCTTTAAAGTGTCGCAGCAACCAAATATATTTATTAAAAGTTTCACCGCAACCAAATATATTCATTAAAAGTTTCACAGCAACCAAATATATTTATTTTAAGTGTCGCAGCAACGAAATATATTAATTAAAAGTGTCACAGCAACCAAATATATTCATTAAAAGTGTCGCAGCAACCAAATATATTAATTAAAAGTGTCGCAGCAACCAAATATATTTATTAAAAGTGTCGCAGCAACCAAATATATTTATTAAAAGTGTCGCAGCAACCAAACATATTCATTAAAAGTTTCACAGCAAGGAAATACATTTCTTTAAAGTGTCGCAGCAACCAAATATATTTAGTAAAAGTTTCACAGCAAGGAAGTACATTTCTTTAAAGTGTCGCAGCAACCAAATATATTTATTAAAAGTTTCACAGCAACCAAATATATTCATTAAAAGTTTCACAGCAAGGAAATACATTTCTTTAAAGTGTCGCAGCAACCAAATATATTTATTAAAAGTTTCACAGCAACCAAATATATTCATTAAAAGTGTCGCAGCAAATACATACATTTATTTAAAGTTTCGCAGCAACCAAATATATTTAGTAAAAGTTTCACAGCAAGTAAGTATATTTCTTTAAAGTGTCGCAGGAACCAAATATATTTATTAAAAGCTTCACAGCAACCAAATATATTAATTAAAAGTGTCGCAGCAACCAAATATATTTATTTAAAGTGTCGCAGCAAATAAATATATTCATTAAAAGTGTCGCAGCAACCAAATATATTTATTAAAAGTGTCGCAGCAACCAAATATATTTATTAAAAGTGTCGCAGCAACCAAACATATTCATTAAAAGTTTCACAGCAAGGAAATACATTTCTTTAAAGTGTCGCAGCAACCAAATATATTTAGTAAAAGTTTCACAGCAAGGAAGTACATTTCTTTAAAGTGTCGCAGCAACCAAATATATTTATTAAAAGTTTCACAGCAACCAAATATATTCATTAAAAGTTTCACAGCAAGGAAATACATTTCTTTAAAGTGTCGCAGCAACCAAATATATTTATTAAAAGTTTCACAGCAACCAAATATATTCATTAAAAGTGTCGCAGCAAATACATACATTTCTTTAAAGTTTCGCAGCAACCAAATATATTTAGTAAAAGTTTCACAGCAAGTAAGTATATTTCTTTAAAGTGTCGCAGGAACCAAATATAATTATTAAAAGCTTCACAGCAAATAAATATATTCATTAAAAGTGTCGCAGCAACCAAATATATTTATTTAAAGTGTCGCAGCAAATAAATATATTTATTAAAAGTTTCACAGCAACCAAATATATTCATTAAAAGTGTCACAGCAACCAAATATATTTATTTAAAGTGTCGCAGCAAATAAATATATTCATTAAAAGTGTCACAGCAACCAAATATATTTATTAAAAGTGTCGCAGCAACCAAAGATATTAATTAAAAGTGTCGCAGCAACCAAATATATTTATTTAAAGTGTCGCAGCAAATAAATATATTCATTAAAAGTGTCGCAGCAACCAAATATATTTATTAAAAGTGTCGCAGCAACCAAACATATTCATTAAAAGTTTCACAGCAAGGAAATACATTTCTTTAAAGTGTCGCAGCAACCAAATATATTTAGTAAAAGTTTCACAGCAAGGAAGTATATTTCTTTAAAGTGTCGCAGCAACCAAATATATTTATTAAAAGTTTCACCGCAACCAAATATATTCATTAAAAGTTTCACAGCAACCAAATATATTTATTTTAAGTGTCGCAGCAACGAAATATATTAATTAAAAGTGTCACAGCAACCAAATATATTCATTAAAAGTGTCGCAGCAACCAAATATATTAATTAAAAGTGTCGCAGCAACCAAATATATTTATTAAAAGTGTCGCAGCAACCAAAGATATTAATTAAAAGTGTCGCAGCAACCAAATATATTTATTTAAAGTGTCGCAGCAAATAAATATATTCATTAAAAGTGTCGCAGCAACCAAATATATTTATTAAAAGTGTCGCAGCAACCAAACATATTCATTAAAAGTTTCACAGCAAGGAAATACATTTCTTTAAAGTGTCGCAGCAACCAAATATATTTAGTAAAAGTTTCACAGCAAGGAAGTATATTTCTTTAAAGTGTCGCAGCAACCAAATATATTTATTAAAAGTTTCACCGCAACCAAATATATTCATTAAAAGTTTCACAGCAACCAAATATATTTATTTTAAGTGTCGCAGCAACGAAATATATTAATTAAAAGTGTCACAGCAACCAAATATATTCATTAAAAGTGTCGCAGCAACCAAATATATTAATTAAAAGTGTCGCAGCAACCAAATATATTTATTTAAAGTGTCGCAGCAAATAAATATATTCATTAAAAGTGTCGCAGCAACGAAATATATTTATTTAAAGTGTCGCAGCAACCAAATATATTTAGTAAAAGTTTCACAGCAAGGAAGTATATTTCTTTAAAGTGTCGCAGCAACCAAATATATTTATTAAAAGTTTCACCGCAACCAAATATATTAATTAAAAGTGTCGCAGCAACCAAATATATTTATTTAAAGTGTCGCAGCAAATAAATATATTCATTAAAAGTGTCACAGCAACCAAATATATTTATTAAAAGTGTCGCAGCAACCAAATATATTAATTAAAAGTGTCGCAGCAACCAAATATATTTATTTAAAGTGTCGCAGCAAATAAATATATTCATTAAAAGTGTCGCAGCAACGAAATATATTTATTTAAAGTGTCGCAGCAACCAAATATATTTAGTAAAAGTGTCGCAGCAAATACATACATTTCTTTAAAGTTTCGCAGCAACCAAATATATTTAGTAAAAGTTTCACAGCAAGTAAGTATATTTCTTTAAAGTGTCGCAGGAACCAAATATAATTATTAAAAGCTTCACAGCAACCAAATATATTAATTAAAAGTGTCGCAGCAACCAAATATATTTATTTAAAGTGTCGCAGCAAATAAATATATTCATTAAAAGTGTCGCAGCAACCAAATATATTTATTTAAAGTGTCGCAGCAAATAAATATATTTATTAAAAGTTTCACAGCAACCAAATATATTCATTAAAAGTGTCACAGCAACCAAATATATTTATTTAAAGTGTCGCAGCAAATAAATATATTCATTAAAAGTGTCACAGCAACCAAATATATTTATTAAAAGTGTCGCAGCAACCAAAGATATTAATTAAAAGTGTCGCAGCAACCAAATATATTTATTTAAAGTGTCGCAGCAAATAAATATATTCATTAAAAGTGTCGCAGCAACCAAATATATTTATTAAAAGTGTCGCAGCAACCAAACATATTCATTAAAAGTTTCACAGCAAGGAAATACATTTCTTTAAAGTGTCGCAGCAACCAAATATATTTAGTAAAAGTTTCACAGCAAGGAAGTATATTTCTTTAAAGTGTCGCAGCAACCAAATATATTTATTAAAAGTTTCACCGCAACCAAATATATTCATTAAAAGTTTCACAGCAACCAAATATATTTATTTTAAGTGTCGCAGCAACGAAATATATTAATTAAAAGTGTCACAGCAACCAAATATATTCATTAAAAGTGTCGCAGCAACCAAATATATTAATTAAAAGTGTCGCAGCAACCAAATATATTTATTTAAAGTGTCGCAGCAAATAAATATATTCATTAAAAGTGTCACAGCAACCAAATATATTTATTAAAAGTGTCGCAGCAACCAAATATATTAATTAAAAGTGTCGCAGCAACCAAATATATTTATTTAAAGTGTCGCAGCAAATAAATATATTCATTAAAAGTGTCGCAGCAACGAAATATATTTATTTAAAGTGTCGCAGCAACCAAATATATTTAGTAAAAGTTTCACAGCAAGGAAGTATATTTCTTTAAAGTGTCGCAGCAACCAAATATATTTATTAAAAGTTTCACCGCAACCAAATATATTAATTAAAAGTGTCGCAGCAACCAAATATATTTATTTAAAGTGTCGCAGCAAATAAATATATTCATTAAAAGTGTCACAGCAACCAAATATATTTATTAAAAGTGTCGCAGCAACCAAATATATTAATTAAAAGTGTCGCAGCAACCAAATATATTTATTTAAAGTGTCGCAGCAAATAAATATATTCATTAAAAGTGTCGCAGCAACGAAATATATTTATTTACAGTGTCGCAGCAACCAAATATATTTAGTAAAAGTTTCACAGCAAGGAAGTATATTTCTTTAAAGTGTCGCAGCAACCAAATATATTTATTAAAAGTTTCACCGCAACCAAATATATTCATTAAAAGTTTCACAGCAACCAAATATATTTATTTTAAGTGTCGCAGCAACGAAATATATTAATTAAAAGTGTCACAGCAACCAAATATATTCATTAAAAGTGTCGCAGCAACCAAATATATTAATTAAAAGTGTCGCAGCAACCAAATATATTTATTTAAAGTGTCGCAGCAAATAAATATATTCATTAAAAGTGTCACAGCAACCAAATATATTTATTAAAAGTGTCGCAGCAACCAAATATATTAATTAAAAGTGTCGCAGCAACCAAATATATTTATTTAAAGTGTCGCAGCAAATAAATATATTCATTAAAAGTGTCGCAGCAACGAAATATATTTATTTAAAGTGTCGCAGCAACCAAATATATTTAGTAAAAGTTTCACAGCAAGGAAGTATATTTCTTTAAAGTGTCGCAGCAACCAAATATATTTATTAAAAGTTTCACCGCAACCAAATATATTCATTAAAAGTTTCACAGCAACCAAATATATTTATTTTAAGTGTCGCAGCAACGAAATATATTAATTAAAAGTGTCACAGCAACCAAATATATTCATTAAAAGTGTCGCAGCAACCAAATATATTAATTAAAAGTGTCGCAGCAACCAAATATATTTATTTAAAGTGTCGCAGCAAATAAATATATTCATTAAAAGTGTCACAGCAACCAAATATATTTATTAAAAGTGTCGCAGCAACCAAATATATTAATTAAAAGTGTCGCAGCAACCAAATATATTCATTAAAAGTTTCACAGCAACCAAATATATTTATTTTAAGTGTCGCAGCAACGAAATATATTAATTAAAAGTGTCACAGCAACCAAATATATTCATTAAAAGTGTCGCAGCAACCAAATATATTAATTAAAAGTGTCGCAGCAACCAAATATATTTATTTAAAGTGTCGCAGCAAATAAATATATTCATCAAAAGTGTCACAGCAACCAAATATATTTATTAAAAGTGTCGCAGCAACCAAATATATTAATTAAAAGTGTCGAAGCAAACAAATATATTCATTAAAAGTTTCACCGCAACCAAATATATTCATTAAAAGTTTCACAGCAACCAAATATATTTATTTTAAGTGTCGCAGCAACGAAATATATTAATTAAAAGTGTCGCAGCAACCAAATATATTTATTAAAAGTTTCACAGCAACCAAATATATTCATTAAAAGTGTCGCAGCAAATACATACATTTCTTTAAAGTTTCGCAGCAACCAAATATATTTAGTAAAAGTTTCACAGCAAGTAAGTATATTTCTTTAAAGTGTCGCAGGAACCAAATATATTTATTAAAAGCTTCACAGCAACCAAATATATTAATTAAAAGTGTCGCAGCAACCAAATATATTTATTTAAAGTGTCGCAGCAAATAAATATATTCATTAAAAGTGTCGCAGCAACCAAATATATTTATTTAAAGTGTCGCAGCAAATAAATATATTTATTAAAAGTTTCACAGCAACCAAATATATTCATTAAAAGTGTCACAGCAACCAAATATATTTATTTAAAGTGTCGCAGCAAATAAATATATTCATTAAAAGTGTCACAGCAACCAAATATATTTATTAAAAGTGTCGCAGCAACCAAAGATATTAATTAAAAGTGTCGCAGCAACCAAATATATTTATTTAAAGTGTCGCAGCAAATAAATATATTCATTAAAAGTGTCGCAGCAACCAAATATATTTATTAAAAGTGTCGCAGCAACCAAACATATTCATTAAAAGTTTCACAGCAAGGAAATACATTTCTTTAAAGTGTCGCAGCAACCAAATATATTTAGTAAAAGTTTCACAGCAAGGAAGTATATTTCTTTAAAGTGTCGCAGCAACCAAATATATTTATTAAAAGTTTCACCGCAACCAAATATATTCATTAAAAGTTTCACAGCAACCAAATATATTTATTTTAAGTGTCGCAGCAACGAAATATATTAATTAAAAGTGTCACAGCAACCAAATATATTCATTAAAAGTGTCGCAGCAACCAAATATATTAATTAAAAGTGTCGCAGCAACCAAATATATTTATTTAAAGTGTCGCAGCAAATAAATATATTCATTAAAAGTGTCACAGCAACCAAATATATTTATTAAAAGTGTCGCAGCAACCAAATATATTAATTAAAAGTGTCGCAGCAACCAAATATATTTATTTAAAGTGTCGCAGCAAATAAATATATTCATTAAAAGTGTCGCAGCAACGAAATATATTTATTTAAAGTGTCGCAGCAACCAAATATATTTAGTAAAAGTTTCACAGCAAGGAAGTATATTTCTTTAAAGTGTCGCAGCAACCAAATATATTTATTAAAAGTTTCACCGCAACCAAATATATTAATTAAAAGTGTCGCAGCAACCAAATATATTTATTTAAAGTGTCGCAGCAAATAAATATATTCATTAAAAGTGTCACAGCAACCAAATATATTTATTAAAAGTGTCGCAGCAACCAAATATATTAATTAAAAGTGTCGCAGCAACCAAATATATTTATTTAAAGTGTCGCAGCAAATAAATATATTCATTAAAAGTGTCGCAGCAACGAAATATATTTATTTAAAGTGTCGCAGCAACCAAATATATTTAGTAAAAGTTTCACAGCAAGGAAGTATATTTCTTTAAAGTGTCGCAGCAACCAAATATATTTATTAAAAGTTTCACCGCAACCAAATATATTCATTAAAAGTTTCACAGCAACCAAATATATTTATTTTAAGTGTCGCAGCAACGAAATATATTAATTAAAAGTGTCACAGCAACCAAATATATTCATTAAAAGTGTCGCAGCAACCAAATATATTAATTAAAAGTGTCGCAGCAACCAAATATATTTATTTAAAGTGTCGCAGCAAATAAATATATTCATTAAAAGTGTCACAGCAACCAAATATATTTATTAAAAGTGTCGCAGCAACCAAATATATTAATTAAAAGTGTCGCAGCAACCAAATATATTTATTTAAAGTGTCGCAGCAAATAAATATATTCATTAAAAGTGTCGCAGCAACGAAATATATTTATTTAAAGTGTCGCAGCAACCAAATATATTTATTAAAAGTTTCACCGCAACCAAATATATTCATTAAAAGTTTCACAGCAACCAAATATATTTATTTTAAGTGTCGCAGCAACGAAATATATTAATTAAAAGTGTCACAGCAACCAAATATATTCATTAAAAGTGTCGCAGCAACCAAATATATTAATTAAAAGTGTCGCAGCAACCAAATATATTTATTTAAAGTGTCGCAGCAAATAAATATATTCATTAAAAGTGTCGCAGCAACGAAATATATTTATTTAAAGTGTCGCAGCAACCAAATATATTTAGTAAAAGTTTCACAGCAAGGAAGTATATTTCTTTAAAGTGTCGCAGCAACCAAATATATTTATTAAAAGTTTCACCGCAACCAAATATATTAATTAAAAGTGTCGCAGCAACCAAATATATTTATTTAAAGTGTCGCAGCAAATAAATATATTCATTAAAAGTGTCACAGCAACCAAATATATTTATTAAAAGTGTCGCAGCAACCAAAGATATTAATTAAAAGTGTCGCAGCAACCAAATATATTTATTTAAAGTGTCGCAGCAAATAAATATATTCATTAAAAGTGTCGCAGCAACCAAATATATTTATTAAAAGTGTCGCAGCAACCAAACATATTCATTAAAAGTGTCGCAGCAAATACATACATTTCTTTAAAGTTTCGCAGCAACCAAATATATTTAGTAAAAGTTTCACAGCAAGTAAGTATATTTCTTTAAAGTGTCGCAGGAACCAAATATAATTATTAAAAGCTTCACAGCAACCAAATATATTAATTAAAAGTGTCGCAGCAACCAAATATATTTATTTAAAGTGTCGCAGCAAATAAATATATTCATTAAAAGTGTCGCAGCAACCAAATATATTTATTTAAAGTGTCGCAGCAAATAAATATATTTATTAAAAGTTTCACAGCAACCAAATATATTCATTAAAAGTGTCACAGCAACCAAATATATTTATTTAAAGTGTCGCAGCAAATAAATATATTCATTAAAAGTGTCACAGCAACCAAATATATTTATTAAAAGTGTCGCAGCAACCAAAGATATTAATTAAAAGTGTCGCAGCAACCAAATATATTTATTTAAAGTGTCGCAGCAAATAAATATATTCATTAAAAGTGTCGCAGCAACCAAATATATTTATTAAAAGTGTCGCAGCAACCAAACATATTCATTAAAAGTTTCACAGCAAGGAAATACATTTCTTTAAAGTGTCGCAGCAACCAAATATATTTAGTAAAAGTTTCACAGCAAGGAAGTATATTTCTTTAAAGTGTCGCAGCAACCAAATATATTTATTAAAAGTTTCACCGCAACCAAATATATTCATTAAAAGTTTCACAGCAACCAAATATATTTATTTTAAGTGTCGCAGCAACGAAATATATTAATTAAAAGTGTCACAGCAACCAAATATATTCATTAAAAGTGTCGCAGCAACCAAATATATTAATTAAAAGTGTCGCAGCAACCAAATATATTTATTTAAAGTGTCGCAGCAAATAAATATATTCATTAAAAGTGTCACAGCAACCAAATATATTTATTAAAAGTGTCGCAGCAACCAAATATATTAATTAAAAGTGTCGCAGCAACCAAATATATTTATTTAAAGTGTCGCAGCAAATAAATATATTCATTAAAAGTGTCGCAGCAACGAAATATATTTATTTAAAGTGTCGCAGCAACCAAATATATTTAGTAAAAGTTTCACAGCAAGGAAGTATATTTCTTTAAAGTGTCGCAGCAACCAAATATATTTATTAAAAGTTTCACCGCAACCAAATATATTAATTAAAAGTGTCGCAGCAACCAAATATATTTATTTAAAGTGTCGCAGCAAATAAATATATTCATTAAAAGTGTCACAGCAACCAAATATATTTATTAAAAGTGTCGCAGCAACCAAATATATTAATTAAAAGTGTCGCAGCAACCAAATATATTTATTTAAAGTGTCGCAGCAAATAAATATATTCATTAAAAGTGTCGCAGCAACGAAATATATTTATTTAAAGTGTCGCAGCAACCAAATATATTTAGTAAAAGTTTCACAGCAAGGAAGTATATTTCTTTAAAGTGTCGCAGCAACCAAATATATTTATTAAAAGTTTCACCGCAACCAAATATATTCATTAAAAGTTTCACAGCAACCAAATATATTTATTTTAAGTGTCGCAGCAACGAAATATATTAATTAAAAGTGTCACAGCAACCAAATATATTCATTAAAAGTGTCGCAGCAACCAAATATATTAATTAAAAGTGTCGCAGCAACCAAATATATTTATTTAAAGTGTCGCAGCAAATAAATATATTCATTAAAAGTGTCACAGCAACCAAATATATTTATTAAAAGTGTCGCAGCAACCAAATATATTAATTAAAAGTGTCGCAGCAACCAAATATATTTATTTAAAGTGTCGCAGCAAATAAATATATTCATTAAAAGTGTCGCAGCAACGAAATATATTTATTTAAAGTGTCGCAGCAACCAAATATATTTAGTAAAAGTTTCACAGCAAGGAAGTATATTTCTTTAAAGTGTCGCAGCAACCAAATATATTTATTAAAAGTTTCACCGCAACCAAATATATTCATTAAAAGTTTCACAGCAACCAAATATATTTATTTTAAGTGTCGCAGCAACGAAATATATTAATTAAAAGTGTCACAGCAACCAAATATATTCATTAAAAGTGTCGCAGCAACCAAATATATTAATTAAAAGTGTCGCAGCAACCAAATATATTTATTTAAAGTGTCGCAGCAAATAAATATATTCATTAAAAGTGTCACAGCAACCAAATATATTTATTAAAAGTGTCGCAGCAACCAAATATATTAATTAAAAGTGTCGCAGCAACCAAATATATTCATTAAAAGTTTCACAGCAACCAAATATATTTATTTTAAGTGTCGCAGCAACGAAATATATTAATTAAAAGTGTCACAGCAACCAAATATATTCATTAAAAGTGTCGCAGCAACCAAATATATTAATTAAAAGTGTCGCAGCAACCAAATATATTTATTTAAAGTGTCGCAGCAAATAAATATATTCATCAAAAGTGTCACAGCAACCAAATATATTTATTAAAAGTGTCGCAGCAACCAAATATATTAATTAAAAGTGTCGAAGCAAACAAATATATTCATTAAAAGTTTCACCGCAACCAAATATATTCATTAAAAGTTTCACAGCAACCAAATATATTTATTTTAAGTGTCGCAGCAACGAAATATATTAATTAAAAGTGTCGCAGCAACCAAATATATTTATTAAAAGTTTCACAGCAACCAAATATATTCATTAAAAGTGTCGCAGCAAATACATACATTTCTTTAAAGTTTCGCAGCAACCAAATATATTTAGTAAAAGTTTCACAGCAAGTAAGTATATTTCTTTAAAGTGTCGCAGGAACCAAATATATTTATTAAAAGCTTCACAGCAACCAAATATATTAATTAAAAGTGTCGCAGCAACCAAATATATTTATTTAAAGTGTCGCAGCAAATAAATATATTCATTAAAAGTGTCGCAGCAACCAAATATATTTATTTAAAGTGTCGCAGCAAATAAATATATTTATTAAAAGTTTCACAGCAACCAAATATATTCATTAAAAGTGTCACAGCAACCAAATATATTTATTTAAAGTGTCGCAGCAAATAAATATATTCATTAAAAGTGTCACAGCAACCAAATATATTTATTAAAAGTGTCGCAGCAACCAAAGATATTAATTAAAAGTGTCGCAGCAACCAAATATATTTATTTAAAGTGTCGCAGCAAATAAATATATTCATTAAAAGTGTCGCAGCAACCAAATATATTTATTAAAAGTGTCGCAGCAACCAAACATATTCATTAAAAGTTTCACAGCAAGGAAATACATTTCTTTAAAGTGTCGCAGCAACCAAATATATTTAGTAAAAGTTTCACAGCAAGGAAGTATATTTCTTTAAAGTGTCGCAGCAACCAAATATATTTATTAAAAGTTTCACCGCAACCAAATATATTCATTAAAAGTTTCACAGCAACCAAATATATTTATTTTAAGTGTCGCAGCAACGAAATATATTAATTAAAAGTGTCACAGCAACCAAATATATTCATTAAAAGTGTCGCAGCAACCAAATATATTAATTAAAAGTGTCGCAGCAACCAAATATATTTATTTAAAGTGTCGCAGCAAATAAATATATTCATTAAAAGTGTCACAGCAACCAAATATATTTATTAAAAGTGTCGCAGCAACCAAATATATTAATTAAAAGTGTCGCAGCAACCAAATATATTTATTTAAAGTGTCGCAGCAAATAAATATATTCATTAAAAGTGTCGCAGCAACGAAATATATTTATTTAAAGTGTCGCAGCAACCAAATATATTTAGTAAAAGTTTCACAGCAAGGAAGTATATTTCTTTAAAGTGTCGCAGCAACCAAATATATTTATTAAAAGTTTCACCGCAACCAAATATATTAATTAAAAGTGTCGCAGCAACCAAATATATTTATTTAAAGTGTCGCAGCAAATAAATATATTCATTAAAAGTGTCACAGCAACCAAATATATTTATTAAAAGTGTCGCAGCAACCAAATATATTAATTAAAAGTGTCGCAGCAACCAAATATATTTATTTAAAGTGTCGCAGCAAATAAATATATTCATTAAAAGTGTCGCAGCAACGAAATATATTTATTTAAAGTGTCGCAGCAACCAAATATATTTAGTAAAAGTTTCACAGCAAGGAAGTATATTTCTTTAAAGTGTCGCAGCAACCAAATATATTTATTAAAAGTTTCACCGCAACCAAATATATTCATTAAAAGTTTCACAGCAACCAAATATATTTATTTTAAGTGTCGCAGCAACGAAATATATTAATTAAAAGTGTCACAGCAACCAAATATATTCATTAAAAGTGTCGCAGCAACCAAATATATTAATTAAAAGTGTCGCAGCAACCAAATATATTTATTTAAAGTGTCGCAGCAAATAAATATATTCATTAAAAGTGTCACAGCAACCAAATATATTTATTAAAAGTGTCGCAGCAACCAAATATATTAATTAAAAGTGTCGCAGCAACCAAATATATTTATTTAAAGTGTCGCAGCAAATAAATATATTCATTAAAAGTGTCGCAGCAACGAAATATATTTATTTAAAGTGTCGCAGCAACCAAATATATTTAGTAAAAGTTTCACAGCAAGGAAGTATATTTCTTTAAAGTGTCGCAGCAACCAAATATATTTATTAAAAGTTTCACCGCAACCAAATATATTCATTAAAAGTTTCACAGCAACCAAATATATTTATTTTAAGTGTCGCAGCAACGAAATATATTAATTAAAAGTGTCACAGCAACCAAATATATTCATTAAAAGTGTCGCAGCAACCAAATATATTAATTAAAAGTGTCGCAGCAACCAAATATATTTATTTAAAGTGTCGCAGCAAATAAATATATTCATTAAAAGTGTCACAGCAACCAAATATATTTATTAAAAGTGTCGCAGCAACCAAATATATTAATTAAAAGTGTCGCAGCAACCAAATATATTTATTTAAAGTGTCGCAGCAAATAAATATATTCATTAAAAGTGTCGCAGCAACGAAATATATTTATTTAAAGTGTCGCAGCAACCAAATATATTTATTAAAAGTTTCACCGCAACCAAATATATTCATTAAAAGTTTCACAGCAACCAAATATATTTATTTTAAGTGTCGCAGCAACGAAATATATTAATTAAAAGTGTCACAGCAACCAAATATATTCATTAAAAGTGTCGCAGCAACCAAATATATTAATTAAAAGTGTCGCAGCAACCAAATATATTTATTTAAAGTGTCGCAGCAAATAAATATATTCATTAAAAGTGTCGCAGCAACGAAATATATTTATTTAAAGTGTCGCAGCAACCAAATATATTTAGTAAAAGTTTCACAGCAAGGAAGTATATTTCTTTAAAGTGTCGCAGCAACCAAATATATTTATTAAAAGTTTCACCGCAACCAAATATATTAATTAAAAGTGTCGCAGCAACCAAATATATTTATTTAAAGTGTCGCAGCAAATAAATATATTCATTAAAAGTGTCACAGCAACCAAATATATTTATTAAAAGTGTCGCAGCAACCAAAGATATTAATTAAAAGTGTCGCAGCAACCAAATATATTTATTTAAAGTGTCGCAGCAAATAAATATATTCATTAAAAGTGTCGCAGCAACCAAATATATTTATTAAAAGTGTCGCAGCAACCAAACATATTCATTAAAAGTTTCACAGCAAGGAAATACATTTCTTTAAAGTGTCGCAGCAACCAAATATATTTAGTAAAAGTTTCACAGCAAGGAAGTATATTTCTTTAAAGTGTCGCAGCAACCAAATATATTTATTAAAAGTTTCACCGCAACCAAATATATTCATTAAAAGTTTCACAGCAACCAAATATATTTATTTTAAGTGTCGCAGCAACGAAATATATTAATTAAAAGTGTCACAGCAACCAAATATATTCATTAAAAGTGTCACAGCAACCAAATATATTAATTAAAAGTGTCGCAGCAACCAAATATATTTATTTAAAGTGTCGCAGCAAATAAATATATTCATTAAAAGTGTCACAGCAACCAAATATATTTATTAAAAGTGTCGCAGCAACCAAATATATTAATTAAAAGTGTCGCAGCAACCAAATATATTTATTTAAAGTGTCGCAGCAAATAAATATATTCATTAAAAGTGTCGCAGCAACGAAATATATTTATTTAAAGTGTCGCAGCAACCAAATATATTTAGTAAAAGTTTCACAGCAAGGAAGTATATTTCTTTAAAGTGTCGCAGCAACCAAATATATTTATTAAAAGTTTCACCGCAACCAAATATATTTATTAAAAGTTTCACCGCAACCAAATATATTCATTAAAAGTTTCACAGCAACCAAATATATTTATTTTAAGTGTCGCAGCAACGAAATATATTAATTAAAAGTGTCACAGCAACCAAATATATTCATTAAAAGTGTCGCAGCAACCAAATATATTAATTAAAAGTGTCGCAGCAACCAAATATATTTATTTAAAGTGTCGCAGCAAATAAATATATTCATTAAAAGTGTCACAGCAACCAAATATATTTATTAAAAGTGTCGCAGCAACCAAATATATTAATTAAAAGTGTCGCAGCAACCAAATATATTTATTTAAAGTGTCGCAGCAAATAAATATATTCATTAAAAGTGTCGCAGCAACGAAATATATTTATTTAAAGTGTCGCAGCAACCAAATATATTTATTAAAAGTTTCACCGCAACCAAATATATTCATTAAAAGTTTCACAGCAACCAAATATATTTATTTTAAGTGTCGCAGCAACGAAATATATTAATTAAAAGTGTCACAGCAACCAAATATATTCATTAAAAGTGTCGCAGCAACCAAATATATTAATTAAAAGTGTCGCAGCAACCAAATATATTTATTTAAAGTGTCGCAGCAAATAAATATATTCATTAAAAGTGTCGCAGCAACGAAATATATTTATTTAAAGTGTCGCAGCAACCAAATATATTTAGTAAAAGTTTCACAGCAAGGAAGTATATTTCTTTAAAGTGTCGCAGCAACCAAATATATTTATTAAAAGTTTCACCGCAACCAAATATATTAATTAAAAGTGTCGCAGCAACCAAATATATTTATTTAAAGTGTCGCAGCAAATAAATATATTCATTAAAAGTGTCACAGCAACCAAATATATTTATTAAAAGTGTCGCAGCAACCAAAGATATTAATTAAAAGTGTCGCAGCAACCAAATATATTTATTTAAAGTGTCGCAGCAAATAAATATATTCATTAAAAGTGTCGCAGCAACCAAATATATTTATTAAAAGTGTCGCAGCAACCAAACATATTCATTAAAAGTGTCGCAGCAAATACATACATTTCTTTAAAGTTTCGCAGCAACCAAATATATTTAGTAAAAGTTTCACAGCAAGTAAGTATATTTCTTTAAAGTGTCGCAGGAACCAAATATAATTATTAAAAGCTTCACAGCAACCAAATATATTAATTAAAAGTGTCGCAGCAACCAAATATATTTATTTAAAGTGTCGCAGCAAATAAATATATTCATTAAAAGTGTCGCAGCAACCAAATATATTTATTTAAAGTGTCGCAGCAAATAAATATATTTATTAAAAGTTTCACAGCAACCAAATATATTCATTAAAAGTGTCACAGCAACCAAATATATTTATTTAAAGTGTCGCAGCAAATAAATATATTCATTAAAAGTGTCACAGCAACCAAATATATTTATTAAAAGTGTCGCAGCAACCAAAGATATTAATTAAAAGTGTCGCAGCAACCAAATATATTTATTTAAAGTGTCGCAGCAAATAAATATATTCATTAAAAGTGTCGCAGCAACCAAATATATTTATTAAAAGTGTCGCAGCAACCAAACATATTCATTAAAAGTTTCACAGCAAGGAAATACATTTCTTTAAAGTGTCGCAGCAACCAAATATATTTAGTAAAAGTTTCACAGCAAGGAAGTATATTTCTTTAAAGTGTCGCAGCAACCAAATATATTTATTAAAAGTTTCACCGCAACCAAATATATTCATTAAAAGTTTCACAGCAACCAAATATATTTATTTTAAGTGTCGCAGCAACGAAATATATTAATTAAAAGTGTCACAGCAACCAAATATATTCATTAAAAGTGTCGCAGCAACCAAATATATTAATTAAAAGTGTCGCAGCAACCAAATATATTTATTTAAAGTGTCGCAGCAAATAAATATATTCATTAAAAGTGTCACAGCAACCAAATATATTTATTAAAAGTGTCGCAGCAACCAAATATATTAATTAAAAGTGTCGCAGCAACCAAATATATTTATTTAAAGTGTCGCAGCAAATAAATATATTCATTAAAAGTGTCGCAGCAACGAAATATATTTATTTAAAGTGTCGCAGCAACCAAATATATTTAGTAAAAGTTTCACAGCAAGGAAGTATATTTCTTTAAAGTGTCGCAGCAACCAAATATATTTATTAAAAGTTTCACCGCAACCAAATATATTAATTAAAAGTGTCGCAGCAACCAAATATATTTATTTAAAGTGTCGCAGCAAATAAATATATTCATTAAAAGTGTCACAGCAACCAAATATATTTATTAAAAGTGTCGCAGCAACCAAATATATTAATTAAAAGTGTCGCAGCAACCAAATATATTTATTTAAAGTGTCGCAGCAAATAAATATATTCATTAAAAGTGTCGCAGCAACGAAATATATTTATTTAAAGTGTCGCAGCAACCAAATATATTTAGTAAAAGTTTCACAGCAAGGAAGTATATTTCTTTAAAGTGTCGCAGCAACCAAATATATTTATTAAAAGTTTCACCGCAACCAAATATATTCATTAAAAGTTTCACAGCAACCAAATATATTTATTTTAAGTGTCGCAGCAACGAAATATATTAATTAAAAGTGTCACAGCAACCAAATATATTCATTAAAAGTGTCGCAGCAACCAAATATATTAATTAAAAGTGTCGCAGCAACCAAATATATTTATTTAAAGTGTCGCAGCAAATAAATATATTCATTAAAAGTGTCACAGCAACCAAATATATTTATTAAAAGTGTCGCAGCAACCAAATATATTAATTAAAAGTGTCGCAGCAACCAAATATATTTATTTAAAGTGTCGCAGCAAATAAATATATTCATTAAAAGTGTCGCAGCAACGAAATATATTTATTTAAAGTGTCGCAGCAACCAAATATATTTAGTAAAAGTTTCACAGCAAGGAAGTATATTTCTTTAAAGTGTCGCAGCAACCAAATATATTTATTAAAAGTTTCACCGCAACCAAATATATTCATTAAAAGTTTCACAGCAACCAAATATATTTATTTTAAGTGTCGCAGCAACGAAATATATTAATTAAAAGTGTCACAGCAACCAAATATATTCATTAAAAGTGTCGCAGCAACCAAATATATTAATTAAAAGTGTCGCAGCAACCAAATATATTTATTTAAAGTGTCGCAGCAAATAAATATATTCATTAAAAGTGTCACAGCAACCAAATATATTTATTAAAAGTGTCGCAGCAACCAAATATATTAATTAAAAGTGTCGCAGCAACCAAATATATTCATTAAAAGTTTCACAGCAACCAAATATATTTATTTTAAGTGTCGCAGCAACGAAATATATTAATTAAAAGTGTCACAGCAACCAAATATATTCATTAAAAGTGTCGCAGCAACCAAATATATTAATTAAAAGTGTCGCAGCAACCAAATATATTTATTTAAAGTGTCGCAGCAAATAAATATATTCATCAAAAGTGTCACAGCAACCAAATATATTTATTAAAAGTGTCGCAGCAACCAAATATATTAATTAAAAGTGTCGAAGCAAACAAATATATTCATTAAAAGTTTCACCGCAACCAAATATATTCATTAAAAGTTTCACAGCAACCAAATATATTTATTTTAAGTGTCGCAGCAACGAAATATATTAATTAAAAGTGTCGCAGCAACCAAATATATTTATTAAAAGTTTCACAGCAACCAAATATATTCATTAAAAGTGTCGCAGCAAATACATACATTTCTTTAAAGTTTCGCAGCAACCAAATATATTTAGTAAAAGTTTCACAGCAAGTAAGTATATTTCTTTAAAGTGTCGCAGGAACCAAATATATTTATTAAAAGCTTCACAGCAACCAAATATATTAATTAAAAGTGTCGCAGCAACCAAATATATTTATTTAAAGTGTCGCAGCAAATAAATATATTCATTAAAAGTGTCGCAGCAACCAAATATATTTATTTAAAGTGTCGCAGCAAATAAATATATTTATTAAAAGTTTCACAGCAACCAAATATATTCATTAAAAGTGTCACAGCAACCAAATATATTTATTTAAAGTGTCGCAGCAAATAAATATATTCATTAAAAGTGTCACAGCAACCAAATATATTTATTAAAAGTGTCACAGCAACCAAAGATATTAATTAAAAGTGTCGCAGCAACCAAATATATTTATTTAAAGTGTCGCAGCAAATAAATATATTCATTAAAAGTGTCGCAGCAACCAAATATATTTATTAAAAGTGTCGCAGCAACCAAACATATTCATTAAAAGTTTCACAGCAAGGAAATACATTTCTTTAAAGTGTCGCAGCAACCAAATATATTTAGTAAAAGTTTCACAGCAAGGAAGTATATTTCTTTAAAGTGTCGCAGCAACCAAATATATTTATTAAAAGTTTCACCGCAACCAAATATATTCATTAAAAGTTTCACAGCAACCAAATATATTTATTTTAAGTGTCGCAGCAACGAAATATATTAATTAAAAGTGTCACAGCAACCAAATATATTCATTAAAAGTGTCGCAGCAACCAAATATATTAATTAAAAGTGTCGCAGCAACCAAATATATTTATTTAAAGTGTCGCAGCAAATAAATATATTCATTAAAAGTGTCACAGCAACCAAATATATTTATTAAAAGTGTCGCAGCAACCAAATATATTAATTAAAAGTGTCGCAGCAACCAAATATATTTATTTAAAGTGTCGCAGCAAATAAATATATTCATTAAAAGTGTCGCAGCAACGAAATATATTTATTTAAAGTGTCGCAGCAACCAAATATATTTAGTAAAAGTTTCACAGCAAGGAAGTATATTTCTTTAAAGTGTCGCAGCAACCAAATATATTTATTAAAAGTTTCACCGCAACCAAATATATTAATTAAAAGTGTCGCAGCAACCAAATATATTTATTTAAAGTGTCGCAGCAAATAAATATATTCATTAAAAGTGTCACAGCAACCAAATATATTTATTAAAAGTGTCGCAGCAACCAAATATATTAATTAAAAGTGTCGCAGCAACCAAATATATTTATTTAAAGTGTCGCAGCAAATAAATATATTCATTAAAAGTGTCGCAGCAACGAAATATATTTATTTAAAGTGTCGCAGCAACCAAATATATTTAGTAAAAGTTTCACAGCAAGGAAGTATATTTCTTTAAAGTGTCGCAGCAACCAAATATATTTATTAAAAGTTTCACCGCAACCAAATATATTCATTAAAAGTTTCACAGCAACCAAATATATTTATTTTAAGTGTCGCAGCAACGAAATATATTAATTAAAAGTGTCACAGCAACCAAATATATTCATTAAAAGTGTCGCAGCAACCAAATATATTAATTAAAAGTGTCGCAGCAACCAAATATATTTATTTAAAGTGTCGCAGCAAATAAATATATTCATTAAAAGTGTCACAGCAACCAAATATATTTATTAAAAGTGTCGCAGCAACCAAATATATTAATTAAAAGTGTCGCAGCAACCAAATATATTTATTTAAAGTGTCGCAGCAAATAAATATATTCATTAAAAGTGTCGCAGCAACGAAATATATTTATTTAAAGTGTCGCAGCAACCAAATATATTTAGTAAAAGTTTCACAGCAAGGAAGTATATTTCTTTAAAGTGTCGCAGCAACCAAATATATTTATTAAAAGTTTCACCGCCACCAAATATATTCATTAAAAGTTTCACAGCAACCAAATATATTTATTTTAAGTGTCGCAGCAACGAAATATATTAATTAAAAGTGTCACAGCAACCAAATATATTCATTAAAAGTGTCGCAGCAACCAAATATATTAATTAAAAGTGTCGCAGCAACCAAATATATTTATTTAAAGTGTCGCAGCAAATAAATATATTCATTAAAAGTGTCACAGCAACCAAATATATTTATTAAAAGTGTCGCAGCAACCAAATATATTAATTAAAAGTGTCGCAGCAACCAAATATATTTATTTAAAGTGTCGCAGCAAATAAATATATTCATTAAAAGTGTCGCAGCAACGAAATATATTTATTTAAAGTGTCGCAGCAAATAAATATATTTATTAAAAGTTTCACAGCAACCAAATATATTTATTAAAAGTGTCGCAGCAACCAAACATATTCATTAAAAGTTTCACAGCAAGGAAATACATTTCTTTAAAGTGTCGCAGCAACCAAATATATTTAGTAAAAGTTTCACAGCAAGGAAGTACATTTCTTTAAAGTGTCGCAGCAACCAAATATATTTATTAAAAGTTTCACAGCAACCAAATATATTCATTAAAAGTTTCACAGCAAGGAAATACATTTCTTTAAAGTGTCGCAGCAACCAAATATATTTATTAAAAGTTTCACAGCAACCAAATATATTCATTAAAAGTTTCACCGCAACCAAATATATTCATTAAAAGTTTCACAGCAAGGAAATACATTTCTTTAAAGTGTCGCAGCAACCAAATATATTTAGTAAAAGTTTCACAGCAAGGAAGTATATTTCTTTAAAGTGTCGCAGCAACCAAATATATTTATTAAAAGTTTCACCGCAACCAAATATATTCATTAAAAGTTTCACAGCAACCAAATATATTTATTTTAAGTGTCGCAGCAACGAAATATATTAATTAAAAGTGTCACAGCAACCAAATATATTCATTAAAAGTGTCGCAGCAACCAAATATATTAATTAAAAGTGTCGCAGCAACCAAATATATTTATTTAAAGTGTCGCAGCAAATAAATATATTCATTAAAAGTGTCACAGCAACCAAATATATTCATTAAAAGTGTCACAGCAACCAAATATATTTATTAAAAGTTTCACAGCAAGGAAGTATATTTCTTTAAAATGTCGCAGCAACCAAATATATTTATTAAAAGTTTCACAGCAACCAAATATATTCATTAAAAGTTTTACAGCAAGGAAATACATTTCTTTAAAGTGTCGCAGCAACCAAATATATTTAGTAAAAGTTTCACAGCAAGGAAGTATATTTCTTTAAAGTGTCGCAGCAACCAAATATATTTATTAAAAGTTTCACAGCAACCAAATATATTAATTAAAAGTGTCGCAGCAACCAAATATATTTATTTAAAGTGTCGCAGCAAATAAATATATTCATTAAAAGTGTCGCAGCAACCAAATATATTTATTTAAAGTGTCGCAGCAAGGAAGTATATTTCTTTAAAGTGTCGCAGCAACCAAATATATTTATTAAAAGTGTCGCAGCAAATAAACATATTCATTAAAAGTTTCACAGCAAGGAAATACATTTCTTTAAAGTGTCGCAGCAACCAAATATATTTAGTAAAAGTTTCACAGCAAGGAAGTATATTTCTTTAAAGTGTCGCAGCAACCAAATATATTTATTAAAAGTTTCACAGCAACGAAATATATTAATTAAAAGTGTCACAGCAACCAAATATATTCATTAAAAGTGTCGCAGCAACCAAATATATTAATTAAAAGTGTCGCAGCAACCAAATATATTTATTTAAAGTGTCGCAGCAAATAAATATATTCATTAAAAGTGTCGCAGCAACGAAATATATTTATTTAAAGTGTCGCAGCAAATAAATATATTTATTAAAAGTTTCACAGCAACCAAATATATTTATTAAAAGTGTCGCAGCAACCAAACATATTCATTAAAAGTTTCACAGCAAGGAAATACATTTCTTTAAAGTGTCGCAGCAACCAAATATATTTAGTAAAAGTTTCACAGCAAGGAAGTATATTTCTTTAAAGTGTCGCAGCAACCAAATATATGTATTAAAAGTGTCGCAGCAACCAAAGATATTCATTAAAAGTTTCACAGCAACCAAATATATTTATTTTAAGTGTCGCAGCAACGAAATATATTAATTAAAAGTGTCACAGCAACCAAATATATTCATTAAAAGTGTCGCAGCAACCAAATATATTCATTAAAAGTGTCGCAGCAACCAAATATATTTATTTAAAGTGTCGCAGCAAATAAATATATTCATTAAAAGTGTCGCAGCAACCAAATATATTTATTTAAAGTGTCGCAGCAAATAAATATATTTATTAAAAGTTTCACAGCAACCAAATATATTTATTAAAAGGGTCGCAGCAACCAAACATATTCATTAAAAGTTTCACAGCAAGGAAATACATTTCTTTAAAGTGTCGCAGCAACCAAATATATTTAGTAAAAGTTTCACAGCAAGGAAGTATATTTCTTTAAAATGTCGCAGCAACCAAATATATTTATTAAAAGTTTCACAGCAACCAAATATATTCATTAAAAGTTTCACAGCAAGGAAATACATTTCTTTAAAGTGTCGCAGCAACCAAATATATTTAGTAAAAGTTTCACAGCAAGGAAGTATATTTCTTTAAAGTGTCGCAGCAACCAAATATATTTATTAAAAGTTTCACAGCAACCAAATATATTAATTAAAAGTGTCGCAGCAACCAAATATATTTATTTAAAGTGTCGCAGCAAATAAATATATTCATTAAAAGTGTCGCAGCAACCAAATATATTTATTTAAAGTGTCGCAGCAAGGAAGTATATTTCTTTAAAGTGTCGCAGCAACCAAATATATTTATTAAAAGTGTCGCAGCAAATAAACATATTCATTAAAAGTGTCGCAGCAACCAAATATATTCATTAAAAGTGTCGCAGCAACCAAATATATTTATTTAAAGTGTCGCAGCAAATAAATATATTCATTAAAAGTGTCGCAGCAACCAAATATATTTATTTAAAGTGTCGCAGCAAATAAATATATTTATTAAAAGTTTCACAGCAACCAAATATATTTATTAAAAGTGTCGCAGCAACCAAACATATTCATTAAAAGTTTCACAGCAAGGAAATACATTTCTTTAAAGTGTCGCAGCAACCAAATATATTTAGTAAAAGTTTCACAGCAAGGAAGTATATTTCTTTAAAATGTCGCAGCAACCAAATATATTTATTAAAAGTTTCACAGCAACCAAATATATTCATTAAAAGTTTCACAGCAAGGAAATACATTTCTTTAAAGTGTCGCAGCAACCAAATATATTTAGTAAAAGTTTCACAGCAAGGAAGTATATTTCTTTAAAGTGTCGCAGCAACCAAATATATTTATTAAAAGTTTCACAGCAACCAAATATATTAATTAAAAGTGTCGCAGCAACCAAATATATTTATTTAAAGTGTCGCAGCAAATAAATATATTCATTAAAAGTGTCGCAGCAACCAAATATATTTATTTAAAGTGTCGCAGCAAGGAAGTATATTTCTTTAAAGTGTCGCAGCAACCAAATATATTTATTAAAAGTGTCGCAGCAAATAAACATATTCATTAAAAGTTTCACAGCAAGGAAATACATTTCTTTAAAGTGTCGCAGCAACCAAATATATTTAGTAAAAGTTTCACAGCAAGGAAGTATATTTCTTTAAAGTGTCGCAGCAACCAAATATATTTATTAAAAGTTTCACAGCAACCAAATATATTCATTAAAAGTTTCACAGCAAGGAAATACATTTCTTTAAAGTGTCGCAGCAACCAAATATATTTAGTAAAAGTGTCGCAGCAAATAAATATATTCATTAAAAGTGTCGCAGCAACCAAATATATTCATTAAAAGTTGTTTCACAGCAAGGAAGTATATTTCTTTAAAGTGTCGCAGCAACCAAATATATTTATTAAAAGTTTCACAGCAACCAAATATATTCATTAAAAGTTTCACAGCAAGGAAATACATTTCTTTAAAGTGTCGCAGCAACCAAATATATTTAGTAAAAGTTTCACAGCAAGGAAGTATATTTCTTTAAAGTGTCGCAGCAACCAAATATATTTATTAAAAGTTTCACAGCAACCAAATATATTAATTAAAAGTGTCGCAGCAACCAAATATATTTATTTAAAGTGTCGCAGCAACCAAACATATTCATTAAAAGTTTCACAGCAAGGAAATACATTTCTTTAAAGTGTCGCAGCAACCAAATATATTTAGTAAAAGTTTCACAGCAAGGAAGTATATTTCTTTAAAGTGTCGCAGCAACCAAATATATTTATTAAAAGTTTCACAGCAACCAAATATATTCATTAAAAGTTTCACAGCAAGGAAATACATTTCTTTAAAGTGTCGCAGCAACCAAATATATTTAGTAAAAGTTTCACAGCAAGGAAGTATATTTCTTTAAAGTGTCGCAGCAACCAAATATATTTATTAAAAGTTTCACAGCAACCAAATATATTAATTAAAAGTGTCGCAGCAACCAAATATATTTATTTAAAGTGTCGCAGCAAATAAATATATTCATTAAAAGTGTCGCAGCAACCAAATATATTTATCTAAAGTGTCGCAGCAAATAAATATATTTATTAAAAGTTTCACAGCAACCAAATATATTTATTAAAAGTGTCGCAGCAACCAAACATATTCATTAAAAGTTTCACAGCAAGGAAATACATTTCTTTAAAGTGTCGCAGCAACCAAATATATTTAGTAAAAGTTTCACAGCAAGGAAGTATATTTCTTTAAAGTGTCGCAGCAAATAAATATATTTATTAAAAGTTTCACAGCAACCAAATATATTAATTAAAAGTGTCGCAGCAACCAAATATATTTATTTAAAGTGTCGCAGCAAATAAATATATTCATTAAAAGTGTCGCAGCAACCAAATATATTTCTTTAAAGTGTCGCAGCAAATAAATATATTTATTAAAAGTTTCACAGCAACCAAATCTATTTATTAAAAGTGTCGCAGCAACCAAACATATTCATTAAAAGTTTCACAGCAAGGAAATACATTTCTTTAAAGTGTCGCAGCAACCAAATATATTTAGTAAAAGTTTCACAGCAAGGAAGTATATTTCTTTAAAGTGTCGCAGCAACCAAATATATTTATTAAAAGTTTCACAGCAACCAAATATATTAATTAAAAGTGTCGCAGCAACCAAATATATTTATTTAAAGTGTCGCAGCAAATAAATATATTCATTAAAAGTGTCGCAGCAACCAAATATATTTATCTAAAGTGTCGCAGCAAATAAATATATTTATTAAAAGTTTCACAGCAACCAAATATATTTATTAAAAGTGTCGCAGCAACCAAACATATTCATTAAAAGTTTCACAGCAAGGAAATACATTTCTTTAAAGTGTCGCAGCAACCAAATATATTTAGTAAAAGTTTCACAGCAAGGAAGTATATTTCTTTAAAGTGTCGCAGCAAATAAATATATTTATTAAAAGTTTCACAGCAACCAAATATATTAATTAAAAGTGTCGCAGCAACCAAATATATTTATTTAAAGTGTCGCAGCAAATAAATATATTCATTAAAAGTGTCGCAGCAACCAAATATATTTCTTTAAAGTGTCGCAGCAAATAAATATATTTATTAAAAGTTTCACAGCAACCAATTCTATTTATTAAAAGTGTCGCAGCAACCAAACATATTCATTAAAAGTTTCACAGCAAGGAAATACATTTCTTTAAAGTGTCGCAGCAACCAAATATATTTAGTAAAAGTTTCACAGCAAGGAAGTATATTTCTTTAAAGTGTCGCAGCAACCAAATATATTTATTAAAAGTTTCACAGCAACCAAATATATTAATTAAAAGTGTCGCAGCAACCAAATATATTTATTTAAAGTGTCGCAGCAAATAAATATATTAATTAAAAGTGTCGCAGCAACCAAATATATTTATTTAAAGTGTCGCAGCAAATAAATATATTCATTAAAAGTGTCACAGCAACCAAATATATGTATTAAAAGTGTCGCAGCAACCAAAGATATTCATTAAAAGTTTCACAGCAACCAAATATATTTATTTTAAGTGTCGCAGCAACGAAATATATTAATTAAAAGTGTCACAGCAACCAAATATATTTATTTAAAGTGTCGCAGCAAATAAATATATTAATTAAAAGTGTCGCAGCAACCAAATATATTTATTTAAAGTGTCGCAGCAAATAAATATATTCATTAAAA
Organism: Orchesella flavescens; assembly: GCA_964034955.1. Lineage (NCBI taxonomy): Eukaryota > Metazoa > Arthropoda > Collembola > Entomobryomorpha > Orchesellidae > Orchesella > Orchesella flavescens. The sequence continues at coordinate 13,656,436 of OZ035954.1, forward strand.
GTGTCGCAGCAACCAAATATATTTCTTTAAAGTGTCGCAGCAAATAAATATATTTATTAAAAGTTTCACAGCAACCAAATCTATTTATTAAAAGTGTCGCAGCAACCAAACATATTCATTAAAAGTTTCACAGCAAGGAAATACATTTCTTTAAAGTGTCGCAGCAACCAAATATATTTAGTAAAAGTTTCACAGCAAGGAAGTATATTTCTTTAAAGTGTCGCAGCAACCAAATATATTTATTAAAAGTTTCACAGCAACCAAATATATTAATTAAAAGTGTCGCAGCAACCAAATATATTTATTTAAAGTGTCGCAGCAAATAAATATATTCATTAAAAGTGTCGCAGCAACCAAATATATTTATCTAAAGTGTCGCAGCAAATAAATATATTTATTAAAAGTTTCACAGCAACCAAATATATTTATTAAAAGTGTCGCAGCAACCAAACATATTCATTAAAAGTTTCACAGCAAGGAAATACATTTCTTTAAAGTGTCGCAGCAACCAAATATATTTAGTAAAAGTTTCACAGCAAGGAAGTATATTTCTTTAAAGTGTCGCAGCAAATAAATATATTTATTAAAAGTTTCACAGCAACCAAATATATTAATTAAAAGTGTCGCAGCAACCAAATATATTTATTTAAAGTGTCGCAGCAAATAAATATATTCATTAAAAGTGTCGCAGCAACCAAATATATTTCTTTAAAGTGTCGCAGCAAATAAATATATTTATTAAAAGTTTCACAGCAACCAAATCTATTTATTAAAAGTGTCGCAGCAACCAAACATATTCATTAAAAGTTTCACAGCAAGGAAATACATTTCTTTAAAGTGTCGCAGCAACCAAATATATTTAGTAAAAGTTTCACAGCAAGGAAGTATATTTCTTTAAAGTGTCGCAGCAACCAAATATATTTATTAAAAGTTTCACAGCAACCAAATATATTAATTAAAAGTGTCGCAGCAACCAAATATATTTATTTAAAGTGTCGCAGCAAATAAATATATTAATTAAAAGTGTCGCAGCAACCAAATATATTTATTTAAAGTGTCGCAGCAAATAAATATATTCATTAAAAGTGTCACAGCAACCAAATATATGTATTAAAAGTGTCGCAGCAACCAAAGATATTCATTAAAAGTTTCACAGCAACCAAATATATTTATTTTAAGTGTCGCAGCAACGAAATATATTAATTAAAAGTGTCACAGCAACCAAATATATTTATTTAAAGTGTCGCAGCAAATAAATATATTAATTAAAAGTGTCGCAGCAACCAAATATATTTATTTAAAGTGTCGCAGCAAATAAATATATTCATTAAAAGTGTCACAGCAACCAAATATATGTATTAAAAGTGTCGCAGCAACCAAAGATATTCATTAAAAGTTTTACAGCAACCAAATATATTTATTTTAAGTGTCGCAGCAACGAAATATATTAATTAAAAGTGTCGCAGCAACCAAATATATTCATTAAAAGTGTCGCAGCAACCAAATATATTTATTTAAAGTGTCGCAGCAAATAAATATATTCATTAAAAGTGTCGCAGCAACCAAATATATTTATTTAAAGTGTCGCAGCAAATAAATATATTTATTAAAAGTTTCACAGCAACCAAATATATTTATTAAAAGTGTCGCAGCAACCAAACATATTCATTAAAAGTTTCACAGCAAGGAAATACATTTCTTTAAAGTGTCGCAGCAACCAAATATATTTAGTAAAAGTTTCACAGCAAGGAAGTATATTTCTTTAAAATGTCGCAGCAACCAAATATATTTATTAAAAGTTTCACAGCAACCAAATATATTCATTAAAAGTTTCACAGCAAGGAAATACATTTCTTTAAAGTGTCGCAGCAACCAAATATATTTAGTAAAAGTTTCACAGCAAGGAAGTATATTTCTTTAAAGTGTCGCAGCAACCAAATATATTTATTAAAAGTTTCACAGCAACCAAATATATTAATTAAAAGTGTCGCAGCAACCAAATATATTTATTTAAAGTGTCGCAGCAAATAAATATATTCATTAAAAGTGTCGCAGCAACCAAATATATTTCTTTAAAGTGTCGCAGCAAATAAATATATTTATTAAAAGTTTCACAGCAACCAAATCTATTTATTAAAAGTGTCGCAGCAACCAAACATATTCATTAAAAGTTTCACAGCAAGGAAATACATTTCTTTAAAGTGTCGCAGCAACCAAATATATTTAGTAAAAGTTTCACAGCAAGGAAGTATATTTCTTTAAAGTGTCGCAGCAACCAAATATATTTATTAAAAGTTTCACAGCAACCAAATATATTAATTAAAAGTGTCGCAGCAACCAAATATATTTATTTAAAGTGTCGCAGCAAATAAATATATTCATTAAAAGTGTCGCAGCAACCAAATATATTTATCTAAAGTGTCGCAGCAAATAAATATATTTATTAAAAGTTTCACAGCAACCAAATATATTTATTAAAAGTGTCGCAGCAACCAAACATATTCATTAAAAGTTTCACAGCAAGGAAATACATTTCTTTAAAGTGTCGCAGCAACCAAATATATTTAGTAAAAGTTTCACAGCAAGGAAGTATATTTCTTTAAAGTGTCGCAGCAAATAAATATATTTATTAAAAGTTTCACAGCAACCAAATATATTAATTAAAAGTGTCGCAGCAACCAAATATATTTATTTAAAGTGTCGCAGCAAATAAATATATTCATTAAAAGTGTCGCAGCAACCAAATATATTTCTTTAAAGTGTCGCAGCAAATAAATATATTTATTAAAAGTTTCACAGCAACCAAATCTATTTATTAAAAGTGTCGCAGCAACCAAACATATTCATTAAAAGTTTCACAGCAAGGAAATACATTTCTTTAAAGTGTCGCAGCAACCAAATATATTTAGTAAAAGTTTCACAGCAAGGAAGTATATTTCTTTAAAGTGTCGCAGCAACCAAATATATTTATTAAAAGTTTCACAGCAACCAAATATATTAATTAAAAGTGTCGCAGCAACCAAATATATTTATTTAAAGTGTCGCAGCAAATAAATATATTAATTAAAAGTGTCGCAGCAACCAAATATATTTATTTAAAGTGTCGCAGCAAATAAATATATTCATTAAAAGTGTCACAGCAACCAAATATATGTATTAAAAGTGTCGCAGCAACCAAAGATATTCATTAAAAGTTTCACAGCAACCAAATATATTTATTTTAAGTGTCGCAGCAACGAAATATATTAATTAAAAGTGTCACAGCAACCAAATATATTTATTTAAAGTGTCGCAGCAAATAAATATATTAATTAAAAGTGTCGCAGCAACCAAATATATTTATTTAAAGTGTCGCAGCAAATAAATATATTCATTAAAAGTGTCACAGCAACCAAATATATGTATTAAAAGTGTCGCAGCAACCAAAGATATTCATTAAAAGTTTCACAGCAACCAAATATATTTATTTTAAGTGTCGCAGCAACGAAATATATTAATTAAAAGTGTCGCAGCAACCAAATATATTCATTAAAAGTGTCGCAGCAACCAAATATATTTATTTAAAGTGTCGCAGCAAATAAATATATTCATTAAAAGTGTCGCAGCAACCAAATATATTTATTTAAAGTGTCGCAGCAAATAAATATATTTATTAAAAGTTTCACAGCAACCAAATATATTTATTAAAAGTGTCGCAGCAACCAAACATATTCATTAAAAGTTTCACAGCAAGGAAATACATTTCTTTAAAGTGTCGCAGCAACCAAATATATTTAGTAAAAGTTTCACAGCAAGGAAGTATATTTCTTTAAAATGTCGCAGCAACCAAATATATTTATTAAAAGTTTCACAGCAACCAAATATATTCATTAAAAGTTTCACAGCAAGGAAATACATTTCTTTAAAGTGTCGCAGCAACCAAATATATTTAGTAAAAGTTTCACAGCAAGGAAGTATATTTCTTTAAAGTGTCGCAGCAACCAAATATATTTATTAAAAGTTTCACAGCAACCAAATATATTAATTAAAAGTGTCGCAGCAACCAAATATATTTATTTAAAGTGTCGCAGCAAATAAATATATTCATTAAAAGTGTCGCAGCAACCAAATATATTTATTTAAAGTGTCGCAGCAAATAAATATATTTATTAAAAGTTTCACAGCAACCAAATATATTTATTAAAAGTGTCGCAGCAACCAAACATATTCATTAAAAGTTTCACAGCAAGGAAATACATTTCTTTAAAGTGTCGCAGCCACCAAATATATTTAGTAAAAGTTTCACAGCAAGGAAGTATATTTCTTTAAAGTGTCGCAGCAACCAAATATATTTATTAAAAGTTTCACAGCAACCAAATATATTCATTAAAAGTTTCACAGCAAGGAAATACATTTCTTTAAAGTGTCGCAGCAACCAAATATATTTAGTAAAAGTTTCACAGCAAGGAAGTATATTTCTTTAAAGTGTCGCAGCAACCAAATATATTTATTAAAAGTTTCACAGCAACCAAATATATTAATTAAAAGTGTCGCAGCAACCAAATATATTTATTTAAAGTGTCGCAGCAAATAAATATATTCATTAAAAGTGTCGCAGCAACCAAATATATTTATCTAAAGTGTCGCAGCAAATAAATATATTTATTAAAAGTTTCACAGCAACCAAATATATTTATTAAAAGTGTCGCAGCAACCAAACATATTCATTAAAAGTTTCACAGCAAGGAAATACATTTCTTTAAAGTGTCGCAGCAACCAAATATATTTAGTAAAAGTTTCACAGCAAGGAAGTATATTTCTTTAAAGTGTCGCAGCAACCAAATATATTTATTAAAAGTTTCACAGCAACCAAATATATTCATTAAAAGTTTCACAGCAAGGAAATACATTTCTTTAAAGTGTCGCAGCAACCAAATATATTTAGTAAAAGTTTCACAGCAAGGAAGTATATTTCTTTAAAGTGTCGCAGCAACCAAATATATTTATTAAAAGTTTCACAGCAACCAAATATATTAATTAAAAGTGTCGCAGCAACCAAATATATTTATTTAAAGTGTCGCAGCAAATAAATATATTAATTAAAAGTGTCGCAGCAACCAAATATATTTATTTAAAGTGTCGCAGCAAATAAATATATTCATTAAAAGTGTCACAGCAACCAAATATATGTATTAAAAGTGTCGCAGCAACCAAAGATATTCATTAAAAGTTTCACAGCAACCAAATATATTTATTTTAAGTGTCGCAGCAACGAAATATATTAATTAAAAGTGTCACAGCAACCAAATATATTCATTAAAAGTGTCGCAGCAACCAAATATATTAATTAAAAGTGTCGCAGCAACCAAATATATTTATTAAAAGTTTCACCGCAACCAAATATATTCATTAAAAGTGTCGCAGCAAATAAATATATTAATTAAAAGTGTCGCAGCAACCAAATATATTTATTTAAAGTGTCGCAGCAAATAAATATATTCATTAAAAGTGTCACAGCAACCAAATATATGTATTAAAAGTGTCGCAGCAACCAAAGATATTCATTAAAAGTTTCACAGCAACCAAATATATTTATTTTAAGTGTCGCAGCAACGAAATATATTAATTAAAAGTGTCACAGCAACCAAATATATTTATTTAAAGTGTCGCAGCAAATAAATATATTAATTAAAAGTGTCGCAGCAACCAAATATATTTATTTAAAGTGTCGCAGCAAATAAATATATTCATCAAAAGTGTCACAGCAACCAAATATATGTATTAAAAATGTCGCAGCAACCAAAGATATTCATTAAAAGTTTCACAGCAACCAAATATATTTATTTTAAGTGTCGCAGCAACGAAATATATTAATTAAAAGTGTCGCAGCAACCAAATATATTCATTAAAAGTGTCGCAGCAACCAAATATATTTATTTAAAGTGTCGCAGCAAATAAATATATTCATTAAAAGTGTCGCAGCAACCAAATATATTTATTTAAAGTGTCGCAGCAAATAAATATATTTATTAAAAGTTTCACAGCAACCAAATATATTTATTAAAAGTGTCGCAGCAACCAAACATATTCATTAAAAGTTTCACAGCAAGGAAATACATTTCTTTAAAGTGTCGCAGCAACCAAATATATTTAGTAAAAGTTTCACAGCAAGGAAGTATATTTCTTTAAAATGTCGCAGCAACCAAATATATTTATTAAAAGTTTCACAGCAACCAAATATATTCATTAAAAGTTTCACAGCAAGGAAATACATTTCTTTAAAGTGTCGCAGCAACCAAATATATTTAGTAAAAGTTTCACAGCAAGGAAGTATATTTCTTTAAAGTGTCGCAGCAACCAAATATATTTATTAAAAGTTTCACAGCAACCAAATATATTAATTAAAAGTGTCGCAGCAACCAAATATATTTATTTAAAGTGTCGCAGCAAATAAATATATTCATTAAAAGTGTCGCAGCAACCAAATATATTTATTTAAAGTGTCGCAGCAAATAAATATATTCATTAAAAGTTTCACAGCAAGGAAATACATTTCTTTAAAGTGTCGCAGCAACCAAATATATTTAGTAAAAGTTTCACAGCAAGGAAGTATATTTCTTTAAAGTGTCGCAGCAACCAAATATATTTATTAAAAGTTTCACAGCAACCAAATATATTAATTAAAAGTGTCGCAGCAACCAAATATATTTATTTAAAGTGTCGCAGCAAATAAATATATTCATTAAAAGTGTCGCAGCAACCAAATATATTTATCTAAAGTGTCGCAGCAAATAAATATATTTATTAAAAGTTTCACAGCAACCAAATATATTTATTAAAAGTGTCGCAGCAACCAAACATATTCATTAAAAGTTTCACAGCAAGGAAATACATTTCTTTAAAGTGTCGCAGCAACCAAATATATTTAGTAAAAGTTTCACAGCAAGGAAGTATATTTCTTTAAAGTGTCGCAGCAACCAAATATATTTATTAAAAGTTTCACAGCAACCAAATATATTCATTAAAAGTTTCACAGCAAGGAAATACATTTCTTTAAAGTGTCGCAGCAACCAAATATATTTAGTAAAAGTTTCACAGCAAGGAAGTATATTTCTTTAAAGTGTCGCAGCAACCAAATATATTTATTAAAAGTTTCACAGCAACCAAATATATTAATTAAAAGTGTCGCAGCAACCAAATATATTTATTTAAAGTGTCGCAGCAAATAAATATATTCATTAAAAGTGTCGCAGCAACCAAATATATTTATCTAAAGTGTCGCAGCAAATAAATATATTTATTAAAAGTTTCACAGCAACCAAATATATTTATTAAAAGTGTTGCAGCAACCAAACATATTCATTAAAAGTTTCACAGCAAGGAAATACATTTCTTTAAAGTGTCGCAGCAACCAAATATATTTAGTAAAAGTTTCACAGCAAGGAAGTATATTTCTTTAAAGTGTCGCAGCAAATAAATATATTTATTAAAAGTTTCACAGCAACCAAATATATTAATTAAAAGTGTCGCAGCAACCAAATATATTTATTTAAAGTGTCGCAGCAAATAAATATATTCATTAAAAGTGTCGCAGCAACCAAATATATTTATTTAAAGTGTCGCAGCAAATAAATATATTTATTAAAAGTTTCACAGCAACCAAATCTATTTATTAAAAGTGTCGCAGCAACAAAACATATTCATTAAAAGTTTCACAGCAAGGAAATACATTTCTTTAAAGTGTCGCAGCAACCAAATATATTTAGTAAAAGTTTCACAGCAAGGAAGTATATTTCTTTAAAGTGTCGCAGCAACCAAATATATTTATTAAAAGTTTCACAGCAACCAAATATATTAATTAAAAGTGTCGCAGCAACCAAATATATTTATTTAAAGTGTCGCAGCAAATAAATATATTAATTAAAAGTGTCGCAGCAACCAAATATATTTATTTAAAGTGTCGCAGCAAATAAATATATTCATTAAAAGTGTCACAGCAACCAAATATATGTATTAAAAGTGTCGCAGCAACCAAAGATATTCATTAAAAGTTTCACAGCAACCAAATATATTTATTTTAAGTGTCGCAGCAACGAAATATATTAATTAAAAGTGTCACAGCAACCAAATATATTCATTAAAAGTGTCGCAGCAACCAAACATATTCAATAAAAGTTTCACAGCAAGGAAATACATTTCTTTAAAGTGTCGCAGCAACCAAATATATTTATTAAAAGTTTCACAGCAACCAAATATATTCATTAAAAGTTTCACAGCAAGGAAATACATTTCTTTAAAGTGTCGCAGCAACCAAATATATTTAGTAAAAGTTTCACAGCAAGGAAGTATATTTCTTTAAAGTGTCGCAGCAACCAAATATATTTATTAAAAGTTTCACAGCAACCAAATATATTAATTAAAAGTGTCGCAGCAACCAAATATATTTATTTAAAGTGTCGCAGCAAATAAATATATTCATTAAAAGTGTCGCAGCAACCAAATATATTTATCTAAAGTGTCGCAGCAAATAAATATATTTATTAAAAGTTTCACAGCAACCAAATATATTTATTAAAAGTGTCGCAGCAACCAAACATATTCATTAAAAGTTTCACAGCAAGGAAATACATTTCTTTAAAGTGTCGCAGCAACCAAATATATTTAGTAAAAGTTTCACAGCAAGGAAGTATATTTCTTTAAAGTGTCGCAGCAACCAAATATATTTATTAAAAGTTTCACAGCAACCAAATATATTCATTAAAAGTTTCACAGCAAGGAAATACATTTCTTTAAAGTGTCGCAGCAACCAAATATATTTAGTAAAAGTTTCACAGCAAGGAAGTATATTTCTTTAAAATGTCGCAGCAACCAAATATATTTATTAAAAGTTTCACAGCAACCAAATATATTAATTAAAAGTGTCGCAGCAACCAAATATATTTATTTAAAGTGTCGCAGCAAATAAATATATTCATTAAAAGTGTCGCAGCAACCAAATATATTTATCTAAAGTGTCGCAGCAAATAAATATATTTATTAAAAGTTTCACAGCAACCAAATATATTTATTAAAAGTGTTGCAGCAACCAAACATATTCATTAAAAGTTTCACAGCAAGGAAATACATTTCTTTAAAGTGTCGCAGCAACCAAATATATTTAGTAAAAGTTTCACAGCAAGGAAGTATATTTCTTTAAAGTGTCGCAGCAAATAAATATATTTATTAAAAGTTTCACAGCAACCAAATATATTAATTAAAAGTGTCGCAGCAACCAAATATATTTATTTAAAGTGTCGCAGCAAATAAATATATTCATTAAAAGTGTCGCAGCAACCAAATATATTTATTTAAAGTGTCGCAGCAAATAAATATATTTATTAAAAGTTTCACAGCAACCAAATCTATTTATTAAAAGTGTCGCAGCAACAAAACATATTCATTAAAAGTTTCACAGCAAGGAAATACATTTCTTTAAAGTGTCGCAGCAACCAAATATATTTAGTAAAAGTTTCACAGCAAGGAAGTATATTTCTTTAAAGTGTCGCAGCAACCAAATATATTTATTAAAAGTTTCACAGCAACCAAATATATTAATTAAAAGTGTCGCAGCAACCAAATATATTTATTTAAAGTGTCGCAGCAAATAAATATATTAATTAAAAGTGTCGCAGCAACCAAATATATTTATTTAAAGTGTCGCAGCAAATAAATATATTCATTAAAAGTGTCACAGCAACCAAATATATGTATTAAAAGTGTCGCAGCAACCAAAGATATTCATTAAAAGTTTCACAGCAACCAAATATATTTATTTTAAGTGTCGCAGCAACGAAATATATTAATTAAAAGTGTCACAGCAACCAAATATATTCATTAAAAGTGTCGCAGCAACCAAACATATTCAATAAAAGTTTCACAGCAAGGAAATACATTTCTTTAAAGTGTCGCAGCAACCAAATATATTTAGTAAAAGTTTCACAGCAAGGAAGTATATTTTCTTTAAAGTGTCGCAGCAACCAAATATATTTATTAAAAGTTTCACAGCAACCAAATATATTAATTAAAAGTGTCGCAGCAACCAAATATATTTATTTAAAGTGTCGCAGCAAATAAATATATTTATTTAAAGTGTCGCAGCAAATAAATATATTCATTAAAAGTGTCGCAGCAACCAAATATATTTATTTAAAGTGTCGCAGCAAATAAATATATTTATTAAAAGTTTCACAGCAACCAAATATATTAATTAAAAGTGTCGCAGCAACCAAAGATATTTATTTAAAGTGTCGCAGCAAATAAATATATTAATTAAAAGTGTCGCAGCAACCAAATATATTTATTTAAAGTGTCGCAGCAAATAAATATATTCATTAAAAGTGTCGCAGCAACCAAATATATTTATTTAAAGTGTCGCAGCAAATAAATATATTTATTAAAAGTTTCACAGCAACCAAATATATTAATTAAAAGTGTCGCAGCAACCAAATATATTCATTAAAAGTTTCACAGCAAGGAAATACATTTCTTTAAAGTGTCGCAGCAACCAAATATATTTAGTAAAAGTTTCACAGCAAGGAAGTATATTTCTTTAAAGTGTCGCAGCAACCAAATATATTTATTAAAAGTTTCACAGCAACCAAATATATTCATTAAAAGTTTCACAGCAAGGAAATACATTTCTTTAAAGGGTCGCAGCAACCAAATATATTTAGTAAAAGTTTCACAGCAAGGAAGTATATTTCTTTAAAGTGTCGCAGCAACCAAATATATTTATTAAAAGTTTCACAGCAACCAAATATATTAATTAAAAGTGTCGCAGCAACCAAATATATTTATTAAAAGTGTCGCAGCAAATAAATATATTCATTAAAAGTGTCGCAGCAACCAAATATATTTATTTAAAGTGTCGCAGCAAATAAATATATTTATTAAAAGTTTCACAGCAACCAAATATATTTATTAAAAGTGTCGCAGCAACCAAACATATTCATTAAAAGTTTCACAGCAAGGAAATACATTTCTTTAAAGTGTCGCAGCAACCAAATATATTTAGTAAAAGTTTCACAGCAAGGAAGTATATTTCTTTAAAGTGTCGCAGCAACCAAATATATTTATTAAAAGTTTCACAGCAACCAAATATATTCATTAAAAGTTTCACAGCAAGGAAATACATTTCTTTAAAGGGTCGCAGCAACCAAATATATTTAGTAAAAGTTTCACAGCAAGGAAGTATATTTCTTTAAAGTGTCGCAGCAACCAAATATATTTATTAAAAGTTTCACAGCAACCAAATATATTAATTAAAAGTGTCGCAGCAACCAAATATATTTATTAAAAGTGTCGCAGCAAATAAATATATTCATTAAAAGTGTCGCAGCAACCAAATATATTTATTTAAAGTGTCGCAGCAAATAAATATATTTATTAAAAGTTTCACAGCAACCAAATATATTTATTAAAAGTGTCGCAGCAACCAAACATATTCATTAAAAGTTTCACAGCAAGGAAATACATTTCTTTAAAGTGTCGCAGCAACCAAATATATTTAGTAAAAGTTTCACAGCAAGGAAGTATATTTCTTTAAAATGTCGCAGCAACCAAATATATTTATTAAAAGTTTCACAGCAACCAAATATATTCATTAAAAGTTTCACAGCAAGGAAATACATTTCTTTAAAGTGTCGCAGCAACCAAATATATTTAGTAAAAGTTTCACAGCAAGGAAGTATATTTCTTTAAAGTGTCGCAACAACCAAATATATTTATTAAAAGTTTCACAGCAACCAAATATATTAATTAAAAGTGTCGCAGCAACCAAATATATTTATTTAAAGTGTCGCAGCAAATAAATATATTCATTAAAAGTGTCGCAGCAACCAAATATATTTATTTAAAGTGTCGCAGCAAATAAATATATTTATTAAAAGTTTCACAGCAACCAAATATATTTATTAAAAGTGTCGCAGCAACCAAACATATTCATTAAAAGTTTCACAGCAAGGAAATACATTTCTTTAAAGTGTCGCAGAAACCAAATATATTTAGTAAAAGTTTCACAGCAAGTGTTACAGAGAAATGGAGGGTTATTTTAAATATGCTTATATTTTACTGTTTTGAAAATGTTTTGTATTTGTATGGCTGGCAGAGAAAAGATATAGAATGTTCTAGCAATAATATTATGCGGGTGAGAAGCAGAGTTCATCGGAGGTCAATCGTCAGCGAGAAAAGAAAGCAGAGCAGAGGAAGAAAAAAGCAGTTCAGTTCATCAGTTTTACCGTCGAGTCATGAAAGATTTGACCAAGTGAGTGTTGTGAAAGTAGTTAGGGAATTTCTCTGTCGGCCAAAAAATATATGGAAATAAAGCAAGCAACGTTTTGTTAATTGTTTGTTAAATACTGCGTTATCGTCTCTGTTATTCCTAAAGTTAAGGATACGCCATTTAGGGCATTTTAGCATTGATAGCAGTGGAGCAAAGGCTCAAGCAAGATAGTTTAGGCAGCGTAACGGAGACTCTTTCTACATAATCAATACTCATCTCTTTTTTACATGGTCTTCGAGCCCGAATTGGAACACTCAAAACTCAGTTATACAGTCCACTTATTGAAGAAAAAAAAATAATGGCTCCAGGTGCATCTTCGGTGGCCAGCTTTGGGAGTCAACGGAAGCGTGCGGATGCAGCTTTTAGGCTCAAGGTCGTAGCACTGGAGGAGCGTAAGAACGTGCTCCAAAATGGGATTTGGAGCTCGGAAGAGGAGCTTATGGAAGCTCAAGAAAAACTTGAAGAGGCGGATGCTGCAGCCATCGCCTCACCATTCACCTGGCAACTTTCGGATGATGCTGCGGAAGCCCGGAAAGCAGTAGGAACAGCCGAGAGGAATCTGCGTGCTGTTAAGAGGAGGAACGAGCTGGGCATTAGGGAGTTTGAAAATAAAATAGCTTGTGCTAAAGCTCAACATGAAGCAGATTTGGCTGAGCTGGAGCTGGAGGAAGACCAGTTCCTGGGAATCTTGGACCCAGACAGGAACGAGGGGCAACACGGGAATGTTCACAAGAGCGTTGAGTGGCTGAATCAGCCGCAAACAACCTCTCCAGAGGTACCTAGACCTCCATCACCAGAAGAAATACTCAGCAACAAAGTCCTTGACCTGGTCAACATGCAGCTGCAATTAATGCAGCAACAACAACATCAACCATCCACAAGTGAGCGGTTCCTTATCCGGCAAACAACAGGCAAGGACTTGCCACAATTTGGAGGTGATTGCAGTGAATGGCCGGCTTTCCATGCACAATACGTGCAAACTACAAAAGCATGTGGATTTTCTCCGGTGGAAAACCTTTACAGGCTCCAGAAAGCACTGAAGGGGAGAGCGAAAGAAGTTGTGCAGGCCTTTCTCACCACCCCAGATAATGTGGATACGATTATGGAGATCCTGGAGCAACAGTTTGGTAAACCTCGCTATATAATTATGGCGTTGGTCCAGAAGGTGAAGGACGCTCCAGCTCCTAAGGATGGAAAACCAGAGTCCCTCATAAAGTTCTCCAATGTTGTGAAGAACCTTGTCGTGACCATCCAGAGCCTAAAAAAGAAAGAGTACCTGTGCAATCCCCAGCTGATTGAGGAGCTCGTGCAGAAACTGGATGGACATTATCGAATACGTTGGGGCGAATATGCAGTCGACAACGATTGGGACTCTCCTACTCTCTCCAATTTCTCACAGTGGCTGGACAAGCTGTCTCGTTCAGCACAAGTTGTAGCTGGACCACCTGTCGTAGTGGAGGAGAAGAAAAAGAGTGCTTTGACCATCACAGCTGATACACAGCTGACTCCTGCATCGTGTTTGTTTTGCCTCAAGCCAAACCACAAGTTTGTTGACTGTCGCAAATTCCAGCAGAAGCCAGTCCATGTTCGAGCCAACTTTGTGAAGGAGAAACGACTTTGTTTCTCGTGCCTAAAAGGGGGACATTCCATCAGCAATTGCAATTCCAAAAAGGAATGTGGGATTGATGATTGCAAATATTATCATCATCAACTTTTACACAAGAAGAAGGATGACATTGAATACACTGGAGATGGGATTCCTTCACTCTGCACATCTTGTTCAGCAACTACCAGCGACGTTTTCCTCCGCATTGCTCCCATCACAATTGAGGGGCCAAATGGAAAATTGGAAGCCCATGCACTATTTGATGAGGGGGCAACTTGTTCACTTTTGGATGCCGATGTAGCAGAATCGCTGGGAATTACTGGAAAAAAGGAGGAGCTCACATTACAATGGACAAACGACGTCTCAGAAACCCACGCGGATTCTGAAATTGTGAGCTTAAGCATCTGCCCCTCCAACAAATGTGAAACTGTGAAGTTGAGCAATGTACGGACAGTTTGCAATCTCCAGCTTCCCACTCAATCCATGAATGTGGATGAATTGAAGAAAAAATATCCACATCTCCGGGGTCTTCCAGTAAGCTGTCAAAAAGAAGTTCGTCCTGTCCTATTACTTGGGGAGGATAACATCCACCTGACAATTGCTAGAGAAGTTAAGGAAGGACCTGTTGGAACTGCTCTGCTAGCTTCAAGAACCAAACTTGGTTGGGTGATCCACGGCTCCTGTCGTGTACATAAGAGGAAACAATTTTCTTTCACCATTGCAGCCAAGAAAAACAAAGTTGATGAGGATCTTCATGAGCTGGTGAAGCAATCCTTCAAGCTGGAGCAATATGGGACATCTTTACCCAAAGTTCCAGCCGCTATTGTAGATGAGAGAGCTTCCAAATTACTGGAGTCAACCTCTAAAAAATGTGGAGAAACACGGTGGGAAACTGGGCTACTGTGGGCCAAAGACAACGTCCACCTTCCTCCATCAAAGGGGATGGCAATGAGCAGACTGTCCTCAGTGGAGAGGAAAATGGAAAAGGATGAGGCTTATCGGGATTGGTACGTGAACCAGATCGATCACTACGTTGCAGCAGGATATTGCAGTGAAGTACCAAAAGAAGAACTTCAAGTGAAGAACCCGAAGGAGTTTTACCTTCCTCATTTTGCCGCAAGCAACCCCAATAAGCCTGGAAAGTTACGTCTGGTGTTTGATGCTGCCGCAAAAGTCAACGGAACCAGCCTCAATGATCATCTTCTCACTGGGCCTGATCTTCTCAACTCACTCCCTGGAATCCTGATGCGGTTTCGGAGGAGGATCATCGCATTTGGAGCTGATGTGAGGGAGATGTTTCATCAGGTGAACATTTCCAGCAAGGACAAGGTGGCTCAGCGATTTTTATGGAGAGGAGGAGATAGGACAAAGGAGGCAAAGGTGTTCGAAATGAACGTGATGATCCTTGGTGCAGCTTGTTCACCATGTTCAGCACAATTTGTAATGCGTAGAAATGCTGACGAGTTCGCGGAGGATTACCCGGAAGCAGCAGCAAGCATCCATGATTCCATGTACATGGATGATTTGGTGGATGGAGCAGATACGCCAGATGATGCTAAAAATCTCATCGCCTCCATTGACACAATACAAACTTCAGGAGGATTTCCTAGGTTAAAATGGATGAGCAACATTCCACAAGAAAGGAGAGCCTCAGCAGCCACCAAAATGGATATGAAGATTGAAGGAAGCGTTGGAAGGGTACTTGGTATGTATTGGGATCCCGCGGATGATGTGCTAACATTTAGGATAAATGAAAACATAATCTCTGGAGCCTCAACGCCAACCAAACGGGATGTTTTGAAACTCACAATGTCCCTATTTGACCCACTTGGCTTGATTGCAAATTACGTCATCAGAGTCAGGATCCTTCTACAGCAAATATGGTCATCGGAAATTGGATGGGATGAATTGCTTCCACCATCACTACTGGAAAAATGGAATGTTTGGCTTGCCGAGCTGAAGAATTTCTGTGACGCTAGTGAAATGGCGTATGCAGCAGTAGCATACATACTCATTCAGAAAGAGGAGGAAACTGAAGTTGCATTTGTTATTGGGAAAGCTAGAGTTGCACCACTGAAGCCACTTTCCATTCCAAGATTGGAGCTTCTTGCTGCAGTGATGGCTGTTCGACTTTCCACCACCATAAAAAAGGAAATCAAGATTAGCATCAACAGCACCACGTACTGGTCGGATTCCAGAAATGTTCTTTGCTGGATAAGATCAGATGCAAGAAAATATAAGCAATTTGTGGGCCATAGGATTGGCGAGATTTTGGAGAATTCAGAAGTGGAAGATTGGAAATGGGTTCCAGGAAAGCTCAACCCTGCCGATGAAGCAACAAGAGAACACGGATTTCCTGTTGCCAGTCCCGAATCGAGATGGCTGATTGGTCCAGAATTCCTCCAGCAAGGTTTGGAACAATGGCCTGAGGAAAATAGAATACAAACTATGCAGCAGCCTCCTGATGAGCTTGAAATGAAAGCAAATTTCATACAAACAATAGTGCTGGAACCCACAACCGGCAGATTCTCATCATACTGGAAGTGCGTAAGAACCTTCGCTAGGGTCATGAGGATTTGCTGGATCATGAAGATTGGAAGACAGAAACACACTCTTCCTCCATACATCACTACAAAGGAGCTAAAGGCAGCAGAAAGGGAGCTGTTGAAGATATCTAGAAAGCAGAGTTTCTTCAAAGAGTTGAATATTTTGAAAGCCGATAAAGCTATAACCAAATCCAATTTGGGCCCACTCTTGCCATTCCTGGATGAGGAGAATATTCTGCGTGTTGGAAGTCGTCTCGCCAATGCCCCTATTTTGGATTGGCAAAAGTATCCAGCAATTTTGGATGGAAATGATAAGTTCACCCAGCTGCTGTTGATGGAACGCCACATTCAGATGGGACATGGAAATCACGATGCTGTCGTGAGCTTGGAGCCAGAAGTTGGTAATTAGCTCCAGCTAATTACGAAGGGGAGTATGTTACAGAGAAATGGAGGGTTATTTTAAATATGCTTATATTTTACTGTTTTGAAAATGTTTTGTATTTGTATGGCTGGCAGAGAAAAGATATAGAATGTTCTAGCAATAATATTATGCGGGTGAGAAGCAGAGTTCATCGGAGGTCAATCGTCAGCGAGAAAAGAAAGCAGAGCAGAGGAAGAAAAAAGCAGTTCAGTTCATCAGTTTTACCGTCGAGTCATGAAAGATTTGACCAAGTGAGTGTTGTGAAAGTAGTTAGGGAATTTCTCTGTCGGCCAAAAACTATATGGAAATAAAGCAAGCAACGTTTTGTTAATTGTTTGTTAAATACTGCGTTATCGTCTCTGTTATTCCTAAAGTTAAGGATACGCCATTTAGGGCATTTTAGCATTGATAGCAGTGGAGCAAAGGCTCAAGCAAGATAGTTTAGGCAGCGTAACGGAGACTCTTTCTACATAATCAATACTCATCTCTTTTTTACAGCAAGGAAGTATATTTCTTTAAAGTGTCGCAGCAACCAAATATATTTATTAAAAGTTTCACAGCAACCAAATATATTCATTAAAAGTTTCACAGCAAGGAAATACATTTCTTTATAGTGTCGCAGCAACCAAATATATTTCGTAAAAGTTTCACAGCAAGGAAGTATATTTCTTTAAAGTGTCGCAGCAACCAAATATATTTATTAAAAGTTTCACAGCAACCAAATATATTTATTTAAAGTGTCGCAGCAAATAAATATATTCATTAAAAGTGTCGCAGCAACCAAATATATTTATTAAAAGTTTCACAGCAACCAAATATATTTATTAAAAGTGTCGCAGCAACCAAACATATTCATTAAAAGTTTCACAGCAAGGAAATACATTTCTTTAAAGTGTCGCAGCAACCAAATATATTTAGTAAAAGTTTCACAGCAAGGAAGTATATTTGTTTAAAGTGTCGCAGCAACCAAATATATTTATTAAAAGTTTCACAGCAACCAAATATATTCATTAAAAGTTTCACAGCAAGGAAATACATTTCTTTATAGTGTCGCAGCAACCAAATATATTTCGTAAAAGTTTCACAGCAAGGAAGTATATTTCTTTAAAGTGTCGCAGCAACCAAATATATTTATTAAAAGTTTCACAGCAACCAAATATATTTATTTAAAGTGTCGCAGCAAATAAATATATTCATTAAAAGTGTCGCAGCAACCAAATATATTTATTAAAAGTTTCACAGCAACCAAATATATTTATTAAACGTGTCGCAGCAACCAAACATATTCATTAAAAGTTTCACAGCAAGGAAATACATTTCTTTAAAGTGTCGCAGCAACCAAATATATTTAGTAAAAGTTTCACAGCAAGGAAGTATATTTGTTTAAAGTGTCGCAGCAACCAAATATATTTATTAAAAGTTTCACAGCAACCAAATATATTAATTAAAAGTGTCGCAGCAACCAAATATATTTATTTAAAGTGTCGCAGCAAATAAATATATTAATTAAAAGTGTCGCAGCAACCAAATATATTTATTTAAAGTGTCGCAGCAAATAAATATATTCATTAAAAGTGTCGCAGCAACCAAATATATTTATTAAAAGTTTCACAGCAACCAAATATATTTATTAAAAGTGTCGCAGCAACCAAACATATTCATTAAAAGTTTCACAGCAAGGAAATACATTTCTTTAAAGTGTCGCAGCAACCAAATATATTTAGTAAAAGTTTCACAGCAAGGAAGTATATTTGTTTAAAGTGTCGCAGCAACCAAATATATTTATTAAAAGTTTCACAGCAACCAAATATATTAATTAAAAGTGTCGCAGCAACCAAATATATTTATTTAAAGTGTCGCAGCAAATAAATATATTAATTAAAAGTGTCGCAGCAACCAAATATATTTATTTAAAGTGTCGCAGCAAATAAATATATTAATTAAAAGTGTCGCAGCAACCAAATATATTTATTTAAAGTGTCGCAGCAAATAAATATTTTCATTAAAAGTGTCACAGCAACCAAATATATGTATTAAAAGTGTCGCAGCAACCAAAGATATTCATTAAAAGTTTCACAGCAACCAAATATATTTATTTTAAGTGTCGCAGCAACGAAATATATTAATTAAAAGTGTCGCAGCAACCAAATATATTCATTAAAAGTGTCGCAGCAACCAAATATATTTATTTAAAGTGTCGCAGCAAATAAATATATTCATTAAAAGTGTCGCAGCAACCAAATATATTTATTTAAAGTGTCGCAGCAAATAAATATATTTATTAAAAGTTTCACAGCAACCAAATATATTTATTAAAAGTGTCGCAGCAACCAAACATATTCATTAAAAGTTTCACAGCAAGGAAATACATTTCTTTAAAGTGTCGCAGCAACCAAATATATTTAGTAAAAGTTTCACAGCAAGGAAGTATATTTCTTTAAAATGTCGCAGCAACCAAATATATTCATTAAAAGTTTCACAGCAACCAAATATATTCATTAAAAGTTTCACAGCAAGGAAATACATTTCTTTAAAGTGTCGCAGCAACCAAATATATTTAGTAAAAGTTTCACAGCAAGGAAGTATATTTCTTTAAAGTGTCGCAGCAACCAAATATATTTATTAAAAGTTTCACAGCAACCAAATATATTAATTAAAAGTGTCGCAGCAACCAAATATATTTATTTAAAGTGTCGCAGCAAATAAATATATTCATTAAAAGTGTCGCAGCAACCAAATATATTTATTTAAAGTGTCGCAGCAAATAAATATATTTATTAAAAGTTTCACAGCAACCAAATATATTTATTAAAAGTGTCGCAGCAACCAAACATATTCATTAAAAGTTTCACAGCAAGGAAATACATTTCTTTAAAGTGTCGCAGCCACCAAATATATTTAGTAAAAGTTTCACAGCAAGGAAGTATATTTCTTTAAAGTGTCGCAGCAACCAAATATATTTATTAAAAGTTTCACAGCAACCAAATATATTCATTAAAAGTTTCACAGCAAGGAAATACATTTCTTTAAAGTGTCGCAGCAACCAAATATATTTAGTAAAAGTTTCACAGCAAGGAAGTATATTTCTTTAAAGTGTCGCAGCAACCAAATATATTTATTAAAAGTTTCACAGCAACCAAATATTTTAATTAAAAGTGTCGCAGCAACCAAATATATTTATTTAAAGTGTCGCAGCAAATAAATATATTCATTAAAAGTGTCGCAGCAACCAAATATATTTATCTAAAGTGTCGCAGCAAATAAATATATTTATTAAAAGTTTCACAGCAACCAAATATATTTATTAAAAGTGTCGCAGCAACCAAACATATTCATTAAAAGTTTCACAGCAAGGAAATACATTTCTTTAAAGTGTCGCAGCAACCAAATATATTTATTTAAAGTGTCGCAGCAAATAAATATATTCATTAAAAGTGTCGCAGCAACCAAATATATTTATTTAAAGTGTCGCAGCAAATAAATATATTTATTAAAAGTTTCACAGCAACCAAATATATTTATTAAAAGTGTCGCAGCAACCAAACATATTCATTAAAAGTTTCACAGCAAGGAAGTATATTTCTTTAAAGTGTCGCAGCAACCAAATATATTTATTAAAAGTTTCACAGCAACCAAATATATTTATTTAAAGTGTCGCAGCAAATAAATATATTCATTAAAAGTGTCGCAGCAACCAAATATATTTATTAAAAGTTTCACAGCAACCAAATATATTTATTAAAAGTGTCGCAGCAACCAAACATATTCATTAAAAGTTTCACAGCAAGGAAATACATTTCTTTAAAGTGTCGCAGCAACCAAATATATTTAGTAAAAGTTTCACAGCAAGGAAGTATATTTGTTTAAAGTGTCGCAGCAACCAAATATATTTATTAAAAGTTTCACAGCAACCAAATATATTAATTAAAAGTGTCGCAGCAACCAAATATATTTATTTAAAGTGTCGCAGCAACCAAATATATTTATTAAAAGTTTCACAGCAACCAAATATATTAATTAAAAGTGTCGCAGCAACCAAATATATTTATTTAAAGTGTCGCAGCAAATAAATATATTAATTAAAAGTGTCGCAGCAACCAAATATATTTATTTAAAGTGTCGCAGCAAATAAATATATTAATTAAAAGTGTCGCAGCAACCAAATATATTTATTTAAAGTGTCGCAGCAAATAAATATATTCATTAAAAGTGTCACAGCAACCAAATATATGTATTAAAAGTGTCGCAGCAACCAAAGATATTCATTAAAAGTTTCACAGCAACCAAATATATTTATTTTAAGTGTCGCAGCAACGAAATATATTAATTAAAAGTGTCGCAGCAACCAAATATATTCATTAAAAGTGTCGCAGCAACCAAATATATTTATTTAAAGTGTCGCAGCAAATAAATATATTCATTAAAAGTGTCGCAGCAACCAAATATATTTATTTAAAGTGTCGCAGCAAATAAATATATTTATTAAAAGTTTCACAGCAACCAAATATATTTATTAAAAGTGTCGCAGCAACCAAATATATTTAGTAAAAGTTTCACAGCAAGGAAGTATATTTCTTTAAAATGTCGCAGCAACCAAATATATTTATTAAAAGTTTCACAGCAACCAAATATATTCATTAAAAGTTTCACAGCAAGGAAATACATTTCTTTAAAGTGTCGCAGCAACCAAATATATTTAGTAAAAGTTTCACAGCAAGGAAGTATATTTCTTTAAAGTGTCGCAGCAACCAAATATATTTATTAAAAGTTTCACAGCAACCAAATATATTAATTAAAAGTGTCGCAGCAACCAAATATATTTATTTAAAGTGTCGCAGCAAATAAATATATTCATTAAAAGTGTCGCAGCAACCAAATATATTTATTTAAAGTGTCGCAGCAAATAAATATATTTATTAAAAGTTTCACAGCAACCAAATATATTTATTAAAAGTGTCGCAGCAACCAAACATATTCATTAAAAGTTTCACAGCAAGGAAATACATTTCTTTAAAGTGTCGCAGCCACCAAATATATTTAGTAAAAGTTTCACAGCAAGGAAGTATATTTCTTTAAAGTGTCGCAGCAACCAAATATATTTATTAAAAGTTTCACAGCAACCAAATATATTCATTAAAAGTTTCACAGCAAGGAAATACATTTCTTTAAAGTGTCGCAGCAACCAAATATATTTAGTAAAAGTTTCACAGCAAGGAAGTATATTTCTTTAAAGTGTCGCAGCAACCAAATATATTTATTAAAAGTTTCACAGCAACCAAATATTTTAATTAAAAGTGTCGCAGCAACCAAATATATTTATTTAAAGTGTCGCAGCAAATAAATATATTCATTAAAAGTGTCGCAGCAACCAAATATATTTATCTAAAGTGTCGCAGCAAATAAATATATTTATTAAAAGTTTCACAGCAACCAAATATATTTATTAAAAGTGTCGCAGCAACCAAACATATTCATTAAAAGTTTCACAGCAAGGAAATACATTTCTTTAAAGTGTCGCAGCAACCAAATATATTTAGTAAAAGTTTCACAGCAAGGAAGTATATTTCTTTAAAGTGTCGCAGCAACCAAATATATTTATTAAAAGTTTCACAGCAACCAAATATATTCATTAAAAGTTTCACAGCAAGGAAATACATTTCTTTAAAGTGTCGCAGCAACCAAATATATTTAGTAAAAGTTTCACAGCAAGGAAGTATATTTCTTTAAAGTGTCGCAGCAACCAAATATATTTATTAAAAGTTTCACAGCAACCAAATATATTAATTAAAAGTGTCGCAGCAACCAAATATATTTATTTAAAGTGTCGCAGCAAATAAATATATTCATTAAAAGTGTCGCAGCAACCAAATATATTTATCTAAAGTGTCGCAGCAAATAAATATATTTATTAAAAGTTTCACAGCAACCAAATATATTTATTAAAAGTGTCGCAGCAACCAAACATATTCATTAAAAGTTTCACAGCAAGGAAATACATTTCTTTAAAGTGTCGCAGCAACCAAATATATTTAGTAAAAGTTTCACAGCAAGGAAGTATATTTCTTTAAAGTGTCGCAGCAAATAAATATATTTATTAAAAGTTTCACAGCAACCAAATATATTAATTAAAAGTGTCGCAGCAACCAAATATATTTATTTAAAGTGTCGCAGCAAATAAATATATTCATTAAAAGTGTCGCAGCAACCAAATATATTTATTTAAAGTGTCGCAGCAAATAAATATATTTATTAAAAGTGTCGCAGCAACCAAATATATTTATTTAAAGTGTCGCAGCAAATAAATATATTAATTAAAAGTGTCGCAGCAACCAAATATATTTATTTAAAGTGTCGCAGCAACCAAACATATTCAATAAAAGTTTCACAGCAAGGAAATACATTTCTTTAAAGTGTCGCAGCAACCAAATATATTTAGTAAAAGTTTCACAGCAAGGAAGTATGTTTTCTTTAAAGTGTCGCAGCAACCAAATATATTTATTAAAAGTTTCACAGCAACCAAATATATTAATTAAAAGTGTCGCAGCAACCAAATATATTTATTTAAAGTGTCGCAGCAAATAAATATATTTATTTAAAGTGTCGCAGCAAATAAATATATTCATTAAAAGTGTCGCAGCAACCAAATATATTTATTTAAAGTGTCGCAGCAAATAAATATATTTATTAAAAGTTTCACAGCAACCAAATATATTAATTAAAAGTGTCGCAGCAACCAAATATATTTATTTAAAGTGTCGCAGCAAATAAATATATTAATTAAAAGTGTCGCAGCAACCAAATATATTTATTTAAAGTGTCGCAGCAAATAAATATATTCATTAAAAGTGTCGCAGCAACCAAATATATTTATTTAAAGTGTCGCAGCAAATAAATATATTTATTAAAAGTTTCACAGCAACCAAATATATTTATTAAAAGCGTCGCAGCAACCAAATATATTCATTAAAAGTTTCACAGCAAGGAAATACATTTCTTTAAAGTGTCGCAGCAACCAAATATATTTAGTAAAAGTTTCACAGCAAGGAAGTATATTTCTTTAAAGTGTCGCAGCAACCAAATATATTTATTAAAAGTTTCACAGCAACCAAATATATTCATTAAAAGTTTCACAGCAAGGAAATACATTTCTTTAAAGGGTCGCAGCAACCAAATATATTTGTTAAAAGTGTCGCAGCAACCAAATATATTAATTTAAAGTGTCGCAGCAACCAAATATATTAATTTAAAGTGTCGCAGCAACCAAATATATTCATTAAAAGTTTCACAGCAACCAAATATATTTATTAAAAGTTTCACAGCAAGGAAATACATTTCTTTAAAGTGTCGCAGCAACCAAATATATTAATTTAAAGTGTCGCAGCAACCAAATATATTTGTTAAAAGTGTCGCAGCAACCAAATATATTTATTAAAAGTGTCGCAGCAACCAAATATATTCATTAAAAGTTTCACAGCAACCAAATATATTTATTAAAAGTTTCACAGCAAGGAAATACATTTCTTTAAAGTGTCGCAGCAACCAAATATATTCATTTAAAGTGTCGCAGCAACCAAATATATTCATTTAAAGTTTCACAGCAACCACATATATTTATTAAAAGTTTCACAGCAAGGAAATACATTTCTTTAAAGTGTCGCAGCAACCAAATATATTAATTTAAAGTATCGCAGCAACCAAATATATTCATTAAAAGTGTCGCAGCAAATAAATATATTTATTAAAAGTATCGCAGCAAATAAATATATTAATTAAAAGTGTCGCAGCAACCAAATATATTTATTTAAAGTGTCGCAGCAACCAAACATATTCAATAAAAGTTTCACAGCAAGGAAATACATTTCTTTAAAGTGTCGCAGCAACCAAATATATTTAGTAAAAGTTTCACAGCAAGGAAGTATGTTTTCTTTAAAGTGTCGCAGCAACCAAATATATTTATTAAAAGTTTCACAGCAACCAAATATATTAATTAAAAGTGTCGCAGCAACCAAATATATTTATTTAAAGTGTCGCAGCAAATAAATATATTTATTTAAAGTGTCGCAGCAAATAAATATATTCATTAAAAGTGTCGCAGCAACCAAATATATTTATTTAAAGTGTCGCAGCAAATAAATATATTTATTAAAAGTTTCACAGCAACCAAATATATTAATTAAAAGTGTCGCAGCAACCAAATATATTTATTTAAAGTGTCGCAGCAAATAAATATATTAATTAAAAGTGTCGCAGCAACCAAATATATTTATTTAAAGTGTCGCAGCAAATAAATATATTCATTAAAAGTGTCGCAGCAACCAAATATATTTATTTAAAGTGTCGCAGCAAATAAATATATTTATTAAAAGTTTCACAGCAACCAAATATATTTAGTAAAAGCGTCGCAGCAACCAAATATATTCATTAAAAGTTTCACAGCAAGGAAATACATTTCTTTAAAGTGTCGCAGCAACCAAATATATTTAGTAAAAGTTTCACAGCAAGGAAGTATATTTCTTTAAAGTGTCGCAGCAACCAAATATATTTATTAAAAGTTTCACAGCAACCAAATATATTCATTAAAAGTTTCACAGCAAGGAAATACATTTCTTTAAAGGGTCGCAGCAACCAAATATATTTGTTAAAAGTGTCGCAGCAACCAAATATATTAATTTAAAGTGTCGCAGCAACCAAATATATTAATTTAAAGTGTCGCAGCAACCAAATATATTCATTAAAAGTTTCACAGCAACCAAATATATTTATTAAAAGTTTCACAGCAAGGAAATACATTTCTTTAAAGTGTCGCAGCAACCAAATATATTAATTTAAAGTGTCGCAGCAACCAAATATATTTGTTAAAAGTGTCGCAGCAACCAAATATATTTATTAAAAGTGTCGCAGCAACCAAATATATTCATTAAAAGTTTCACAGCAACCAAATATATTTATTAAAAGTTTCACAGCAAGGAAATACATTTCTTTAAAGTGTCGCAGCAACCAAATATATTCATTTAAAGTGTCGCAGCAACCAAATATATTCATTTAAAGTTTCACAGCAACCACATATATTTATTAAAAGTTTCACAGCAAGGAAATACATTTCTTTAAAGTGTCGCAGCAACCAAATATATTAATTTAAAGTATCGCAGCAACCAAATATATTCATTAAAAGTGTCGCAGCAAATAAATATATTTATTAAAAGTATCGCAGCAAATAAATATATTTATCAAAAGTTTCACAGCAAATTAATATATTTATTAAAAGTGACGCAGCAATTAAATATATTTATCAAAAGTTTCACAGCAAGGAAATATATTTCTTTTAAGTGTCGCAGCTACCAAATTTATTTATTTAAAGTTTCACAGCAACCAAATATCTTCCTTAAAAGTGTCGCAGCAACCAAATATATTTATTAAAAGTGTCGCAGCAACCAAATATATTCATTAAAAGTTTCGCATCAACAAAATATATACATTAAAAGTGTCGCAGCAACCAAATATATTTATTAAAAGTATCGCAGCAAAGAAATATATTTATCAAAAGTTTCACAGCAAATTAATATATTTATTAAAAGTTTCACAGCAACCAAATATATTCATTAAAAGTTTCACAGCAAGGAAATATATTTATTAAGAATGTCGCAGCAACCAAATTTATTTATTTAAAGTTTCACAGCAACCAAATATCTTCATTAAAAGTGTCGCAGCAACCAAATATATGTATTAAAAGTGTCGCAGCAATCAAATATATTTATCAAAAGTTTCACAGCAAGGAAATATATTTATTTAAAGTGTCGCAGCAACCAAATATATTTATCAAATGTTTCACAGCAAATAAATATATTTATTAAGAATGTCGCAGCAACCAAATTTATTTATTTAAAGTTTCACAGCAACCAAATATCTTCATTAAAAGTGTCGCAGCAACCAAATATATGTATTAAAAGTGTCGCAGCAATCAAATATATTCATTAAAAGTTTCACAGCAAGGAAATACATTTCTTTGAAGTGTCGCAGCAACCAAATATATTTATTTAAAGTGTCGCAGCAACCAAATATATTTATTTAAAGTGTCACCGCAACCTAATATATTCATTAAAAGTGTCGCAGCAAATAAATATATTTATTAAGAGTGACGCAGAACCTAAATATATTTATTAAAAGTTTCACAGCAAGGAAATATATTTATTAAAAGTGTAGCAGCAACCAAATATATTTATTAAAAGTGTCGCAGCAAATAAATATATTTATCAAATGTTTCACAGCAAATAAATATATTTATTAAGAGTGACGCAGAACCTAAATATATGTATTAAAAGTTTCACAGCAAGGAAATATATTTATTAAAAGTGTCGCAGCAACCAAATATATTAATTTAAAGTGTCCTAGCAACCAAATATATTTATTTAAAGTGTCGCAGCAACCAAATATATTCATTAAAAGTGTCGCAGCAAATAAATATATTTATCAAAAGTTTCACAGCAAATAAATATATTTATTAAAAGTGACGCAGCAAATAAATATATTTATCAAAAGTTTCACAGCAAGGAAATATATTTCTTTAAAGTGTCGCAGCAACCAAATATATTCATTAAAAGTGTCGCAGCAAGGAAATATATTTATTAAAAGTGTAGCAGCAACCAAATATATTTATTAAGAGTGACGCAGAACCTAAATATATTTATTAAAAGTTTCACAGCAAGGAAATATATTTATTAAAAGTGTAGCAGCAACCAAATATATTTATTAAAAGTGTCGCAGCAAATAAATATATTTATCAAATGTTTCACAGAAAATAAATATATTTATTAAGAGTGACGCAGAACCTAAATATATTTATTAAAAGTTTCACAGCAAGGAAATATATTTATTAAAAGTGTAGCAGCAACCAAATATATTTATTAAAAGTGTCGCAGCAAATAAATATATTTATCAAATGTTTCACAGCAAATAAATATATTTATTAAGAGTGACGCAAAACCTAAATATATTTATTAAAAGTTTCACAGCAAGGAAATATATTTATTAAAAGTGTAGCAGCAACCAAATATATTTATTAAAAGTTTCACAGCAACCAAATATATTTATTAAAAGTTTCACAGCAAGGAAATACATTTCTTTAAAGTGTCGCAGCAACCAAATATATTAATTTAAAGTGTCCTAGCAACCAAATATATTTATTTAAAGTGTCGCAGCAACCAAATATATTCATTAAAAGTGTCGCAGCAAATAAATATATTTATCAAAAGTTTCACAGCAAATAAATATATTTATTAAACGTGACGCAGCAAATAAATATATTTATCAAAAGTTTCACAGCAAGGAAATATATTTCTTTAAAGTGTCGCAGCAACCAAATTTATTTATTTAAAGTTTCACAGCAAGGAAATATATTTCTTTAAAGTGTCGCAGCAACCAAATTTATTTATTTAAAGTTTCACAGCAACCAAATATATTTATTAAAAGTGTCACAGCAACCAAATATATTACTTTAATGTGTCGCAGCAACCAAATATATTTATTTAAAGTTTCACAGCAACCAAATACATTTATTAAAAGTGTCGCAGCAATCAAATATATTTATTAAAAGTGTCGCAGCAAATAAATATATTTATCAAATGTTTCACAGCAAATAAATATATTTATTAAGAGTGACGCAGCAACTAAATATATTTATTAAAAGTTTCACAGCAAGGAAATATATTCATTAAAAGTCGCAGCAAATAAATATATTTATTAAAAGTGTCGCAGCAAATAAATATATTAATTAAAAGTGTCGCAGCAACCAAATATATTCATTAAAAGTTTCACAGCAACCAAATATATTAATTAAAAGTGTCACAGCAACCAAATATATTCATTAAAAGTTTCACAGCAACCAAACATATTTATTAAAAGTTTCACAGCAAATAAATATGTTACTTAAAAGTGTTGCAGCAAATAAATATATTTATTAAAAGTGTCGCAGCAAATAAATACATTCATTAAAATTGTCACAGCAAATGAATATATTAATTAAAAGTGTCGCAGCAACCAAATATATTCATTAAAAGTTTCACAGCAACCAAATATATTAATTAAAAGTGCCACAGCAACCAAATATATTCATTAAAAGTTTCACCGCAACCAAACATATTTATTAAAAGTTTCACAGCAAATAACCATGTTACTTAAAAGTGTTGCAGCAAATAAATATATTTATTAAGAGTGTCGCAGCAAATAAATACATTCATTAAAAGTGTCACAGCAAATGAATATATTAATTAAAAGTGTCGCAGCAAATAAATATATTTATCAAAAGTTTCACAGCAACCAAATATATTAATTAAAAGTGTTGCAGCAACCAAATATATTCATTAAAAGTTTCACAGCAACCAAATATATTAATTAAAAGTGTCACAGCAACCAAACATATTTATTAAAAGTTTAACAGCAAGGAAATATATTCATTAAAAGTGTCGCAGCAAATAAATATATTTATTAAAAGTGTCGCAGCAAATAAATATATTCATTAAAAGTTTCACAGCAACCAAATATATTAATTAAAAGTGTCACAGCAAATAAATATATTTATTAAAAGTGTCGCAGCAAATAAATATATTTATCAAATGTTTCACAGCAAATAAATATATGTATTAAAAGTGACGCAGCAAATAAATATATTTATTAAAAGTTTCACAGCAAGGAAATATATTCATTAAAAGTGTCGCAGCAAATAAATATATTTATTAAAAATGTCGCAGCAAATAAATATATTTATCAAAAGTTTCACAGCAACCAAATATATTAATTAAAAGTGTCGCAGCAACCAAATATATTAATTTAAAGTGTCGCAGCCACCAAATATATTGATTTAAAGTGTCGCAGCAACCAAATATATTCATTAAAAGTGTCGCAGCAAACAAATATATTAATTTAAAGTGTCGCAGCAATCAAATATATTTATTTAAAGTGTCGCAGCAACCAAATATATTAATTTAAAGTGTCGCAGCCACCAAATATATTGATTTAAAGTGTCGCAGCAACCAAATATATTCATTAAAAGTGTCGCAGCAAACAAATATATTAATTTAAAGTGTCGCAGCAATCAAATACATTCATTAAAAGTTTCACAGCAACCGAATATATTCATTAAAAGTGTCGCAGCAACCAAATATATTTATTAAAAGTTTCACAGCAAATAAATATGCAACTTAAAAGTGTCGCAGCAAATAAATATATTTATTAAAAGTGTCGCAGCAAATAAATACATTCATTAAAAGGGTCACAGCAAATAAATACATTCATTAAAAGTGTCACAGCAAATGAATATATTTATTAAAAGTTTCACAGCAACCGAATATATTAATTAAAAGTGTCGCAGCAACCAAATATATTTATTTAAAGTGTCGCAGCAACCAAATATATTCATTAAAAGTTTCACAGCAAATAAATATGCAACTTAAAAGTGTCGCAGCAAATAAATATATTTATTAAAAGTGTCGCAGCAAATAAATACATTCATTAAAAGTGTCACAGCAAATAAATACATTCATTAAAAGTGTCGCAGCAAATGAATATATTTATTAAAAGTTTAACAGCAACCGAATATATTCATTAAAAGTGTCGCAGCAACCAAATATATTAATTTAAAGTGTCGCAGCGACCAAATATATTTATTTAAAGTGTCGCAGCAATCAAATATATTTATTTAAAGTGTCGCAGCAACCAAATATATTCATTAAAAGTGTCGCAGCCACCAAATATATTGATTTAAAGTGTCGCAGCAACCAAATATATTCATTAAAAGTGTCGCAGCAAATAAATATATTTATTAAAAGTGTCGCAGCAAATAAATATATTCATTAAAAGTGTCGCAGCAACCAAATATATTCATTAAAATTTTCACAGCAACCGAATATATTCATCAAAAGTGTCGCAGCAACCAAATATATTTATTAAAAGTTTCACAGCAAATAAATATGCAACTTAAAAGTGTCGCAGCAAATAAATATATTTATTAAAAGTGTCGCAGCAAATAAATACATTCATTAAAAGTGTCACAGCAAATAAATACATTCATTAAAAGTGTCACAGCAAATGAATATATTTATTAAAAGTTTAACAGCAACCGAATATATTCATTAAAAGTGTCGCAGCAACCAAATATATTAATTAAAAGTGTCACAGCAACCAAATATATTCATTAAAAGTTTCACCGCAACCAAACATATTTATTAAAAGTTTCACAGCAAATAAACATGTTACTTAAAAGTGTTGCAGCAAATAAATATATTTATTAAGAGTGTCGCAGCAAATAAATACATTCATTAAAAGTGTCACAGCAAATGAATATATTAATTAAAAGTGTCGCAGCAAATAAATATATTTATCAAAAGTTTCACAGCAACCAAATATATTAATTAAAAGTGTTGCAGCAACCAAATATATTCATTAAAAGTTTCACAGCAACCAAATATATTAATTAAAAGTGTCACAGCAACCAAACATATTTATTAAAAGTTTAACAGCAAGGAAATATATTCATTAAAAGTGTCGCAGCAAATAAATATATTTATTTAAAGTGTCGCAGCAACCAAATATATTCATTAAAAGTGTCGCAGCCACCAAATATATTGATTTAAAGTGTCGCAGCAACCAAATATATTCATTAAAAGTGTCGCAGCAAATAAATATATTTATTAAAAGTGTCGCAGCAAATAAATATATTCATTAAAAGTGTCGCAGCAACCAACTATATTCATTAAAATTTTCACAGCAACCGAATATATTCATCAAAAGTGTCGCAGCAACCAAATATATTTATTAAAAGTTTCACAGCAAATAAATATGCAACTTAAAAGTGTCGCAGCAAATAAATATATTTATTAAAAGTGTCACAGCAAATAAATACATTCATTAAAAGTGTCGCAGCAAATGAATATATTTATTAAAAGTTTAACAGCAACCGAATATATTCATTAAAAGTGTCGCAGCAACCAAATATATTAATTTAAAGTGTCGCAGCGACCAAATATATTTATTTAAAGTGTCGCAGCAATCAAATATATTTATTTAAAGTGTCGCAGCAACCAAATATATTCATTAAAAGTGTCGCAGCCACCAAATATATTGATTTAAAGTGTCGCAGCAACCAAATATATTCATTAAAAGTGTCGCAGCAAATAAATATATTTATTAAAAGTGTCGCAGCAAATAAATATATTCATTAAAAGTGTCGCAGCAACCAAATATATTCATTAAAATTTTCACAGCAACCGAATATATTCATCAAAAGTGTCGCAGCAACCAAATATATTTATTAAAAGTTTCACAGCAAATAAATATGCAACTTAAAAGTGTCGCAGCAAATAAATATATTTATTAAAAGTGTCGCAGCAAATAAATACATTCATTAAAAGTGTCACAGCAAATAAATACATTCATTAAAAGTGTCACAGCAAATGAATATATTTATTAAAAGTTTAACAGCAACCGAATATATTCATTAAAAGTGTCGCAGCAACCAAATATATTAATTAAAAGTGTCACAGCAACCAAATATATTCATTAAAAGTTTCACCGCAACCAAACATATTTATTAAAAGTTTCACAGCAAATAAACATGTTACTTAAAAGTGTTGCAGCAAATAAATATATTTATTAAGAGTGTCGCAGCAAATAAATACATTCATTAAAAGTGTCACAGCAAATGAATATATTAATTAAAAGTGTTGCAGCAACCAAATATATTCATTAAAAGTTTCACAGCAACCAAATATATTAATTAAAAGTGTCACAGCAACCAAACATATTTATTAAAAGTTTAACAGCAAGGAAATATATTCATTAAAAGTGTCGCAGCAAATAAATATATTTATTAAAAGTGTCGCAGCAAATAAATATATTCATTAAAAGTTTCACAGCAACCAAATATATTAATTAAAAGTGTCACAGCAACCAAAATATTCATTAAAAGTTTCACAGCAACCAAATATATTTATTTAAAGTGTCGCAGCAACCAAATATATTTATTTAAAGTGTCGCCGCAACCAAATATATTCATTAAAAGTGTCGCAGCAAATAAATATATTTATTTAAAGTGTCGCAGCAAATAAATATATTTATCAAATGTTTCACAGCAAATATATATATGTATTAAAAGTGACGCAGCAAATAAATATATTTATTAAAAGTTTCACAGCAAGGAAATATATTCATTAAAAGTGTCGCAGCAAATAAATATATTTATTAAAAATGTCGCAGCAAATAAATATATTTATCAAAAGTTTCACAGCAACCAAATATATTAATTAAAAGTGTCGCAGCAACCAAATATATTAATTTTAAGTGTCGCAGCCACCAAATATATTGATTTAAAGTGTCGCAGCAACCAAATATATTCATTAAAAGTGTCGCAGCAAACAAATATATTAATTTAAAGTGTCGCAGCAATCAAATATATTTATTTAAAGTGTCGCAGCAACCAAATATATTCATTAAAAGTGTCGCAGCAAACAAATGTATTAATTTAAAGTGTCGCAGCAACCAAATATATTTATTAAAAGTGTCGCAGCAACCAAAAATATTTATTAAAAGTGTCGCAGCAACCAAATATATTCATTAAAAGTTTCACAGCAACCAAATATATTTATTAAAAGTGTCGCAGCAACCAAATATATTTATTAAAAGTGTCGCAGCAACCAAATATATTCATTAAAAGTGTCGCAGCAAACAAATATATTTATTAAAAGTGTCGCAGCAACCAAAAATATTTATTAAAAGTGTCGCAGCAACCAAATATATTCATTAAAAGTTTCACAGCAACCAAATATATTTATTTAAAGTGTCGCAGTAAATAAATATATTTATTTTAAGTGTCCCAGCAACCAAAAATATTTATTAAAAGCGTTGCAGCAACCAAATATATTTGTTAAAAGTGTCGCAGCAACCAAATATATTTATTAAAAGTTTCACAGCAAGGAAATACATTTCTTTAAAGTGTCGCAGCAACCAAATATATTAATTTAAAGTGTCGCAGCAACCAAATATATTCATTAAAAGTGTCGCAGCAAATAAATATATTTATTAAAAGTGACGCAGCAATTAAATATATTTATCAAAGTTTCACAGCAAGGAAATATGTTTCTTTAAAGTGTCGCAGCAACCAAATATATTTAGTAAAAGTTTCACCGCAACCAAATATATTCATTAAAAGTTTCACATCAACCAAATATATTTCTTTAAAGTGTCGCAGCAACCAAATATATTTAGTAAAAGTTTCACAGCAACCAAATATATTCATTTAAAGTTTCACATCAACCAAATATATTTAGTAAAAGTTTCACAGCAAGGAAGTATATTTCTTTAAAGTGTCGCAGCAACCAAATATATTTATTTAAAGTGTCACCGCAACCAAATGTATTCATTAAAAGTGTCGCAGCAAATAAATATATTTATCAAATGTTTCACAGCAAATAAATATATTTATTAAGAGTGACGCAGCAACTTAATATATTTATTAAAAGTTTCACAGCAAGGAAATATATTTATTAAAAGTGTAGCAGCAACCAAATATATTTATTAAAAGTGTCGCAGCAACCAAATATATTTATTAAAAGTGTCGCAGCAACCAAATATATTAATTTAAAGTGTCGCAGCAACCAAATATATTTATTAAAAGTACCGCAGCAACCAAATATATTCATTAAAAGTGTCGCAGCAAATAAATATATTTATCAAATGTTTCACAGCAAATAAATATATTTATTAAGAGTGACGCAGCAACTAAATATATTTAGTAAAAGTTTCACAGCAACCAAATATATTCATTTAAAGTTTCACATCAACCAAATATATTTAGTAAAAGTTTCACAGCAAGGAAGTATATTTCTTTAAAGTGTCGCAGCAACCAAATATATTTATTTAAAGTGTCGCAGCAAATAAATATATTTATCAAATGTTTCACAGCAAATAAATATATTTATTAAGAGTGACGCAGCAACTAAATATATTTAGTAAAAGTTTCACAGCAACCAAATATATTCATTTAAAGTTTCACATCAACCAAATATATTTAGTAAAAGTTTCACAGCAAGGAAGTATATTTCTTTAAAGTGTCGCAGCAACCAAATATATTTATTTAAAGTGTCACCGCAAAAAAATATATTCATTAAAAGTGTCGCAGCAAATAAATATATTTATTAAAAGTGTCGCAGCAAATAAATATATTTATTTTAAGTGTCGCAGCAACCAAAAATATTTATTAAAAGTGTCGCAGCAACCAAATATATTTATCAAAAGTTTCACAGCAAATAAATATATTTATTAAAAGTGACGCAGCAATTAAATATATTTATCAAAGTTTCACAGCAAGGAAATATGTTTCTTTTAAGATTCGCAGCAACCAAATTTATTTATTTAAAGTTTCACAGCAACCAAATATCTTCATTAAAGTGTCGCAGCAAATAAATATATTTATTAAAAGTGTCGCAGCAAATAAATATATTCATTAAAAGTTTCGCAGCAAGGAAATACATTTCTTTAAAGTGTCGCAGCAACCAAATATATTTAGTAAAAGTTTCACCGCAACCAAATATATTCATTAAAAGTTTCACATCAACCAAATATATTTCTTTAAAGTGTCGCAGCAACCAAATATATTTAGTAAAAGTTTCACAGCAACCAAATATATTCATTTAAAGTTTCACATCAACCAAATATATTTAGTAAAAGTTTCACAGCAAGGAAGTATATTTCTTTAAAGTGTCGCAGCAACCAAATATATTTATTTAAAGTGTCACCGCAACCAAATATATTCATTAAAAGTGTCGCAGCAAATAAATATATTTATCAAATGTTTCACAGCAAATAAATATATTTATTAAGAGTGACGCAGCAACTAAATATATTTATTAAAAGTTTCACAGCAAGGAAATATATTTATTAAAAGTGTAGCAGCAACCAAATATATTTATTAAAAGTGTCGCAGCAACCAAATATATTTATTAAAAGTGTCGCAGCAACCAAATATATTAATTTAAAGTGTCGCAGCAACCAAATATATTTATTAAAAGTACCGCAGCAACCAAATATATTCATTAAAAGTGTCGCAGCAAATAAATATATTTATCAAATGTTTCACAGCAAATAAATATATTTATTAAGAGTGACGCAGCAACTAAATATATTTAGTAAAAGTTTCACAGCAACCAAATATATTCATTTAAAGTTTCACATCAACCAAATATATTTAGTAAAAGTTTCACAGCAAGGAAGTATATTTCTTTAAAGTGTCGCAGCAACCAAATATATTTATTTAAAGTGTCACCGCAAAAAAATATATTCATTAAAAGTGTCGCAGCAAATAAATATATTTATTAAAAGTGTCGCAGCAAATAAATATATTTATTTTAAGTGTCGCAGCAACCAAAAATATTTATTAAAAGTGTCGCAGCAACCAAATATATTTATCAAAAGTTTCACAGCAAATAAATATATTTATTAAAAGTGATGCAGCAAATAAATATATTTATCAAAAGTTTCACAGCAAATAAATATATTTATTAAAAGTGACGCAGCAACTAAATATATTTATTAAAAGTTTCACAGCAAGGAAATATATTTATTAAAAGTGTAGCAGCAACAAAATATATTTATTAAAAGTGTCGCAGCAACCAAAAATATTTATTAAAAGTGTCGCAGCAACCAAATATATTCATTAAAAGTTTCACAGCAAATAAATATATTCATTAAAAGTTTCGCAGCAAGGAAATATATTTATTTTAAGTGTCGCAGCAACCAAATATATTTATTAAAAGTGTCGCAGCAACCAAATATATTTATTAAAAGTGTCGCAGCAACCAAATATATTTATTAAAAGTGTCGCAGCAACCAAATATATTTATTAAAAGTGTCGCAGCAACCAAATATATTTATTAAAAGTGTCGCAGCAACCAAATATATTAATTTAAAGTTTCACAGCAAATAAATATATTTATTAAAAGTGATGCAGCAAATAAATATATTTATCAAAAGTTTCACAGCAAATAAATATATTTATTAAAAGTGACGCAGCAACTAAATATATTTATTAAAAGTTTCACAGCAAGGAAATATATTTATTAAAAGTGTAGCAGCAACAAAATATATTTATTAAAAGTGTCGCAGCAACCAAAAATATTTATTAAAAGTGTCGCAGCAACCAAATATATTCATTAAAAGTTTCACAGCAACCAAATATATTTATTAAAAGTGTCGCAGCAAATAAATATATTTATTTTAAGTGTCGCAGCAACCAAATATATTTATTAAAAGTGTCGCAGCAACCAAATATATTTATTAAAAGTGTCGCAGCAACCAAATATATTTATTAAAAGTGTCGCAGCAACCAAATATATTTATTAAAAGTGTCGCAGCAACCAAATATATTTATTAAAAGTGTCGCAGCAACCAAATATATTAATTTAAAGTGTCGCAGCAACCAAATATATTTATTAAAAGTGTCGCAGCAACCAAAAATATTTATTAAAAGTGTCGCAGCAACCAAATATATTCATTAAAAGTTTCACAGCAACCAAATATATTTATTAAAAGTGTCGCAGCAAATAAATATATTTATTTTAAGTGTCGCAGCAACCAAAAATATTTATTAAAAGTGTCGCAGCAACCAAATATATTTGTTAAAAGTGTCGCAGCAACCAAATATATTTATTAAAAGTTTCACAGCAAGGAAATACATTTCTTTAAAGTGTCGCAGCAACCAAATATATTAATTTAAAGTGTCGCAGCAACCAAATATATTCATTAAAAGTGTCGCAGCAAATAAATATATTTATTAAAAGTGACGCAGCAATTAAATATATTTATCAAAGTTTCACAGCAAGGAAATATGTTTCTTTTAAGATTCGCAGCAACCAAATTTATTTATTTAAAGTTTCACAGCAACCAAATATCTTCATTAAAGTGTCGCAGCAAATAAATATATTTATTAAAAGTGTCGCAGCAAATAAATATATTCATTAAAAGTTTCGCAGCAAGGAAATACATTTCTTTAAAGTGTCGCAGCAACCAAATATATTTAGTAAAAGTTTCACCGCAACCAAATATATTCATTTAAAGTTTCACATCAACCAAATATATTTAGTAAAAGTTTCACAGCAAGGAAGTATATTTCTTTAAAGTGTCGCAGCAACCAAATATATTTAGTAAAAGTTTCACAGCAACCAAATATATTCATTTAAAGTTTCACATCAACCAAATATATTTAGTAAAAGTTTCACAGCAAGGAAGTATATTTCTTTAAAGTGTCGCAGCAACCAAATATATTTATTTAAAGTGTCACCGCAACCAAATATATTCATTAAAAGTGTCGCAGCAAATAAATATATTTATCAAATGTTTCACAGCAAATAAATATATTTATTAAGAGTGACGCAGCAACTAAATATATTTATTAAAAGTTTCACAGCAAGGAAATATATTTATTAAAAGTGTAGCAGCAACCAAATATATTTATTAAAAGTGTCGCAGCAACCAAATATATTTATTAAAAGTGTCGCAGCAACCAAATATATTAATTTAAAGTGTCGCAGCAACCAAATATATTTATTAAAAGTATCGCAGCAACCAAATATATTCATTAAAAGTTTCGCATCAACAAAATATGTGCATTAAAAGTGTCGCAGCAACCAAATATATTCATTAAAAGTGTCGCAGCAAATAAATATATTTATTAAAAGTGTCGCAGCAAATAAATATATTTATCAAAAGTTTCACAGCAAACAAATATATTTATTAAAAGTGACGCAGCAATTAAATATATTTATCAAAAGTTTCACAGCAAGGAAATATATTTCTTTTAAGTGTTGCAGCAACCAAATTTATTTATTTAAAGTTTCACAGCAACCAAATATCTTCATTAAAAGTGTCGCAGCAACCAAATATATTCATTAAAAGTTTCACAGCAAGGAAATACATTTCTTTAAAGTTTCACAGCAACCAAATATCTTCATTAAAAGTGTCGCAGCAACCAAATATATTCATTAAAAGTTTCACAGCAAGGAAATACATTTCTTTAAAGTGTCGCAGCAACCAAATATATTTATCAAAAGTTTCACATCAACCAAATATATTTAGTAAAAGTTTCACAGCAAGGAAGTATATTTCTTTAAAGTGTCGCAGCAACCAAATATATTTATTTAAAGTGTCACCGCAAAAAAATATATTCATTAAAAGTGTCGCAGCAAATAAATATATTTATTAAAAGTGTCGCAGCAAATAAATATATTTATTTTAAGTGTCGCAGCAACCAAAAATATTTATTAAAAGTGTCGCAGCAACCAAATATATTTATCAAAAGTTTCACAGCAAATAAATATATTTATTAAAAGTGATGCAGCAAATAAATATATTTATCAAAAGTTTCACAGCAAATAAATATATTTATTAAAAGTGACGCAGCAACTAAATATATTTATTAAAAGTTTCACAGCAAGGAAATATATTTATTAAAAGTGTAGCAGCAACAAAATATATTTATTAAAAGTGTCGCAGCAACCAAAAATATTTATTAAAAGTGTCGCAGCAACCAAATATATTCATTAAAAGTTTCACAGCAACCAAATATATTTATTAAAAGTGTCGCAGCAAATAAATATATTTATTTTAAGTGTCGCAGCAACCAAATATATTTATTAAAAGTGTCGCAGCAACCAAATATATTTATTAAAAGTGTCGCAGCAACCAAATATATTTATTAAAAGTGTCGCAGCAACCAAATATATTTATTAAAAGTGTCGCAGCAACCAAATATATTAATTTAAAGTGTCGCAGCAACCAAATATATTTATTAAAAGTGTCGCAGCAACCAAAAATATTTATTAAAAGTGTCGCAGCAACCAAATATATTCATTAAAAGTTTCACAGCAACCAAATATATTTAATAAAAGTGTCGCAGCAAATAAATATATTTATTTTAAGTGTCGCAGCAACCAAAAATATTTATTAAAAGTGTCGCAGCAACCAAATATATTTGTTAAAAGTGTCGCAGCAACCAAATATATTTATTAAAAGTTTCACAGCAAGGAAATACATTTCTTTAAAGTGTCGCAGCAACCAAATATATTAATTTAAAGTGTCGCAGCAACCAAATATATTCATTAAAAGTGTCGCAGCAAATAAATATATTTATTAAAAGTGACGCAGCAATTAAATATATTTATCAAAGTTTCACAGCAAGGAAATATGTTTCTTTTAAGATTCGCAGCAACCAAATTTATTTATTTAAAGTTTCACAGCAACCAAATATCTTCATTAAAGTGTCGCAGCAAATAAATATATTTATTAAAAGTGTCGCAGCAAATAAATATATTCATTAAAAGTTTCGCAGCAAGGAAATACATTTCTTTAAAGTGTCGCAGCAACCAAATATATTTAGTAAAAGTTTCAACGCAACCAAATATATTCATTAAAAGTTTCACATCAACCAAATATATTTCTTTAAAGTGTCGCAGCAACCAAATATATTTAGTAAAAGTTTCACAGCAACCAAATATATTCATTTAAAGTTTCACATCAACCAAATATATTTAGTAAAAGTTTCACAGCAAGGAAGTATATTTCTTTAAAGTGTCGCAGCAACCAAATATATTTATTTAAAGTGTCACCGCAACCAAATATATTCATTAAAAGTGTCGCAGCAAATAAATATATTTATCAAATGTTTCACAGCAAATAAATATATTTATTAAGAGTGACGCAGCAACTAAATATATTTATTAAAAGTTTCACAGCAAGGAAATATATTTATTAAAAGTGTAGCAGCAACCAAATATATTTATTAAAAGTGTCGCAGCAACCAAATATATTTATTAAAAGTGTCGCAGCAACCAAATATATTAATTTAAAGTGTCGCAGCAACCAAATATATTTATTAAAAGTATCGCAGCAACCAAATATATTCATTAAAAGTTTCGCATCAACAAAATATGTGCATTAAAAGTGTCGCAGCAACCAAATATATTCATTAAAAGTGTCGCAGCAAATAAATATATTTATTAAAAGTGTCGCAGCAAATAAATATATTTATCAAAAGTTTCACAGCAAACAAATAGATTTATTAAAAGTGACGCAGCAATTAAATATATTTATCAAAAGTTTCACAGCAAGGAAATATATTTCTTTTAAGTGTTGCAGCAACCAAATTTATTTATTTAAAGTTTCACAGCAACCAAATATCTTCATTAAAAGTTTCACAGCAAGGAAATACATTTCTTTAAAGTTTCACAGCAACCAAATATCTTCATTAAAAGTGTCGCAGCAACCAAATATATTCATTAAAAGTTTCACAGCAAGGAAATACATTTCTTTAAAGTGTCGCAGCAACCAAATATATTTAGTAAAAGTTTCACAGCAACCAAATATATTCATTAAAAGTTTCACATCAACCAAATATATTTCTTTAAAGTGTCGCAGCAACCAAATATATTTAGTAAAAGTTTCACAGCAAGGAAGTATATTTCTTTAAAGTGTCGCAGCAACCAAATATATTTATTTAAAGTGTCACCGCAACCAAATATATTCATTAAAAGTGTCGCAGCAAATAAATATATTTATTAAAAGTGTCGCAGCAAATAAATATATTTATCAAATGTTTCACAGCAAATAAATATATTTATTAAGAGTGACGCAGCAACTAAATATATTTATTAAAAGTTTCACAGCAACCAAATATCTTCATTAAAGTGTCGCAGCAAATAAATATATTTATTAAAAGTGTCGCAGCAAATAAATATATTCATTAAAAGTTTCGCAGCAAGGAAATACATTTCTTTAAAGTGTCGCAGCAACCAAATATATTTAGTAAAAGTTTCACCGCAACCAAATATATTCATTAAAAGTTTCACATCAACCAAATATATTTCTTTAAAGTGTCGCAGCAACCAAATATATTTAGTAAAAGTTTCACAGCAACCAAATATATTCATTTAAAGTTTCACATCAACCAAATATATTTAGTAAAAGTTTCACAGCAAGGAAGTATATTTCTTTAAAGTGTCGCAGCAACCAAATATATTTATTTAAAGTGTCACCGCAACCAAATATATTCATTAAAAGTGTCGCAGCAAATAAATATATTTATCAAATGTTTCACAGCAAATAAATATATTTATTAAGAGTGACGCAGCAACTAAATATATTTATTAAAAGTTTCACAGCAAGGAAATGTATTTATTGAAAGTGTAGCAGCAACCAAATATATTTATTAAAAGTGTCGCAGCAACCAAATATATTTATTAAAAGTGTCGCAGCAACCAAATATATTAATTTAAAGTGTCGCAGCAACCAAATATATTTATTAAAAGTATCGCAGCAACCAAATATATTCATTAAAAGTTTCGCATCAACAAAATATGTGCATTAAAAGTGTCGCAGCAACCAAATATATTCATTAAAAGTGTCGCAGCAAATAAATATATTTATTAAAAGTGTCGCAGCAAATAAATATATTTATCAAAAGTTTCACAGCAAACAAATATATTTATTAAAAGTGACGCAGCAATTAAATATATTTATCAAAAGTTTCACAGCAAGGAAATATATTTCTTTTAAGTGTTGCAGCAACCAAATTTATTTATTTAAAGTTTCACAGCAACCAAATATCTTCATTAAAAGTGTCGCAGCAACCAAATATATTCATTAAAAGTTTCACAGCAAGGAAATACATTTCTTTAAAGTGTCGCAGCAACCAAATGTATTTAGTAAAAGTTTCACAGCAACCAAATATATTCATTAAAAGTTTCACATCAACCAAATATATTTCTTTAAAGTGTCGCAGCAACCAAATATATTTAGTAAAAGTTTCACAGCAACCAAATATATTCATTAAAAGTTTCACATCAACCAAATATATTCATTAAAAGTTTCACATCAACCAAATATATTTCTTTAAAGTGTCGCAGCAACCAAATATATTTAGTAAAAGTTTCACAGCAAGGAAGTATATTTCTTTAAAGTGTCGCAGCAACCAAATATATTTATTTAAAGTGTCACCGCAACCAAATATATTCATTAAAAGTGTCGCAGCAAATAAATATATTTATTAAAAGTGTCGCAGCAAATAAATATATTTATCAAATGTTTCACAGCAAATAAATATATTTATTAAGAGTGACGCAGCAACTAAATATATTTATTAAAAGTTTCACAGCAAGGAAATATATTTATTAAAAGTGTAGCAGCAACCAAATATATTTATTAAAAGTGTCGCAGCAACCAAATATATTTATTAAAAGTGTCGCAGCAACCAAATATATTTATTAAAAGTGTCGCAGCAACCAAATATATTAATTAAAAGTATCGCAGCAACCAAATATATTCATTAAAAGTGTCGCAGCAAATAAATATATTTATTAAAAGTGTCGCAGCAAATAAATATATTTATCAAAAGTTTCACAGCAAATAAATATATTTATTAAAAGTTTCACAGCAAGGAAATATATTTATTTAAAGTGTCGCAGCAACCAAATATATTTATCAAATGTTTCACAGCAAATAAATATATTTATTAAAAGTGACGCAGCAATTAAATATATTTATCAAAAGTTTCACAGCAAGGAAATATATTTCTTTTAAGTGTTGCAGCAACCAAATTTATTTATTTAAAGTTTCACAGCAACCAAATATCTTCATTAAAAGTGTCGCAGCAACCAAATATATTCATTAAAAGTTTCACAGCAAGGAAATACATTTCTTTAAAGTGTCGCAGCAACCAAATGTATTTAGTAAAAGTTTCACAGCAACCAAATATATTCATTAAAAGTTTCACATCAACCAAATATATTTCTTTAAAGTGTCGCAGCAACCAAATATATTTAGTAAAAGTTTCACAGCAACCAAATATATTCATTAAAAGTTTCACATCAACCAAATATATTCATTAAAAGTTTCACATCAACCAAATATATTTCTTTAAAGTGTCGCAGCAACCAAATATATTTAGTAAAAGTTTCACAGCAAGGAAGTATATTTCTTTAAAGTGTCGCAGCAACCAAATATATTTATTTAAAGTGTCACCGCAACCAAATATATTCATTAAAAGTGTCGCAGCAAATAAATATATTTATTAAAAGTGTCGCAGCAAATA
Source organism: Orchesella flavescens (assembly GCA_964034955.1). Lineage (NCBI taxonomy): Eukaryota > Metazoa > Arthropoda > Collembola > Entomobryomorpha > Orchesellidae > Orchesella > Orchesella flavescens. Next base: position 13,700,431 of record OZ035954.1, read on the forward strand.
AATATATTTATCAAATGTTTCACAGCAAATAAATATATTTATTAAGAGTGACGCAGCAACTAAATATATTTATTAAAAGTTTCACAGCAAGGAAATATATTTATTAAAAGTGTAGCAGCAAGGAAATATATTTATTAAAAGTGTCGCAGCAACCAAATATATTTATTAAAAGTGTCGCAGCAACCAAATATATTTATTAAAAGTGTCGCAGCAACCAAATATATTAATTTAAAGTGTCGCAGCAACCAAATATATTTATTAAAAGTATCGCAGCAACCAAATATATTCATTAAAAGTGTCGCAGCAACCAAATATATTTATTAAAAGTATCGCAGCAACCAAATATATTCATTAAAAGTTTCGCATCAACAAAATATGTGCATTAAAAGTGTCGCAGCAACCAAATATATTCATTAAAAGTGTCGCAGCAAATAAATATATTTATTAAAAGTGTCGCAGCAAATAAATATATTTATCAAAAGTTTCACAGCAAACAAATATATTTATTAAAAGTGACGCAGCAATTAAATATATTTATCAAAAGTTTCACAGCAAGGAAATATATTTCTTTTAAGTGTTGCAGCAACCAAATTTATTTATTTAAAGTTTCACAGCAACCAAATATCTTCATTAAAAGTGTCGCAGCAACCAAATATATTCATTAAAAGTTTCACAGCAAGGAAATACATTTCTTTAAAGTGTCGCAGCAACCAAATGTATTTAGTAAAAGTTTCACAGCAACCAAATATATTCATTAAAAGTTTCACATCAACCAAATATATTTCTTTAAAGTGTCGCAGCAACCAAATATATTTAGTAAAAGTTTCACAGCAACCAAATATATTCATTAAAAGTTTCACATCAACCAAATATATTCATTAAAAGTTTCACATCAACCAAATATATTTCTTTAAAGTGTCGCAGCAACCAAATATATGTAGTAAAAGTTTCACAGCAAGGAAGTATATTTCTTTCAAGTGTCGCAGCAACCAAATATATTTATTTAAAGTGTCACCGCAACCAAATATATTCATTAAAAGTGTCGCAGCAAATAAATATATTTATTAAAAGTGTCGCAGCAAATAAATATATTTATCAAATGTTTCACAGCAAATAAATATATTTATTAAGAGTGACGCAGCAACTAAATATATTTATTAAAAGTTTCACAGCAAGGAAATATATTTATTAAAAGTGTAGCAGCAACCCAATATATTTATTAAAAGTGTCGCAGCAACCAAATATATTTATTAAAAGTGTCGCAGCAACCAAATATATTTATTAAAAGTGTCGCAGCAACCAAATATATTTATTAAAAGTATCGCAGCAACCAAATATATTCATTAAAAGTGTCGCAGCAACCAAATATATTTATTAAAAGTGTCGCAGCAACCAAATATATTTATTAAAAGTGACGCAGCAATTAAATATATTTATCAAAAGTTTCACAGCAAGGAAATATATTTCTTTTAAGTGTTGCAGCAACCAAATTTATTTATTTAAAGTTTCACAGCAACCAAATATATTCATTAAAAGTTTCACATCAACCAAATATATTTCTTTAAAGTGTCGCAGCAACCAAATATATTCATTAAAAGTTTCACATCAACCAAATATATTTCTTTAAAGTGTCGCAGCAACCAAATATATTTAGTAAAAGTTTCACAGCAACCAAATATATTCATTAAAAGTTTCACATCAACCAAATATATTCATTAAAAGTTTCACATCAACCAAATATATTTCTTTAAAGTGTCGCAGCAACCAAATATATTTAGTAAAAGTTTCACAGCAAGGAAGTATATTTCTTTAAAGTGTCGCAGCAACCAAATATATTTATTTAAAGTGTCACCGCAACCAAATATATTCATTAAAAGTGTCGCAGCAAATAAATATATTTATTAAAAGTGTCGCAGCAAATAAATATATTTATCAAATGTTTCACAGCAAATAAATATATTTATTAAGAGTGACGCAGCAACTAAATATATTTATTAAAAGTTTCACAGCAAGGAAATATATTTATTAAAAGTGTAGCAGCAACCAAATATATTTATTAAAAGTGTCGCAGCAACCAAATATATTTATTAAAAGTGTCGCAGCAACCAAATATATTTATTAAAAGTGTCGCAGCAACCAAATATATTAATTTAAAGTGTCGCAGCAACCAAATATATTTATTAAAAGTATCGCAGCAACCAAATATATTCATTAAAAGTGTCGCAGCAAATAAATATATTTATTAAAAGTGTCGCAGCAAATAAATATATTTATCAAAAGTTTCAAAGCAAATAAATATATTTATTAAAAGTTTCACAGCAAGGAAATATATTTATTTAAAGTGTCGCAGCAACCAAATATATTTATCAAATGTTTCACAGCAAATAAATATATTTATTAAGAATGTCGCAGCAACCAAATTTATTTATTTAAAGTTACACAGCAACCAAATATCTTCATTAAAAGTGTCGCAGCAACCAAATATATGTATTAAAAGTGTCGCAGCAATCAAATATATTTATCAAATGTTTCACAGCAAATAAATATATTTATTAAAAGTTTCACAGCAAGGAAATATATTTATTTAAAGTGTCGCAGCAACCAAATATATTTATCAAATGTTTCACAGCAAATAAATATATTTATTAAAAGTTTCACAGCAAGGAAATATATTTATTTAAAGTGTCGCAGCAACCAAATATATTTATCAAATGTTTCACAGCAAATAAATATATTTATTAAGAATGTCGCAGCAACCAAATTTATTTATTTAAAGTTTCACAGCAACCAAATATCTTCATTAAAAGTGTCGCAGCAACCAAATATATGTATTAAAAGTGTCGCAGCAATCAAATATATTTATCAAAAGTTTCACAGCAAGGAAATATATTTATTTAAAGTGTCGCAGCAACCAAATATATTTATCAAATGTTTCACAGCAAATAAATATATTTATTAAGAATGTCGCAGCAACCAAATTTATTTATTTAAAGTTTCACAGCAACCAAATATCTTCATTAAAAGTGTCGCAGCAACCAAATATATGTATTAAATGTGTCGCAGCAATCAAATATATTCATTAAAAGTTTCACAGCAAGGAAATACATTTCTTTGAAGTGTCGCAGCAACCAAATATATTTATTTAAAGTGTCGCAGCAACCAAATATATTTATTTAAAGTGTCACCGCAACCTAATATATTCATTAAAAGTGTCGCAGCAAATAAATATATTTATTAAGAGTGACGCAGAACCTAAATATATTTATTAAAAGTTTCACAGCAAGGAAATATATTTATTAAAAGTGTAGCAGCAACCAAATATATTTATTAAAAGTGTCGCAGCAAATAAATATATTTATCAAATGTTTCACAGCAAATAAATATATTTATTAAGAGTGACGCAGAACCTAAATATATGTATTAAAAGTTTCACAGCAAGGAAATATATTTATTAAAAGTGTCGCAGCAACCAAATATATTAATTTAAAGTGTCCTAGCAACCAAATATATTTATTTAAAGTGTCGCAGCAACCAAATATATTCATTAAAAGTGTCGCAGCAAATAAATATATTTATCAAAAGTTTCACAGCAAATAAATATATTTATTAAAAGTGACGCAGCAAATAAATATATTTATCAAAAGTTTCACAGCAAGGAAATATATTTCTTTAAAGTGTCGCAGCAACCAAATTTATTTATTTAAAGTTTCACAGCAACCAAATATATTTATTTAAAGTGTCGCAGCAACCAAATATATTCATTAAAAGTGTCGCAGCAAGGAAATATATTTATTAAAAGTGTAGCAGCAACCAAATATATTTATTAAGAGTGACGCAGAACCTAAATATATTTATTAAAAGTTTCACAGCAAGGAAATATATTTATTAAAAGTGTAGCAGCAACCAAATATATTTATTAAAAGTGTCGCAGCAAATAAATATATTTATCAAATGTTTCACAGCAAATAAATATATTTATTAAGAGTGACGCAGAACCTAAATATATTTATTAAAAGTTTCACAGCAAGGAAATATATTTATTAAAAGTGTAGCAGCAACCAAATATATTTATTAAAAGTGTCGCAGCAAATAAATATATTTATCAAATGTTTCACAGCAAATAAATATATTTATTAAGAGTGACGCAGAACCTAAATATATTTATTAAAAGTTTCACAGCAAGGAAATATATTTATTAAAAGTGTAGCAGCAACCAAATATATTTATTAAAAGTTTCACAGCAACCAAATATATTTATTAAAAGTTTCACAGCAAGGAAATACATTTCTTTAAAGTGTCGCAGCAACCAAATATATTAATTTAAAGTGTCCTAGCAACCAAATATATTTATTTAAAGTGTCGCAGCAACCAAATATATTCATTAAAAGTGTCGCAGCAAATAAATATATTTATCAAAAGTTTCACAGCAAATAAATATATTTATTAAAAGTGACGCAGCAAATAAATATATTTATCAAAAGTTTCACAGCAAGGAAATATATTTCTTTAAAGTGTCGCAGCAACCAAATTTATTTATTTAAAGTTTCACAGCAAGGAAATATATTTCTTTAAAGTGTCGCAGCAACCAAATTTATTTATTTAAAGTTTCACAGCAACCAAATATATTTATTAAAAGTGTCACAGCAACCAAATATATTACTTTAATGTGTCGCAGCAACCAAATATATTTATTTAAAGTTTCACAGCAACCAAATACATTTATTAAAAGTGTCGCAGCAATCAAATATATTTATTAAAAGTGTCGCAGCAAATAAATATATTTATCAAATGTTTCACAGCAAATAAATATATTTATTAAGAGTGACGCAGCAACTAAATATATTTATTAAAAGTTTCACAGCAAGGAAATATATTCATTAAAAGTCGCAGCAAATAAATATATTTATTGAAAGTGTCGCAGCAAATAAATATATTAATTAAAAGTGTCGCAGCAACCAAATATATTCATTAAAAGTTTCACAGCAACCAAATATATTAATTAAAAGTGTCACAGCAACCAAATATATTCATTAAAAGTTTCACAGCAACCAAACATATTTATTAAAAGTTTCACAGCAAATAAACATGTTACTTAAAAGTGTTGCAGCAAATAAATATATTTATTAAAAGTGTCGCAGCAAATAAATACATTCATTAAAATTGTCACAGCAAATGAATATATTAATTAAAAGTGTCGCAGCAACCAAATATATTCATTAAAAGTTTCACAGCAACCAAATATATTAATTAAAAGTGCCACAGCAACCAAATATATTCATTAAAAGTTTCACCGCAACCAAACATATTTATTAAAAGTTTCACAGCAAATAACCATGTTACTTAAAAGTGTTGCAGCAAATAAATATATTTATTAAGAGTGTCGCAGCAAATAAATACATTCATTAAAAGTGTCACAGCAAATGAATATATTAATTAAAAGTGTCGCAGCAAATAAATATATTTATCAAAAGTTTCACAGCAACCAAATATATTAATTAAAAGTGTTGCAGCAACCAAATATATTCATTAAAAGTTTCACAGCAACCAAATATATTAATTAAAAGTGTCACAGCAACCAAACATATTTATTAAAAGTTTAACAGCAAGGAAATATATTCATTAAAAGTGTCGCAGCAAATAAATATATTTATTAAAAGTGTCGCAGCAAATAAATATATTCATTAAAAGTTTCACAGCAACCAAATATATTAATTAAAAGTGTCACAGCAAATAAATATATTTATTAAAAGTGTCGCAGCAAATAAATATATTTATCAAATGTTTCACAGCAAATAAATATATGTATTAAAAGTGACGCAGCAAATAAATATATTTATTAAAAGTTTCACAGCAAGGAAATATATTCATTAAAAGTGTCGCAGCAACCAAATATATTAATTTAAAGTGTCGCAGCCACCAAATATATTGATTTAAAGTGTCGCAGCAACCAAATATATTCATTAAAAGTGTCGCAGCAAACAAATATATTAATTTAAAGTGTCGCAGCAATCAAATATATTTATTTAAAGTGTCGCAGCAACCAAATATATTCATTAAAAGTGTCGCAGCAAATAAATATATTTATTATAAGTATCGCAGCAAATAAATATATTCATTAAAAGTGTCGCAGCAACCAAATACATTCATTAAAAGTTTCACAGCAACCGAATATATTCATTAAAAGTGTCGCAGCAACCAAATATATTTATTAAAAGTTTCACAGCAAATAAATATGCAACTTAAAAGTGTCGCAGCAAATAAATATATTTATTAAAAGTGTCGCAGCAAATAAATACATTCATTAAAAGGGTCACAGCAAATAAATACATTCATTAAAAGTGTCACAGCAAATGAATATATTTATTAAAAGTTTCACAGCAACCGAATATATTCATTAAAAGTGTCGCAGCAACCAAATATATTCATTAAAAGTTTCACAGCAAATAAATATGCAACTTAAAAGTGTCGCAGCAAATAAATATATTTATTAAAAGTGTCGCAGCAAATAAATACATTCATTAAAAGTGTCACAGCAAATAAATACATTCATTAAAAGTGTCGCAGCAAATGAATATATTTATTAAAAGTTTAACAGCAACCGAATATATTCATTAAAAGTGTCGCAGCAACCAAATATATTAATTTAAAGTGTCGCAGCGACCAAATATATTTATTTAAAGTGTCGCAGCAATCAAATATATTTATTTAAAGTGTCGCAGCAACCAAATATATTCATTAAAAGTGTCGCAGCCACCAAATATATTGATTTAAAGTGTCGCAGCAACCAAATATATTCATTAAAAGTGTCGCAGCAAATAAATATATTTATTAAAAGTGTCGCAGCAAATAAATATATTCATTAAAAGTGTCGCAGCAACCAAATATATTCATTAAAATTTTCACAGCAACCGAATATATTCATCAAAAGTGTCGCAGCAACCAAATATATTTATTAAAAGTTTCACAGCAAATAAATATATTAATTTAAAGTGTCGCAGCGACCAAATATATTTATTTAAAGTGTCGCAGCAACCAAATATATTCATTAAAAGTGTCGCAGCAAATAAATATATTTATTAAAAGTGTCGCAGCAAATAAATATATTCATTAAAAGTGTCGCAGCAACCAAATATATTCATTAAAATTTTCACAGCAACCGAATATATTCATCAAAAGTGTCGCAGCAACCAAATATATTTATTAAAAGTTTCACAGCAAATAAATATGCAACTTAAAAGTGTCGCAGCAAATAAATATATTCATTAAAAGTGTCACAGCAAATAAATACATTCATTAAAAGTGTCACAGCAAATGAATATATTTATTAAAAGTTTCACAGCAAGGAAATATATTCATTAAAAGTGTCGCAGCAACCAAATATATTAATTTAAAGTGTCGCAGCCACCAAATATATTGATTTAAAGTGTCGCAGCAACCAAATATATTCATTAAAAGTGTCGCAGCAACCAAATATATTCATTAAAAGTGTCGCAGCAAATAAATATATTTATTAAAAGTGTCGCAGCAAATAAATATATTCATTAAAAGTGTCGCAGCAACCAAATATATTCATTAAAATTTTCACAGCAACCGAATATATTCATCAAAAGTGTCGCAGCAACCAAATATATTTATTAAAAGTTTCACAGCAAATAAATATATTAATTTAAAGTGTCGCAGCGACCAAATATATTTATTTAAAGTGTCGCAGCAACCAAATATATTCATTAAAAGTGTCGCAGCAAATAAATATATTTATTAAAAGTGTCGCAGCAAATAAATATATTCATTAAAAGTGTCGCAGCAACCAAATATATTCATTAAAATTTTCACAGCAACCGAATATATTCATCAAAAGTGTCGCAGCAACCAAATATATTTATTAAAAGTTTCACAGCAAATAAATATGCAACTTAAAAGTGTCGCAGCAAATAAATATATTCATTAAAAGTGTCACAGCAAATAAATACATTCATTAAAAGTGTCACAGCAAATGAATATATTTATTAAAAGTTTAACAGCAACCGAATATATTCATTAAAAGTGTCGCAGCAACCAAATATATTAATTAAAAGTGTCACAGCAACCAAATATATTCATTAAAAGTTTCACCGCAACCAAACATATTTATTAAAAGTTTCACAGCAAATAAACATGTTACTTAAAAGTGTTGCAGCAAATAAATATATTTATTAAGAGTGTCGCAGCAAATAAATACATTCATTAAAAGTGTCACAGCAAATGAATATATTAATTAAAAGTGTCGCAGCAAATAAATATATTTATCAAAAGTTTCACAGCAACCAAATATATTAATTAAAAGTGTTGCAGCAACCAAATATATTCATTAAAAGTTTCACAGCAACCAAATATATTAATTAAAAGTGTCACAGCAACCAAACATATTTATTAAAAGTTTAACAGCAAGGAAATATATTCATTAAAAGTGTCGCAGCAAATAAATATATTTATTAAAAGTGTCGCAGCAAATAAATATATTCATTAAAAGTTTCACAGCAACCAAATATATTAATTAAAAGTGTCACAGCAACCAAAATATTCATTAAAAGTTTCACAGCAACCAAATATATTTATTTAAAGTGTCGCAGCAACCAAATATATTTATTTAAAGTGTCGCCGCAACCAAATATATTCATTAAAAGTGTCGCAGCAAATAAATATATTTATTTAAAGTGTCGCAGCAAATAAATATATTTATCAAATGTTTCACAGCAAATAAATATATGTATTAAAAGTGACGCAGCAAATAAATATATTTATTAAAAGTTTCACAGCAAGGAAATATATTCATTAAAAGTGTCGCAGCAAATAAATATATTTATTAAAAATGTCGCAGCAAATAAATATATTTATCAAAAGTTTCACAGCAACCAAATATATTAATTAAAAGTGTCGCAGCAACCAAATATATTAATTTTAAGTGTCGCAGCCACCAAATATATTGATTTAAAGTGTCGCAGCAACCAAATATATTCATTAAAAGTGTCGCAGCAAACAAATATATTCATTAAAAGTGTCACAGCAAATAAATACATTCATTAAAAGTGTCACAGCAAATGAATATATTTATTAAAAGTTTAACAGCAACCGAATATATTCATTAAAAGTGTCGCAGCAACCAAATATATTAATTAAAAGTGTCACAGCAACCAAATATATTCATTAAAAGTTTCACCGCAACCAAACATATTTATTAAAAGTTTCACAGCAAATAAACATGTTACTTAAAAGTGTTGCAGCAAATAAATATATTTATTAAGAGTGTCGCAGCAAATAAATACATTCATTAAAAGTGTCACAGCAAATGAATATATTAATTAAAAGTGTCGCAGCAAATAAATATATTTATCAAAAGTTTCACAGCAACCAAATATATTAATTAAAAGTGTTGCAGCAACCAAATATATTCATTAAAAGTTTCACAGCAACCAAATATATTAATTAAAAGTGTCACAGCAACCAAACATATTTATTAAAAGTTTAACAGCAAGGAAATATATTCATTAAAAGTGTCGCAGCAAATAAATATATTTATTAAAAGTGTCGCAGCAAATAAATATATTCATTAAAAGTTTCACAGCAACCAAATATATTAATTAAAAGTGTCACAGCAACCAAAATATTCATTAAAAGTTTCACAGCAACCAAATATATTTATTTAAAGTGTCGCAGCAACCAAATATATTTATTTAAAGTGTCGCCGCAACCAAATATATTCATTAAAAGTGTCGCAGCAAATAAATATATTTATTTAAAGTGTCGCAGCAAATAAATATATTTATCAAATGTTTCACAGCAAATAAATATATGTATTAAAAGTGACGCAGCAAATAAATATATTTATTAAAAGTTTCACAGCAAGGAAATATATTCATTAAAAGTGTCGCAGCAAATAAATATATTTATTAAAAATGTCGCAGCAAATAAATATATTTATCAAAAGTTTCACAGCAACCAAATATATTAATTAAAAGTGTCGCAGCAACCAAATATATTAATTTTAAGTGTCGCAGCCACCAAATATATTGATTTAAAGTGTCGCAGCAACCAAATATATTCATTAAAAGTGTCGCAGCAAACAAATATATTAATTTAAAGTGTCGCAGCAATCAAATATATTTATTTAAAGTGTCGCAGCAACCAAATATATTCATTAAAAGTTGCACAGCAACCAAATATATTAATTAAAAGTTTCACAGCAAGGAAATATATTCATTAAAAGTGTCGCAGCAAATAAATATATTTATTAAAAGTGTCGCGGCAAATAAATATATTCATTAAAAGTGTCGCAGCAAATAAATATATTCATTAAAAGTGTCGCAGCGACCAAATATATTAATTTAAAGTGTCGCAGCCACCAAATATATTGATTTAAAGTGTCGCAGCAACCAAATATATTCATTAAAAGTTTCGCAGCAACCAAATATATTCATTAAAAGTTTCACAGCAACCGAATATATTCATTAAAAGTGTCGCAGCAACCAAATATATTTATTAAAAGTTTCACAGCAAATAAATATGCAACTTAGAAGTGTCGCAGCAAATAAATATATTTATTAAAAGTGTCGCAGCAAATAAATACATTCATTAAAAGTGTCACAGCAAATAAATACATTCATTAAAAGTGTCACAGCAAATGAATATATTTATTAAAAGTTTAACAGCAACCAAATTATACGGACCGACTTCCTTCCTAGTAGATCCGGATAATTGAACTATTCACTTTCTACTTGTATGACCTAACCTCGCTACGGCCTACACACAAGTTCAAATGCACTTCTCTGGTCTATTTTCCTACTTAATCCGCTTGTCGCTATTCTACACTTATCAAGACGCTTATCAGTACAATAATAGTCTCACGATAACAATTAAGAATAGTTTATTTACTTCAACAAATAAGCAAACAATTGACAATTTAGAAGATAGAGCAAAAATAGATAGATACTAAAAACGTTTAAAATGCACTTTCAATACAAATATACAAAGACAATAATTTCTAGAACAATCAGGCAACTACGAGACTACTATCGAATCTACGAGGCAACTGTCGATCACAGCAGATTTTAGCAGGTACATTAACTCGAGCGTGCGTCCAACATCCACTAAACGCAAATATCAGCATAACAACTTGTTGGCACGACGACGTCCAAAGTAACATACTTCATGGGTTGGGTTGTCGGGTCACTGGTAGTGGTGGTAGTTCTTCCGCAATTCATGGAATTATAGTTCTACATAGTTTAACGTTTTGAAAAGTTTACAGGATACGTAATTAACGATTCTACATCGAATGATCTAATAAAATATTTTCTACGCCCAGACGTTTAAAATCTATCCACTATTTCAGTACCCAAATACGGAAAACTAATGTATTTATTATCTATCAGACACTTCACACAGGAACATTCCCCTCCCAGTGATAGAATGTGATCTATCACTCCAACGGTTGATCTACTTCTATCCGATACAGCTTAACGACAGGTCGACGAAGAATTCCATTAGCAGTCCTCACGTCCACTACTCGTACTTGTCCATCCTTTCCTGGAAATGTTGCGACGACTAGCCCTTTTGGCCAATTGTTCCGTGGTAGGTTCGAGTCAGCTACAAACACCAGGTCTCCGATTTTCATATCCACTGTTCTGCTGTGCCACTTTTTACGCAATGAAAGGGTCGGTAGGTACTCCTTCATCCATCGTCTCCAGAAATGATCTGCCAGGCATTCGGCAATCCTCCATTTCTTCCTGAGGGAGAGATCCTCATCAGAAAAAGTTCCAGGTGGCTGCTTAATACTTGTAGTTCCCATGAGGAAGCAATTGGGTGTCAGCGCTTCTGGATCATCCTTGTCTGAAGACACGAAGGTTAGGGGTCGACTGTTCACTATAGCCTCAGCCTCAGCCAAAACTGTGAGCAGTACCTCATCTGATAAGCGTTGAGTCTTCATCACAGCATTCAGGGACACCTTCACACATCTTATCAATCGTTCCCAGGCTCCTCCCATATGAGGCGCTGACGGTGGAATAAACTTCCAGGTAATCCCCTGACGAGTCATCTTATCCACGATCATCTCCTGGTCCATACTCTTCAATGACAGCCTGAGCTCTTTTTCTGCTCCCTTGAAGTTAGTCCCATTGTCACTCCACATACTCTCAGGTTCCCCTCTTCTACTAATAAAGCGTTCTAAAGCCATGATGAAAGAGTCGCTACTCAACGAGTGGGACACTTCAAGGTGGATTGCACGGGTAGACAAACATGTGAATATAACTCCCCATCTTTTCATAGTACGCCGCAACAAAACCACTTCTATTGGGCCAAAGTAGTCCACTCCAACGTTCGTGAATGGTCTTGAACATCGAGTCACTCTTACTTCCGGTAACGGGGCCATTTGAGGGACTACTGGTGTAGCTTTATCCACTCGACAACGCTGGCATCTCTTCCAAGCACTTCGAATCGCAGTTCGCATATCTAGAATCCAATACCGTTGTCGCAACTCATTGAACACTATTTCCATTCCTTGATGTCCAACAGCCTTGTGATGAAAATCGATTAACAATTTTGTCCACTGGTGTTTCGGATCCAACAAAACTGGATTCCTCAAGTCCAACGATACATCAGGTGAATTTTGGATACGGCATTCTACTCGTATAATTCCATTCGCTACCACAGGTGAGAGCTTATAGAGGCGACTGCTTTTCTCAACATTTTTCTTGTTCTTCAGAGCACTCATTTCCGCTCCAAAGGATTCTCTCTGGACTTGTTGGATCCACATCAACTCTGCACTCTTTATCTCCAAGCACTGTAGTGGTCCAACTCTCAAGTTCCAATCTGGTTTCTTTCCAAACTTGGCAACAAAGTTATGTGCAAATCTTATGCACCAGCCAGTCACCCGAAGAAGTTTCATCCAATCACTGAACCTCGTGATGTCAGCTAGGTGGTTTGGACGAGGAATATTGACTCCGCATACTCTCCGAACTTCCAATATTTCATCAGCAGGTTGTTGGACAGATCTTTCCTGGGGCCATTCATCTTCAGGTAACCTCAGGAAGGCAGGTCCAACAAACCATCTTGAGTTGGGCGTAAATTCCAACAAATCTACGTCCCGCGTTCCTTCATCAGCGACATTCTCCTTCGTCGGCACCCACTTCCACCTACTTGCATCCGTATGCTCGTGGATCTCGCCTATCCTGTGACTGACATAGGGTTTGAAACTTCTCGGGTCTCTTGCACGAATCCAACACAGTGCTGTCTTCGAGTCAGTCCACATATGAATCGATCCAATCTTGATCTCATGTGACTTCTTGACTTGAGCAACTAGCCGACTACCGATGAGTGCTGCTTGGAGCTCCAAACGAGGGATTGAGGTGGGACGTAACGGCGTCACGCGAGTCTTGGCAATGACAATGTTCGTGAAAACATGCTGTGGATCTACACCCCTCCCGTCAGACGATACTCTCAGATAAGCAACTGCACAGTACGCTTGCTCACTTGCGTCACAGAACACATGCAGCTGAATGTCCGGTGCATTTGAGATAAAAGGAGCATAACACCTCGGAATTGAAACATTTGTGATCCCTTGCAATTGATCCAGAAACTTCATCCATTTCAAGTCCACCGACGCTGGAATCTCATCATCCCAGCCTAGTCCAATTCTCCAAATATCCTGCATCAATATTTTTGCTCGAACTGTGAGGTGGGCCAGAAATCCCAAAGGGTCAAATAGGCACATTACCAACTTCAATATTTCTCTCTTAGTTGGAGTTTTCTCTCCGCTAACAATCTGATCCTCCACAGTCCTAAATCTCATCTTGAAATGGAAGGTGTCCTCCTTTGGGTTCCAATAGAGTCCCAACACGCGTTCTAGCTTATCCTCGCCACTTAGTTCCAATTCGATTTGTTGTTGGACTTCTTCTGGTGCCACAGTTTGCAAGACTTTATCCGAAGAACAAAGCCAATTCCGTATTTCAAATCCACCTCTCTGATGGATGTCCTTGATCGCAGCTATCTTGACACACGCGTCATCTTCCGTAGATTCACTGTCCAAGAAATCATCAACATAGTGGTTGTCAACAATCGCGTCCACAGTGCTACCATACTCTTTACGAAAATCTTCACCGTTCCGGTTTTTCACCCATTGCGCTTGATATGGGGAAGTTACCGACCCGAAAACCATAACATCCATAGTCCATACTCTAGGAGGTCGACTCCTATCCTTCCCCTTCCACAAGAAACGTAGCGATGGCAAGTCTTCTTGTCTCATACGGACCATATGGAACATGTCACGTATGTCTCCACTAAACCCAACTTCTTTCTGTCTAAATCGGCCAAGTACGTCAATCAGGGGTGTCATCAGGTCAGGACCTTGCAACAAAGCGTCATTCAGCGAAATCCCGTTCACTTTAGCAGCACAGTCAAATACAAGCCTTAGCTTTCCAGGCTTGTTCGGATTGGTTGTTCCAAAGTGTGGGAGATACCAAGCCTTTCCATTGTCCTCAGCGAGCTCCGATGATGAAAGTTCATGGCAGAATCCTTTTTCCACGTATTCGTCAATTTTCTTGCAGTATAGGTCAGCAAACACAGGATCCTTGTCCATCTGCTTCTCTAAGATCTTCAATCTTCTTAGTGCTGATCCTTTACTGTCTGGCATGTTCACAACACCTTCTTTCCACAAGAGACCCGTTTCCCAATGATCTCCAACTCGCTTCGTACAATCTTCCATCATCTTTTCTGCCCGTTCGTCCTCCTTGGATCTTGGCAACTTCTGGTCACTTATTACACCCAATGCATCAAGTCGAAATTGTTCCTTTACAATTTCGTGGAGCTCATCATCTTTAGAGTGTTGGAATGCTGCGAATGACACATGTCCGGTTTCTCCATCTTCAGATTTCACCGTTTTCCCGTGCACTACCCATCCCAATTTGGTGAGTGTAGCCATTGGAGCGTTCTCTCGTCCTTCAACAACTTTTCGGGGCACAGTGAGGTGGATGTTATCCTGACCCAGCAATATCTTCGGTCGATCTGGTCCGATGTTGAGAAACGGCACATTCATCAAGTGACTCCAAGCTTTCCGCATCTTGTAGGTTTCTAATGGCTGGGCTGGCAGGTAGAGATTCTTCACAGTTCGTACATTCGTAATCCGGTACTTCTCATCTGAGCTGGAAATCCCAGCTATCTTCATGGATACACTCATTGAATCCGAGTCGGCATTGCTGTTTCCGTTTATCCAAGATAAATTTAGAGGCTTCTTCTTTCCTTTCAATCCCAAACGAGCAGCAAGATCCCCGTCTATCATCGAAACTGATGAGCCCTCATCCAAAAATGCGTTCACTACAAACGATTCGCCTGGTCCGGATAGCCGTACTGGAAGAACTCGCATCAACACGTCATCATACGGGTATCTCTGTACATTTCCCGAAAATCCTGCCGGTGGATCTTTGGGAAACTTTTCATGCCTTTCCTTTGGCTCATAATGCAGTGTTGGGTGATGGAACTTGTCGCATCCGTCTTTTCCACATTCCTTTTTCAGCGGGCAGGCTGTGCTTCTATGACCGGTCTTCAGGCACACGAAACAAACTCTACTCGATTTCACTAGATCCCATCTGTCTCGGTTGCTCATTCCCTTGAACTTTTCACATGCAGCCAGGTCGTGTTTTTTCTTGCAGCCACAAATGGATTCCACTTTTTCTTCATTGGCAACGTATGCATTCTCCGAGTTCTTTTTCTTCTTCTTGGTGCTGTGAGAGCTTGAATCGGTGACAACAGCGTTTGTCGGGACACTTGAAACCATGGTCATCTTTGTTGGAATGGCTGCTATGACTCCTGCCACTTCTGCTTCATCATCCAGGAATTTTGCAAGGTCCTTTAGCGTCACATTTTCCTCCCCTAATCTCACAACGACTCGTCCCCAGTTCATCCGAGTATGTGGTGGAAGCTTCAGCACTAACTCTTCCATCAATTGCGGATTGCACAGGTACTGAGCCTGTTTGAGACTTTCCGCAGATGCACAAAGGTTCTTCACGATAAGGGAGAAATCCATCAGCGATTCAGGGTTGTCTTCGGATGGAGCTACTGCTTTCCTTGCCTTTTCCACCAGAGACTTGATGATAACCTGGGGTCTTCCAAACCGTTTCTTCAGGGTTTCCACTATTTCGCTGAAAGAGCAGGATGAGACCAGCATTGCCTGCACTGCTTCCTTAGCCTTTCCTCTCAAGCATTTCTGCAAACGGGCAATGTTTTCATCTTCCGAAAATCCACACATTTTAGATGTTCGGGTTAAGGTTGCGTAAAAAAATTGCCATTCTTCGGGTTCACCAGAAAATGTTGGCAGCTCCTTTCCAGTTGACTGGCGGGCAAGGAATTGTTTCATATCTGGGGATGGTGTTTCAGCAACATGAACGACTGGAGTGCTGGGTTTTTGCAAGTCGGTAGTCGGGACATGAGGCAGTGCATCTAAAGGTGATGAATCCACATTGGTCCCTTGGACCCACTTTTCAACAGCTACGCTTGGTGGTCTTATGTATCCTGGGGGCAGTAGAGGGTTGACGTCTGGTTCCTTCCTCCGTATAATATCTTCGAATTGTTCATCATCAGAATTCCCCAAACATTCCTCCTCGTCAACTCTATGCTGTTTCAACGCTATTTCCTGTTCTTTCATGACATCTAGCATTTCCAATCGCAGCTTCGCTTGCTCCATCTCTATTTCTTTCCTCTGAATCTCGTTGATTCGTTTTTGGAAAGCTGCCTGATCCTCATCTTGTTTCAATTCCCGGCGGAGTTGACTTGATCTGGAACTCCGTACTGATGATGCATAGGAACCAGTTCGTCCAACACTGCGTCGAGACTCAACATCAAATTGTCGTCTGTTGTCATGAGGAATATCATCATTTCCTGGTGCTTGACGTCCGCCCCTAAACGTGCTCTCGGCTAGGACCTCGTCCCCTGGAACATCGCATTCGACAGGGCGTCTTGTCATCGTCACTGATCCACTTCTTGCACTGGCCATCGAGCTGGTACTGTCTTCGCTCCAACGTTCACCACTAGGCGAGCTCTCGGCTGGGACTACGTCCCCTGGAACACCGCTTTCTACATGGCCGGAACGTCTTCGCTGGACAGCAGGCATCTCTAAGTCAGCACCAGTGCGTCGGATCATATCTCGTGTAATCATTGGCATGATGAACAACAGAAACTTCACAGACAGATGATCAGGAACTTGACAAAAAATTGCCAGGACAGGACTATATTTTCACAGGACTGTTCTTTGTGTTCGAAGGACCACAATATACGGACCGACTTCCTTCCTAGTAGATCCGGATAATTGAACTATTCACTTTCTACTTGTATGACCTAACCTCGCTACGGCCTACACACAAG
Organism: Orchesella flavescens; assembly: GCA_964034955.1. Classification (NCBI taxonomy): domain Eukaryota; kingdom Metazoa; phylum Arthropoda; class Collembola; order Entomobryomorpha; family Orchesellidae; genus Orchesella; species Orchesella flavescens. Next base: position 13,717,813 of record OZ035954.1, read on the forward strand.
TTCAAATGCACTTCTCTGGTCTATTTTCCTACTTAATCCGCTTGTCGCTATTCTACACTTATCAAGACGCTTATCAGTACAATAATAGTCTCACGATAACAATTAAGAATAGTTTATTTACTTCAACAAATAAGCAAACAATTGACAATTTAGAAGATAGAGCAAAAATAGATAGATACTAAAAACGTTTAAAATGCACTTTCAATACAAATATACAAAGACAATAATTTCTAGAACAATCAGGCAACTACGAGACTACTATCGAATCTACGAGGCAACTGTCGATCACAGCAGATTTTAGCAGGTACATTAACTCGAGCGTGCGTCCAACATCCACTAAACGCAAATATCAGCATAACAACTTGTTGGCACGACGACGTCCAAAGTAACATACTTCATGGGTTGGGTTGTCGGGTCACTGGTAGTGGTGGTAGTTCTTCCGCAATTCATGGAATTATAGTTCTACATAGTTTAACGTTTTGAAAAGTTTACAGGATACGTAATTAACGATTCTACATCGAATGATCTAATAAAATATTTTCTACGCCCAGACGTTTAAAATCTATCCACTATTTCAGTACCCAAATACGGAAAACTAATGTATTTATTATCTATCAGACACTTCACACAGGAACACAAATATCTTCATTAAAAGTGTCGCAGCAACCAAATATATTTATTAAAAGTGTTGCAGCAATCAAATATATTCATTAAAAGTTTCACAGCAACCAAATATATTCATTAAAAGTGTCGCAGCAAATAAATATATTTATTAAAAGTGTCGCAGCAAATAAATATATTCATTAAAAGTGTCGCAGCAACCAAATATATTCATTAAAATTTTCACAGCAACCGAATATATTCATTAAAAGTGTCGCAGCAACCAAATATATTTATTAAAAGTTTCACAGCAAATAAATATGTTACTTAAAAGTGTCGCAGCAAATAAATATATTCATTAAAAGTGTCGCAGCAAATAAATATATTCATTAAAAGTGTCGCAGCAACCAAATATATTTATTTAAAGTGTCGCAGCAACCAAATATATTCATTAAATGTGTCGCAGCAAACAAATATATTCACTAAAAGTTGCACAGCAACCAAATATATTAATTAAAAGTTTCACAGCAAGGAAATATATTCATTAAAAGTGTCGCAGCAAATAAATATATTTATTAAAAGTGTCGCAGAAAATAAATATATTTATCAAAAGTTTCACAGCAACCAAATATATTAATTAAAAGTGTCGCAGAAACCAAATATATTCATTAAAAGTTGCACAGCAACCAAATATATTAATTAAAAGTGTCACAGCAACCAAATATATTCATTAAAAGTTTCACAGCAACCAAACATATTTATTAAAAGTTTCACAGCAAATAAATATGTTACTTAAAAGTGTCGCAGCAAATAAATATATTTATTAAAAGTGTCGCAGCAAATAAATATATTCATTAAAAGTGTCGCAGCAAATAAATATATTCATTAAAAGTGTCGCAGCGACCAAATATATTAATTTAAAGTGTCGCAGCCACCAAATATATTGATTTAAAGTGTCGCAGCAACCAAATATATTCATTAAAAGTGTCGCAGCAAACAAATATATTAATTTAAAGTGTCGCAGCAGTCAAATATATTTATTTAAAGTGTCGCAGCAACCAAATATATTCATTAAAAGTGTCGCAGCAAATAAATATATTCATTAAAAGTGTCGCAGCAAATAAATATATTTATTAAAAGTGTCGCAGCAAATAAATATATTCATTAAAAGTGTCGCAGCAACCAAATATATTTATTTAAAGTGTCGCAGCAACCAAATATATTCATTAAAAGTGTCGCAGCAAACAAATATATTCATTAAAAGTTGCACAGCAACCAAATATATTAATTAAAAGTTTCACAGCAAGGAAATATATTCATTAAAAGTGTCGCAGCAAATAAATATATTTATTAAAAGTGTCGCAGCAAATAAATATATTTATCAAAAGTTTCACAGCAACCAAATATATTCATTAAAAGTGTCGCAGCAACCAAATATATTCATTAAAAGTTTCACAGCAACCAAATATATTAATTAAAAGTGTCACAGCAACCAAATATATTCATTAAAAGTTTCACAGCAACCAAACATATTTATTAAAAGTTTAACAGCAAGGAAATATATTCATTAAAAGTGTCGCAGCGACCAAATATATTAATTTAAAGTGTCGCAGCCACCAAATATATTGATTTAAAGTGTCGCAGCAACCAAATATATTCATTAAAAGTGTCGCAGCAAACAAATATATTAATTTAAAGAGTCGCAGCAATCAAATATATTTATTTAAAGTGTCGCAGCAACCAAATATATTCATTAAAAGTGTCGCAGCAAATAAATATATTTATTAAAAGTGTCGCAGCAAATAAATATATTTATTAAAAGTGTCGCAGCAAATAAATACATTTATTAAAAGTGTCACAGCAAACAAATACATTCATTAAAAGTGTCACAGCAAATGAATATATTTATTAAAAGTTTAACAGCAACCGAATATATTCATTAAAAGTGTCGCAGCAACGAAATATATTAATTTAAAGTGTCGCAGCGACCAAATATATTTATTTAAAGTGTCGCAGCAACCAAATATATTCATTAAAAGTGTCGCAGCAAACAAATATATTCATTAAAAGTTTCACAGCAAGGAAATATGTTCATTAAAAGTGTCGCAGCAAATAAATATATTTATTAAAAGTGTCGCAGCAATTAAATATATTTATCAAAAGTTTCACAGCAACCAAATATATTAATTAAATGTGTCGCAGAAACCAAATATATTCATTAAAAGTTGCACAGCAACCAAATATATTAATTAAAAGTTTCACAGCAACCAAACATATTTATTAAAAGTTTCACAGCAAATAAATATGTTACTTAAAAGTGTCGCAGCAAATAAATATATTTATTAAAAGTGTCGCAGCAAATAAATACATTCATTAAAAGTGTCACAGCAAATGAATATGTTTATTAAAAGTTTAACAGCAACCGAATATATTCATTAAAAGTGTCGCAGCGACCAAATATATTAATTTAAAGTGTCACAGCCACCAAATATATTGACTTAAAGTGTCGCAGCAACCAAATATATTTATTAAAAGTTTCACAGCAACCAAATATATTTATTAAAAGTGTCGCAGCAACCAAATATATTTATTAAAAGTGTCGCAGCAACCAAATATATTTGTTTAAAGTGTCGCAGCAAATAAATATATTCATTAAAAGTTTCACAGCAACCAAACATATTCATTAAAAGTGTCACAGCAAATGAATATATTTATTAAAAGTTTAACAGCAACCGAATATATTCATTAAAAGTGTCGCAGCAACCAAATATATTAATTTAAAGTGTCGCAGCGACCAAATATATTTATTTAAAGTGTCGCAGCAACCAAATATATTCATTAAAAGTGTCGCAGCAAACAAATATATTAATTTAAAGTGTCGCAGCCACCAAATATATTGATTTAAAGTGTCGCAGCAACCAAATATATTCATTAAAAGTGTCGCAGCAAATAAATATATTTATTAAAAGTGTCGCAGCAAATAAATATATTCATTAAAAGTGTCGCAGCAACCAAATATATTCATTAAAATTTTCACAGCAACCGAATATATTCATTAAAAGTGTCGCAGCAACCAAATATATTTATTAAAAGTTTCACAGCAAATAAATATGTTACTTAAAAGTGTCGCAGCAAATAAATATATTCATTAAAAGTGTCGGAGCAAATAAATATATTCATTAAAAGTGTCGCAGCAACCAAATATATTTATTTAAAGTGTCGCAGCAACCAAATATATTCATTAAATGTGTCGCAGCAAACAAATATATTCATTAAAAGTTGCACAGCAAACAAATATATTAATTAAAAGTTTCACAGCAAGGAAATATATTCATTAAAAGTGTCGCAGCAAATAAATATATTTATTAAAAGTGTCGCAGCAAATAAATATATTTATCAAAAGTTTCACAGCAACCAAATATATTAATTAAAAGTGTCGCAGAAACCAAATATATTCATTAAAAGTTGCACAGCAACCAAATATATTAATTAAAAGTGTCACAGCAACCAAATATATTCATTAAAAGTTTCACAGCAACCAAACATATTTATTAAAAGTTTCACAGCAAATAAATATGTTACTTAAAAGTGTCGCAGCAAATAAATATATTTATTAAAAGTGTCGCAGCAAATAAATATATTCATTAAAAGTGTCGCAGCAAATAAATATATTCATTAAAAGTGTCGCAGCGACCAAATATATTAATTTAAAGTGTCGCAGCCACTAAATATATTGATTTAAAGTGTCGCAGCAACCAAATATATTCATTAAAAGTGTCGCAGCAAACAAATATATTAATTTAAAGTGTCGCAGCAGTCAAATATATTTATTTAAAGTGTCGCAGCAACCAAATATATTCATTAAAAGTGTCGCAGCAAATAAATATATTCATTAAAAGTGTCGCAGCAAATAAATATATTTATTAAAAGTGTCGCAGCAAATAAATATATTCATTAAAAGTGTCGCAGCAACCAAATATATTTATTTAAAGTGTCGCAGCAACCAAATATATTCATTAAAAGTGTCGCAGCAAACAAACATATTCATTAAAAGTGTCGCAGCAAATAAATATATTTATTATAAGTGTCGCAGCAAATAAATATATTCATTAAAAGTGTCGCAGCAACCAAATATATTCATTAAAAGTTTCACAGCAACCGAATATATTCATTAAAAGTGTCGCAGCAACCAAATATATTTATTAAAAGTTTCACAGCAAATAAATATGCAACTTAAAAGTGTCGCAGCAAATAAATATATTTATTAAAAGTGTCGCAGCAAATAAATACATTCATTAAAAGTGTCACAGCAAATAAATACATTCATTAAAAGTGTCACAGCAAATGAATATATTTATTAAAAGTTTAACAGCAACCGAATATATTCATTAAAAGTGTCGCAGCAACCAAATATATTAATTTAAAGTGTCGCAGCGACCAAATATATTTATTTAAAGTGTCGCAGCAACCAAATATATTCATTAAAAGTGTCGCAGCAAATAAATATATTTATTAAAAGTGTCGCAGCAAATAAATATATTCATTAAAAGTGTCGCAGCAACCAAATATATTCATTAAAATTTTCACAGCAACCGAATATATTCATTAAAAGTGTCGCAGCAACCAAATATATTTATTAAAAGTTTCACAGCAAATAAATATGTTACTTAAAAGTGTCGCAGCAAATAAATATATTCATTAAAAGTTTCGCAGCAACCAAATATATTCATTAAAAGTGTCGCAGCAACCAAATATATTTATTTAAAGTGTCGCAGCAACCAAATATATTTATTAAAAGTTTCACAGCAAATAAATATGTTACTTAAAAGTGTCGCAGCAAATAAATATATTCATTAAAAGTGTCGCAGCAAATAAATATATTCATTAAAAGTGTCGCAGCAAATAAATATATTTATTAAAAGTGTCGCAGCAAATAAATATATTTATCAAAAGTTTCACAGCAACCAAATATATTAATTAAAAGTGTCGCAGAAACCAAATATATTCATTAAAAGTTGCACAGCAACCAAATATATTAATTAAAAGTGTCACAGCAACCAAATATATTCATTAAAAGTGTCGCAGCGACCAAATATATTAATTTAAAGTGTCGCAGCCACCAAATATATTGATTTAAAGTGTCGCAGCAACCAAATATATTCATTAAACGTGTCGCAGCAAACAAATATATTAATTTAAAGTGTCGCAGCAGTCAAATATATTTATTTAAAGTGTCGCAGCAACCAAATATATTCATTAAAAGTGTCGCAGCAAATAAATATATTCATTAAAAGTGTCGCAGCAAATAAATATATTTATTAAAAGTGTCGCAGCAAATAAATATATTCATTAAAAGTGTCGCAGCAACCAAATATATTTATTTAAAGTGTCGCAGCAACCAAATATATTCATTAAAAGTGTCGCAGCAAACAAATATATTCATTAAAAGTTGCACAGCAACCAAATATATTAATTAAAAGTTTCACAGCAAGGAAATATATTCATTAAAAGTGTCGCAGCAAATAAATATATTTATTAAAAGTGTCGCAGCAAATAAATATATTTATCAAAGGTTTCACAGCAACCAAATATATTCATTAAAAGTGTCGCAGCAACCAAATATATTCATTAAAAGTTTCACAGCAACCAAATATATTAATTAAAAGTGTCACAGCAACCAAATATATTCATTAAAAGTTTCACAGCAACCAAACATATTTATTAAAAGTTTAACAGCAAGGAAATATATTCATTAAAAGTGTCGCAGCGACCAAATATATTAATTTAAAGTGTCGCAGCCACCAAATATATTGATTTAAAGTGTCGCAGCAATCAAATATATTCATTAAAAGTGTCGCAGCAAACAAATATATTAATTTAAAGAGTCGCAGCAATCAAATATATTTATTTAAAGTGTCGCAGCAACCAAATATATTCATTAAAAGTGTCGCAGCAAATAAATATATTTATTAAAAGTGTCGCAGCAAATAAATATATTTATTAAAAGTGTCGCAGCAAATAAATACATTTATTAAAAGTGTCACAGCAAATAAATACATTCATTAAAAGTGTCACAGCAAATGAATATATTTATTAAAAGTTTAACAGCAACCGAATATATTCATTAAAAGTGTCGCAGCAACGAAATATATTAATTTAAAGTGTCGCAGCGACCAAATATATTTATTTAAAGTGTCGCAGCAACCAAATATATTCATTAAAAGTGTCGCAGCAAACAAATATATTCATTAAAAGTTTCACAGCAAGGAAATATATTCATTAAAAGTGTCGCAGCAAATAAATATATTTATTAAAAGTGTCGCAGCAAATAAATATATTCATTAAAAGTGTCGCAGCAACCAAATATATTTATTTAAAGTGTCGCAGCAACCAAATATATTCATTAAAAGTGTCGCAGCAAACAAATATATTCATTAAAAGTTGCACAGCAACCAAATATATTAATTAAAAGTTTCACAGCAAGGAAATATATTCATTAAAAGTGTCGCAGCAAATAAATATATTTATTAAAAGTGTCGCAGCAAATAAATATATTTATCAAAGGTTTCACAGCAACCAAATATATTCATTAAAAGTGTCGCAGCAACCAAATATATTCATTAAAAGTTTCACAGCAACCAAATATATTAATTAAAAGTGTCACAGCAACCAAATATATTCATTAAAAGTTTCACAGCAACCAAACATATTTATTAAAAGTTTAACAGCAAGGAAATATATTCATTAAAAGTGTCGCAGCGACCAAATATATTAATTTAAAGTGTCGCAGCCACCAAATATATTGATTTAAAGTGTCGCAGCAACCAAATATATTCATTAAAAGTGTCGCAGCAAACAAATATATTAATTTAAAGAGTCGCAGCAATCAAATATATTTATTTAAAGTGTCGCAGCAACCAAATATATTCATTAAAAGTGTCGCAGCAAATAAATATATTCATTAAAAGTGTCGCAGCAATTAAATATATTTATCAAAAGTTTCACAGCAACCAAATATATTAATTAAATGTGTCGCAGAAACCAAATATATTCATTAAAAGTTGCACAGCAACCAAATATATTAATTAAAAGTTTCACAGCAACCAAACATATTTATTAAAAGTTTCACAGCAAATAAATATGTTACTTAAAAGTGTCGCAGCAAATAAATATATTTATTAAAAGTGTCGCAGCAAATAAATACATTCATTAAAAGTGTCACAGCAAATGAATATGTTTATTAAAAGTTTAACAGCAACCGAATATATTCATTAAAAGTGTCGCAGCGACCAAATATATTAATTTAAAGTGTCGCAGCCACCAAATATATTGATTTAAAGTGTCGCAGCAACCAAATATATTTATTAAAAGTTTCACAGCAACCAAATATATTTATTAAAAGTATCGCAGCAACCAAATATATTCATTAAAAGTTTCGCAGCAACAAAATATATACATTAAAAGTGTCGCAGCAACCAAAACTATTTATTAAAAGTGTCGCAGCAACCAAATATATTCATTAAAAGTTTCACAGCAAGGAAATACATTTCTTTAAAGTGTCGCAGCAACCAAATATATTCATTTAAAGTTTCACAGCAACCAAATATATTCATTTAAAGTTTCACAGCAACCAAATATATTAATTAAAAGTGTCACAGCAACCAAATATATTAATTAAAAGTTTCACAGCAACCAAACATATTTATTAAAAGTTTCACAGCAAATAAATATGTTACTTAAAAGTGTCGCAGCAAATAAATATATTTATTAAAAGTGTCGCAGCAAATAAATACATTCATTAAAAGTTTAACAGCAACCGAATATATTCATTAAAAGTGTCGCAGCAACCAAATATATTAATTTAAAGTGTCGCAGCGACCAAATATATTTATTTAAAGTGTCGCAGCAACCAAATATATTCATTAAAAGTGTCGCAGCAAACAAATATATTCATTAAAAGTGTCGCAGCAAACAAATATATTCATTAAAAGTGTCGTAGCAACCAAATATATTAATTTAAAGTGTCGCAGCGACCAAATATATTTATTTAAAGTGTCGCAGCAACCAAATACATTCATTAAAAGTGTCGCAGCAAACAAATATTTTCATTAAAAGTGTCGCAGCAACCAAATATATTCATTAAAAGTGTCGAAGCAAACAAATATATTAATTTAAAGTGTCGCAGCGACCAACTATATTTATTTAAAGTGTCGCAGCAACCAAATATATTCATTAAAAGTGTCGAAGCACACAAATATATTCATTAAAAGTGTCGCAGCAACCAAATATATTCATTTAAAGTGTCGCAGCAACCAAATATATTCATTAAAAGTGTCACAGTAACCAAATATATTCATTAAAAGTTTCACAGCAACCAAATATATTAATTAAAAGTGTCACAGTAACCAAATATATTCATTAAAAGTTTAACAGCAACCGAATATATTCATTAAAAGTGTCGCAGCAACCAAATATATTAATTTAAAGTGTCCCAGCGACCAAATATATTTATTTAAAGTGTCGCAGCAACCAAATATATTTATTAAAAGTGTCGCAGCAAATAAATATATTCATTAAAAGTGTCGCAGCAAATAAATATATTCATTAAAAGTGTCGCAGCGACCAAATATATTAATTTAAAGTGTCGCAGCCACCAAATATATTGATTTAAAGTGTCGCAGCAACCAAATATATTCATTAAAAGTGTCGCAGCAAACAAATATATTAATTTAAAGTGTCGCAGCAGTCAAATATATTTATTTAAAGTGTCGCAGCAACCAAATATATTCATTAAAAGTGTCGCAGCAAATAAATATATTCATTAAAAGTGTCGCAGCAAACAAATATATTTATGAAAAGTGTCGCAGCAAATAAATATATTAATTTAAAGTGTCGCAGCCACCAAATATATTGATTTAAAGTGTCGCAGCAACCAAATATATTCATTAAAAGTGTCGCAGCAAACAAATATATTAATTTAAAGAGTCGCAGCAATCAAATATATTTATTTAAAGTGTCGCAGCAACCAAATATATTCATTAAAAGTGTCGCAGCAAATAAATATATTTATTAAAAGTGTCGCAGCAAATAAATATATTTATTAAAAGTGTCGCAGCAAATAAATACATTTATTAAAAGTGTCACAGCAAATAAATACATTCATTAAAAGTGTCACAGCAAATGAATATATTTATTAAAAGTTTAACAGCAACCGAATATATTCATTAAAAGTGTCGCAGCAACGAAATATATTAATTTAAAGTGTCGCAGCGACCAAATATATTTATTTAAAGTGTCGCAGCAACCAAATATATTCATTAAAAGTGTCGCAGCAAACAAATATATTCATTAAAAGTTTCACAGCAAGGAAATATATTCATTAAAAGTGTCGCAGCAAATAAATATATTTATTAAAAGTGTCGCAGCAATTAAATATATTCATTAAAAGTTGCACAGCAACCAAATATATTAATTAAAAGTGTCACAGCAACCAAATATATTCATTAAAAGTTTCACAGCAACCAAACATATTTATTAAAAGTTTCACAGCAAATAAATATGTTACTTAAAAGTGTCGCAGCAAATAAATATATTTATTAAAAGTGTCGCAGCAAATAAATACATTCATTAAAAGTGTCACAGCAAATGAATATGTTTATTAAAAGTTTAACAGCAACCGAATATATTCATTAAAAGTGTCGCAGCGACCAAATATATTAATTTAAAGTGTCGCAGCCACCAAATATATTGATTTAAAGTGTCGCAACAACCAAATATATTTATTAAAAGTTTCACAGCAACCAAATATATTTATTAAAAGTGTCGCAGCAACCAAATATATTCATTAAAAGTGTCGCAGCAACCAAATATATTTGTTTAAAGTGTCGCAGCAAATAAATATATTCATTAAAAGTTTCACAGCAACCAAACATATTTATTAAAAGTGTCGCAGCAACCAAATATATTCATTTAAAGTGTCGCAGCAACCAAATATATTTGTTTAAAGTGTCGCAGCAAATAAATATATTCATTAAAAGTTTAACAGCGACCGAATATATTCATTAAAAGTGTCGCAGCCACCAAATATATTGATTTAAAGTGTCGCAGCAACCAAATATATTCATTAAAAGTGTCGCAGCAAACAAATATATTAATTTAAAGTGTCGCAGCAGTCAAATATATTTATTTAAAGTGTCGCAGCAACCAAATATATTCATTAAAAGTGTCGCAGCAAATAAATATATTCATTAAAAGTGTCGCAGCAAACAAATATATTTATTAAAAGTGTCGCAGCAAATAAATATATTAATTTAAAGTGTCGCAGCCACCAAATATATTGATTTAAAGTGTCGCAGCAACCAAATATATTCATTAAAAGTGTCGCAGCAAACAAATATATTAATTTAAAGAGTCGCAGCAATCAAATATATTTATTTAAAGTGTCGCAGCAACCAAATATATTCATTAAAAGTGTCGCAGCAAATAAATATATTTATTAAAAGTGTCGCAGCAAATAAATATATTTATTAAAAGTGTCGCAGCAAATAAATACATTTATTAAAAGTGTCACAGCAAATAAATACATTCATTAAAAGTGTCACAGCAAATGAATATATTTATTAAAAGTTTAACAGCAACCGAATATATTCATTAAAAGTGTCGCAGCAACGAAATATATTAATTTAAAGTGTCGCAGCGACCAAATATATTTATTTAAAGTGTCGCAGCAACCAAATATATTCATTAAAAGTGTCGCAGCAAACAAATATATTCATTAAAAGTTTCACAGCAAGGAAATATATTCATTAAAAGTGTCGCAGCAAATAAATATATTTATTAAAAGTGTCGCAGCAATTAAATATATTCATTAAAAGTTGCACAGCAACCAAATATATTAATTAAAAGTGTCACAGCAACCAAATATATTCATTAAAAGTTTCACAGCAACCAAACATATTTATTAAAAGTTTCACAGCAAATAAATATGTTACTTAAAAGTGTCGCAGCAAATAAATATATTTATTAAAAGTGTCGCAGCAAATAAATACATTCATTAAAAGTGTCACAGCAAATGAATATGTTTATTAAAAGTTTAACAGCAACCGAATATATTCATTAAAAGTGTCGCAGCGACCAAATATATTAATTTAAAGTGTCGCAGCCACCAAATATATTGATTTAAAGTGTCGCAGCAACCAAATATATTTATTAAAAGTTTCACAGCAACCAAATATATTTATTAAAAGTGTCGCAGCAACCAAATATATTCATTAAAAGTGTCGCAGCAACCAAATATATTTGTTTAAAGTGTCGCAGCAAATAAATATATTCATTAAAAGTTTCACAGCAACCAAACATATTTATTAAAAGTTTCACAGCAAATAAATATGTTACTTAAAAGTGTCACAGTAACCAAATATATTCACTAAAAGTGTCGCAGCAACCAAATATATTTATTAAAAGTATCGCAGCAACCAAATATATTCATTAAAAGTTTCACAGCAACCAAATATATTTATTAAAAGTGTCGCAGCAACCAAATATATTCATTTAAAGTGTCGCAGCAACCAAATATATTTGTTTAAAGTGTCGCAGCAAATAAATATATTCATTAAAAGTTTAACAGCGACCGAATATATTCATTAAAAGTGTCGCAGCGACCAAATATATTAATTTAAAGTGTCGCAGCCACCAAATATATTGATTTAAAGTGTCGCAGCAACCAAATATATTTATTAAAAGTTTCACAGCAACCAAATATATTCATTAAAAGTGTCGCAGCAACCAAATATATTCATTTAAAGTGTCGCAGCAACCAAATATATTCATTAAATTTGTCACAGTAACCAAATATATTCATTAAAAGTTTCACAGCAACCAAATATATTAATTAAAAGTGTCACAGTAACCAAATATATTCATTAAAAGTGTCGCAGCAAATAAATATCTTCATTAAAAGCGTCGCAGCAACCAAATATATTAATTTAAAGTGTCGCAGCAACCAAATATGTTACTTAAAAGTGTCGCAGCAAATAAATATATTTATTCAAAGTTTCACAGCAACCAAATATATTAATTAAAAGTGTCGCAGCAAATAAATATATTTATTAAAAGTTTCACAGCAACCAAATATATTAATTAAAAGTGTCGCAGCAAATAAATATATTTATTTTAAGTGTCGCAGCAACCAAATATATTTATTAAAAGTGTCGCAGCAAATAAATATATTTATCAAAAGTTTCACAGCAACCAAATATATTTATTAAAAGTGACGCAGCAACCAAATGTATTTATTTAAAGTTTCACAGCAACCATATATATTAATTAAAAGTGTCGCCGCAAATAAATATATTTATTAAAAGTTTCACAGCAACCAAATATGTTACTTAAAAGTGTCGCAGCAAATAAATATATTTATTTTAAGTGTCGCAGCAACCAAATATATTTATTAAAAGTGTCGCAGCAAATAAATATATTTATTAAAAGTATCGCAGCAACCAAATATATTCATTAAAAGTTTCGCAGCAACAAAATATATACATTAAAAGTGTCGCAGCAACCAAAACTATTTATTAAAAGTGTCGCAGCAACCAAATATATTCATTAAAAGTTTCACAGCAACTAAATACATTTCTTTAAAGTGTCGCAGCAACCAAATATATTCATTTAAAGTTTCACAGCAACCAAATATATTAATTAAAAGTGTCACAGCAACCAAATATATTCATTAAAAGTGTCGAAGCAAACAAATATATTCATTAAAAGTGTCGCAGCAACCAAATATATTCATTTAAAGTGTCGCAGCAACCAAATATATTCATTAAAAGTGTCACAGTAACCAAATATATTCATTAAAAGTTTCACAGCAACCAAATATATTAATTAAAAGTTTCACAGCAAGGAAATATATTCATTAAAAGTGTCGCAGCAACCAAATATATTCATTTAAAGTGTCGCAGCAACCAAATATATTCATTAAAAGTGTCACAGTAACCAAATATATTCATTAAAAGTTTCACAGCAACCAAATATGTTAATTAAAAGTTTCACAGCAAGGAAATATATTCATTAAAAGTTTCACAGCAACCAAATATATTAATTAAAAGTGTCACAGCAACCAAATATATTAATTAAAAGTTTCACAGCAACCAAACATATTTATTAAAAGTTTCACAGCAAATAAATATATTTATTAAAAGTGTCGCAGCAAATAAATACATTCATTAAAAGTTTAACAGCAACCGAATATATTCATTAAAAGTGTCGCAGCAACCAAATATATTAATTTAAAGTGTCGCAGCGACCAAATATATTTATTTAAAGTGTCGCAGCAACCAAATATATTCATTAAAAGTGTCGCAGCAAACAAATATATTCATTAAAAGTGTCGCAGCAACCAAAGATATTCATTAAAAGTGTCGAAGCAAACAAATATATTAATTTAAAGTGTCGCAGCGACCAACTATATTTATTTAAAGTGTCGCAGCAACCAAATATATTCATTAAAAGTGTCGAAGCAAACAAATATATTCATTAAAAGTGTCGCAGCAACCAAATATATTCATTTAAAGTGTCGCAGCAACCAAATATATTCATTAAAAGTTTCACAGCAACCAAATATATTAATTAAAAGTGTCACAGTAACCAAATATATTCATTAAAAGTGTCGCAGCAAACAAATATATTCATTAAAAGTGTCGCAGCAACCAAATATATTCATTAAAAGTGTCGAAGCAAACAAATATATTCATTAAAAGTGTCACAGTAACCAAATATATTCATTAAAAGTTTCACAGCAACCAAATATATTAATTAAAAGTGTCACAGTAACCAAATATATTCATTAAAAGTTTAACAGCAACCGAATATATTCATTAAAAGTGTCGCAGCAACCAAATATATTAATTTAAAGTGTCGCAGCGACCAAATATATTTATTTAAAGTGTCGCAGCAACCAAATATATTCATTAAAAGTGTCGCAGCAAACAAATATATTCATTAAAAGTGTCGCAGCAACCAAATATATTCATTAAAAGTGTCGAAGCAAACAAATATATTAATTTAAAGTGTCGCAGCGACCAACTATATTTATTTAAAGTGTCGCAGCAACCAAATATATTCATTAAAAGTGTCGCAGCAACCAAATATATTCATTTAAAGTGTCGCAGCAACCAATTATATTCATTAAAAGTGTCACAGTAACCAAATATATTCATTAAAAGTTTCACAGCAACCAGATATATTTATTTAAAGTGTCGCAGCAAATAAATATATTCATTAAAAGTTTCACAGCAACCAAATATCTTCATTAAAAGTTTCACAGCAACCAAATATATTAATTAAAAGTGTCGCAGCAAATAAATATATTTATCAAATGTTTCACAGCAAATAAATATATTTATTAAAAGTGTCTTAGCAAATAATGTATTTATCAAATGTTTCACAGCAAATAAATATATTTATTAAAAGTGTCGCAGCAACCAAATATATTCATTAAAAGTTTCACAGCAACCAAATATCTTCATTAAAAGTGTCGCAGCAACCAAATATATTTATTAAAAGTGTCGCAGCAAATAAATATATTTATCAAAAGTTTCACAGCAAGGAAATATATTTATTAAAAGTGTCTTAGCAAATAATATATTTATCAAATGTTTCACAGCAAATAAATATATTTATTAAAAGTGTCGCAGCAACCAAATATATTCATTAAAAGTTTCACAGCAAATAAATATGTTACATAAAAGTGTCGCAGCAAATAAATATATTTATTAAAAGTGTCGCAGCAAATAAATACATTCATTAAAAGTTTAACAGCAACCGAATATATTCATTAAAAGTGTCGCAGCTACCAAATATATTAATTTAAAGTGTCGCAGCGACCAAATATATTTATTTAAAGTGTCGCAGCAACCAAATATATTCATTAAAAGTGTCGCAGCAAACAAATATATTCATTAAAAGTGTCGTAGCAACCAAATATATTAATTTAAAGTGTCGCAGCGACCAAATATATTTATTTAAAGTGTCGCAGCAACCAAATATATTCATTAAAAGTGTCGCAGCAAACAAATATATTCATTAAAAGTGTCGCAGCAACCAAATATATTCATTAAAAGTGTCGAAGCAAACAAATATATTAATTTAAAGTGTCGCAGCGACCAACTATATTTATTTAAAGTGTCGCAGCAACCAAATATATTCATTAAAAGTGTCGAAGCAAACAAATATATTCATTAAAAGTGTCGCAGCAACCAAATATATTCATTTAAAGTGTCGCAGCAACCAAATATATTCATTAAAAGTGTCACAGTAACCAAATATATTCATTAAAAGTTTCACAGCAACCAAATATATTAATTAAAAGTGTCACAGTAACCAAATATATTCATTAAAAGTTTAACAGCAACCGAATATATTCATTAAAAGTGTCGCAGCAACCAAATATATTAATTTAAAGTGTCGCAGCAACCAAATATATTCATTAAAAGTGTCGAAGCAAACAAATATATTCATTAAAAGTGTCGCAGCAACCAAATATATTCATTTAAAGTGTCGCAGCAACCAAATATATTCATTAAAAGTGTCACAGTAACCAAATATATTCATTAAAAGTTTCACAGCAACCAAATATATTCATTAAAAGTGTCGCAGCAACCAAATATATTAATTAAAAGTGTCGCA
The DNA here is from genome assembly GCA_964034955.1 of Orchesella flavescens. Lineage (NCBI taxonomy): Eukaryota > Metazoa > Arthropoda > Collembola > Entomobryomorpha > Orchesellidae > Orchesella > Orchesella flavescens. The sequence goes on from OZ035954.1 coordinate 13,734,097, forward strand.
GCAACCAAATATATTTATTTAAAGTGTCGCAGCAAATAAATATATTCATTAAAAGTGTCACAGCAACCAAATATATTTATTAAAAGTGTCGCAGCAACCAAATATATTAATTAAAAGTGTCACAGCAACCAAATATATTCATTAAAAGTGTCGCAGCAACCAAATATATTAATTAAAAGTGTCGCAGCAACCAAATATATTTATTTAAAGCGTCGCAGCAAATAAATATATTCATTAAAAGTGTCACAGCAACCAAATATATTTATTAAAAGTGTCGCAGCAACCAAATATATTCATTAAAAGTGTCGAAGCAAACAAATATATTCATTAAAAGTGTCGCAGCAACCAAATATATTCATTTAAAGTGTCGCAGCAACCAAATATATTCATTAAAAGTGTCACAGTAACCAAATATATTCATTAAAAGTTTCACAGCAACCAAATATATTAATTAAAAGTGTCACAGTAACCAAATATATTCATTAAAAGTTTAACAGCAACCGAATATATTCATTAAAAGTGTCGCAGCAACCAAATATATTAATTTAAAGTGTCGCAGCGACCAAATATATTTATTTAAAGTGTCGCAGCAACCAAATATATTCATTAAAAGTGTCGCAGCAAACAAATATATTCATTAAAAGTGTCGCAGCAACCAAATATATTCATTAAAAGTGTCGAAGCAAACAAATATATTCATTAAAAGTGTCACAGTAACCAAATATATTCATTAAAAGTTTCACAGCAACCAAATATATTAATTAAAAGTGTCACAGTAACCAAATATATTCATTAAAAGTTTAACAGCAACCGAATATATTCATTAAAAGTGTCGCAGCAACCAAATATATTAATTTAAAGTGTCGCAGCGACCAAATATATTTATTTAAAGTGTCGCAGCAACCAAATATATTCATTAAAAGTGTCGCAGCAAACAAATATATTCATTAAAAGTGTCGCAGCAACCAAATATATTCATTAAAAGTGTCGAAGCAAACAAATATATTAATTTAAAGTGTCGCAGCGACCAACTATATTTATTTAAAGTGTCGCAGCAACCAAATATATTCATTAAAAGTGTCGAAGCAAACAAATATATTCATTAAAAGTGTCGCAGCAACCAAATATATTCATTTAAAGTGTCGCAGCAACCAATTATATTCATTAAAAGTGTCACAGTAACCAAATATATTCATTAAAAGTTTCACAGCAACCAGATATATTTATTTAAAGTGTCGCAGCAAATAAATATATTCATTAAAAGTTTCACAGCAACCAAATATCTTCATTAAAAGTTTCACAGCAACCAAATATATTAATTAAAAGTGTCGCAGCAAATAAATATATTTATCAAATGTTTCACAGCAAATAAATATATTTATTAAAAGTGTCTTAGCAAATAATGTATTTATCAAATGTTTCACAGCAAATAAATATATTTATTAAAAGTGTCGCAGCAACCAAATATATTCATTAAAAGTTTCACAGCAACCAAATATCTTCATTAAAAGTGTCGCAGCAACCAAATATATTTATTAAAAGTGTCGCAGCAAATAAATATATTTATCAAAAGTTTCACAGCAAGGAAATATATTTATTAAAAGTGTCTTAGCAAATAATATATTTATCAAATGTTTCACAGCAAATAAATATATTTATTAAAAGTGTCGCAGCAACCAAATATATTCATTAAAAGTTTCACAGCAAATAAATATGTTACATAAAAGTGTCGCAGCAAATAAATATATTTATTAAAAGTGTCGCAGCAAATAAATACATTCATTAAAAGTTTAACAGCAACCGAATATATTCATTAAAAGTGTCGCAGCAAATAAATATGTTTATCAAAAGTTTCACAGCAAGGAAATATATTTATTAAAAGTGTCTTAGCAAATAATATATTTATCAAATGTTTCACAGCAAATAAATATATTTATTAAAAGTGTCGCAGCAACCAAATATATTCATTAAAAGTTTCACAGCAAATAAATATGTTACATAAAAGTGTCGCAGCAAATAAATATATTTATTAAAAGTGTCGCAGCAAATAAATACATTCATTAAAAGTTTAACAGCAACCGAATATATTCATTAAAAGTGTCGCAGCTACCAAATATATTAATTTAAAGTGTCGCAGCGACCAAATATATTTATTTAAAGTGTCGCAGCAACCAAATATATTCATTAAAAGTGTCGCAGCAAACAAATATATTCATTAAAAGTGTCGTAGCAACCAAATATATTAATTTAAAGTGTCGCAGCGACCAAATATATTTATTTAAAGTGTCGCAGCAACCAAATATATTCATTAAAAGTGTCGCAGCAAACAAATATATTCATTAAAAGTGTCGCAGCAAGGAAATATATTTATTAAAAGTGTCGTAGCAACCAAATATATTAATTTAAAGTGTCGCAGCGACCAAATATATTTATTTAAAGTGTCGCAGCAACCAAATATATTCATTAAAAGTGTCGCAGCAAACAAATATATTCATTAAAAGTGTCGCAGCAAGGAAATATATTTATTAAAAGTGTCTTAGCAAATAATATATTTATCAAATGTTTCACAGCAAATAAATATATTAATTAAAAGTGTCGCCGCAAATAAATATATTTATTAAAAGTGTCGCAGCAAATAAATATATTTATTTTAAGTGTCGCAGCAACCAAATATATTTATTAAAAGTGTCGCAGCAAATAAATATATTTATCAAATGTTTCACAGCAAATAAGTATATTTATTAAAAGTGACGCAGCAACCAAATATATTTATTGAAAGTTTCACCGCAAATGAATATATGTATTAAAAGTGTCGCAGCAACCAAATATATTAATTAAAAGTGTCGCAGCAAATAAATATATGTATTAAAAGTGTCGCAGCAACCAAATATATTCATTTAAAGTGTCGCAGCAACCAAATATATTCATTAAAAGTTTCACAGCAAGGAAATACATTTCTTTAAAGTGTCGCAGCAACCAAATATATTTATTAAAAGTTTCACAGCAACCAAATATATTAATTAAAAGTGTCGCAGCAACCAAATATATTAATTAAAAGTGTCGCAGCAAATAAATATCTTCATTAAAAGTGTCGCAGCAACCAAATATATTTATCAAAAGTGTCGCAGCAACCAAATATATTCATTAAAAGTTTCACAGCAAGGAAATGCATTTCTTTAAAGTTTCGCAGCAACCAAATATATTTATTAAAAGTTTCACAGCAACCAAATATATTCATTAAAAGTTTCACAGCAACGAAATATATTTATCAAAAGTTTCACAGCAAATGAATATATGTATTAAAAGTGTCGCAGCAACCAAATATATTCATTAAAAGTTTCACAGCAACCAAATATATTCATTAAAAGTTTCACAGCAAGGAAATACATTTCTTTAAAGTGTCGCAGCAACCAGATATATTTATTTAAAGTGTCGCAGCAAATAAATATATTTATTAAAAGTTTCACAGCAAATAAATATATTTATTAAAAGTGACGCAGCAACCAAATATATTTATTTAAAGTGTCGCAGCAAATAAATATATTTATTTTAAGTGTCGCAGCAACCAAATATATTTATTAAAAGTGTCGCAGCAAATAAATATATGTATCAAAAGTTTCACAGCAAGGAAATATATTTATTAAAATTGTCTTAGCAAATAATATATTTATCAAATGTTTCACAGCAAATAAATATATTTATTAAAAGTGACGCAGCAACCAAATATATTTATTTAAAGTTTCACAGCAACCAAATATATTTATTAAAAGTGACGCAGCAACCACATATATTTATTTAAAGTTTCACAGCAACCAAATATATTTATTAAAAGTGACGCAGCAACCAAATATATTTATTTAAAGTTTCACAGCAACCAAATATATTAATTAAAAGTGTCGCAGCAAATAAATATATTTATTAAAAGTTTCAAAGCAAATAAATATATTTATTAAAAGTGACGCAGCAACCAAATATATTTATTTAAAGTTTCACAGCAACCAAATATATTTATTAAAAGTGACGCAGCAACCAAATATATTTATTTAAAGTTTCACAGCAACCAAATATATTTATTAAAAGTGACGCAGCAACCAAATATATTTATCAAATGTTTCACAGCAAATAAATATATTTATTAAAAGTGACGCAGCAACCAAATATATTTATTTTAAGTGTCGCAGCAACCAAATATATTTATTAAAAGTGTCGCAGCAACCAAATATATTTATTGAAAGTTTCACAGCAAATGAATATATGTATTGAAAGTGTCGCAGCAACCAAATATATTTATTCAAAGTGTCGCAGCAACCAAATATATTCATTAAAAGTTTCACAGCAAGGAAATGCATTTCTTTAAAGTTTCGCAGCAACCAAATATATCTATTAAAAGTTTCACAGCAACCAAATATATTCATTAAAAGTTTCACAGCAACCAAATATATTTATCAAAAGTTTCACAGCAAATGAATATAAGTATTAAAAGTGTCGCAGCAACCAAATATATTCATTAAAAGTTTCACAGCAAGGAAATACATTTCTTTAAAGTGTCGCAGCAACCAGATATATTTATTTAAAGTGTCGCAGCAAATAAATATATTCATTAAAAGTTTCACAGCAACCAAATATATTCATTAAAAGTTTCACAGCAACCAAATATATTAATAAAAAGTGTTGCAGCAACCAAATATATTTATTCAAAGTGTCGCAGCAACCAAATATATTAATTAAAAGTGTCGCAGCAAATAAATATCTTCATTAAAAGTGTCGCAGCAACCAAATATATTTATTAAAAGTGTCGCAGCAACCAAATATATTCATTAAAAGTTTCAAAGCAAGGAAATGCATTTCTTTAAAGTTTCGCAGCAACCAAATATATCTATTAAAAGTTTCACAGCAACCAAATATATTCATTAAAAGTTTCACAGCAACCAAATATATTTATCAAAAGTTTCACAGCAAATGAATATAAGTATTAAAAGTGTCGCAGCAACCAAATATATTCATTAAAAGTTTCACAGCAAGGAAATACATTTCTTTAAAGTGTCGCAGCAACCAGATATATTTATTTAAAGTGTCGCAGCAAATAAATATATTCATTAAAAGTTTCACAGCAACCAAATATATTTATTAAAAGTGTCGCAGCAAATAAATATATTTATTAAAAGTGTCGCAGCAAATAAATATATTTATCAAATGTTTCACAGCAAATAAATATATTTATTAAAAGTGACGCAGCAACCAAATATATTTATTGAAAGTTTCACCGCAAATGAATATATGTATTAAAAGTGTCGCAGCAACCAAATATATTAATTAAAAGTGTCGCAGCAAATAAATATCTTCATTAAAAGTATCGCAGCAACCAAATATATTTATTAAAAGTGTCGCAGCAACCAAATATATTCATTAAAAGTTTCACAGCAAGGAAATACATTTCTTTAAAGTGTCGCAGCAACCAAATATATTTATTAAAAATTTCACAGCAACCAAATATATTCATTAAAAGTGTCGCAGCAACCAAATATATTAATTAAAAGTGTCGCAGCAAATAAATATCTTCATTAAAAGTGTCGCAGCAACCAAATATATTTATTAAAAGTGTCGCAGCAACCAAATATATTCATTAAAAGTTTCACAGCAAGGAAATGCATTTTTTTAAAGTTTCGCAGCAACCAAATATATTTATTAAAAGTTTCACAGCAACCAAATATATTCATTAAAAGTTTCACAGCAACCAAATATATTTATCAAAAGTTTCACAGCAAATGAATATAAGTATTAAAAGTGTCGCAGCAACCAAATATATTCATTAAAAGTTTCACAGCAACCAAATATATTCATTAAAAGTTTCACAGCAAGGAAATACATTTCTTTAAAGTGTCGCAGCAACGAGATATATTTATTTAAAGTGTCGCAGCAAATAAATATATTCATTAAAAGTTTCACAGCAACCAAATATATTTATTAAAAGTGTCGCAGCAACCAAATATATTCATTAAAAGTTTCACAGCAAGGAAATACATTTCTTTAAAGTGTCGCAGCAACCAGATATATTTATTTAAAGTGTCGCAGCAAATAAATATATTCATTAAAAGTTTCACATCAACCAAATATATTTCTTTAAAGTGTCGCAGCAAATAAATATATTTAGTAAAAGTTTCACAGCAAGGAAGTATATTTCTTTAAAGTGTCGCAGCAACCAAATATATTTATTAAAAGTGTCGCAGCAACCAAATATATTCATTAAAAGTTTCACAGCAAGGAAATACATTTCTTTAAAGTGTCGCAGCAACCAAATATATTTATTAAAAGTGTCGCAGCAACCAAATATATTCATTAAAAGTTTCACAGCAAGGAAATACGTTTCTTTAAAGTGTCGCAGCAAGGAAATACATTTCTTTAAAGTGTCGCAGCAACCAAATATATTTATTAAAAGTTTCACAGCAACCAAATATATTCATTAAAAGTTTCACAGCAACCAAATATATTTATTGAAAGTTTCACAGCAAATGAATATATGTATTAAAAGTGTCGCAGCAACCAAATATATTCATTAAAAGTTTCACAGCAAGGAAATACATTTCTTTAAAGTGTCGCAGCAACCAAATATATTTAGTAAAAGTTTCACAGCAACCAAATATATTCATTAAAAGTTTCACATCAACCAAATATATTTCTTTAAAGTGTCGCAGCAAATAAATATATTTAGTAAAAGTTTCACAGCAAGGAAGTATATTTCTTTAAAGTGTCGCAGCAACCAAATATATTTATTAAAAGTGTCGCAGCAACCAAATATATTCATTAAAAGTTTCACAGCAAGGAAATACATTTCTTTAAAGTGTCGCAGCAACCAAATATATTTATTAAAAGTGTCGCAGCAACCAAATATATTCATTAAAAGTTTCACAGCAAGGAAATACGTTTCTTTAAAGTGTCGCAGCAAGGAAATACATTTCTTTAAAGTGTCGCAGCAACCAAATATATTTATTAAAAGTTTCACAGCAACCAAATATATTCATTAAAAGTTTCACAGCAACCAAATACATTTATTGAAAGTTTCACAGCAAATGAATATATGTATTGAAAGTGTCGCAGCAACCAAATATATTTATTCAAAGTGTCGCAGCAACCAAATATATTCATTAAAAGTTTCACAGCAAGGAAATACATTTCTTTAAAGTGTCGCAGCAACCAAATATATTTATTAAAAGTTTCACAGCAACCAAATATATTCATTAAAAGTTTCACAGCAACCAAATATATTTATCAAAAGTTTCACAGCAAATGAATATATGTATTAAAAGTGTCGCAGCAACCAAATATATTTATCAAAAGTTTCACAGCAAATGAATATATGTATTAAAAGTGTCGCAGCAACCAAATATATTAATTAAAAGTGTCGCAGCAAATAAATATCTTCATTAAAAGTGTCGCAGCAACCAAATATATTTATTAAAAGTGTCGCAGCAACCAAATATATTCATTAAAAGTTTCACAGCAAGGAAATACGTTTCTTTAAAGTGTCGCAGCAAGGAAATACATTTCTCTAAAGTGTCGCAGCAACCAAATATATTTATTAAAAGTTTCACAGCAACCAAATATATTCATTAAAAGTTTCACAGCAACCAAATATATTCATTAAAAGTTTCACAGCAAATGAATATCTTCATTAAAAGTGTCGCAGCAACCAAATATATTTATTAAAAGTGTCGCAGAAACCAAATATGTTCATTAAAAGTTTCACAGCAAGGAAATACATTTCTTTAAAGTGTCGCAGCAAATAAATATATTTATTAAAAGGGTCGCAGCAACCAAATATATTAATTGAAAGTTTCACAGCAAATGAATATATGTATTGAAAGTGTCGCAGCAACCAAATATATTTATTCAAAGTGTCGCAGCAACCAAATATATTCATTAAAAGTTTCACAGCAAGGAAATACATTTCTTTAAAGTGTCGCAGCAAAAAAAAATATTTATTAAAAGTTTCACAGCAACCAAATATATTCATTAAAAGTTTCACAGCAACCAAATATATTTATCAAAAGTTTCACAGCAAATGAATATATGTATTAAAAGTGTCGCAGCAACGAAATATATTAATTAAAAGTGTCGCAGCAAATAAATATCTTCATTAAAAGTGTCGCAGCAACCAAATATATTTATTAAAAGTGTCGCAGCAACCAAATATATTCATTAAAAGTTTCACAGCAAGGAAATACATTTCTTTAAAGTGTCGCAGCAACCAAATATATTTAGTAAAAGTTTCACAGCAAGGAAATACATTTCTTTAAAGTGTCGCAGCAAATAAATATATTTATTAAAAGTGTCGCAGCAACCAAATATATTTATTGAAAGTTTCACAGCAAATGAATATATGTATTGAAAGTGTCGCAGCAACCAAATATATTTATTCAAAGTGTCGCAGCAACCAAATATATTTATTAAAAGTTTCACAGCAACCAAATATATTCATTAAAAGTTTCACAGCAACCAAATATATTTATCAAAAGTTTCACAGCAAATGAATATATGTATTAAAAGTGTCGCAGCAACCAAATATATTTATTAAAAGGGTCGCAGCAACCAAATATATTTATTGAAAGTTTCACAGCAAATGAATATATGTATTGAAAGTGTCGCAGCAACCAAATATATTTATTCAAAGTGTCGCAGCAACCAAATATATTCATTAAAAGTTTCACAGCAACCAAATATATTCATTAAAAGTTTCACAGCAACCAAATATATTTATCAAAAGTTTCACAGCAAATGAATATATGTATTAAAAGTGTCGCAGCAACCAAATATATTAATTAAAAGTGTCGCAGCAAATAAATATCTTCATTAAAAGTGTCGCAGCAACCAAATATATTTATTAAAAGTGTCGCAGCAACCAAATATATTCATTAAAAGTTTCACAGCAAGGAAATACATTTCTTTAAAGTGTCGCAGCAAATAAATATATTTATTAAAAGTGTCGCAGCAACCAAATATATTTATTGAAAGTTTCACAGCAAATGAATATATGTATTGAAAGTGTCGCAGCAACCAAATATATTTATTCAAAGTGTCGCAGCAACCAAATATATTCATTAAAAGTTTCACAGCAAGGAAATACATTTCTTTAAAGTGTCGCAGCAACCAAATATATTTAGTAAAAGTTTCACAGCAACCAAATATATTCACTAAAAGTTTCACATCAACCAAATGTATTTCTTTAAAGTTTCGCAGCAACCAAATATGTTTATTAAAACTGTCGCAGCAACCAAATATATTCATTAAAAGTTTCACAGCAAGGAAATACATTTCTTTAAAGTGTCGCAACAACCAAATATATTTAGTAAAAGTTTCACAGCAACCAAATATATTCACTAAAAGTTTCACATCAACCAAATGTATTTCTTTAAAGTTTCGCAGCAACCAAATATATTTAGTAAAAGTTTCACAGCAAATAAATATATTCATTAAAAGTTTCACAGCAAGGAAGTATATTTCTTTAAAGTGTCGCAGCAACCAAATATATTAATTAAAAGTGTCGCAGCAACCAAATATATTCATTAAAAGTTTCACAGCAACCAAATCTATTCATTAAAAGTTTCACAGCAAATGAATATCTTCATTAAAAGTGCCGCAGCAACCAAATATATTTATTAAAAGTGTCGCAGCAACCAAATATATTCATTAAAAGTTTCACAGCAAGGAAATACATTTCTTTAAAGTGTCGCAGCAAATAAATATATTTATTAAAAGTGTCGCAGCAACCAAATATATTTATTGAAAGTTTCACAGCAAATGAATATATGTATTGAAAGTGTCGCAGCAACCAAATATATTTATTCAGTGTCGCAGCAACCAAATATATTCATTAAAAGTTTCACAGCAAGGAAATACATTTCTTTAAAGTGTCGCAGCAACCAAATATATTTCTTTAAAGTTTCGCAGCAACCAAATATATTTATTAAAAGTGTCGCAGCAACCAAATATATTTATTAAAAGTGTCGCAGCAACCAAATATATTCATTAAAAGTTTCACAGCAAGGAAATACATTTCTTTAAAGTGTCGCAGCAAATAAATATATTTATTAAAAGTGTCGCAGCAACCAAATATATTTATTGAAAGTTTCACAGCAAATGAATATATGTATTGAAAGTGTCGCAGCAACCAAATATATTTATTCAAAGTGTCGCAGCAACCAAATATATTCATTAAAAGTTTCACAGCAAATGAATATATTCATTAAAAGTTTCACAGCAACCAAATATATTCATTAAAAGTTTCACAGCAAGGAAATACATTTCTTTAAAGTGTCGCAGCAAATGAATATATTTATTAAAATTGTCGCAGCAACCAAATATATTAATTAAAAGTGTCGCAGCAAATAAATATTTTCATTAAAACTGTCGCAGCAACCAAATATATTTATTAAAAGTGTCGCAGCAACCAAATATATTCACTAAAAGTTTCACATCAACCAAATATATTTCTTTAAAGTTTCGCAGCAACCAAATATATTTATTAAAAGTGTCGCAGCAACCAAATATATTCATTAAAAGTTTCACAGCAAGGAAATACATTTCTTTAAAGTGTCGCAGCAACCAAATATATTTAGTAAAAGTTTCACAGCAACCAAATATATTCATTAAAAGTTTCACATCAACCAAATATATTTCTTTAAAGTGTCGCAGCAAATAAATATATTTAGTAAAAGTTTCACAGCAAGGAAGTATATTTCTTTAAAGTGTCGCAGCAACCAAATATATTAATTAAAAGTGTCGCAGCAAATAAATATATTCATTAAAAGTTTCACAGCAAGGAAGTATATTTCTTTAAAGTGTCGCAGCAAGGAAATATATTCATTAAAAGTTTCACAGCAACCAAATCTATTCATTAAAAGTTTCACAGCAAATGAATATCTTCATTAAAAGTGCCGCAGCAACCAAATATATTTATTAAAAGTGTCGCAGCAACCAAATATATTCATTAAAAGTTTCACAGCAAGGAAATACATTTCTTTAAAGTGTCGCAGCAAATAAATATATTTATTAAAAGTGTCGCAGCAACCAAATATATTTATTGAAAGTTTCACAGCAAATGAATATATGTATTGAAAGTGTCGCAGCAACCAAATATATTTATTCAGTGTCGCAGCAACCAAATATATTCATTAAAAGTTTCACAGCAAGGAAATACATTTCTTTAAAGTGTCGCAGCAACCAAATATATTTCTTTAAAGTTTCGCAGCAACCAAATATATTTATTAAAAGTGTCGCAGCAACCAAATATATTTATTAAAAGTTTCACAGCAAGGAAATACGTTTCTTTAAAGTGTCGCAGCAAGGAAATGCATTTCTTTAAAGTGTCGCAGCAACCAAATATATTTATTCAAAGTTTCACAGCAACCAAATATATTCATTAAAAGTTTCACAGCAACCAAATATATTCATTAAAAGTGTCGCAGCAACCAAATATGTTCATTAAAAGTTTCACAGCAAGGAAATACATTTCTTTAAAGTGTCGCAGCAACCAAATATATTTAGTAAAAGTTTCACAGCAACCAAATATATTCACTAAAAGTTTCACATCAACCAAATATATTTCTTTAAAGTTTCGCAGCAACCAAATATATTTATTAAAGTGTCGCAGCAACCAAATATATTCATTAAAAGTTTCACAGCAAGGAAATACGTTTCTTTAAAGTGTCGCAGCAAGGAAATACATTTCTTTAAAGTGTCGCAGCAACCAAATATATTTATTCAAAGTTTCACAGCAACCAAATATATTCATTAAAAGTTTCACAGCAACCAAATATATTCATTAAAAGTTTCATAGCAACCAAATATGTTTATCAAAAGTTTCACAGCAAATGAATATCTTCATTAAAAGTGTCGCAGCAACCAAATATATTTATCAAAAGTTTCACAGCAAATGAATATATGTATTAAAAGTGTCGCAGCAACCAAATATATTAATTAAAAGTGTCGCAGCAAATAAATATCTTCATTAAAAGTGTCGCAGCAACCAAATATATTTATTAAAAGTGTCGCAGCAACCAAATATATTCATTAAAAGTTTCACAGCAAGGAAATACATTTCTTTAAAGTGTCGCAGCAACCAAATATATTTATTAAAAGTGTCGCAGCACCCAAATATATTCATTAAAAGTTTCACAGCAAGGAAATAAGTTTCTTTAAAGTGTCGCAGCAAGGAAATACATTTCTTTAATGTGTCGCAGCAACCAAATATATTTATTAAAAGTTTCACAGCAACCAAATATATTCATTAAAAGTTTCACAGCAAGGAAATACATTTCTTTAAAGTGTCGCAGCAAATAAATATATTTATTAAAAGTGTCGCAGCAACCAAATATATTTATTGAAAGTTTCACAGCAAATGAATATATGTATTGAAAGTGTCGCAGCAACCAAATATATTTATTCAGTGTCGCAGCAACCAAATATATTCATTAAAAGTTTCACAGCAAGGAAATACATTTCTTTAAAGTGTCGCAGCAACCAAATATATTTCTTTAAAGTTTCGCAGCAACCAAATATATTTATTAAAAGTGTCGCAGCAACCAAATATATTTATTAAAAGTGTCGCAGCAACCAAATATATTCATTAAAAGTTTCACAGCAAGGAAATACGTTTCTTTAAAGTGTCGCAGCAAGGAAATACATTTCTTTAAAGTGTCGCAGCAACCAAATATATTTATTCAAAGTTTCACAGCAACCAAATATATTCATTAAAAGTTTCACAGCAACCAAATATATTCATTAAAAGTTTCATAGCAACCAAATATGTTTATCAAAAGTTTCACAGCAAATGAATATCTTCATTAAAAGTGTCGCAGCAACCAAATATATTTATCAAAAGTTTCACAGCAAATGAATATATGTATTAAAAGTGTCGCAGCAACCAAATATATTAATTAAAAGTGTCGCAGCAAATAAATATCTTCATTAAAAGTGTCGCAGCAACCAAATATATTTATTAAAAGTGTCGAAGCAACCAAATATATTCATTAAAAGTTTCACAGCAAGGAAATACATTTCTTTAAAGTGTCGCAGCAACCAAATATATTTATTAAAAGTGTCGCAGCACCCAAATATATTCATTAAAAGTTTCACAGCAAGGAAATACGTTTCTTTAAAGTGTCGCAGCAAGGAAATACATTTCTTTAATGTGTCGCAGCAACCAAATATATTTATTAAAAGTTTCACAGCAACCAAATATATTCATTAAAAGTTTCACAGCAACCAAATATATTCATTAAAAGTTTCACAGCAAATGAATATCTTCATTAAAAGTGTCGCAGCAACCAAATATATTTATTAAAAGTGTCGCAGAAACCAAATATATTCATTAAAAGTTTCACAGCAAGGAAATACATTTCTTTAAAGTGTCGCAGCAAATAAATATATTTATTAAAAGTGTCGCAGCAACCAAATATATTTATTGAAAGTTTCACAGCAAATGAATATACGTATTGAAAGTGTCGCAGCAACCAAATATATTTATTCAAAGTGTCGCAGCAACCAAATATATTCATTAAAAGTTTCACAGCAAGGAAATACATTTCTTTAAAGTGTCGCAGCAACCAAATATATTTCTTTAAAGTTTCGCAGCAACCAAATATATTTATTAAAAGTGTCGCAGCAACCAAATATATTTATTAAAAGTGTCGCAGCAACCAAATATATTCATTAAAAGTTTCACAGCAAGGAAATACGTTTCTTTAAAGTGTCGCAGCAAGGAAATACATTTCTTTAAAGTGTCGCAGCAACCAAATATATTTATTCAAAGTTTCACAGCAACCAAATATATTCATTAAAAGTTTCACAGCAACCAAATATATTCATTAAAAGTTTCATAGCAACCAAATATGTTTATCAAAAGTTTCACAGCAAATGAATATCTTCATTAAAAGTGTCGCAGCAACCAAATATATTTATTAAAAGTGTCGCAGCAACCAAATATATTCATTAAAAGTTTCACAGCAAGGAAATACATTTCTTTAAAGTGTCGCAGCAAATAAATATATTTATTAAAAGTGTCGCAGCAACCAAATATATTTATTGAAAGTTTCACAGCAAATGAATATATGTATTGAAAGTGTCGCAGCAACCAATTATATTCATTAAAAGTTCCACAGCAAATGAATATATTCATTAAAAGTTTCACAGCAACCAAATATATTTATTAAAAGTTTCACAGCAACCAAATATATTCATTAAAAGTTTCACAGCAACCAAATATATTTATCAAAAGTTTCACAGCAAATGCATATATTTATTAAAATTGTCGCAGCAACCAAATATATTAATTAAAAGTGTCGCAGCAAATAAATATTTTCATTAAAACTGTCGCAGCAACCAAATATATTTATTAAAAGTGTCGCAGCAACCAAATATATTCACTAAAAGTTTCACATCAACCAAATATATTTCTTTAAAGTTTCGCAGCAACCAAATATATTTATTAAAAGTGTCGCAGCAACCAAATATATTCATTAAAAGTTTCACAGCAAGGAAATACATTTCTTTAAAGTGTCGCAGCAACCAAATATATTTAGTAAAAGTTTCACAGCAACCAAATATATTCATTAAAAGTTTCACATCAACCAAATATATTTCTTTAAAGTGTCGCAGCAAATAAATATATTTAGTAAAAGTTTCACAGCAAGGAAGTATATTTCTTTAAAGTGTCGCAGCAACCAAATATATTAATTAAAAGTGTCGCAGAAAATAAATATATTCATTAAAAGTTTCACAGCAAGGAAGTATATTTCTTTAAAGTGTCGCAGCAACCAAATATATTAATTAAAAGTGTCGCAGCAACCAAATATATTTATTAAAAGTGTCGCAGCAACCAAATATATTCACTAAAAGTTTCACAGCAACCAAATATATTCATTAAAATTTTCACAGCAACCAAATATATTTATTTTAAGTGTCGCAGCAACGGAATATATTAATTAAAAGTGTCGCAGCAACCAAATATATTTATTAAAAGTGTCGCAGCAACCAAATATATTCATTAAAAGTTTCACAGCAAGGAAATAAATTTTTTTAAAGTGTCGCAGCAACCAAATATATTTATTAAAAGTTTCACAGCAACCAAATATATTCATTAAAAGTTTCACAGCAACCAAATATATTTATCAAAAGTTTAACAGCAAATGAATATATGTATTAAAAGTGTCGCAGCAACCAAATATATTAATTAAAAGTGTCGCAGCAACCAAATATATTCATTAAAAGTTTCACAGCAAGGAAATACATTTCTTTAAAGTGTCGCAGCAACCAAATATATTTAGTAAAAGTGTCGCAGCAAATAAATATCTTCATTAAAAGTGTCGCAGCAACCAAATATATTTATTAAAAGTGTCGCAGCAACCAAATATATTCATTAAAAGTTTCACAGCAAGGAAATACATTTCTTTAAAGTGTCGCAGCAACCAAATATATTTAGTAAAAGTTTCACAGCAACCAAATATATTCACTAAAAGTTTCACATCAACCAAATATATTTCTTTAAAGTTTCGCAGCAACCAAATATATTTATTAAAAGTGTCGCAGCAACCAAATATATTCATTAAAAGTTTCACAGCAAGGAAATACATTTCTTTAAAGTGTCGCAGCAACCAAATATATTTCTTTAAAGTTTCTCAGCAACCAAATATATTTATTAAAAGTGTCGCAGCAACCAAATATATTCATTAAAAGTTTCACAGCAAGGAAATACATTTCTTTAAAGTGTCGCAGCAACCAAATATATTTCTTTAAAGTTTCTCAGCAACCAAATATATTTATTAAAAGTTTCACAGCAACCAAATATATTCATTAAAATTTTCACAGCAACCAAATATATTTATTTTAAGTGTCGCAGCAACGGAATATATTAATTAAAAGTGTCGCAGCAACCAAATATATTTATTAAAAGTGTCGCAGCAACCAAATATATTCATTAAAAGTTTCACAGCAAGGAAATAAATTTTTTTAAAGTGTCGCAGCAACCAAATATATTTATTAAAAGTTTCACAGCAACCAAATATATTCATTAAAAGTTTCACAGCAACCAAATATATTTATCAAAAGTTTCACAGCAAATGAATATATGTATTAAAAGTGTCGCAGCAACCAAATATATTAATTAAAAGTGTCGCAGCAACCAAATATATTCATTAAAAGTTTCACAGCAAGGAAATACATTTCTTTAAAGTGTCGCAGCAACCAAATATATTTAGTAAAAGTGTCGCAGCAAATAAATATCTTCATTAAAAGTGTCGCAGCAACCAAATATATTTATTAAAAGTGTCGCAGCAACCAAATATATTCATTAAAAGTTTCACAGCAAGGAAATACATTTCTTTAAAGTGTCGCAGCAACCAAATATATTTAGTAAAAGTTTCACAGCAACCAAATATATTCACTAAAAGTTTCACATCAACCAAATATATTTCTTTAAAGTTTCGCAGCAACCAAATATATTTATTAAAAGTGTCGCAGCAACCAAATATATTCATTAAAAGTTTCACAGCAAGGAAATACATTTCTTTAAAGTGTCGCAGCAACCAAATATATTTCTTTAAAGTTTCTCAGCAACCAAATATATTTATTAAAAGTGTCGCAGCAACCAAATATATTCATTAAAAGTTTCACAGCAAGGAAATACATTTCTTTAAAGTAACGCAGCAACCAAATATATTTAGTATAAGTTTCACAGCAACCAAATATATTCATTAAAAGTTTCACATCAACCAAATATATTTCTTTAAAGTGTCGCAGCAAATAAATGTATTTAGTAAAAGTTTCACAGCAAGGAAGTATATTTCTTTAAAGTGTCGTTGCAACCAAATATATTTATTAAAAGTTTCACAGCAACCAAATATATTCATTAAAGGTTTCACAGCAACCAAATATATTTATTTTAAGTGTCGCAGCAACGGAATATATTAATTAAAAGTGTCGCAGCAACCAAATATATTTATTAAAAGTGTCGCAGCAACCAAATATATTCATTAAAAGTTTCACAGCAAGGAAATACATTTCTTTAAAGTGTCGCAGCAACCAAATATATTTAGTAAAAGTTTCACAGCAACCAAATATATTCATTAAAAGTTTCACATCAACCAAATATATTTCTTTAAAGTTTCGCAGCAACCAAATATATTTATTAAAAGTGTCGCAGCAACCAAATATATTCATTAAAAGTTTCACAGCAAGGAAATACATTTCTTTAAAGTGTCGCAGCAACCAAATATATTTAGTAAAAGTTTCACAGCAACCAAATATATTTAGTAAAAGTTTCACAGCAAGGAAGTATATTTCTTTAAAGTGTCGCAGCAACCAAATATATTTATTAAAAGTATCGCAGCAACCAAATATATTTATTTTAAGTGTCGCAGCAACGGAATATATTAATTAAAAGTGTCGCAGCAAATAAATATATTTATTTTAAGTGTCGCAGCATCGAAATATATTAATTAAAGTGTCGCAGCAACCAAATATATTTATTAAAAGTGTCGCAGCAACCAAATATATTAATTTAAAGTGTCGCAGCAACCAAATATATTTATTAAAAGTATCGCAGCAACCAAATATATTCATTAAAAGTTTCGCAGCAACAAAATATATACATTAAAAGTGTCGCAGCAACCAAAACTATTTATTAAAAGTGTCGCAGCAACCAAATATATTCATTAAAAGTTTCACAGCAACCAAATATATTTATTAAAAGTTTCACAGCAAGGAAATACATTTCTTTAAAGTGTCGCAGCAAACAAATATATTTATTTAAAGTGTCTTAGCAACCAAATATATTCATTAAAAGTGTCACAGCAAATGAATATATTTATTAAAAGTTTAACAGCAACCGAATATATTCATTAAAAGTGTCGCAGCAAATAAATATATTTATTAAAAGTGTCGCAGCAACCAAATATATTTATTAAAAGTGTCGCAGCAACCAAATATATTCATTAAAAGTTTCACAGCAACCAAATATATTTATTTTAAGTGTCGCAGCAACGGAATATATTAATTAAAAGTGTCGCAGCAAATAAATATATTTATTTTAAGTGTCGCAGCATCGAAATATATTAATTAAAGTGTCGCAGCAACCAAATATATTTATTAAAAGTGTCGCAGCAACCAAATATATTAATTTAAAGTGTCGCAGCAACCAAATATATTTATTAAAAGTATCGCAGCAACCAAATATATTCATTAAAAGTTTCGCAGCAACAAAATATATACATTAAAAGTGTCGCAGCAACCAAAACTATTTATTAAAAGTGTCGCAGCAACCAAATATATTCATTAAAAGTTTCACAGCAACCAAATATATTTATTAAAAGTTTCACAGCAAGGAAATACATTTCTTTAAAGTGTCGCAGCAAACAAATATATTTATTTAAAGTGTCTTAGCAACCAAATATATTCATTAAAAGTGTCACAGCAAATGAATATATTTATTAAAAGTTTAACAGCAACCGAATATATTCATTAAAAGTGTCGCAGCAAATAAATATATTTATTAAAAGTGTCGCAGCAAATAAATATATTTAGTAAAAGTTTCACAGCAAGGAAGTATATTTCTTTAAAGTGTCGTTGCAACCAAATATATTTATTAAAAGTTTCACAGCAACCAAATATATTCATTAAAAGTTTCACAGCAACCAAATATATTTATTTTAAGTGTCGCAGCAACCAAATATATTAATTAAAAGTGTCGCAGCAACCAAATATATTCATTAAAAGTTTCACAGCAACCAAATATATTTATCAAAAGTTTCACAGCAAATGAATATATGTATTAAAAGTGTCGCAGCAACCAAATATATTAATTAAAAGTGTCGCAGCAAATAAATATCTTCATTAAAAGTGTCGCAGCAACCAAATATATTTATTAAAAGTGTCGCAGCAACCAAATATATTCATTAAAAGTTTCACAGCAAGGAAATACATTTCTTTAAAGTGTCGCAGCAACCAAATATATTTAGTAAAAGTTTCACAGCAACCAAATATATTCACTAAAAGTATCACATCAACCAAATATATTTCTTTAAAGTTTCGCAGCAACCAAATATATTTATTAAAAGTGTCGCAGCAACCAAATCTATTCATTAAAAGTTTCACAGCAAGGAAATACATTTCTTTAAAGTGTCGCAGCAACCAAATATATTTCTTTAAAGTTTCGCAGCAACCAAATATATTTATTAAAAGTGTCGCAGCAACCAAATATATTCATTAAAAGTTTCACAGCAAGGAAATACATTTCTTTAAAGTGTCGCAGCAACCAAATACATTAAGTAAAAGTTTCACAGCAACCAAATATATTCATTAAAAGTTTCACATCAACCAAATATATTTCTTTAAAGTGTCGCAGCAAATAAATATATTTAGTAAAAGTTTCACAGCAAGGAAGTATGTTTCTTTAAAGTGTCGTTGCAACCAAATATATTTATTAAAAGTTTCACAGCAACCAAATATATTCATTAAAAGTTTCACAGCAACCAAATATATTTATTTTAAGTGTCGCAGCAACGGAATATATTAATTAAAAGTGTCGCAGCAACCAAATATATTTATTAAAAGTGTCGGTGCAACCAAATATATTCATTAAAAGTTTCACAGCAAGGAAATACATTTCTTTAAAGTGTCGCAGCAACCAAATATATTTATTAAAAGTTTCACTGCAACCAAATATATTTATTAAAAGTGTCGCAGCAACCAAATATATTTATTCAAAGTTTCACAGCAACCAAATATAGTCATTAAAAGTTTCACAGCAACCAAATATTTTTATTTTAAGTGTCGCAGCAACCAAATATATTTATTAAAATCTTCACAGCAACCAAACATATTCATTAAAAGTTTCACAGCAACCAAATATATTCATTAAAAGTGTCGCAGCAACCAAATATATTAATTTAAAGTGTCGCAGCAACGAAATATATTAATTAAAAGTGTCGCAGCAACCAAATATATTTATTCAAAGTGTCGCAGCAAATAAATATATTTATTTTAAGTGTCGCCGCAAATAAATATATTTATTAAAAGTGTCGCAGCAACCAAATATATTAATTTAAAGTTTCACAGCAAATGAATATATGTATTAAAAGTGTCACAGCAACCAAATATATTCATTAAAAGTTTCACATCAACCAAATATATTTCTTTAAAGTTTCACAGCAACCAAATATATTTATCAAAAGTTTCACAGCAAATGAATATATGTATTAAAAGTGTCGCAGCAACCAAATATATTAATTAAAAGTTTCACAGCAACCAAATATATTTATTTTAAGTGTCGCAGCAACGGAATATATTAATTAAAAGTGTCGCAGCAAATAAATATCTTCATTAAAAGTGTCGCAGCAACCAAATATATTTATTAAAAGTGTCGCAGCAACCAAATATATTCATTAAAAGTTTCACAGCAAGGAAATACATTTCTTTAAAGTGTCGCAGCAACCAAATATATTTAGTAAAAGTTTCACAGCAACCAAATATATTCACTAAAAGTTTCACATCAACCAAATATATTTCTTTAAAGTTTCGCAGCAACCAAATATATTTATTAAAGTGTCGCAGCAACCAAATATATTCATTAAAAGTTTCACAGCAAGGAAATACATTTCTTTAAAGTGTCGCAGCAACCAAATATATTTCTTTAAAGTTTCTCAGCAACCAAATATATTTATTAAAAGTGTCGCAGCAACCAAATATATTCATTAAAAGTTTCACAGCAACCAAATATATTTATTAAAAGTGTCGCAGCAACCAAATATATTTGTTTAAAGTGTCGCAGCAAATAAATATATTTATTAAAAGTTTCACAGCAACCAAATATATTAATTTAAAGTGTCGCAGCAAATAAATATATTTATTTTAAGTGTCGCAGCAACCAAATATATTTATAAAAAGTGTCGCAGCAACCAAATATATTCATTAAAAGTGTCGCAGCAACCAAATATATTTATTGAAAGTTTCACAGCAACCAAATATATTTCTTTAAAGTTTCTCAGCAACCAAATATATTTATTAAAAGTGTCGCAGCAACCAAATATATTCATTAAAAGTTTCACAGCAACCAAATATATTTATTAAAAGTGTCGCAGCAACCAAATATATTTGTTTAAAGTGTCGCAGCAAATAAATATATTTATTAAAAGTTTCACAGCAACCAAATATATTAATTTAAAGTGTCGCAGCAAATAAATATATTTATTTTAAGTGTCGCAGCAACCAAATATATTTATTAAAAGTGTCGCAGCAACCAAATATATTCATTAAAAGTGTCGCAGCAAACAAATATATTAATTTAAAGTGTCGCAGCAACCAAATATATTTATTAAAAGTTTCACTGCAACCAAATATATTTATTAAAAGTGTCGCAGCAACCAAATATATTTATTCAAAGTTTCACAGCAACCAAATATAGTCATTAAAAGTTTCACAGCAACCAAATATTTTTATTTTAAGTGTCGCAGCAACCAAATATATTTATTAAAATCTTCACAGCAACCAAACATATTCATTAAAAGTTTCACAGCAACCAAATATATTCATTAAAAGTGTCGCAGCAACCAAATATATTAATTTAAAGTGTCGCAGCAACGAAATATATTAATTAAAAGTGTCGCAGCAACCAAATATATTTATTCAAAGTGTCGCAGCAAATAAATATATTTATTTTAAGTGTCGCCGCAAATAAATATATTTATTAAAAGTGTCGCAGCAACCAAATATATTAATTTAAAGTTTCACAGCAAATGAATATATGTATTAAAAGTGTCACAGCAACCAAATATATTCATTAAAAGTTTCACATCAACCAAATATATTTCTTTAAAGTTTCACAGCAACCAAATATATTTATCAAAAGTTTCACAGCAAATGAATATATGTATTAAAAGTGTCGCAGCAACCAAATATATTAATTAAAAGTTTCACAGCAACCAAATATATTTATTTTAAGTGTCGCAGCAACGGAATATATTAATTAAAAGTGTCGCAGCAAATAAATATCTTCATTAAAAGTGTCGCAGCAACCAAATATATTTATTAAAAGTGTCGCAGCAACCAAATATATTCATTAAAAGTTTCACAGCAAGGAAATACATTTCTTTAAAGTGTCGCAGCAACCAAATATATTTAGTATAAGTTTCACAGCAACCAAATATATTCATTAAAAGTTTCACATCAACCAAATATATTTCTTTAAAGTGTCGCAGCAAATAAACATATTTAGTAAAAGTTTCACAGCAAGGAAGTATATTTCTTTAAAGTGTCGTTGCAACCAAATATATTTATTGAAAGTTTCACAGCAACCAAATATATTCATTAAAAGTTTCACAGCAACCAAATATATTTATTTTAAGTGTCGCAGCAACGGAATATATTAATTAAAAGTTTCACAGCAACCAAATATATTTATTTTAAGTGTCGCAGCAACGGAATATATTAATTAAAAGTGTCGCAGCAAATAAATATATTTATTTTAAGTGTCGCAGCATCGAAATATATTAATTAAAGTGTCGCAGCAACCAAATATATTTATTTAAAGTTTCACAGCAACCAAATATATTTATTAAAAGTGTCGCAGCAACCAAATATATTCATTAAAAGTGTCGCAGCAACCAAATATATTCATTAAAAGTTTCACAGCAACCAAATATATTTATCAAAAGTTTCACAGCAAATGAATATCTGTATTAAAAGTGTCGCAGCAACCAAATATATTAATTAAAAGTGTCGCAGCAAATAAATATCTTCATTAAAAGTGTCGCAGCAACCAAATATATTTATTAAAAGTTTCGCAGCAACCAAATATATTCATTAAAAGTTTCACAGCAAGGAAATACATTTCTTTAAAGTGTCGCAGCAACCAAATACATTTAGTAAAAGTTTCACAGCAACCAAATATATTCACTAAAAGTTTCACATCAACCAAATATATTTCTTTAAAGTTTCGCAGCAACCAAATATATTTATTAAAAGTGTCGCAGCAACCAAATATATTCATTAAAAGTTTCACAGCAAGGAAATACATTTCTTTAAAGTGTCGCAGCAACCAAATATATTTCTTTAAAGTTTCGCAGCAACCAAATATATTTATTAAAAGTGTCGCAGCAACCAAATATATTCATTAAAAGTTTCACAGCAAGGAAATACATTTCTTTAAAGTGTCGCAGCAACCAAATATATTTAGTAAAAGTTTCACAGCAACCAAATATATTCACTAAAAGTTTCACATCAACCAAATATATTTCTTTAAAGTTTCGCAGCAACCAAATATATTTATTAAAAGTGTCGCAGCAACCAAATATATTCATTAAAAGTTTCACAGCAAGGAAATACATTTCTTTAAAGTGTCGCAGCAACCAAATATATTTCTTAAAAGTTTCTCAGCAACCAAATATATTTATTAAAAGTGTCGCAGCAACCAAATATATTTGTTTAAAGTGTCGCAGCAAATAAATATATTTATTAAAAGTTTCACAGCAACCAAATATATTAATTTAAAGTGTCGCAGCAAATAAATATATTTATTTTAAGTGTCGCAGCAACCAAATATATTTATTAAAAGTGTCGCAGCAACCAAATATATTAATTTAAAGTGTCGCAGCAACCAAATATATTTATTAAAAGTATCGCAGCAACCAAATATATTCATTAAAAGTTTCGCATCAACAAAATATATACATTAAAAGTGTCGCAGCAAATAAATATATTTATTAAAAGTGTCGCAGCAAATAAATATATTTATCAAAAGTTTCACAGCAATCAAATATATTAATTTAAAGTGTCGCAGCAAATAAATATATTTATTTAAAGTGTCGCAGCAACCAAATATATTCATTAAAAGTGTCGCAGCAACCAAATATATTAATTAAAAGTGTCACAGTAACCAAATATATTCATTAAAAGTTTCACATTAACCAAACATATTTATTAAAAGTTTCACAGCAACCAAATATATTAATTAAAAGTGTCACAGTAACCAAATATATTCATTAAAAGTTTCGCATCAACAAAATATATACATTAAAAGTGTCGCAGCAACCAAATATATTAATTAAAAGTGTCACAGTAACCAAATATATTCATTAAAAGTTTCACATTAACCAAACATATTTATTAAAAGTTTCACAGCAACCAAATATATTAATTAAAAGTGTCACAGTAACCAAATATATTCATTAAAAGTTTCGCATCAACAAAATATATACATTAAAAGTATCGCAGCAACCAAATATATTCATTAAAAGTGTCGCAGCAAATAAATATATTTATTAAAAGTGTCGCAGCAAATAAATATATTCATTAAAAGTGTCGCAGCAACCAAATATATTCATTAAAAGTTTCACAGCAACCAAATATATTAATTAAAAGTGTCACAGTAACCAAATATATTCATTAAAAGTTTCACAGCAACCAGACATATTTATTAAAAGTTTCACAGCAACCAAAGATATTAATTAAAAGTGTTGCAGCAACCAAATATATTTATTTAAAGTGTCGCAGCAACGAAATATATTAATTAAAAGTGTCGCAGCAACCAAATATATTTGTTTAAAGTGTCGCAGCAAATAAATATATTTATTAAAAGTTTCACAGCAACCAAATATATTAATTTAAAGTGTCGCAGCAAATAAATATATTAATTAAAAGTGTCACAGTAACCAAATATATTCATTAAAAGTTTCACAGCAACCAAATATATTTATTAAAAGTGTCGCAGCAAATAAATATATTCATTAAAAGTGTCGCAGCAACCAAATATATTCATTAAAAGTTTCACAGCAACCAAATATATTAATTAAAAGTGTCACAGTAACCAAATATATTCATTAAAAGTTTCACATTAACCAAACATATTTATTAAAAGTTTCACAGCAACCAAATATATTAATTAAAAGTGTCACAGTAACCAAATATATTCATTAAAAGTTTCGCATCAACAAAATATATACATTAAAAGTATCGCAGCAACCAAATATATTCATTAAAAGTGTCGCAGCAAATAAATATATTTATTAAAAGTGTCGCAGCAAATAAATATATTCATTAAAAGTGTCGCAGCAACCAAATATATTCATTAAAAGTTTCACAGCAACCAAATATATTAATTAAAAGTGTCACAGTAACCAAATATATTCATTAAAAGTTTCACAGCAACCAGACATATTTATTAAAAGTTTCACAGCAACCAAAGATATTAATTAAAAGTGTTGCAGCAACCAAATATATTTATTTAAAGTGTCGCAGCAACGAAATATATTAATTTAAAGTGTCGCAGCAACCAAATATATTAATTAAAAGTGTTGCAGCAACCAAATATATTTATTTAAAGTGTCGCAGCAACGAAATATATTAATTAAAAGTGTCGCAGCAACCAAATATATTTGTTTAAAGTGTCGCAGCAAATAAATATATTTATTAAAAGTTTCACAGCAACCAAATATATTAATTTAAAGTGTCGCAGCAAATAAATATATTAATTAAAAGTGTCACAGTAACCAAATATATTAATTAAAAGTGTCGCAGCAACCAAATATATTTGTTTAAAGTGTCGCAGCAAATAAATATATTTATTAAAAGTTTCAAAGCAACCAAATATATTAATTTAAAGTGTCGCAGCAACCAAATATATTCATTAAAAGTGTCGCAGCAACCAAATATATTCATTAAAAGTTTCACAGCAACCAAATATATTAATTAAAAGTGTCGCAGCAACCAAATATATTTGTTTAAAGTGTCGCAGCAAATAAATATATTTATTAAAAGTTTCACAGCAACCAAATATATTAATTTAAAGTGTCGCAGCAACCAAATATATTCATTAAAAGTGTCGCAGCAACCAAATATATTCATTAAAAGTTTCACAGCAACCAAATATATTAATTAAAAGTGTCACAGTAACCAAATATATTCATTAAAAGTTTCACAGCAACCAGACATATTTATTAAAAGTTTCACAGCAACCAAAGATATTAATTAAAAGTGTCACAGTAACCAAATATATTAATTAAAAGTGTCGCAGCAACCAAATATATTCATTAAAAGTGTCGCAGCAACCAAATATATTCATTAAAAGTTTCACAGCAACCAAATATATTAATTAAAAGTGTCACAGTAACCAAATATATTCATTAAAAGTTTCACAGCAACCAGACATATTTATTAAAAGTTTCACAGCAACCAAATATATTCATTAAAAGTGTCGCAGCAACCAAATATATTCATTAAAAGTTTCACAGCAACCAAATATATTCATTAAAAGTTTCACAGCAACCAAATATATTAATTAAAAGTGTCACAGTAACCAAATATATTCATTAAAAGTTTCACAGCAACCAGACATATTTATTAAAAGTTTCACAGCAACCAAAGATATTAATTAAAAGTGTCACAGTAACCAAATATATTAATTAAAAGTGTCGCAGCAACCAAATATATTCATTAAAAGTGTCGCAGCAACCAAATATATTCATTAAAAGTTTCACAGCAACCAAATATATTAATTAAAAGTGTCACAGTAACCAAATATATTCATTAAAAGTTTCACAGCAACCAGACATATTTATTAAAAGTTTCACAGCAACCAAAGATATTAATTAAAAGTGTTGCAGCAACCAAATATATTTATTTAAAGTGTCGCAGCAACGAAATATATTAATTAAAAGTGTCGCAGCAACCAAATATATTTGTTTAAAGTGTCGCAGCAAATAAATATATTAATTAAAAGTGTCACAGTAACCAAATATATTAATTAAAAGTGTCGCAGCAACCAAATATATTTGTTTAAAGTGTCGCAGCAAATAAATATATTTATTAAAAGTTTCACAGCAACCAAATATATTAATTTAAAGTGTCGCAGCAAATAAATATATTAATTAAAAGTGTCACAGTAACCAAATATATTAATTAAAAGTGTCGCAGCAACCAAATATATTTGTTTAAAGTGTCGCAGCAAATAAATATATTTATTAAAAGTTTCACAGCAACCAAATATATTAATTTAAAGTGTCGCAGCAACCAAATATATTCATTAAAAGTGTCGCAGCAACCAAATATATTCATTAAAAGTTTCACAGCAACCAAATATATTAATTAAAAGTGTCACAGTAACCAAATATATTCATTAAAAGTTTCACAGCAACCAGACATATTTATTAAAAGTTTCACAGCAACCAAAGATATTAATTAAAAGTGTCACAGTAACCAAATATATTAATTAAAAGTGTCGCAGCAACCAAATATATTCATTAAAAGTGTCGCAGCAACCAAATATATTCATTAAAAGTTTCACAGCAACCAAATATATTAATTAAAAGTGTCACAATAACCAAATATATTCATTAAAAGTTTCACAGCAACCAGACATATTTATTAAAAGTTTCACAGCAACCAAAGATATTAATTAAAAGTGTTGCAGCAACCAAATATATTTATTTAAAGTGTCGCAGCAACGAAATATATTAATTAAAAGTGTCACAGTAACCAAATATATTAATTAAAAGTGTCGCAGCAACCAAATATATTTGTTTAAAGTGTCGCAGCAAATAAATATATTTATTAAAAGTTTCACAGCAACCAAATATATTAATTTAAAGTGTCGCAGCAAATAAATATATTTATTAAAAGTGTCGCAGCAAATAAATACATTCATTAAAAGTGTCACAGCAAATGAATATATTTATTAAAAGTTTAACAGCAACCGAATATATTCATTAAAAGTGTCGCAGCAAATAAATATATTTATTAAAAGTGTCGCAGCATATAAATATATTTATCAAAAGTTTCACAGCAACCAAATATATTAATTAAAAGTGTCGCAGCAACCAAATATATTGATTAAAAGTTTCACAGCAACCAAATATATTAATTAAAAGTGTCACAGCAACCAAATATATTAATTAAAAGTTTCACAGCAACCAAACATATTTATTAAAAGTTTCACAGCAAATAAATATGTTACTTAAAAGTGTCGCAGCAAATAAATATATTTATTAAAAGTGTCGCAGCAAATAAATACATTCATTAAAAGTTTCACAGCAACCAAATATATTTATTAAAAGTTTCACAGCAAGGAAATACATTTCTTTAAAGTGTCGCAGCAACCAAATATATTCATTAAAAGTGTCGCAGCAAACAAATATATTAGTTTAAAGTGTCGCAGCAATCAAATATATTTATTTAAAGTGTCGCAGCAACCAAATATATTCATTAAAAGTGTCGCAGCAAATAAATATATTTATTAAAAGGGTCGCAGCAAATAAATATATTCATTAAAAGTGTCGCAGCAACCAAATATATTCATTAAAAGTTTCACAGCAACCAAATATATTAATTAAAAGTGTCACAGTAACCAAATATATTCATTAAAAGTTTCACAGCAACCAAACATATTTATTAAAAGTTTCACAGCAACCAAATATATTAATTAAAAGTGTCACAGTAACCAAATATATTCATTAAAAGTTTCGCATCAACAAAATATATACATTAAAAGTATCGCAGCAACCAAATATATTCATTAAAAGTGTCGCAGCAAATAAATATATTTATTAAAAGTGTCGCAGCAAATAAATATATTCATTAAAAGTGTCGCAGCAACCAAATATATTCATTAAAAGTTTCACAGCAACCAAATATATTAATTAAAAGTGTCACAGTAACCAAATATATTCATTAAAAGTTTCACAGCAACCAAACATATTTATTAAAAGTTTCACAGCAACCAAAGATATTAATTAAAAGTGTTGCAGCAACCAAATATATTTATTTAAAGTGTCGCAGCAACGAAATATATTAATTAAAAGTGTCGCAGCAACCAAATATATTTGTTTAAAGTGTCGCAGCAAATAAATATATTTATTAAAAGTTTCACAGCAACCAAATATATTAATTTAAAGTGTCGCAGCATATAAATATATTTATCAAAAGTTTCACAGCAACCAAATATATTAATTAAAAGTGTCGCAGCAACCAAATATATTGATTAAAAGTTTCACAGCAACCAAATATATTAATTAAAAGTGTCACAGCAACCAAATATATTAATTAAAAGTTTCACAGCAACCAAACATATTTATTAAAAGTTTCACAGCAAATAAATATGTTACTTAAAAGTGTCGCAGCAAATAAATATATTTATTAAAAGTGTCGCAGCAAATAAATACATTCATTAAAAGTTTCACAGCAACCAAATATATTTATTAAAAGTTTCACAGCAAGGAAATACATTTCTTTAAAGTGTCGCAGCAACCAAATATATTCATTAAAAGTGTCGCAGCAAACAAATATATTAGTTTAAAGTGTCGCAGCAATCAAATATATTTATTTAAAGTGTCGCAGCAACCAAATATATTCATTAAAAGTGTCGCAGCAATCAAATATATTTATTTAAAGTGTCGCAGCAACCAAATATATTCATTAAAAGTGTCGCAGCAAATAAATATATTTATTAAAAGTGTCGCAGCAAATAAATATATTCATTAAAAGTGTCGCAGCAACCAAATATATTCATTAAAAGTTTCACAGCAACCAAATATATTAATTAAAAGTGTCACAGTAACCAAATATATTCATTAAAAGTTTCACAGCAACCAAACATATTTATTAAAAGTTTCACAGCAACCAAAGATATTAATTAAAAGTGTTGCAGCAACCAAATATATTTATTTAAAGTGTCGCAGCAACGAAATATATTAATTAAAAGTGTCGCAGCAACCAAATATATTTGTTTAAAGTGTCGCAGCAAATAAATATATTTATTAAAAGTTTCACAGCAACCAAATATATTAATTTAAAGTGTCGCAGCATATAAATATATTTATCAAAAGTTTCACAGCAACCAAATATATTAATTAAAAGTGTCGCAGCAACCAAATATATTGATTAAAAGTTTCACAGCAACCAAATATATTAATTAAAAGTGTCACAGCAACCAAATATATTAATTAAAAGTTTCACAGCAACCAAACATATTTATTAAAAGTTTCACAGCAAATAAATATGTTACTTAAAAGTGTCGCAGCAAATAAATATATTTATTAAAAGTGTCGCAGCAAATAAATACATTCATTAAAAGTTTCACAGCAACCAAATATATTTATTAAAAGTTTCACAGCAAGGAAATACATTTCTTTAAAGTGTCGCAGCAACCAAATATATTCATTAAAAGTGTCGCAGCAAACAAATATATTAGTTTAAAGTGTCGCAGCAATCAAATATATTTATTTAAAGTGTCGCAGCAACCAAATATATTCATTAAAAGTGTCGCAGCAAATAAATATATTTATTAAAAGTGTCGCAGCAAATAAATATATTCATTAAAAGTGTCGCAGCAACCAAATATATTCATTAAAAGTTTCACAGCAACCAAATATATTAATTAAAAGTGTCACAGTAACCAAATATATTCATTAAAAGTTTCACAGCAACCAAACATATTTATTAAAAGTGTCGCAGCAACCAAATATATTAATTTAAAGTGTCGCAGCAACCAAATATATTTATTAAAAGTATCGCAGCAACCAAATATATTCATTAAAAGTTTCGCATCAACAAAATATATGCATTAAAAGTGTCGCAGCAAATAAATATATTTATTAAAAGTGTCGCAGCAAATAAATATATTCATTAAAAGTGTCGCAGCAAACAAATATATTAGTTTAAAGTGTCGCAGCAATCAAATATATTTATTTAAAGTGTCGCAGCAACCAAATATATTCATTAAAAGTGTCGCAGCAAATAAATATATTTATTAAAAGTGTCGCAGCAAATAAATATATTCATTAAAAGTGTCGCAGCAACCAAATATATTCATTAAAAGTTTCACAGCAACCAAATATATTAATTAAAAGTGTCACAGTAACCAAATATATTCATTAAAAGTTTCACAGCAACCAAACATATTTATTAAAAGTGTCGCAGCAACCAAATATATTAATTTAAAGTGTCGCAGCAACCAAATATATTTATTAAAAGTATCGCAGCAACCAAATATATTCATTAAAAGTTTCGCATCAACAAAATATATGCATTAAAAGTGTCGCAGCAAATAAATATATTTATTAAAAGTGTCGCAGCAAATAAATATATTTATCAAAAGTTTCACAGCAATCAAATATATTAATTAAAAGTGTCGCAGCAACCATATATATTCATTAAAAGTTTCGCATCAACAAAATATATACATTAAAAGTGTCGCAGCAACCAAACATATTTATTAAAAGTTTCACAGCAACCAAATATATTAATTAAAAGTGTCACAGTAACCAAATATATTCATTAAAAGTTTCGCATCAACAAAATATATACATTAAAAGTATCGCAGCAACCAAATATATTCATTAAAAGTGTCGCAGCAAATAAATATATTTATTAAAAGTGTCGCAGCAAATAAATATATTCATTAAAAGTGTCGCAGCAACCAAATATATTCATTAAAAGTTTCACAGCAACCAAATATATTAATTAAAAGTGTCACAGTAACCAAATATATTCATTAAAAGTTTCACAGCAACCAGACATATTTATTAAAAGTTTCACAGCAACCAAAGATATTAATTAAAAGTGTTGCAGCAACCAAATATATTAATTAAAAGTGTCACAGTAACCAAATATATTCATTAAAAGTTTCACAGCAACCAGACATATTTATTAAAAGTTTCACAGCAACCAAAGATATTAATTAAAAGTGTTGCAGCAACCAAATATATTAATTTAAAGTGTCGCAGCAAATAAATATATTAATTAAAAGTGTCACAGTAACCAAATATATTAATTAAAAGTGTCGCAGCAACCAAATATATTTGTTTAAAGTGTCGCAGCAAATAAATATATTTATTAAAAGTTTCACAGCAACCAAATATATTAATTTAAAGTGTCGCAGCAACCAAATATATTCATTAAAAGTGTCGCAGCAACCAAATATATTCATTAAAAGTTTCACAGCAACCAAATATATTAATTAAAAGTGTCGCAGCAACCAAATATATTTGTTTAAAGTGTCGCAGCAAATAAATATATTTATTAAAAGTTTCACAGCAACCAAATATATTAATTTAAAGTGTCGCAGCAACCAAATATATTCATTAAAAGTGTCGCAGCAACCAAATATATTCATTAAAAGTTTCACAGCAACCAAATATATTAATTAAAAGTGTCACAGTAACCAAATATATTCATTAAAAGTTTCACAGCAACCAGACATATTTATTAAAAGTTTCACAGCAACCAAAGATATTAATTAAAAGTGTCACAGTAACCAAATATATTAATTAAAAGTGTCGCAGCAACCAAATATATTCATTAAAAGTGTCGCAGCAACCAAATATATTCATTAAAAGTTTCACAGCAACCAAATATATTAATTAAAAGTGTCACAGTAACCAAATATATTCATTAAAAGTTTCACAGCAACCAGACATATTTATTAAAAGTTTCACAGCAACCAAATATATTCATTAAAAGTGTCGCAGCAACCAAATATATTCATTAAAAGTTTCACAGCAACCAAATATATTCATTAAAAGTTTCACAGCAACCAAATATATTAATTAAAAGTGTCACAGTAACCAAATATATTCATTAAAAGTTTCACAGCAACCAGACATATTTATTAAAAGTTTCACAGCAACCAAAGATATTAATTAAAAGTGTCACAGTAACCAAATATATTAATTAAAAGTGTCGCAGCAACCAAATATATTCATTAAAAGTGTCGCAGCAACCAAATATATTCATTAAAAGTTTCACAGCAACCAAATATATTAATTAAAAGTGTCACAGTAACCAAATATATTCATTAAAAGTTTCACAGCAACCAGACATATTTATTAAAAGTTTCACAGCAACCAAAGATATTAATTAAAAGTGTTGCAGCAACCAAATATATTTATTTAAAGTGTCGCAGCAACGAAATATATTAATTAAAAGTGTCGCAGCAACCAAATATA
This sequence comes from Orchesella flavescens, assembly GCA_964034955.1. Classification (NCBI taxonomy): domain Eukaryota; kingdom Metazoa; phylum Arthropoda; class Collembola; order Entomobryomorpha; family Orchesellidae; genus Orchesella; species Orchesella flavescens. The sequence continues at coordinate 13,767,078 of OZ035954.1, forward strand.
TTTGTTTAAAGTGTCGCAGCAAATAAATATATTAATTAAAAGTGTCACAGTAACCAAATATATTAATTAAAAGTGTCGCAGCAACCAAATATATTTGTTTAAAGTGTCGCAGCAAATAAATATATTTATTAAAAGTTTCACAGCAACCAAATATATTAATTTAAAGTGTCGCAGCAAATAAATATATTAATTAAAAGTGTCACAGTAACCAAATATATTAATTAAAAGTGTCGCAGCAACCAAATATATTTGTTTAAAGTGTCGCAGCAAATAAATATATTTATTAAAAGTTTCACAGCAACCAAATATATTAATTTAAAGTGTCGCAGCAACCAAATATATTCATTAAAAGTGTCGCAGCAACCAAATATATTCATTAAAAGTTTCACAGCAACCAAATATATTAATTAAAAGTGTCACAGTAACCAAATATATTCATTAAAAGTTTCACAGCAACCAGACATATTTATTAAAAGTTTCACAGCAACCAAAGATATTAATTAAAAGTGTCACAGTAACCAAATATATTAATTAAAAGTGTCGCAGCAACCAAATATATTCATTAAAAGTGTCGCAGCAACCAAATATATTCATTAAAAGTTTCACAGCAACCAAATATATTAATTAAAAGTGTCACAGTAACCAAATATATTCATTAAAAGTTTCACAGCAACCAGACATATTTATTAAAAGTTTCACAGCAACCAAAGATATTAATTAAAAGTGTTGCAGCAACCAAATATATTTATTTAAAGTGTCGCAGCAACGAAATATATTAATTAAAAGTGTCGCAGCAACCAAATATATTTGTTTAAAGTGTCGCAGCAAATAAATATATTTATTAAAAGTTTCACAGCAACCAAATATATTAATTTAAAGTGTCGCAGCAAATAAATATATTAATTAAAAGTGTCACAGTAACCAAATATATTAATTAAAAGTGTCGCAGCAACCAAATATATTTGTTTAAAGTGTCGCAGCAAATAAATATATTTATTAAAAGTTTCACAGCAACCAAATATATTAATTTAAAGTGTCGCAGCAAATAAATATATTTATTAAAAGTGTCGCAGCAAATAAATACATTCATTAAAAGTGTCACAGCAAATGAATATATTTATTAAAAGTTTAACAGCAACCGAATATATTCATTAAAAGTGTCGCAGCAAATAAATATATTTATTAAAAGTGTCGCAGCATATAAATATATTTATCAAAAGTTTCACAGCAACCAAATATATTAATTAAAAGTGTCGCAGCAACCAAATATATTGATTAAAAGTTTCACAGCAACCAAATATATTAATTAAAAGTGTCACAGCAACCAAATATATTAATTAAAAGTTTCACAGCAACCAAACATATTTATTAAAAGTTTCACAGCAAATAAATATGTTACTTAAAAGTGTCGCAGCAAATAAATATATTTATTAAAAGTGTCGCAGCAAATAAATACATTCATTAAAAGTTTCACAGCAACCAAATATATTTATTAAAAGTTTCACAGCAAGGAAATACATTTCTTTAAAGTGTCGCAGCAACCAAATATATTCATTAAAAGTGTCGCAGCAAACAAATATATCAGTTTAAAGTGTCGCAGCAATCAAATATATTTATTTAAAGTGTCGCAGCAACCAAATATATTCATTAAAAGTGTCGCAGCAAATAAATATATTTATTAAAAGGGTCGCAGCAAATAAATATATTCATTAAAAGTGTCGCAGCAACCAAATATATTCATTAAAAGTTTCACAGCAACCAAATATATTAATTAAAAGTGTCACAGTAACCAAATATATTCATTAAAAGTTTCACAGCAACCAAACATATTTATTAAAAGTTTCACAGCAACCAAATATATTAATTAAAAGTGTCACAGTAACCAAATATATTCATTAAAAGTTTCGCATCAACAAAATATATACATTAAAAGTATCGCAGCAACCAAATATATTCATTAAAAGTGTCGCAGCAAATAAATATATTTATTAAAAGTGTCGCAGCAAATAAATATATTCATTAAAAGTGTCGCAGCAACCAAATATATTCATTAAAAGTTTCACAGCAACCAAATATATTAATTAAAAGTGTCACAGTAACCAAATATATTCATTAAAAGTTTCACAGCAACCAAACATATTTATTAAAAGTTTCACAGCAACCAAAGATATTAATTAAAAGTGTTGCAGCAACCAAATATATTTATTTAAAGTGTCGCAGCAACGAAATATATTAATTAAAAGTGTCGCAGCAACCAAATATATTTGTTTAAAGTGTCGCAGCAAATAAATATATTTATTAAAAGTTTCACAGCAACCAAATATATTAATTTAAAGTGTCGCAGCATATAAATATATTTATCAAAAGTTTCACAGCAACCAAATATATTAATTAAAAGTGTCGCAGCAACCAAATATATTGATTAAAAGTTTCACAGCAACCAAATATATTAATTAAAAGTGTCACAGCAACCAAATATATTAATTAAACGTTTCACAGCAACCAAACATATTTATTAAAAGTTTCACAGCAATTAAATATGTTACTTAAAAGTGTCGCAGCAAATAAATATATTTATTAAAAGTGTCGCAGCAAATAAATACATTCATTAAAAGTTTCACAGCAACCAAATATATTTATTAAAAGTTTCACAGCAAGGAAATACATTTCTTTAAAGTGTCGCAGCAACCAAATATATTCATTAAAAGTGTCGCAGCAAACAAATATATTAGTTTAAAGTGTCGCAGCAATCAAATATATTTATTTAAAGTGTCGCAGCAACCAAATATATTCATTAAAAGTGTCGCAGCAATCAAATATATTTATTTAAAGTGTCGCAGCAACCAAATATATTCATTAAAAGTGTCGCAGCAAATAAATGTATTTATTAAAAGTGTCGCAGCAAATAAATATATTCATTAAAAGTGTCGCAGCAACCAAATATATTCATTAAAAGTTTCACAGCAACCAAATATATTAATTAAAAGTGTCACAGTAACCAAATATATTCATTAAAAGTTTCACAGCAACAAAACATATTTATTAAAAGTTTCACAGCAACCAAAGATATTAATTAAAAGTGTTGCAGCAACCAAATATATTTATTTAAAGTGTCGCAGCAACGAAATATATTAATTAAAAGTGTCGCAGCAACCAAATATATTTGTTTAAAGTGTCGCAGCAAATAAATATATTTATTAAAAGTTTCACAGCAACCAAATATATTAATTTAAAGTGTCGCAGCATATAAATATATTTATCAAAAGTTTCACAGCAACCAAATATATTAATTAAAAGTGTCGCAGCAACCAAATATATTGATTAAAAGTTTCACAGCAACCAAATATATTAATTAAAAGTGTCACAGCAACCAAATATATTAATTAAAAGTTTCACAGCAACCAAACATATTTATTAAAAGTTTCACAGCAAATAAATATGTTACTTAAAAGTGTCGCAGCAAATAAATATATTTATTAAAAGTGTCGCAGCAAATAAATACATTCATTAAAAGTTTCACAGCAACCAAATATATTTATTAAAAGTTTCACAGCAAGGAAATACATTTCTTTAAAGTGTCGCAGCAACCAAATATATTTATTAAAAGTTTCACAGCAAGGAAATACATTTCTTTAAAGTGTCGCAGCAAATAAATATATTCATTAAAATCGTCACAGCAACCAAATATATTTATTAAAAGTGTCGCAGCAACCAAACATATTCATTAAAAGTTTCACAGCAAGGAAATACATTTCTTTAAAGTGTCGCAGCAACCAAATATATTTAGTAAAAGTTTCACAGCAAGGAACATATTTCTTTAAAGTGTCGCAGCAACCAAATATATTTATTAAAAGTGTCGCAGCAACCAAACATATTCATTAAAAGTTTCAAAGCAAGGAAGTATATTTCTTTAAAGTGTCGCAGCAACCAAATATATTTAGTAAAAGTTTCACAGCAAGGAAGTATATTTCTTTAAAGTGTCGCAGCAACCAAATATATTTATTAAAAGTTTCACAGCAACCAAATATATTCATTAAAAGTTTCACAGCAAGGAAATACATTTCTTTAAAGTGTCGCAGCAACCAAATATATTCATTAAAAGTGTCGCAGCAACCAAATATATTCATTAAAAGTGTCGCAGCAAATAAATATATTTATTAAAAGTGTCGCAGCAAATAAATATATTCATTAAAAGTGTCGCAGCAACCAAATATATTCATTAAAAGTTTCACAGCAACCAAATATATTAATTAAAAGTGTCACAGTAACCAAATATATTCATTAAAAGTTTCACAGCAACCAAACATATTTATTAAAAGTGTCGCAGCAACCAAATATATTAATTTAAAGTGTCGCAGCAACCAAATATATTTATTAAAAGTATCGCAGCAACCAAATATATTCATTAAAAGTTTCGCATCAACAAAATATATGCATTAAAAGTGTCGCAGCAAATAAATATATTTATTAAAAGTGTCGCAGCAAATAAATATATTCATTAAAAGTGTCGCAGCAAACAAATATATTAGTTTAAAGTGTCGCAGCAATCAAATATATTTATTTAAAGTGTCGCAGCAACCAAATATATTCATTAAAAGTGTCGCAGCAAATAAATATATTTATTAAAAGTGTCGCAGCAAATAAATATATTCATTAAAAGTGTCGCAGCAACCAAATATATTCATTAAAAGTTTCACAGCAACCAAATATATTAATTAAAAGTGTCACAGTAACCAAATATATTCATTAAAAGTTTCACAGCAACCAAACATATTTATTAAAAGTGTCGCAGCAACCAAATATATTAATTTAAAGTGTCGCAGCAACCAAATATATTTATTAAAAGTATCGCAGCAACCAAATATATTCATTAAAAGTTTCGCATCAACAAAATATATGCATTAAAAGTGTCGCAGCAAATAAATATATTTATTAAAAGTGTCGCAGCAAATAAATATATTTATCAAAAGTTTCACAGCAATCAAATATATTAATTAAAAGTGTCGCAGCAACCATATATATTCATTAAAAGTTTCGCATCAACAAAATATATACATTAAAAGTGTCGCAGCAACCAAATATATTTATTAAAAGTGTCGCAGCAACCAAATATATTAATTTAAAGTGTCGCAGCAACCAAATATATTTATTAAAAGTATCGCAGCAACCAAATATATTCATTAAAAGTTTCGCATCAACAAAATATATGCATTAAAAGTGTCGCAGCAAATAAATATATTTATTAAAAGTGTCGCAGCAAATAAATATATTTATCAAAAGTTTCACAGCAACCAAATATATTAATTAAAAGTGTCGCAGCAACCATATATATTCATTAAAAGTTTCGCATCAACAAAATATATACATTAAAAGTGTTTCAGCAACCAAAAATATTTATTAAAAGTGTCGCAGCAACCAAATATATTCATTAAAAGTTTCACAGCAACCAAATATATTCATTAAAAGTTTCACAGCAACCAAATATATTTATTAAAAGTTTCACAGCAAGGAAATACATTTCTTTTAAGTGTCGCAGCAACCAAATTTATTTATTTAAAGTTTCACAGCAACCAAATATATTTATTAAAAGTATCGCAGCAACCAAATTTATTCATTAAAAGTTTCGCATCAACAAAATATATACATTAAAAGTGTCGCAGCAAATAAATATATTTATTAAAAGTGTCGCAGCAAATAAATATATTTATCAAAAGTTTCACAGCAATCAAATATATTAATTAAAAGTGTCGCAGCAACCATATATATTCATTAAAAGTTTCGCATCAACAAAATATATACATTAAAAGTGTCGCAGCAATCAAATATATTTATTAAAAGTGTCGCAGCAACCAAATATATTAATTTAAAGTGTCGCAGCAACCAAATATATTTATTAAAAGTATCGCAGCAACCAAATATATTCATTAAAAGTTTCGCATCAACAAAATATATGCATTAAAAGTGTCGCAGCAAATAAATATATTTATTAAAAGTGTCGCAGCAAATAAATATATTTATCAAAAGTTTCACAGCAATCAAATATATTAATTAAAAGTGTCGCAGCAACCATATATATTCATTAAAAGTTTCGCATCAACAAAATATATACATTAAAAGTGTCGCAGCAACCAAATATATTTATTAAAAGTGTCGCAGCAACCAAATATATTAATTTAAAGTGTCGCAGCAACCAAATATATTTATTAAAAGTATCGCAGCAACCAAATATATTCATTAAAAGTTTCGCATCAACAAAATATATGCATTAAAAGTGTCGCAGCAAATAAATATATTTATTAAAAGTGTCGCAGCAAATAAATATATTTATCAAAAGTTTCACAGCAACCAAATATATTAATTAAAAGTGTCGCAGCAACCATATATATTCATTAAAAGTTTCGCATCAACAAAATATATACATTAAAAGTGTTTCAGCAACCAAAAATATTTATTAAAAGTGTCGCAGCAACCAAATATATTCATTAAAAGTTTCACAGCAACCAAATATATTCATTAAAAGTTTCACAGCAAGCAAATATATTTATTAAAAGTTTCACAGCAAGGAAATACATTTCTTTTAAGTGTCGCAGCAACCAAATTTATTTATTTAAAGTTTCACAGCAACCAAATATATTTATTAAAAGTGTCGCAGCAAATAAATATATTTATTTAAAGTGCCACAGCAACCAAATATATTTATTAAAAGTGTCACAGCAACCAACTATATTTATTAAAAGTTTCACAGCAACCAAATATATTTATTCAAAGTGTCGCAGCAAATAAATATATTTATTATTATTATTCCTTTTCATTGCAGACTTCAGTGGTTTCACATTCATGAGACATAAAATCCATATGGTTACTAAACTACATTCATCTGAGATAGCTCAGGAAAGCAGACACGACATTACATTCCAAATAACACATTTTACATGAATACATTTATTTTAAGTGTCGCAGCAAATAAATATATTTATTTTAAGTGTCGCAGCAACGAAATATATTAATTAAAAGTGTCGCAGCAACCAAATATATTTGTTTAAAGTGTCGCAGCAAATAAATATATTTATTTAAAGTTTCACAGCAACCAAATGTATTAATTAAAAGTGTCGCAGCAAATAAATATATTTATTTTAAGTGTCGCAGCAACCAAATATATTTATCAAAAGTGTCGCATCAACCAAATATATTTATTAAAAGTGTCGCAGCAACCAAATTTATTAATTTAAAGTGTCGCAGCAACCAAATATATTTATTAAAAGTGTCGCAGCAACCAAATATATTCATTAAAAGTTTCACAGCAACCAAATATATTAATTAAAAGTGTCACAGTAACCAAATATATTCATTAAAAGTTTCACAGCAACCAAATATATTTATTAAAAGTTTCACAGCAACCAAATATATTTATTTAAAGTGTCGCAGCAACCAAATGTATTCATTAAAAGTGTCGCAGCAAATAAATATATTTATTAAAAGTGTCGCAGCAACCAAATATATTCATTAAAAGTGTCGCAGCAACCAAATATATTCATTAAAAGTTTCACAGCAACCAATCATATTTATTAAAAGTTTCACAGCAACCAAATATATTTATTAAAAGTGTCGCAGCAACCAAATATATTCATTAAAAGTTTCGCATCAACAAAATATATACATTAAAAGTGTGTCAGCAACCAAATATATTCATTAAAAGTGTCGCAGCAACCAAATATATTCATTAAAAGTTTCACAGCAACCAAATATATTTATTAAAAGTTTCGCATCAACAAAATATATACATTAAAAGTGTGTCAGCAACCAAAAATATTTATTAAAAGTGTCGCAGCAACCAAATATATTCATTAAAAGTTTCACAGCAACCAAATATATTTATTAAAAGTTTCACAGCAAGGAAATACATTTCTTTAAAGTGTCGCAGCAATCAAATATATTTATTTAAAGTGTCGCAGCAAACAAATATATTCATTAAAAGTGTCGCAGCAAATAAATATATTTATTAAAAGTGTCGCAGCAAATAAATATATTCATTAAAAGTGTCGCAGCAACCAAATATATTCATTAAAAGTTTCACAGCAACCAAATATATTAATTAAAAGTGTCACAGTAACCAAATATATTCATTAAAAGTTTCACAGCAACCAGACATATTTATTAAAAGTTTCACAGCAACCAAAGATATTAATTAAAAGTGTTGCAGCAACCAAATATATTTATTTAAAGTGTCGCAGCAACGAAATATATTAATTAAAAGTGTCGCAGCAACCAAATATATTTGTTTAAAGTGTCGCAGCAAATAAATATATTTATTAAAAGTTTCACAGCAACCAAATATATTAATTTAAAGTGTCGCAGCAAATAAATATATTAATTAAAAGTGTCACAGTAACCAAATATATTCATTAAAAGTTTCACAGCAACCAAATATATTTATTAAAAGTGTCGCAGCAAATAAATATATTCATTAAAAGTGTCGCAGCAACCAAATATATTCATTAAAAGTTTCACAGCAACCAAATATATTAATTAAAAGTGTCACAGTAACCAAATATATTCATTAAAAGTTTCACATTAACCAAACATATTTATTAAAAGTTTCACAGCAACCAAATATATTAATTAAAAGTGTCACAGTAACCAAATATATTCATTAAAAGTTTCACAGCAACCAAATATATTAATTAAAAGTGTCACAGTAACCAAATATATTCATTAAAAGTTTCACAGCAACCAGACATATTTATTAAAAGTTTCACAGCAACCAAAGATATTAATTAAAAGTGTCGCAGCAACCAAATATATTTGTTTAAAGTGTCGCAGCAAATAAATATATTTATTAAAAGTTTCACAGCAACCAAATATATTAATTTAAAGTGTCGCAGCAAATAAATATATTAATTAAAAGTGTCACAGTAACCAAATATATTAATTAAAAGTGTCGCAGCAACCAAATATATTTGTTTAAAGTGTCGCAGCAAATAAATATATTTATTAAAAGTTTCACAGCAACCAAATATATTAATTTAAAGTGTCGCAGCAAATAAATATATTTATTAAAAGTGTCGCAGCAAATAAATACATTCATTAAAAGTGTCACAGCAAATGAATATATTTATTAAAAGTTTAACAGCAACCGAATATATTCATTAAAAGTGTCGCAGCAAATAAATATATTTATTAAAAGTGTCGCAGCATATAAATATATTTATCAAAAGTTTCACAGCAACCAAATATATTAATTAAAAGTGTCGCAGCAACCAAATATATTGATTAAAAGTTTCACAGCAACCAAATATATTAATTAAAAGTGTCACAGCAACCAAATATATTAATTAAAAGTTTCACAGCAACCAAACATATTTATTAAAAGTTTCACAGCAACCAAAGATATTAATTAAAAGTGTTGCAGCAACCAAATATATTTATTTAAAGTGTCGCAGCAACGAAATATATTAATTAAAAGTGTCGCAGCAAATAAATATATTTATTAAAAGTTTCACAGCAACCAAATATATTAATTTAAAGTGTCGCAGCATATAAATATATTTATCAAAAGTTTCACAGCAACCAAATATATTAATTAAAAGTGTCGCAGCAACCAAATATATTGATTAAAAGTTTCACAGCAACCAAATATATTAATTAAAAGTGTCACAGCAACCAAATATATTAATTAAAAGTTTCACAGCAACCAAACATATTTATTAAAAGTTTCACAGCAAATAAATATGTTACTTAAAAGTGTCGCAGCAAATAAATATATTTATTAAAAGTGTCGCAGCAAATAAATACATTCATTAAAAGTTTCACAGCAACCAAATATATTTATTAAAAGTTTCACAGCAAGGAAATACATTTCTTTAAAGTGTCGCAGCAACCAAATATATTCATTAAAAGTGTCGCAGCAAACAAATATATTAGTTTAAAGTGTCGCAGCAATCAAATATATTTATTTAAAGTGTCGCAGCAACCAAATATATTCATTAAAAGTGTCGCAGCAATCAAATATATTTATTTAAAGTGTCGCAGCAACCAAATATATTCATTAAAAGTGTCGCAGCAAATAAATATATTTATTAAAAGTGTCGCAGCAAATAAATATATTCATTAAAAGTGTCGCAGCAACCAAATATATTCATTAAAAGTTTCACAGCAACCAAATATATTAATTAAAAGTGTCACAGTAACCAAATATATTCATTAAAAGTTTCACAGCAACCAAACATATTTATTAAAAGTTTCACAGCAACCAAAGATATTAATTAAAAGTGTTGCAGCAACCAAATATATTTATTTAAAGTGTCGCAGCAACGAAATATATTAATTAAAAGTGTCGCAGCAACCAAATATATTTGTTTAAAGTGTCGCAGCAAATAAATATATTTATTAAAAGTTTCACAGCAACCAAATATATTAATTTAAAGTGTCGCAGCATATAAATATATTTATCAAAAGTTTCACAGCAACCAAATATATTAATTAAAAGTGTCGCAGCAACCAAATATATTGATTAAAAGTTTCACAGCAACCAAATATATTAATTAAAAGTGTCACAGCAACCAAATATATTAATTAAAAGTTTCACAGCAACCAAACATATTTATTAAAAGTTTCACAGCAAATAAATATGTTACTTAAAAGTGTCGCAGCAAATAAATATATTTATTAAAAGTGTCGCAGCAAATAAATACATTCATTAAAAGTTTCACAGCAACCAAATATATTTATTAAAAGTTTCACAGCAAGGAAATACATTTCTTTAAAGTGTCGCAGCAACCAAATATATTCATTAAAAGTGTCGCAGCAAACAAATATATTAGTTTAAAGTGTCGCAGCAATCAAATATATTTATTTAAAGTGTCGCAGCAACCAAATATATTCATTAAAAGTGTCGCAGCAAATAAATATATTTATTAAAAGTGTCGCAGCAAATAAATATATTCATTAAAAGTGTCGCAGCAACCAAATATATTCATTAAAAGTTTCACAGCAACCAAATATATTAATTAAAAGTGTCACAGTAACCAAATATATTCATTAAAAGTTTCACAGCAACCAAACATATTTATTAAAAGTGTCGCAGCAACCAAATATATTAATAAGTGTCGCAGCAACCAAATATATTTATTAAAAGTATCGCAGCAACCAAATATATTCATTAAAAGTTTCGCATCAACAAAATATATGCATTAAAAGTGTCGCAGCAAATAAATATATTTATTAAAAGTGTCGCAGCAAATAAATATATTCATTAAAAGTGTCGCAGCAAACAAATATATTAGTTTAAAGTGTCGCAGCAATCAAATATATTTATTTAAAGTGTCGCAGCAACCAAATATATTCATTAAAAGTGTCGCAGCAAATAAATATATTTATTAAAAGTGTCGCAGCAAATAAATATATTCATTAAAAGTGTCGCAGCAACCAAATATATTCATTAAAAGTTTCACAGCAACCAAATATATTAATTAAAAGTGTCACAGTAACCAAATATATTCATTAAAAGTTTCACAGCAACCAAACATATTTATTAAAAGTGTCGCAGCAACCAAATATATTAATTTAAAGTGTCGCAGCAACCAAATATATTTATTAAAAGTATCGCAGCAACCAAATATATTCATTAAAAGTTTCGCATCAACAAAATATATGCATTAAAAGTGTCGCAGCAAATAAATATATTTATTAAAAGTGTCGCAGCAAATAAATATATTTATCAAAAGTTTCACAGCAATCAAATATATTAATTAAAAGTGTCGCAGCAACCATATATATTCATTAAAAGTTTCGCATCAACAAAATATATACATTAAAAGTGTCGCAGCAACCAAATATATTTATTAAAAGTGTCGCAGCAACCAAATATATTAATTTAAAGTGTCGCAGCAACCAAATATATTTATTAAAAGTATCGCAGCAACCAAATATATTCATTAAAAGTTTCGCATCAACAAAATATATGCATTAAAAGTGTCGCAGCAAATAAATATATTTATTAAAAGTGTCGCAGCAAATAAATATATTTATCAAAAGTTTCACAGCAACCAAATATATTAATTAAAAGTGTCGCAGCAACCATATATATTCATTAAAAGTTTCGCATCAACAAAATATATACATTAAAAGTGTTTCAGCAACCAAAAATATTTATTAAAAGTGTCGCAGCAACCAAATATATTCATTAAAAGTTTCACAGCAACCAAATATATTCATTAAAAGTTTCACAGCAACCAAATATATTTATTAAAAGTTTCACAGCAAGGAAATACATTTCTTTTAAGTGTCGCAGCAACCAAATTTATTTATTTAAAGTTTCACAGCAACCAAATATATTTATTAAAAGTATCGCAGCAACCAAATTTATTCATTAAAAGTTTCGCATCAACAAAATATATACATTAAAAGTGTCGCAGCAAATAAATATATTTATTAAAAGTGTCGCAGCAAATAAATATATTTATCAAAAGTTTCACAGCAATCAAATATATTAATTAAAAGTGTCGCAGCAACCATATATATTCATTAAAAGTTTCGCATCAACAAAATATATACATTAAAAGTGTCGCAGCAATCAAATATATTTATTAAAAGTGTCGCAGCAACCAAATATATTAATTTAAAGTGTCGCAGCAACCAAATATATTTATTAAAAGTATCGCAGCAACCAAATATATTCATTAAAAGTTTCGCATCAACAAAATATATGCATTAAAAGTGTCGCAGCAAATAAATATATTTATTAAAAGTGTCGCAGCAAATAAATATATTTATCAAAAGTTTCACAGCAATCAAATATATTAATTAAAAGTGTCGCAGCAACCATATATATTCATTAAAAGTTTCGCATCAACAAAATATATACATTAAAAGTGTCGCAGCAACCAAATATATTTATTAAAAGTGTCGCAGCAACCAAATATATTAATTTAAAGTGTCGCAGCAACCAAATATATTTATTAAAAGTATCGCAGCAACCAAATATATTCATTAAAAGTTTCGCATCAACAAAATATATGCATTAAAAGTGTCGCAGCAAATAAATATATTTATTAAAAGTGTCGCAGCAAATAAATATATTTATCAAAAGTTTCACAGCAACCAAATATATTAATTAAAAGTGTCGCAGCAACCATATATATTCATTAAAAGTTTCGCATCAACAAAATATATACATTAAAAGTGTTTCAGCAACCAAAAATATTTATTAAAAGTGTCGCAGCAACCAAATATATTCATTAAAAGTTTCACAGCAACCAAATATATTCATTAAAAGTTTCACAGCAAGCAAATATATTTATTAAAAGTTTCACAGCAAGGAAATACATTTCTTTTAAGTGTCGCAGCAACCAAATTTATTTATTTAAAGTTTCACAGCAACCAAATATATTTATTAAAAGTGTCGCAGCAAATAAATATATTTATTTAAAGTGCCACAGCAACCAAATATATTTATTAAAAGTGTCACAGCAACCAACTATATTTATTAAAAGTTTCACAGCAACCAAATATATTTATTCAAAGTGTCGCAGCAAATAAATATATTTATTATTATTATTCCTTTTCATTGCAGACTTCAGTGGTTTCACATTCATGAGACATAAAATCCATATGGTTACTAAACTACATTCATCTGAGATAGCTCAGGAAAGCAGACACGACATTACATTCCAAATAACACATTTTACATGAATACATTTATTTTAAGTGTCGCAGCAACGAAATATATTAATTAAAAGTGTCGCAGCAACCAAATATATTTATTCAAAGTGTCGCAGCAAATAAATATATTTATTTTAAGTGTCGCAGCAACGAAATATATTAATTAAAAGTGTCGCAGCAACCAAATATATTTGTTTAAAGTGTCGCAGCAAATAAATATATTTATTTAAAGTTTCACAGCAACCAAATGTATTAATTAAAAGTGTCGCAGCAAATAAATATATTTATTTTAAGTGTCGCAGCAACCAAATATATTTATCAAAAGTGTCGCATCAACCAAATATATTTATTAAAAGTGTCGCAGCAACCAAATTTATTAATTTAAAGTGTCGCAGCAACCAAATATATTTATTAAAAGTGTCGCAGCAACCAAATATATTCATTAAAAGTTTCACAGCAACCAAATATATTAATTAAAAGTGTCACAGTAACCAAATATATTCATTAAAAGTTTCACAGCAACCAAATATATTTATTAAAAGTTTCACAGCAACCAAATATATTCATTAAAAGTTTCACAGCAACCAAATATATTTATTAAAAGTTTCACAGCAAGGAAATACATTTCTTTAAAGTGTCGCAGCAACCAAATATATTCATTAAAAGTGTCGCAGCAAACAAATATATTAATTTAAAGTGTCGCAGCAATCAAATATATTTATTTAAAGTGTCGCAGCAACCAAATGTATTCATTAAAAGTGTCGCAGCAAATAAATATATTTATTAAAAGTGTCGCAGCAACCAAATATATTCATTAAAAGTGTCGCAGCAACCAAATATATTCATTAAAAGTTTCACAGCAACCAATCATATTTATTAAAAGTTTCACAGCAACCAAATATATTTATTAAAAGTGTCGCAGCAACCAAATATATTCATTAAAAGTTTCGCATCAACAAAATATATACATTAAAAGTGTGTCAGCAACCAAAAATATTTATTAAAAGTGTCGCAGCAACCAAATATATTCATTAAAAGTTTCACAGCAACCAAATATATTCATTAAAAGTTTCGCATCAACAAAATATATACATTAAAAGTGTGTCAGCAACCAAAAATATTTATTAAAAGTGTCGCAGCAACCAAATATATTCATTAAAAGTTTCACAGCAACCAAATATATTTATTAAAAGTTTCACAGCAAGGAAATACATTTCTTTAAAGTGTCGCAGCAACCAAATATATTCATTAAAAGTGTCGCAGCAACCAAATATATTCATTAAAAGTTTCACAGCAACCAAATATATTTATTAAAAGTTTCGCATCAACAAAATATATACATTAAAAGTGTGTCAGCAACCAAAAATATTTATTAAAAGTGTCGCAGCAACCAAATATATTCATTAAAAGTTTCACAGCAACCAAATATATTCATTAAAAGTTTCGCATCAACAAAATATATACATTAAAAGTGTGTCAGCAACCAAAAATATTTATTAAAAGTGTCGCAGCAACCAAATATATTCATTAAAAGTTTCACAGCAACCAAATATATTTATTAAAAGTTTCACAGCAAGGAAATACATTTCTTTAAAGTGTCGCAGCAATCAAATATATTTATTTAAAGTGTCGCAGCAAACAAATATATTCATTAAAAGTGTCGCAGCAAATAAATATATTTATAAAAGTGTCGCAGCAACCAAATATATTCATTAAAAGTGTCGCAGCAAACAAATACATTAATTTAAAGTGTCGCAGCAATCAAATATATTTATTCAAAGTGTCGCAGCAAATAAATATCTTCATTAAAAGTGTCGCAGCAACCAAATATATTCATTAAAAGTTTCACAGCAAGGAAATGCATTTCTTAAAAGTGTCGCAGCAAATAAATATATTCATTAAAAGTGTCGCACCAACCAAATATATTCATTAAAAGTTTCACAGAAACCAAATATATTAATTAAAAGTGTCACAGTAACCAAATGTATTCATTAAAAGTTTCACAGCAACCAAATATATTCATTAAAAGTTTCACAGCAACCAAACATATTTATTAAAAGTTTCACAGCAAATAAATATGTTACTTAAAACGGTCGCAGCAAATAAATATATTTATTAAAAGTGTCGCAGCAACCAAATATATTTATTGAAAGTTTCACAGCAAATGAATATATGTATTAAAAGTGTCGCAGCAACCAAATATATTAATTAAAAGTGTCGCAGCAAATAAATATCTTGATTAAAAGTTTCGCAGCAACCAAATATATTTATTAAAAGTGTCGCAGCAAATAAATACATTCATTAAAAGTGTCACAGCAAATGAATATATTTATTAAAAGTTTAACAGCAACCAAATATATTCATTTAAAGTGTCGCAGCAACCAAATATATTAATTAAAGTGTCACAGCAACCAAATATATTAATTAAAAGTGTCGCAGCAAACAAATATATTAATTAAAAGTGTCGCAGCAAATAAATATCTTCATTAAAAGTGTCGCAGCAACCAAATATATTTATTAAAAGTGTCGCAAGAACCAAATATATTCATTAAAAGTTTCACAGCAAGGAAATGCATTTCTTTAAAGTGTCGCAGCAACCAAATATATTTATTAAAAGTTTCACAGCAACCAAATATATTCATTAAAAGTTTCACAGCAACCAAATATATTTATCAAAAGTTTCACAGCAAATGAATATATGTATTTAAAGTTTCACAGCAACCAAATATATTTATCAAAAGTTTCACAGCAAATGAATATATGTATTTAAAGTTTCACAGCAACCAAATATATTTATTAAAAGTGTCGCAGCAACCAAATATATTTATTGAAAGTTTCACAGCAAATGAATATATGTATTAAAAGTGTCGCAGCAACCAAATATATTTATTAAAAGTGTCGCAGCAAATAAATAGATTCATTAAAAGTGTCACAGCAAATGAATATATTTATTAAAAGTTTAACAGCAACCAAATATATTTATTGAAAGTTTCACAGCAAATGAATACATGTATTAAAAGTGTCGCAGCAACCAAATATATTAATTTAAAGTGTCGCAGCGACCAAATATATTGATTTAAAGTGTCGCAGCAACCAAATATATTCATTAAAAGTGTCGCAGCAAATAAATATATTTATTAAAAGTGTCGCAGCAAATAAATATATTCATTAAAAGTGTCGCAGCAACCAAATATATTCATTAAAAGTGTCGCAGCAAATAAATATATTTATTAAAAGTGTCGCAGCAAATAAATATATTCATTAAAAGTGTCGCAGCAACCAAATATATTCATTAAAAGTTTCACAGCAACCGAATATATTCATTAAAAGTGTCGCAGCAACCAAATATATTCATTAAACGTTTCACAGCAAGGAAATACATTTCTTTAAAGTGTCGCAGCAACCAAATATATTTAGTAAAAGTTTCACAGCAACCAAATATATTCATTAAAAGTTTCACATCAACCAAATATATTAATTAAAAGTGTCGCAGCAACCAAATATATTTATTAAAAGTGTCGCAGCAACCAAATATATTTATTCAAAGTTTCACAGCAACCAAATATATTCATTAAAAGTTTCACAGCAACCAAATATTTTTATCTTAAGTGTCGCAGCAACCAAATATATTTATTAAAAGTTTCACAGCAACCAAATATATTCATTAAAAGTTTCACAGCAACCAAATATATTAATTAAAAGTTTCACAGCAACCAAATATATTAAGTAAAAGTGTCACAGCAACCAAATATATTCATTAAAAGTTTCACAGCAACCAAACATATTTATTAAAAGTTTCACAGCAAATAAATATGTTACTTAAAACGGTCGCAGCAAATAAATATATTTATTAAAAGTGTCGCAGCAACCAAATATATTTATTAAAAGTTTCACAGCAACCAAATATATTCATTAAAAGTTTCACAGCAACCAAATATATTCATTAAAAGTTTCACAGCAACCAAATATATTAAGTAAAAGTGTCACAGCAACCAAATATATTCATTAAAAGTTTCACAGCAACCAGACATATTTATTAAAAGTTTCACAGCAAATAAATATGTTACTTAAAACGGTCGCAGCAAATAAATATATTTATTAAAAGTTTCACAGCAACCAAATATATTTATCAAAAGTTTCACAGCAAATGAATGTATGTATTAAAAGTTTTACAGCAACCAAATATATTAAGTAAAAGTGTCACAGCAACCAAATATATTCATTAAAAGTTTCACAGCAACCAAACATATTTATTAAAATCTTCACAGCAAATAAATATGTTACTTAAAACGGTCGCAGCAAATAAATATATTTATTAAAAGTGTCGCAGCAAATAAATATATTTATCAAAAGTTTCACAGCAAATAAATATATTCATTAAAAGTGTCGCAGCAAATAAATATCTTCATTAAAAGTGTCGCAGCAACCAAATATATTCATTTAAAGTGTCGCAGCAACCAAATATATTTATTAAAAGTGTCGCAGCAAATAAATATATTCATTAAAAGTGTCGCAGCAACCAAATATATTCATTAAAAGTTTCACAGCAACCGAATATATTCATTAAAAGTGTCGCAGCAACCAAATATATTCATTAAACGTTTCACAGCAAGGAAATACATTTCTTTAAAGTGTCGCAGCAACCAAATATATTTAGTAAAAGTTTCACAGCAACCAAATATATTCATTAAAAGTTTCACATCAACCAAATATATTAATTAAAAGTGTCGCAGCAACCAAATATATTTATTAAAAGTGTCGCAGCAACCAAATATATTTATTCAAAGTTTCACAGCAACCAAATATATTCATTAAAAGTTTCACAGCAACCAAATATTTTTATCTTAAGTGTCGCAGCAACCAAATATATTTATTAAAAGTTTCACAGCAACCAAATATATTCATTAAAAGTTTCACAGCAACCAAATATATTAATTAAAAGTTTCACAGCAACCAAATATATTAAGTAAAAGTGTCACAGCAACCAAATATATTCATTAAAAGTTTCACAGCAACCAAACATATTTATTAAAAGTTTCACAGCAAATAAATATGTTACTTAAAACGGTCGCAGCAAATAAATATATTTATTAAAAGTGTCGCAGCAACCAAATATATTTATTAAAAGTTTCACAGCAACCAAATATATTCATTAAAAGTTTCACAGCAACCAAATATATTCATTAAAAGTTTCACAGCAACCAAATATATTAAGTAAAAGTGTCACAGCAACCAAATATATTCATTAAAAGTTTCACAGCAACCAGACATATTTATTAAAAGTTTCACAGCAAATAAATATGTTACTTAAAACGGTCGCAGCAAATAAATATATTTATTAAAAGTTTCACAGCAACCAAATATATTTATCAAAAGTTTCACAGCAAATGAATGTATGTATTAAAAGTTTTACAGCAACCAAATATATTAAGTAAAAGTGTCACAGCAACCAAATATATTCATTAAAAGTTTCACAGCAACCAAACATATTTATTAAAATCTTCACAGCAAATAAATATGTTACTTAAAACGGTCGCAGCAAATAAATATATTTATTAAAAGTGTCGCAGCAAATAAATATATTTATCAAAAGTTTCACAGCAAATAAATATATTCATTAAAAGTGTCGCAGCAAATAAATATCTTCATTAAAAGTGTCGCAGCAACCAAATATATTCATTTAAAGTGTCGCAGCAACCAAATATATTTATTAAAAGTGTCGCAGACACCAAATATATTCATTAAAAGTTTCACAGCAAGGAAACGCATTTCTTTAAAGTGTCGCAGCAACCAAATATATTTATTAAAAGTTTCACATCAACCAAATATATTAATTAAAAGTGTCGCAGCAACCAAATATATTTATTCAAAGTTTCACAGCAACCAAATATATTCATTAAAAGTTTCACAGCAACCAAAGATATTCATTAAAAGTTTCACAGCAACCAAATATTTTTATTTTAAGTGTCGCAGCAACCAAATATATTTATTAAAAGTTTCACAGCAACCAAATATATTCATTAAAAGTTTCACAGCAACCAAATATATTCATTAAAAGTTTCACAGCAACCAAATATATTTATCAAAAGTTTCACAGCAAATGAATATATGTATTAAAAGTTTCACAGCAACCAAATATATTAAGTAAAAGTGTCACAGCAACCAAATATATTCATTAAAAGTTTCACAGCAACCAAACATATTTATTAAAAGTTTCACAGCAAATAAATATGTTACTTAAAACGGTCGCAGCAAATAAATATATTTATTAAAAGTGTCGCAGCAAATAAATATATTTATCAAAAGTTTCACAGCAAATAAATATATTCATTAAAAGTGTCGCAGCAAATAAATATCTTCATTAAAAGTGTCGCAGCAACCAAATATATTCATTTAAAGTGTCGCAGCAACCAAATATATTTATTAAAAGTGTCGCAGACACCAAATACATTCATTAAAAGTTTCACAGCAAGGAAATGCATTTCTTTAAAGTGTCGCAGCAACCAAATATATTTATTAAAAGTTTCACATCAACCAAATATATTAATTAAAAGTGTCGCAGCAACCAAATATATTTATTCAAAGTTTCACAGCAACCAAATATATTCATTAAAAGTTTCACAGCAACCAAAGATATTCATTAAAAGTTCCACAGCAACCAAATATTTTTATTTTAAGTGTCGCAGCAACCAAATATATTTATTAAAAGTTTCACAGCAACCAAATATATTCATTAAAAGTTTCACAGCAACCAAATATATTCATTAAAAGTTTCACAGCAACCAAATATATTTATCAAAAGTTTCACAGCAAATGAATATATGTATTAAAAGTTTCACAGCAACCAAATATATTAAGTAAAAGTGTCACAGCAACCAAATATATTCATTAAAAGTTTCATAGCAACCAAACATATTTATTAAAAGTTTCACAGCAAATAAATATGTTACTTAAAACGGTCGCAGCAAATAAATATATTTATTAAAAGTGTCGCAGCAAATAAATATATTTATCAAAAGTTTCACAGCAAATAAATATATTCATTAAAAGTGTCGCAGCAAATAAATATCTTCATTAAAAGTGTCGCAGCAACCAAATATATTCATTTAAAGTGTCGCAGCAACCAAATATATTTATTTAAAGTGTCGCAGCAAGGAAATGCATTTCTTTAAAGTGTCGCAGCAACCAAACATATTTATTAAAAGTTTCACAGCCAATAAATATGTTACTTAAAACGGTCGCAGCAAATAAATATATTTATTAAAAGTGTCGCAGCAAATAAATATATTTATCAAAAGTTTCACAGCAAATAAATATATTCATTAAAAGTGTCGCAGCAAATAAATATCTTCATTAAAAGTGTCGCAGCAACCAAATATATTCATTTAAAGTGTCGCAGCAACCAAATATATTTATTTAAAGTGTCGCAGCAAATAACCATCTTCATTAAAAGTGTCGCAGCAACCAAATATATTTATTAAAAGTGTCGCAGCAACCAAATATATTTATTCAAAGTTTCACAGCAACCAAATATAGTCATTAAAAGTTTCACAGCAACCAAATATTTTTATTTTAAGTGTCGCAGCAACCAAATATATTTATTAAAATCTTCACAGCAACCAAACATATTCATTAAAAGTTTCACAGCAACCAAATATATTCATTAAAAGTGTCGCAGCAACCAAATATATTAATTTAAAGTGTCGCAGCAACGAAATATATTAATTAAAAGTGTCGCAGCAACCAAATATATTTATTCAAAGTGTCGCAGCAAATAAATATATTTATTTTAAGTGTCGCAGCAAATAAATATATTTATTAAAAGTGTCGCAGCAACCAAATATATTAATTTAAAGTTTCACAGCAAATGAATATATGTATTAAAAGTTTCACAGAAACCAAATATATTAATTAAAAGTGTCACAGCAACCAAATATATTCATGAAAAGTTTCACAGCAACCAAACATATTTATTAAAAGTTTCACAGCAAATAAATATGTTACTTAAAACGGTCGCAGCAAATAAATATATTTATTAAAAGTGTCGCAGCAAATAAATACATTTATCCAAAGTTTCACAGCAAATAAATATAATCATTAAAAGTGTCGCAGCAAATAAATATCTTCATTAAAAGTGTCGCAGCAACCAAACATATTTATTAAAAGTTTCACAGCAAATAATTATGTTACTTAAAACGGTCGCAGCAAATAAATATATTTATTAAAAGTGTCGCAGCAAATAAATATATTTATCAAAAGTTTCACAGCAAATAAATATATTCATTAAAAGTGTCGCAGCAAATAAATATCTTCATTAAAAGTGTCGCAGCAACCAAATATATTCATTTAAAGTTTCACAGCAACCAAATATAGTCATTAAAAGTTTCACAGCAACCAAATATTTTTATTTTAAGTGTCGCAGCAACCAAATATATTTATTAAAATCTTCACAGCAACCAAACATATTCATTAAAAGTTTCACAGCAACCAAATATATTCATTAAAAGTGTCGCAGCAACCAAATATATTAATTTAAAGTGTCGCAGCAACGAAATATATTAATTAAAAGTGTCGCAGCAACCAAATATATTTATTCAAAGTGTCGCAGCAAATAAATATATTTATTTTAAGTGTCGCAGCAAATAAATATATTTATTAAAAGTGTCGCAGCAACCAAATATATTCATTAAAAGTTTCACAGCAACCAAATATATTCATTAAAAGTTTCACAGCAACCAAATATATTTATCAAAAGTTTCACAGCAAATGAATATATGTATTAAAAGTTTCACAGCAACCAAATATATTAAGTAAAAGTGTCACAGCAACCAAATATATTCATTAAAAGTTTCACAGCAACCAAACATATTTATTAAAAGTTTCACAGCAAATAAATATGTTACTTAAAACGGTCGCAGCAAATAAATATATTTATTAAAAGTGTCGCAGCAAATAAATATATTTATCAAAAGTTTCACAGCAAATAAATATATTCATTAAAAGTGTCGCAGCAAATAAATATCTTCATTAAAAGTGTCGCAGCAACCAAATATATTCATTTAAAGTGTCGCAGCAACCAAATATATTTATTTGAAGTGTCGCAGCAAATAACCATCTTCATTAAAAGTGTCGCAGCAACCAAATATATTTATTAAAAGTGTCGCAGCAACCAAATATATTTATTCAAAGTTTCACAGCAACCAAATATAGTCATTAAAAGTTTCACAGCAACCAAATATTTTTATTTTAAGTGTCGCAGCAACCAAATATATTTATTAAAATCTTCACAGCAACCAAACATATTCATTAAAAGTTTCACAGCAACCAAATATATTCATTAAAAGTGTCGCAGCAACCAAATATATTAATTTAAAGTGTCGCAGCAAATGAATATATGTATTAAAAGTGTCGCAGCAACCAAATATATTTATTAAAAGTGTCGCAGCAAATAAATAGATTCATTAAAAGTGTCACAGCAAATGAATATATTTATTAAAAGTTTAACAGCAACCAAATATATTTATTGAAAGTTTCACAGCAAATGAATATATGTATTAAAAGTGTCGCAGCAACCAAATATATTAATTTAAAGTGTCGCAGCGACCAAATATATTTATTAAAAGTGTCGCAGCAAATAAATATATTCATTAAAAGTGTCGCAGCAACCAAATATATTCATTAAAAGTGTCGCAGCAAATAAATATATTTATTAAAAGTGTCGCAGCAAATAAATATATTCATTAAAAGTGTCGCAGCAACCAAATATATTCATTAAAAGTGTCGCAGCAAATAAATATATTTATTAAAAGTGTCGCAGCAAATAAATATATTCATTAAAAGTGTCGCAGCAACCAAATATATTCATTAAAAGTGTCGCAGCAAATAAATATATTTATTAAAAGTGTCGCAGCAAATAAATATATTCATTAAAAGTTTCACATCAACCAAATATATTAATTAAAAGTGTCGCAGCAACCAAATATATTTATTAAAAGTGTCGCAGCAACCAAATATATTTATTCAAAGTTTCACAGCAACCAAATATATTCATTAAAAGTTTCACAGCAACCAAATATTTTTATCTTAAGTGTCGCAGCAACCAAATATATTTATTAAAAGTTTCACAGCAACCAAATATATTCATTAAAAGTTTCACAGCAACCAAATATATTAATTAAAAGTTTCACAGCAACCAAATATATTAAGTAAAAGTGTCACAGCAACCAAATATATTCATTAAAAGTTTCACAGCAACCAAACATATTTATTAAAAGTTTCACAGCAAATAAATATGTTACTTAAAACGGTCGCAGCAAATAAATATATTTATTAAAAGTGTCGCAGCAAATAAATATATTTATTAAAAGTTTCACAGCAACCAAATATATTTATCAAAAGTTTCACAGCAAATGAATGTATGTATTAAAAGTTTTACAGCAACCAAATATATTAAGTAAAAGTGTCACAGCAACCAAATATATTCATTAAAAGTTTCACAGCAACCAAACATATTTATTAAAACCTTCACAGCAAATAAATATGTTACTTAAAACGGTCGCAGCAAATAAATATATTTATTAAAAGTGTCGCAGCAAATAAATATATTTATCAAAAGTTTCACAGCAAATAAATATATTCATTAAAAGTGTCGCAGCAAATAAATATCTTCATTAAAAGTGTCGCAGCAACCAAATATATTCATTTAAAGTGTCGCAGCAACCAAATATATTTATTAAAAGTGTCGCAGACACCAAATATATTCATTAAAAGTTTCACAGCAAGGAAATGCATTTCTTTAAAGTGTCGCAGCAACCAAATATATTTATTAAAAGTTTCACATCAACCAAATATATTAATTAAAAGTGTCGCAGCAACCAAATATATTTATTCAAAGTTTCACAGCAACCAAATATATTCATTAAAAGTTTCACAGCAACCAAAGATATTCATTAAAAGTTTCACAGCAACCAAATATTTTTATTTTAAGTGTCGCAGCAACCAAATATATTTATTAAAAGTTTCACAGCAACCAAATATATTCATTAAAAGTTTCACAGCAACCAAATATATTCATTAAAAGTTTCACAGCAACCAAATATATTTATCAAAAGTTTCACAGCAAATGAATATATGTATTAAAAGTTTCACAGCAACCAAATATATTAAGTAAAAGTGTCACAGCAACCAAATATATTCATTAAAAGTTTCACAGCAACCAAATATATTCATTAAAAGTTTCACAGCAACCGAATATATTCATTAAAAGTGTCGCAGCAACCAAATATATTCATTAAACGTTTCACAGCAAGGAAATACATTTCTTTAAAGTGTCGCAGCAACCAAATATATTTAGTAAAAGTTTCACAGCAACCAAATATATTCATTAAAAGTTTCACATCAACCAAATATATTAATTAAAAGTGTCGCAGCAACCAAATATATTTATTAAAAGTGTCGCAGCAACCAAATATATTTATTCAAAGTTTCACAGCAACCAAATATATTCATTAAAAGTTTCACAGCAACCAAAGATATTCATTAAAAGTTTCACAGCAACCAAATATTTTTATTTTAAGTGTCGCAGCAACCAAATATATTTATTAAAAGTTTCACAGCAACCAAATATATTCATTAAAAGTTTCACAGCAACCAAATATATTCATTAAAAGTTTCACAGCAACCAAATATATTTATCAAAAGTTTCACAGCAAATGAATATATGTATTAAAAGTTTCACAGCAACCAAATATATTAAGTAAAAGTGTCACAGCAACCAAATATATTCATTAAAAGTTTCACAGCAACCAAATATATTCATTAAAAGTTTCACAGCAACCGAATATATTCATTAAAAGTGTCGCAGCAACCAAATATATTCATTAAACGTTTCACAGCAAGGAAATACATTTCTTTAAAGTGTCGCAGCAACCAAATATATTTAGTAAAAGTTTCACAGCAACCAAATATATTCATTAAAAGTTTCACATCAACCAAATATATTAATTAAAAGTGTCGCAGCAACCAAATATATTTATTAAAAGTGTCGCAGCAACCAAATATATTTATTCAAAGTTTCACAGCAACCAAATATATTCATTAAAAGTTTCACAGCAACCAAATATTTTTATCTTAAGTGTCGCAGCAACCAAATATATTTATTAAAAGTTTCACAGCAACCAAATATATTCATTAAAAGTTTCACAGCAACCAAATATATTAATTAAAAGTTTCACAGCAACCAAATATATTAAGTAAAAGTGTCACAGCAACCAAATATATTCATTAAAAGTTTCACAGCAACCAAACATATTTATTAAAAGTTTCACAGCAAATAAATATGTTACTTAAAACGGTCGCAGCAAATAAATATATTTATTAAAAGTGTCGCAGCAAATAAATATATTTATTAAAAGTTTCACAGCAACCAAATATATTTATCAAAAGTTTCACAGCAAATGAATGTATGTATTAAAAGTTTTACAGCAACCAAATATATTAAGTAAAAGTGTCACAGCAACCAAATATATTCATTAAAAGTTTCACAGCAACCAAACATATTTATTAAAATCTTCACAGCAAATAAATATGTTACTTAAAACGGTCGCAGCAAATAAATATATTTATTAAAAGTGTCGCAGCAAATAAATATATTTATCAAAAGTTTCACAGCAAATAAATATATTCATTAAAAGTGTCGCAGCAAATAAATATCTTCATTAAAAGTGTCGCAGCAACCAAATATATTCATTTAAAGTGTCGCAGCAACCAAATATATTTATTAAAAGTGTCGCAGACACCAAATATATTCATTAAAAGTTTCACAGCAAGGAAATGCATTTCTTTAAAGTGTCGCAGCAACCAAATATATTTATTAAAAGTTTCACATCAACCAAATATATTAATTAAAAGTGTCGCAGCAACCAAATATATTTATTCAAAGTTTCACAGCAACCAAATATATTCATTAAAAGTTTCACAGCAACCAAAGATATTCATTAAAAGTTTCACAGCAACCAAATATTTTTATTTTAAGTGTCGCAGCAACCAAATATATTTATTAAAAGTTTCACAGCAACCAAATATATTCATTAAAAGTTTCACAGCAACCAAATATATTCATTAAAAGTTTCACAGCAACCAAATATATTTATCAAAAGTTTCACAGCAAATGAATATATGTATTAAAAGTTTCACAGCAACCAAATATATTAAGTAAAAGTGTCACAGCAACCAAATATATTCATTAAAAGTTTCACAGCAACCAAATATATTCATTAAAAGTTTCACAGCAACCAAACATATTTATTAAAAGTTTCACAGCAAATAAATATGTTACTTAAAACGGTCGCAGCAAATAAATATATTTATTAAAAGTGTCGCAGCAAATAAATATATTTATCAAAAGTTTCACAGCAACCAAATATATTCATTAAAAGTTTCACAGCAACCAAACATATTTATTAAAAGTTTCACAGCAAATAAATATGTTACTTAAAACGGTCGCAGCAAATAAATATATTTATTAAAAGTGTCGCAGCAAATAAATATATTTATCAAAAGTTTCACAGCAAATAAATATATTCATTAAAAATGTCGCAGCAAATAAATATCTTCATTAAAAGTGTCGCAGCAACCAAATATATTCATTTAAAGTGTCGCAGCAACCAAATATATTTATTAAAAGTGTCGCAGACACCAAATACATTCATTAAAAGTTTCACAGCAAGGAAATGCATTTCTTTAAAGTGTCGCAGCAACCAAATATATTTATTAAAAGTTTCACATCAACCAAATATATTAATTAAAAGTGTCGCAGCAACCAAATATATTTATTCAAAGTTTCACAGCAACCAAATATATTCATTAAAAGTTTCACAGCAACCAAAGATATTCATTAAAAGTTCCACAGCAACCAAATATTTTTATTTTAAGTGTCGCAGCAACCAAATATATTTATTAAAAGTTTCACAGCAACCAAATATATTCATTAAAAGTTTCACAGCAACCAAATATATTCATTAAAAGTTTCACAGCAACCAAATATATTTATCAAAAGTTTCACAGCAAATGAATATATGTATTAAAAGTTTCACAGCAACCAAATATATTAAGTAAAAGTGTCACAGCAACCAAATATATTCATTAAAAGTTTCATAGCAACCAAACATATTTATTAAAAGTTTCACAGCAAATAAATATGTTACTTAAAACGGTCGCAGCAAATAAATATATTTATTAAAAGTGTCGCAGCAAATAAATATATTTATCAAAAGTTTCACAGCAAATAAATATATTCATTAAAAGTGTCGCAGCAAATAAATATCTTCATTAAAAGTGTCGCAGCAACCAAATATATTCATTTAAAGTGTCGCAGCAACCAAATATATTTATTTAAAGTGTCGCAGCAAGGAAATGCATTTCTTTAAAGTGTCGCAGCAACCAAACATATTTATTAAAAGTTTCACAGCCAATAAATATGTTACTTAAAACGGTCGCAGCAAATAAATATATTTATTAAAAGTGTCGCAGCAAATAAATATATTTATCAAAAGTTTCACAGCAAATAAATATATTCATTAAAAGTGTCGCAGCAAATAAATATCTTCATTAAAAGTGTCGCAGCAACCAAATATATTCATTTAAAGTGTCGCAGCAACCAAATATATTTATTTAAAGTGTCGCAGCAAATAACCATCTTCATTAAAAGTGTCGCAGCAACCAAATATATTTATTAAAAGTGTCGCAGCAACCAAATATATTTATTCAAAGTTTCACAGCAACCAAATATAGTCATTAAAAGTTTCACAGCAACCAAATATTTTTATTTTAAGTGTCGCAGCAACCAAATATATTTATTAAAATCTTCACAGCAACCAAACATATTCATTAAAAGTTTCACAGCAACCAAATATATTCATTAAAAGTGTCGCAGCAACCAAATATATTAATTTAAAGTGTCGCAGCAACGAAATATATTAATTAAAAGTGTCGCAGCAACCAAATATATTTATTCAAAGTGTCGCAGCAAATAAATATATTTATTTTAAGTGTCGCAGCAAATAAATATATTTATTAAAAGTGTCGCAGCAACCAAATATATTAATTTAAAGTTTCACAGCAAATGAATATATGTATTAAAAGTTTCACAGAAACCAAATATATTAATTAAAAGTGTCACAGCAACCAAATATATTCATTAAAAGTTTCACAGCAACCAAACATATTTATTAAAAGTTTCACAGCAAATAAATATGTTACTTAAAACGGTCGCAGCAAATAAATATATTTATTAAAAGTGTCGCAGCAAATAAATACATTTATCCAAAGTTTCACAGCAAATAAATATATTCATTAAAAGTGTCGCAGCAAATAAATATCTTCATTAAAAGTGTCGCAGCAACCAAACATATTTATTAAAAGTTTCACAGCAAATAAATATGTTACTTAAAACGGTCGCAGCAAATAAATATATTTATTAAAAGTGTCGCAGCAAATAAATATATTTATCAAAAGTTTCACAGCAAATAAATATATTCATTAAAAGTGTCGCAGCAAATAAATATCTTCATTAAAAGTGTCGCAGCAACCAAATATATTCATTTAAAGTGTCGCAGCAACCAAATATATTTATTTAAAGTGTCGCAGCAAATAACCATCTTCATTAAAAGTGTCGCAGCAACCAAATATATTTATTAAAAGTGTCGCAGCAACCAAATATATTTATTCAAAGTTTCACAGCAACCAAATATAGTCATTAAAAGTTTCACAGCAACCAAATATTTTTATTTTAAGTGTCGCAGCAACCAAATATATTTATTAAAATCTTCACAGCAACCAAACATATTCATTAAAAGTTTCACAGCAACCAAATATATTCATTAAAAGTGTCGCAGCAACCAAATATATTAATGTAAAGTGTCGCAGCAACGAAATATATTAATTAAAAGTGTCGCAGCAACCAAATATATTTATTCAAAGTGTCGCAGCAAATAAATATATTTATTTTAAGTGTCGCCGCAAATAAATATATTTATTAAAAGTGTCGCAGCAACCAAATATATTAATTTAAAGTTTCACAGCAAATGAATATATGTATTAAAAGTGTCACAGCAACCAAATATATTCATTAAAAGTTTCACAGCAACCAAACATATTTATTAAAAGTTTCACAGCAAATAAATATGTTACTTAAAACGGTCGCAGCAAATAAATATATTTATTAAAAGTGTCGCAGCAAATAAATACATTTATTAAAAGTTTCACAGCAAATAAATATATTCATTAAAAGTGTCGCAGCAAATAAATATCTTCATTAAAAGTGTCGCAGCAACCAAATATATTCATTTAAAGTGTCACAGCAACCAAATATATTCATTAAAAGTGTCGCAGCAAATAAATATCTTCATTAAAAGTGACGCAGCAACCAAATATATTCATTAAAAGTGTCGCAGCAACCAAATATATTCATTAAAAGTGTCGCAGCAACCAAATATATTCATTAAAGGTGTCGCAGCAAACAAATATATTAATTTAAAGTGTCGCAACAACCAAATATATTAATTTAAAGTGACGCAGTAACCAAATATATTCATTAAAAGTGTCGCAGCAAATAAATATATTTATCAAATGTTTCACAGCAAATAAATATATTTATTAAAAGTGACGCAGCAAATAAATATATTTATTAAAAGTTTCACAGCAAATAAATATGTTACTTAAAAGTGTCGCAGCAAATAAATATATTCATTAAAAGTTTCACAGCAACCAAACATATTTATTAAAAGTTTCACAGCAAATAAATATGTTACTTAAAACGGTCGCAGCAAATAAATATATTTATTAAAAGTGTCGCAGCAAATAAATACATTTATCCAAAGTTTCACAGCAAATAAATATATTCATTAAAAGTGTCGCAGCAAATAAATATCTTCATTAAAAGTGTCGCAGCAACCAAATATATTCATTTAAAGTGTCACAGCAACCAAATATATTCATTAAAAGTGTCTCAGCAAATAAATATCTTCATTAAAAGTGACGCAGCAACCAAATATATTCATTAAAAGTGTCGCAGCAAATAAATATGTTACTTAAAACGGTCGCAGCAAATAAATATATTTATTAAAAGTGTCGCAGCAAATAAATACATTTATCCAAAGTTTCACAGCAAATAAATATATTCATTAAAAGTGTCGCAGCAAATAAATATCTTCATTAAAAGTGTCGCAGCAACCAAATATATTCATTTAAAGTGTCACAGCAACCAAATATATTCATTAAAAGTGTCTCAGCAAATAAATATCTTCATTAAAAGTGACGCAGCAACCAAATATATTCATTAAAAGTGTCGCAGCAACCAAATATATTCATTAAAAGTGTCGCAGCAACCAAATATATTCATTAAAGGTGTCGCAGCAAACAAATATATTAATTTAAAGTGTCGCAGCAACCAAATATATTAATTTAAAGTGACGCAGTAACCAAATATATTCATTAAAAGTGTCGCAGCAAATAAATATATATATCAAAAGTTTCACAGCAAGGAAATATATTTCTTTTAAGTTTCACAGCAACCAAATATATTTATTAAAAGTGTCGCAGCAACCAAATATATTCATTAAAAGTGTCGCAGCAACCAAATATATTCATTAAAGGTGTCGCAGCAAACAAATATATTAATTTAAAGTGTCGCAGCAACCAAATATATTAATTTAAAGTGACGCAGTAACCAAATATATTCATTAAAAGTGTCGCAGCAAATAAATATATTTATCAAATGTTTCACAGCAAATAAATATATTTATTAAAAGTGACGCAGCAAATAAATATATTTATCCAAAGTTTCACAGCAAATAAATATATTCATTAAAAGTGTCGCAGCAAATAAATATCTTCATTAAAAGTGTCGCAGCAACCAAATATATTCATTTAAAGTGTCACAGCAACCAAATATATTCATTAAAAGTGTCGCAGCAAATAAATATCTTCATTAAAAGTGACGCAGCAACCAAATATATTCATTAAAAGTGTCGCAGCAACCAAATATATTCATTAAAAGTGTCGCAGCAACCAAATATATTCATTAAAGGTGTCGCAGCAAACAAATATATTAATTTAAAGTGTCGCAGCAACCAAATATATTAATTTAAAGTGACGCAGTAACCAAATATATTCATTAAAAGTGTCGCAGCAAATAAATATATTTATCAAATGTTTCACAGCAAATAAATATATTTATTAAAAGTGACGCAGCAAATAAATATATTTATTAAAAGTTTCACAGCAAGGAAATATATTCATTAAAAATGTCGCAGCAAATAAATATATTCATTAAAAGTGTCGCAGCAAATAAATATATTTATTAAAAGTGTCGCAGCAAATAAATATATATATCAAAAGTTTCACAGCAAGGAAATATATTTCTTTTAAGTTTCACAGCAACCAAATATATTTATTAAAAGTGTCGCAGCAAATAAATATATATATCAAAAGTTTCACAGCAAGGAAATATATTTCTTTTAAGTTTCACAGCAACCAAATATATTAATTAAAAGTGTCACAGCAACCAAATATATTCATTAAAAGTTTCACAGCAACCAAACATATTTATTAAAAGTTTCACAGCAAATAAATATGTTACTTAAAACGGTCGCAGCAAATAAATATATTTATTAAAAGTGTCGCAGCAAATAAATACATTTATCCAAAGTTTCACAGCAAATAAATATATTCATTAAAAGTGTCGCAGCAAATAAATATCTTCATTAAAAGTGTCGCAGCAACCAAACATATTTATTAAAAGTTTCACAGCAAATAAATATGTTACTTAAAACGGTCGCAGCAAATAAATATATTTATTAAAAGTGTCGCAGCAAATAAATATATTTATCAAAAGTTTCACAGCAAATAAATATATTCATTAAAAGTGTCGCAGCAAATAAATATCTTCATTAAAAGTGTCGCAGCAACCAAATATATTCATTTAAAGTGTCGCAGCAACCAAATATATTTATTTAAAGTGTCGCAGCAAATAACCATCTTCATTAAAAGTGTCGCAGCAACCAAATATATTTATTAAAAGTGTCGCAGCAACCAAATATATTTATTCAAAGTTTCACAGCAACCAAATATAGTCATTAAAAGTTTCACAGCAACCAAATATTTTTATTTTAAGTGTCGCAGCAACCAAATATATTTATTAAAATCTTCACAGCAACCAAACATATTCATTAAAAGTTTCACAGCAACCAAATATATTCATTAAAAGTGTCGCAGCAACCAAATATATTAATTTAAAGTGTCGCAGCAACGAAATATATTAATTAAAAGTGTCGCAGCAACCAAATATATTTATTCAAAGTGTCGCAGCAAATAAATATATTTATTTTAAGTTTCACAGCAACCAAATATATTTATTAAAAGTGTCGCAGCAACCAAATATATTAATTTAAAGTTTCACAGCAAATGAATATATGTATTAAAAGTGTCACAGCAACCAAATATATTCATTAAAAGTTTCACAGCAACCAAACATATTTATTAAAAGTTTCACAGCAAATAAATATGTTACTTAAAACGGTCGCAGCAAATAAATATATTTATTAAAAGTGTCGCAGCAAATAAATACATTTATCCAAAGTTTCACAGCAAATAAATATATTCATTAAAAGTGTCGCAGCAAATAAATATCTTCATTAAAAGTGTCGCAGCAACCAAATATATTCATTTAAAGTGTCACAGCAACCAAATATATTCATTAAAAGTGTCTCAGCAAATAAATATCTTCATTAAAAGTGACGCAGCAACCAAATATATTCATTAAAAGTGTCGCAGCAACCAAATATATTCATTAAAAGTGTCGCAGCAACCAAATATATTCATTAAAGGTGTCGCAGCAAACAAATATATTAATTTAAAGTGTCGCAGCAACCAAATATATTAATTTAAAGTGACGCAGTAACCAAATATATTCATTAAAAGTGTCGCAGCAAATAAATATATATATCAAAAGTTTCACAGCAAGGAAATATATTTCTTTTAAGTTTCACAGCAACCAAATATATTTATTAAAAGTGTCGCAGCAAATAAATATATATATCAAAAGTTTCACAGCAAGGAAATATATTTCTTTTAAGTTTCACAGCAACCAAATATATTTATTAAAAGTGTCGCAGCAAATAAATATATTTATTTAAAGTGTCACAGCAACCAAATATATTCATTAAAAGTGTCGCAGCAAATAAATATATTTATTAAAAGTGACGCAGCCAATAAATATATTTATCAAAAGTTTCACAGCAAGGAAATATATTTCTTTTAAGTTTCACAGCAACCAAATATATTTATTAAAAGTGTCGCAGCAAATAAATATATTTATTTAAAGTGTCACAGCAACCAAATATATTTATTAAAAGTGTCGCAGCAACCAAATATATTAATTTAAAGTGACGCAGCAACCAAATATATTCATTAAAAGTGTCGCAGCAAATAAATATATTTATTTTAAGTGTCGCAGCAACCAAATATATTTATTAAAAGTGTCGCAGTAACCAAATATATTTATTAAAAGTGTAGCAGCAACCAAATATATTTATTAAAAGTTTCACAGCAAATAAATATGTTACTTAAAGGTGTCGCAGCAAATAAATATATTAATTTAAAGTGTCGCAGCAAATAAATACATTCATTAAAAGTATCGCAGCAACCAAATATATTCACTAAAAGTTTCGCATCAACAAAATATATACATTAAAAGTGTCGCAGCAACCAAACATATTTATTAAAAGTTTCACAGCAAATAAATATGTTACTTAAAAGTGTCGCAGCAAATAAATATATTAATTTAAAGTGTCGCAGCAAATAAATACATTCATTAAAAGTTTCACAGCAACCAAATATATTAATTAAAAGTGTCACAGCAACCAAATATATTCATTAAAAGTTTCACAGCAACCAAACATATTTATTAAAAGTTTCACAGCAAATAAATATATTCATTAAAAGTGTCGCAGCAACCAAATATATTAATTTAAAATGTCGCAGCAACCAAATATATTTATTTAAAGTGTCGTAGCAACCAAATATATTCATTAAAAGTGTCACAGCAACCAAATATATTTATTTAAAGTGTCGCAGCAAATAAATACATTTATTTTAAGTGTCGCAGCAACCAAATATATTTATTAAAAGTGTCGCAGCAAATAAATATATTTATTAAAAGTGTCACAGCAAATAAATATATTTATCAAATTTTTCACAGCAAATAAATATATTTATTAAAAGTGACGCAGCAAATAAACATATTTATCAAAAGTTTCACAGCAAGGAAATATATTCATTAAAAGTGTCGCATCAAACAAATATATTCATTAAAAGTGTCGCAGCAATCAAATATATTTATTTAAAGTGTCGCAGCAACCAAATATATTCATTAAAAGTTTCACAGCAACCAAATATATTAATTAAAAGTGTCACAGCAACCAAATATATTCATTAAAAGTTTCACAGCAAGGAAATATATTTATTAAAAGTGTCGCAGCAACCAAATATATTAATTTAAAGTGTCGCAGCGACCAAATATATTGATTTAAAGTGTCGCAGCAACCAAATACATTCATTAAAAGTGTCACAGCAAATGAATATATTCATTAAAAGTTTCACAGCAACCAAACATATTTATTAAAAGTTTCACAGCAAATAAATATATTTATTAAAAGTTTCACAGCAAGGAAATACATTTCTTTAAAGTGTCGCAGCAACCAAATATATTAATTTAAAATGTCGCAGCAACCAAATATATTTATTTAAAGTGTCGTAGCAACCAAATATATTCATTAAAAGTATCGCAGCAACCAAATATATTTATTTAAAGTGTCGCAGCAAATAAATACATTTATTTTAAGTGTCGCAGCAACCAAATATATTTATTAAAAGTGTCGCAGCAAATAAATATATTTATTAAAAGTGTCACAGCAAATAAATATATTTATCAAATTTTTCACAGCAAATAAATATATTTATTAAAAGTGACGCAGCAAATAAACATATTTATCAAAAGTTTCACAGCAAGGAAATATATTCATTAAAAGTGTCGCAGCAAACAAATATATTCATTAAAAGTGTCGCAGCAATCAAATATATTTATTTAAAGTGTCGCAGCAACCAAATATATTCATTAAAAGTTTCACAGCAACCAAATATATTAATTAAAAGTGTCACAGCAACCAAATATATTCATTAAAAGTTTCACAGCAAGGAAATATATTCTTTAAAAGTGTCGCAGCAAATAAATATATTTATTAAAAGTGTCGCAGCAACCAAATATATTAATTTAAAGTGTCGCAGCAAATAAATATATTTATTAAAAGTGTCGCAGCAACCAAATATATTAATTAAAAGTGTCGCAGCAAATAAATATATTTATTAAAAGTTTCACAGCAAGGAAATACATTTCTTTAAAGTGTCGCAGCAACCAAATATATTAATTTAAAATGTCGCAGCAACCAAATATATTTATTTAAAGTGTCGTAGCAACCAAATATATTCATTAAAAGTGTCACAGCAACCAAATATATTTATTTAAAGTGTCGCAGCAAATAAATACATCTATTTTAAGTGTCGCAGCAACCAAATATATTTATTAAAAGTGTCGCAGCAAATAAATATATTTATTAAAAGTGTCACAGCAAATAAATATATTTATCAAATTTTTCACAGCAAATAAATATATTTATTAAAAGTGACGCAGCAAATAAACATATTTATCAAAAGTTTCACAGCAAGGAAATATATTCATTAAAAGTGTCGCATCAAACAAATATATTCATTAAAAGTGTCGCAGCAATCAAATATATTTATTTAAAGTGTCGCAGCAACCAAATATATTCATTAAAAGTTTCACAGCAACCAAATATATTAATTAAAAGTGTCACAGCAACCAAATATATTCATTAAAAGTTTCACAGCAAGGAAATATATTTATTAAAAGTGTCGCAGCAACCAAATATATTAATTTAAAGTGTCGCAGCGACCAAATATATTGATTTAAAGTGTCGCAGCAACCAAATACATTCATTAAAAGTGTCACAGCAAATGAATATATTCATTAAAAGTTTCACAGCAACCAAACATATTTATTAAAAGTTTCACAGCAAATAAATGTATTTATTAAAAGTTTCACAGCAAGGAAATACATTTCTTTAAAGTGTCGCAGCAACCAAATATATTAATTTAAAATGTCGCAGCAACCAAATATATTTATTTAAAGTGTCGTAGCAACCAAATATATTCATTAAAAGTATCGCAGCAACCAAATATATTTATTTAAAGTGTCGCAGCAAATAAATACATTTATTTTAAGTGTCGCAGCAACCAAATATATTTATTAAAAGTGTCGCAGCAAATAAATATATTTATTAAAAGTGTCACAGCAAATAAATATATTTATCAAATTTTTCACAGCAAATAAATATATTTATTAAAAGTGACGCAGCAAATAAACATATTTATCAAAAGTTTCACAGCAAGGAAATATATTCATTAAAAGTGTCGCAGCAAACAAATATATTCATTAAAAGTGTCGCAGCAATCAAATATATTTATTTAAAGTGTCGCAGCAACCAAATATATTCATTAAAAGTTTCACAGCAACCAAATATATTAATTAAAAGTGTCACAGCAACCAAATATATTCATTAAAAGTTTCACAGCAAGGAAATATATTCTTTAAAAGTGTCGCAGCAAATAAATATATTTATTAAAAGTGTCGCAGCAACCAAATATATTAATTTAAAGTGTCGCAGCAAATAAATATATTTATTAAAAGTGTCGCAGCAACCAAATATATTAATTAAAAGTGTCGCAGCAAATAAATATATTTATTAAAAGTGTCGCAGCAACCAAATATATTAATTTAAAGTGTCGCAGCGACCAAATATATTGATTTAAAGTGTCGCAGCAACCAAATACATTCATTAAAAGTGTCGCAGCAATCAAATATATTTATTTAAAGTGTCGCAGCAACCAAATATATTCATTAAAAGTTTCACAGCAACCAAATATATTAATTAAAAGTGTCACAGCAACCAAATATATTCATTAAAAGTTTCACAGCAAGGAAATATATTCTTTAAAAGTGTCGCAGCAAATAAATATATTTATTAAAAGTGTCGCAGCAACCAAATATATTAATTTAAAGTGTCGCAGCGACCAAATATATTGATTTAAAGTGTCGCAGCAACCAAATACATTCATTAAAAGTGTCACAGCAAATGAATATATTCATTAAAAGTGTCGCAGCAACCAAATATATTAATTTAAAGTGTCGCAGCAAATAAATATATTTATTTTAAGTGTCGCAGCAACCAAATATATTAATTTAAAGTGTCGCAGCAAATAAATATATTTATTAAAAGTGTCGCAGCAACCAAATATATTAATTAAAAGTGTCGCAGCAAATAAATATATTTATTAAAAGTGTCGCAGCAACCAAATATATTAATTTAAAGTGTCGCAGCGACCAAATATATTGATTTAAAGTGTCGCAGCAACCAAATACATTCATTAAAAGTGTCACAGCAAATGAATATATTCATTAAAAGTTTCACAGCAACCAAACATATTTATTAAAAGTTTCACAGCAAATAAATATATTTATTAAAAGTTTCACAGCAAGGAAATACATTTCTTTAAAGTGTCGCAGCAAAAAAATATATTAATTTAAAATGTCGCAGCAACCAAATATATTTATTTAAAGTGTCGTAGCAACCAAATATATTCATTAAAAGTATCGCAGCAAACAAATATATTTATTTCAAGTGTCGCAGCAAATAAATACATTTATTTTAAGTGTCGCAGCAACCAAATATATTTATTAAAAGTGTCGCAGCAAATAAATATATTTATTAAAAGTGTCACAGCAAATAAATATATTTATCAAATTTTTCACAGCAAATAAATATATTTATTAAAAGTGACGCAGCAAATAAACATATTTATCAAAAGTTTCACAGCAAGGAAATATATTCATT
This sequence comes from Orchesella flavescens, assembly GCA_964034955.1. Classification (NCBI taxonomy): domain Eukaryota; kingdom Metazoa; phylum Arthropoda; class Collembola; order Entomobryomorpha; family Orchesellidae; genus Orchesella; species Orchesella flavescens. The sequence goes on from OZ035954.1 coordinate 13,805,762, forward strand.
AAAAGTGTCGCAGCAAACAAATATATTCATTAAAAGTGTCGCAGCAATCAAATATATTTATTTAAAGTGTCGCAGCAACCAAATATATTCATTAAAAGTTTCACAGCAACCAAATATATTAATTAAAAGTGTCACAGCAACCAAATATATTCATTAAAAGTTTCACAGCAAGGAAATATATTCTTTAAAAGTGTCGCAGCAAATAAATATATTTATTAAAAGTGACGCAGAAAATAAACATATTTATCAAAAGTTTCACAGCAAGGAAATATATTCATTAAAAGTGTCGCAGCAAACAAATATATTCATTAAAAGTGTCGCAGCAATCAAATATATTTATTTAAAGTGTCGCAGCAACCAAATATATTCATTAAAAGTTTCACAGCAACCAAATATATTAATTAAAAGTGTCACAGCAACCAAATATATTCATTAAAAGTTTCACAGCAAGGAAATATATTCTTTAAAAGTGTCGCAGCAAATAAATATATTTATTAAAAGTGTCGCAGCAACCAAATATATTAATTTAAAGTGTCGCAGCGACCAAATATATTGATTTAAAGTGTCGCAGCAACCAAATACATTCATTAAAAGTGTCACAGCAAATGAATATATTCATTAAAAGTTTCACAGCAACCAAACATATTTATTAAAAGTTTCACAGCAAATAAATATATTTATTAAAAGTTTCACAGCAAGGAAATACATTTCTTTAAAGTGTCGCAGCAACCAAATATATTAATTAAAAGTGTCACAGCAACCAAATATATTCATTAAAAGTTTCACAGCAAGGAAATATATTCTTTAAAAGTGTCGCAGCAAATAAATATATTTATTAAAAGTGTCGCAGCAACCAAATATATTAATTTAAAGTGTCGCAGCGACCAAATATATTGATTTAAAGTGTCGCAGCAACCAAATACATTCATTAAAAGTGTCACAGCAAATGAATATATTCATTAAAAGTGTCGCAGCAACCAAATATATTAATTTAAAGTGTCGCAGCAAATAAATATATTTATTTTAAGTGTCGCAGCAACCAAATATATTAATTTAAAGTGTCGCAGCAAATAAATATATTTATTAAAAGTGTCGCAGCAACCAAATATATTAATTAAAAGTGTCGCAGCAAATAAATATATTTATTAAAAGTGTCGCAGCAACCAAATATATTAATTTAAAGTGTCGCAGCGACCAAATATATTGATTTAAAGTGTCGCAGCAACCAAATATATTTATTTAAAGTGTCGTAGCAACCAAATATATTCATTAAAAGTATCGCAGCAACCAAATATATTTATTTAAAGTGTCGCAGCAAATAAATACATTTATTTTAAGTGTCGCAGCAACCAAATATATTTATTAAAAGTGTCGCAGCAAAAAAATATATTAATTTAAAATGTCGCAGCAACCAAATATATTTATTTAAAGTGTCGTAGCAACCAAATATATTCATTAAAAGTATCGCAGCAACCAAATATATTTATTTAAAGTGTCGCAGCAAATAAATACATTTATTTTAAGTGTCGCAGCAACCAAATATATTTATTAAAAGTGTCGCAGCAAATAAATATATTTATTAAAAGTGTCACAGCAAATAAATATATTTATCAAATTTTTCACAGCAAATAAATATATTTATTAAAAGTGACGCAGCAAATAAACATATTTATCAAAAGTTTCACAGCAAGGAAATATATTCATTAAAAGTGTCGCAGCAAACAAATATATTCATTAAAAGTGTCGCAGCAATCAAATATATTTATTTAAAGTGTCGCAGCAACCAAATATATTCATTAAAAGTTTCACAGCAACCAAATATATTAATTAAAAGTGTCACAGCAACCAAATATATTCATTAAAAGTTTCACAGCAAGGAAATATATTCTTTAAAAGTGTCGCAGCAAATAAATATATTTATTAAAAGTGACGCAGCAAATAAACATATTTATCAAAAGTTTCACAGCAAGGAAATATATTCATTAAAAGTGTCGCAGCAAACAAATATATTCATTAAAAGTGTCGCAGCAATCAAATATATTTATTTAAAGTGTCGCAGCAACCAAATATATTCATTAAAAGTTTCACAGCAACCAAATATATTAATTAAAAGTGTCACAGCAACCAAATATATTCATTAAAAGTTTCACAGCAAGGAAATATATTCTTTAAAAGTGTCGCAGCAAATAAATATATTTATTAAAAGTGTCGCAGCAACCAAATATATTAATTTAAAGTGTCGCAGCGACCAAATATATTGATTTAAAGTGTCGCAGCAACCAAATACATTCATTAAAAGTGTCACAGCAAATGAATATATTCATTAAAAGTTTCACAGCAACCAAACATATTTATTAAAAGTTTCACAGCAAATAAATATATTTATTAAAAGTTTCACAGCAAGGAAATACATTTCTTTAAAGTGTCGCAGCAACCAAATATATTAATTAAAAGTGTCACAGCAACCAAATATATTCATTAAAAGTTTCACAGCAAGGAAATATATTCTTTAAAAGTGTCGCAGCAAATAAATATATTTATTAAAAGTGTCGCAGCAACCAAATATATTAATTTAAAGTGTCGCAGCGACCAAATATATTGATTTAAAGTGTCGCAGCAACCAAATACATTCATTAAAAGTGTCACAGCAAATGAATATATTCATTAAAAGTGTGGCAGCAACCAAATATATTAATTTAAAGTGTCGCAGCAAATAAATATATTTATTTTAAGTGTCGCAGCAACCAAATATATTAATTTAAAGTGTCGCAGCAAATAAATATATTTATTAAAAGTGTCGCAGCAACCAAATATATTAATTAAAAGTGTCGCAGCAAATAAATATATTTATTAAAAGTGTCGCAGCAACCAAATATATTAATTTAAAGTGTCGCAGCGACCAAATATATTGATTTAAAGTGTCGCAGCAACCAAATACATTCATTAAAAGTGTCACAGCAAATGAATATATTCATTAAAAGTTTCACAGCAACCAAACATATTTATTAAAAGTTTCACAGCAAATAAATATATTTATTAAAAGTTTCACAGCAAGGAAATACATTTCTTTAAAGTGTCGCAGCAAAAAAATATATTAATTTAAAATGTCGCAGCAACCAAATATATTTATTTAAAGTGTCGTAGCAACCAAATATATTCATTAAAAGTATCGCAGCAACCAAATATATTTATTTAAAGTGTCGCAGCAAATAAATACATTTATTTTAAGTGTCGCAGCAACCAAATATATTTATTAAAAGTGTCGCAGCAAATAAATATATTTATTAAAAGTGTCACAGCAAATAAATATATTTATCAAATTTTTCACAGCAAATAAATATATTTATTAAAAGTGACGCAGCAAATAAACATATTTATCAAAAGTTTCACAGCAAGGAAATATATTCATTAAAAGTGTCGCAGCAAACAAATATATTCATTAAAAGTGTCGCAGCAATCAAATATATTTATTTAAAGTGTCGCAGCAACCAAATATATTCATTAAAAGTTTCACAGCAACCAAATATATTAATTAAAAGTGTCACAGCAACCAAATATATTCATTAAAAGTTTCACAGCAAGGAAATATATTCTTTAAAAGTGTCGCAGCAAATAAATATATTTATTAAAAGTGACGCAGCAAATAAACATATTTATCAAAAGTTTCACAGCAAGGAAATATATTCATTAAAAGTGTCGCAGCAAACAAATATATTCATTAAAAGTGTCGCAGCAATCAAATATATTTATTTAAAGTGTCGCAGCAACCAAATATATTCATTAAAAGTTTCACAGCAACCAAATATATTAATTAAAAGTGTCACAGCAACCAAATATATTCATTAAAAGTTTCACAGCAAGGAAATATATTCTTTAAAAGTGTCGCAGCAAATAAATATATTTATTAAAAGTGTCGCAGCAACCAAATATATTAATTTAAAGTGTCGCAGCGACCAAATATATTGATTTAAAGTGTCGCAGCAACCAAATACATTCATTAAAAGTGTCACAGCAAATGAATATATTCATTAAAAGTTTCACAGCAACCAAACATATTTATTAAAAGTTTCACAGCAAATAAATATATTTATTAAAAGTTTCACAGCAAGGAAATACATTTCTTTAAAGTGTCGCAGCAACCAAATATATTAATTTAAAATGTCGCAGCAACCAAATATATTTATTTAAAGTGTCGTAGCAACCAAATATATTCATTAAAAGTATCGCAGCAACCAAATATATTTATTTAAAGTGTCGCAGCAAATAAATACATTTATTTTAAGTGTCGCAGCAACCAAATATATTTATTAAAAGTGTCGCAGCAAATAAATATATTTATTAAAAGTGTCACAGCAAATAAATATATTTATCAAATTTTTCACAGCAAATAAATATATTTATTAAAAGTGACGCAGCAAATAAACATATTTATCAAAAGTTTCACAGCAAGGAAATATATTCATTAAAAGTGTCGCAGCAAACAAATATATTCATTAAAAGTGTCGCAGCAATCAAATGTATTTATTTAAAGTGTCGCAGCAACCAAATATATTCATTAAAAGTTTCACAGCAACCAAATATATTAATTAAAAGTGTCACAGCAACCAAATATATTCATTAAAAGTTTCACAGCAAGGAAATATATTCTTTAAAAGTGTCGCAGCAAATAAATATATTTATTAAAAGTGACGCAGCAAATAAACATATTTATCAAAAGTTTCACAGCAAGGAAATATATTCATTAAAAGTGTCGCAGCAAACAAATATATTCATTAAAAGTGTCGCAGCAATCAAATATATTTATTTAAAGTGTCGCAGCAACCAAATATATTCATTAAAAGTTTCACAGCAACCAAATATATTAATTAAAAGTGTCACAGCAACCAAATATATTCATTAAAAGTTTCACAGCAAGGAAATATTTTTTTTAAAAGTGTCGCAGCAAATAAATATATTTATTAAAAGTGTCGCAGCAACCAAATATATTAATTTAAAGTGTCGCAGCAAATAAATATATTTATTAAAAGTGTCGCAGCAACCAAATATATTAATTAAAAGTGTCGCAGCAAATAAATATATTTATTAAAAGTGTCGCAGCAACCAAATATATTAATTTAAAGTGTCGCAGCGACCAAATATATTGATTTAAAGTGTCGCAGCAACCAAATACATTCATTAAAAGTGTTGCAGCAATCAAATATATTTATTTAAAGTGTCACAGCAACCAAATATATTCATTAAAAGTTTCACAGCAACCAGATATATTAATTAAAAGTGTCACAGCAACCAAATATATTCATTAAAAGTTTCACAACAAGGAAATATATTCTTTAAAAGTGTCGCAGCAAATAAATATATTTATTAAAAGTGTCGCAGCAACCAAATATATTAATTTAAAGTGTCGCAGCGACCAAATATATTGATTTAAAGTGTCGCAGCAACCAAATACATTCATTAAAAGTGTCACAGCAAATGAATATATTCATTAAAAGTGTCGCAGCAACCAAATATATTAATTTAAAGTGTCGCAGCAAATAAATATATTTATTTTAAGTGTCGCAGCAACCAAATATATTAATTTAAAGTGTCGCAGCAAATAAATATATTTATTAAAAGTGTCGCAGCAACCAAATATATTAATTAAAAGTGTCGCAGCAAATAAATATATTTATTAAAAGTGTCGCAGCAACCAAATATATTAATTTAAAGTGTCGCAGCGACCAAATATATTGATTTAAAGTGTCGCAGCAACCAAATACATTCATTAAAAGTGTCACAGCAAATGAATATATTCATTAAAAGTTTCACAGCAACCAAACATATTTATTAAAAGTTTCACAGCAAATAAATATATTTATTAAAAGTTTCACAGCAAGGAAATACATTTCTTTAAAGTGTCGCAGCAACCAAATATATTAATTTAAAATGTCGCAGCAACCAAATATATTTATTTAAAGTGTCGTAGCAACCAAATATATTCATTAAAAGTATCGCAGCAACCAAATATATTTATTTAAAGTGTCGCACCAAATAAATACATTTATTTTAAGTGTCGCAGCAACCAAATATATTTATTAAAAGTGTCGCAGCAAATAAATATATTTATTAAAAGTGTCACAGCAAATAAATATATTTATCAAATTTTTCACAGCAAATAAATATATTTATTAAAAGTGACGCAGCAAATAAACATATTTATCAAAAGTTTCACAGCAAGGAAATATATTCATTAAAAGTGTCGCAGCAAACAAATATATTCATTAAAAGTGTCGCAGCAATCAAATATATTTATTTAAAGTGTCGCAGCAACCAAATATATTCATTAAAAGTATCACAGCAACCAAATATATTAATTAAAAGTGTCACAGCAACCAAATATATTCATTAAAAGTTTCACAGCAAGGAAATATATTCTTTAAAAGTGTCGCAGCAAATAAATATATTTATTAAAAGTGTCGCAGCAACCAAATATATTAATTTAAAGTGTCGCAGCAAATAAATATATTTATTAAAAGTGTCGCAGCAACCAAATATATTAATTTAAAGTGTCGCAGCGACCAAATATATTGATTTAAAGTGTCGCAGCAACCAAATACATTCATTAAAAGTGTCACAGCAAATGAATATATTCATTAAAAGTGTCGCAGCAACCAAATATATTAATTTAAAGTGTCGCAGCAAATAAATATATTTATTTTAAGTGTCGCAGCAACCAAATATATTAATTTAAAGTGTCGCAGCAATCAAATATATTTATTTAATGTGTCGCAGCAACCAAATATATTCATTAAAAGTGTCACAGCAAATAAATATATTTATTAAAAGTGTCGCAGCAAATAAATATATTCATTAAAAGTGTCGCAGCAACCAAATATATTCATTAAAAGTTTCACAGCAACCGAATATATTCATTAAAAGTGTCGCAGCAACCAAATATATTTATTAAAAGTTTCAAAGCAAATAAATATGTTACTTAAAAGTGTCGCAGCAAATAAATATATTTATTAAAAGTGTCGCAGCAAATAAATACATTCATTAAAAGTGTCACAGCAAATAAATACATTCATTAAAAGTGTCACAGCAAATGAATATATTTATTAAAAGTTTAACAGCAACCGAATATATTCATTAAAAGTGTAGCAGCAACCAAATATATTAATTTAAAGTGTCGCAGCGACCAAATATATTTATTTAAAGTGTCGCAGCAACCAAATATATTCATTAAAGGTGTCGCAGCAAACAAATATATTAATTTAAAGTGTCGCAGCAATCAAATATATTTATTTAAAGCGTCGCAGCAACCAAATATATTCATTAAAAGTTTCACAGCAAGGAAATATATTCTTTAAAAGTGTCGCAGCAAATAAATATATTTATTAAAAGTGTCGCAGCAACCAAATATATTAATTTAAAGTGTCGCAGCAACCAAATACATTCATTAAAAGTGTCACAGCAAATGAATATATTCATTAAAAGTGTCGCAGCAACCAAATATATTAATTTAAAGTGTCGCAGCGACCAAATATATTGATTTAAAGTGTCGCAGCAAACAAATATATTAATTTAAAGTGTCGCAGCAATCAAATATATTTATTTAAAGTGTCGCAGCAACCAAATATATTCATTAAAAGTGTCGCAGCAAATAAATATATTTATTTAAAGTGTCACAGCAACCAAATATATTCATTAAAAGTGTCGCAGCAAATAAATATATTTATTAAAAGTGACGCAGCAACCAAATATATTAATTTAAAGTGTCGCAGCAACCAAATATGTTACTTAAAGTGTCGCAGCAAAAAAATATATTCATTAAAAGTGTCGCAGCAACCAAATATATTCATTAAAAGTTTCACAGCAACCAAATATATTAATTAAAAGTGTCACAGCAACCAAATATATTCATTAAAAGTTTCACAGCAACCAAATATATTAATTAAAAGTGTCACAGCAACCAAACATATTCATTAAAAGTTTCACAGCAAGGAAATACATTTCTTTAAAGTGTCGCAGCAACCAAATATATTTAGTAAAAGTTTCACAGCAAGGAAGTATATTTCTTTAAAGTGTCGCAGCAAATAAATATATTTATTAAAAGTGACGCAGCAACCAAATATATTTATTTAAAGTGTCGCAGCAACCAAATATATTAATTTAGAGTGTCGCAGCGACCAAATATATTGATTTAAAGTGTCGCAGCAACCAAATATATTCATTAAAAGTGTCGCAGCAAACAAATATATTAATTTAAAGTGTCGCAGCAAACAAATATATTAATTTAAAGTGTCGCAGCAATCAAATATATTTATTTAAAGTGTCGCAGCAACCAAATATATTCATTAAAAGTGTCACAGCAAATAAATGTATTTATTAAAAGTGTCGCAGCAAATAAATACATTCATTAAAAGTGTCACAGCAAATGAATATATTTATTAAAAGTTTAACAGCAACCGAATATATTCATTAAAAGTGTCGCAGCAACCAAATATATTAATTTAAAGTGTCGCAGCGACCAAATATATTGATTTAAAGTGTCGCAGCAACCAAATATATTCATTAAAAGTGTCGCAGCAAACAAATATATTAATTTAAAGTGTCGCAGCAATCAAATATATTTAATTAAAATGTCGCAGCAACCAAATATATTCATTAAAAGTGTCGCAGCAAATAAATATATTTATTAAAAGTGTCGCAGCAAATAAATATATTCATTAAAAGTGTCGCAGCAACCAAATATATTCATTAAAAGTTTCACAGCAACCGAATATATTCATTAAAAGTGTCGCAGCAACCAAATATATTTATTAAAAGTTTCACAGCAAATAAATATGTTACTTAAAAGTGTCGCAGCAAATAAATATATTTATTAAAAGTTTAACAGCAACCGAATATATTCATTAAAAGTGTAGCAGCAAACAAATATATTAATTTAAAGTGTCGCAGCAACCAAATATATTCATTTAAAGTGTCGCAGCAAACAAATATATTAATTTAAAGTGTCGCAGCAATCAAATATATTTATTTAATGTGTCGCAGCAACCAAATATATTCATTAAAAGTGTCACAGCAAATAAATATATTTATTAAAAGTGTCGCAGCAAATAAATATATTCATTAAAAGTGTCGCAGCAACCAAATATATTCATTAAGAGTTTCACAGCAACCGAATATATTCATTAAAAGTGTCGCAGCAACCAAATATATTTATTAAAAGTTTCAAAGCAAATAAATATGTTACTTAAAAGTGTCGCAGCAAATAAATATATTTATTAAAAGTGTCGCAGCAAATAAATACATTCATTAAAATTGTCACAGCAAATAAATATATTTATTAAAAGTGACGCAGCAACCAAATATATTAATTTAAAGTGTCGCAGCAACCAAATATGTTACTTAAAGTGTCGCAGCAAAAAAATATATTCATTAAAAGTGTCGCAGCAACCAAATATATTCATTAAAAGTTTCACAGCAACCAAATATATTAATTAAAAGTGTCACAGCAACCAAATATATTCATTAAAAGTTTCACAGCAACCAAATATATTAATTAAAAGTGTCACAGCAACCAAACATATTCATTAAAAGTTTCACAGCAAGGAAATACATTTCTTTAAAGTGTCGCAGCAACCAAATATATTTAGTAAAAGTTTCACAGCAAGGAAGTATATTTCTTTAAAGTGTCGCAGCAAATAAATATATTTATTAAAAGTGACGCAGCAACCAAATATATTTATTTAAAGTGTCGCAGCAAATGAATATATTCATTAAAAGTGTCGCAGCAACCAAATATATTAATTTAGAGTGTCGCAGCGACCAAATATATTGATTTAAAGTGTCGCAGCAACCAAATATATTCATTAAAAGTGTCGCAGCAAACAAATATATTAATTTAAAGTGTCGCAGCAAACAAATATATTAATTTAAAGTGTCGCAGCAATCAAATATATTTATTTAAAGTGTCGCAGCAACCAAATATATTCATTAAAAGTGTCACAGCAAATAAATATATTTATTAAAAGTGTCGCAGCAAATAAATACATTCATTAAAAGTGTCACAGCAAATGAATATATTTATTAAAAGTTTAACAGCAACCAAATATATTCATTAAAAGTGTCGCAGCAAACAAATATATTAATTTAAAGTGTCGCAGCAAACAAATATATTAATTTAAAGTGTCGCAGCAATCAAATATATTTATTTAAAGTGTCGCAGCAACCAAATATATTCATTAAAAGTGTCACAGCAAATAAATATATTTATTAAAAGTGTCGCAGCAAATAAATACATTCATTAAAAGTGTCACAGCAAATGAATATATTTATTAAAAGTTTAACAGCAACCGAATATATTCATTAAAAGTGTCGCAGCAACCAAATATATTAATTTAAAGTGTCGCAGCGACCAAATATATTGATTTAAAGTGTCGCAGCAACCAAATATATTCATTAAAAGTGTCGCAGCAAACAAATATATTAATTTAAAGTGTCGCAGCAATCAAATATATTTATTAAAAGTGTCGCAGCAAATAAATACATTCATTAAAAGTGTCACAGCAAATAAATACATTCATTAAAAGTGTCACAGCAAATGAATATATTTATTAAAAGTTTAACAGCAACCGAATATATTCATTAAAAGTGTCGCAGCAAATAAATATATTCATTAAAAGTGTCGCAGCAACCAAATATATTCATTAAAAGTTTCACAGCAACCGAATATATTCATTAAAAGTGTCACAGCAAATGAATATATTTATTAAAAGTTTAACAGCAACCGAATATATTCATTAAAAGTGTCGCAGCAAATAAATATATTCATTAAAAGTGTCGCAGCAACCAAATATATTCATTAAAAGTTTCACAGCAACCGAATATATTCATTAAAAGTGTCACAGCAAATGAATATATTTATTAAAAGTTTAACAGCAACCGAATATATTCATTAAAAGTGTCGCAGCAACCAAATATATTAATTTAAAGTGTCGCAGCGACCAAATATATTGATTTAAAGTGTCGCAGCAACCAAATATATTCATTAAAAGTGTCGCAGCAAACAAATATATTAATTTAAAGTGTCGCAGCAATCAAATATATTTATTTAAAGTGTCGCAGCAACCAAATATATTCATTAAAAGTGTCGCAGCAAATAAATATATTTATTAAAAGTGTCGCAGCAAATAAATATATTCATTAAAAGTGTCGCAGCAACCAAATATATTCATTAAAAGTTTCACAGCAACCGAATATATTCATTAAAAGTGTCGCAGCAACCAAATATATTTATTAAAAGTTTCACAGCAAATAAATATGTTACTTAAAAGTGTCGCAGCAAATAAATATATTTATTAAAAGTTTAACAGCAACCGAATATATTCATTAAAAGTGTAGCAGCAAACAAATATATTAATTTAAAGTGTCGCAGCAACCAAATATATTCATTTAAAGTGTCGCAGCAAACAAATATATTAATTTAAAGTGTCGCAGCAATCAAATATATTTATTTAATGTGTCGCAGCAACCAAATATATTCATTAAAAGTGTCACAGCAAATAAATATATTTATTAAAAGTGTCGCAGCAAATAAATATATTCATTAAAAGTGTCGCAGCAACCAAATATATTCATTAAGAGTTTCACAGCAACCGAATATATTCATTAAAAGTGTCGCAGCAACCAAATATATTTATTAAAAGTTTCAAAGCAAATAAATATGTTACTTAAAAGTGTCGCAGCAAATAAATATATTTATTAAAAGTGTCGCAGCAAATAAATACATTCATTAAAAGTGTCACAGCAAATAAATATATTTATTAAAAGTGACGCAGCAACCAAATATATTAATTTAAAGTGTCGCAGCAACCAAATATGTTACTTAAAGTGTCGCAGCAAAAAAATATATTCATTAAAAGTGTCGCAGCAACCAAATATATTCATTAAAAGTTTCACAGCAACCAAATATATTAATTAAAAGTGTCACAGCAACCAAATATATTCATTAAAAGTTTCACAGCAACCAAATATATTAATTAAAAGTGTCACAGCAACCAAACATATTCATTAAAAGTTTCACAGCAAGGAAATACATTTCTTTAAAGTGTCGCAGCAACCAAATATATTTAGTAAAAGTTTCACAGCAAGGAAGTATATTTCTTTAAAGTGTCGCAGCAAATAAATATATTTATTAAAAGTGACGCAGCAACCAAATATATTTATTTAAAGTGTCGCAGCAAATGAATATATTCATTAAAAGTGTCGCAGCAACCAAATATATTAATTTAGAGTGTCGCAGCGACCAAATATATTGATTTAAAGTGTCGCAGCAACCAAATATATTCATTAAAAGTGTCGCAGCAAACAAATATATTAATTTAAAGTGTCGCAGCAAACAAATATATTAATTTAAAGTGTCGCAGCAATCAAATATATTTATTTAAAGTGTCGCAGCAACCAAATATATTCATTAAAAGTGTCACAGCAAATAAATATATTTATTAAAAGTGTCGCAGCAAATAAATACATTCATTAAAAGTGTCACAGCAAATGAATATATTTATTAAAAGTTTAACAGCAACCGAATATATTCATTAAAAGTGTCGCAGCAACCAAATATATTAATTTAAAGTGTCGCAGCGACCAAATATATTGATTTAAAGTGTCGCAGCAACCAAATATATTCATTAAAAGTGTCGCAGCAAACAAATATATTAATTTAAAGTGTCGCAGCAATCAAATATATTTATTAAAAGTGTCGCAGCAAATAAATACATTCATTAAAAGTGTCACAGCAAATAAATACATTCATTAAAAGTGTCACAGCAAATGAATATATTTATTAAAAGTTTAACAGCAACCGAATATATTCATTAAAAGTGTCGCAGCAAATAAATATATTCATTAAAAGTGTCGCAGCAACCAAATATATTCATTAAAAGTTTCACAGCAACCGAATATATTCATTAAAAGTGTCACAGCAAATGAATATATTTATTAAAAGTTTAACAGCAACCGAATATATTCATTAAAAGTGTCGCAGCAAATAAATATATTCATTAAAAGTGTCGCAGCAACCAAATATATTCATTAAAAGTTTCACAGCAACCGAATATATTCATTAAAAGTGTCACAGCAAATGAATATATTTATTAAAAGTTTAACAGCAACCGAATATATTCATTAAAAGTGTCGCAGCAACCAAATATATTAATTTAAAGTGTCGCAGCGACCAAATATATTGATTTAAAGTGTCGCAGCAACCAAATATATTCATTAAAAGTGTCGCAGCAAACAAATATATTAATTTAAAGTGTCGCAGCAATCAAATATATTTATTTAAAGTGTCGCAGCAACCAAATATATTCATTAAAAGTGTCGCAGCAAATAAATATATTTATTAAAAGTGTCGCAGCAAATAAATATATTCATTAAAAGTGTCGCAGCAACCAAATATATTCATTAAAAGTTTCACAGCAACCGAATATATTCATTAAAAGTGTCGCAGCAACCAAATATATTTATTAAAAGTTTCACAGCAAATAAATATGTTACTTAAAAGTGTCGCAGCAAATAAATATATTTATTAAAAGTGTCGCAGCAAATAAATACATTCATTAAAAGTGTCACAGCAAATAAATACATTCATTAAAAGTGTCACAGCAAATGAATATATTTATTAAAAGTTTAACAGCAACCGAATATATTCATTAAAAGTGTAGCAGCAAACAAATATATTAATTTAAAGTGTCGCAGCAATCAAATATATTTATTTAAAGCGTCGCAGCAACCAAATATATTCATTAAAAGTGTCGCAGCAAATAAATATATTTATTAAAAGTGTCGCAGCAAATAAATATATTCATTAAAAGTGTCACAGCAACCAAATATATTCATTAAAAGTTTCACAGCAACCAAATATATTAATTAAAAGTGTCACAGCAACCAAATATATTTATTAAAAGTTTCACAGCAACCAAATATTATATTCATTAAAAGTGTCGCAGCAAATAAATATATTCATTAAAAGTTTCACAGCAACCAAAAATATTTATTAAAAGTTTCACAGCAAATAAATATGTTACTTAAAAGTGACGCAGCAACCAAATATATTCATTAAAAGTTTCACAGCAACCAAACATATTTATTAAAAGTTTCACAGCAAATAAATATGTTACTTAAAAGTGTCGCAGCAAATAAATACATTCATTAAAAGTGTCACAGCAAATGAATATATTTATTTAAGGTGTCGCAGCAACCAAATATATTCATTAAAAGTGTCGCAGCGACCAAATATATTTATTTAAAGTGTCGCAGCAACCAAATATATTCATTAAAAGTGTCGCAGCAAATAAATATATTTATTAAAAGTGTCGCAGCAAACAAATATATTCATTTAAAGTGTCGCAGCAACCAAATATATTCATTAAAAGTTTCACAGCAACCAAATATATTAATTAAAAGTGTCACAGCAACCAAATATATTCATTAAAAGTTTCACAGCAAGGAAATATATTCTTTAAAAGTGTCGCAGCAAATAAATATATTTATTAAAAGTGTCGCAGCAAATAAATATATTTATTAAAAGTGTCGCAGCAAATAAATACGTTCATTAAAAGTGTCACAGCAAATGAATATATTTATTAAAAGTTTAACAGCAACCGAATATATTCATTACAAGTGTCGCAGCAACCAAATATATTAATTAAAAGTGTCGCAGCGACCAAATATATTGATTTAAAGTGTCGCAGCAACCAAATATATTCATTAAAAGTGTCGCAGCAAACAAATACATTAATTTAAAGTGTCGCAGCAATCAAATATATTTATTTAAAGTGTCGCAGCAACCAAATATATTCATTAAAAGTGTCGCAGCAAATAAATATATTTATTAAAAGTGTCGCAGCAAATAAATATATTCATTAAAAGTGTCGCAGCAACCAAATATATTCATTAAAAGTTTCACAGCAACCAAATATATTTATTAAAAGTTTCACAGCAAATAAATATGTTACTTAAAAGTGTCGCAGAAAATAAATATATTTATTAAAAGTGTCGCAGCAAATAAATACATTCATTAAAAGTGTCACAGCAAATAAATACATTCATTAAAAGTGTCACAGCAAATGAATATATTTATTTAAAGTTTAACAGCAACCGAATATATTCATTAAAAGTGTAGCAGCAACCAAATATATTAATTTAAAGTGTCGCAGCAACCAAATATATTCATTAAAGGTGTCGCAGCAAACAAATATATTAATTTAAAATGTCGCAGCAATCAAATATATTTATTTAAAGCGTCGCAGCAACCAAATATATTCATTAAAAGTGTCGCAGCAAATAAATATATTTATTAAAAGTGTCGCAGCAAATAAATATATTCATTAAAAGTGTCGCAGCAACCAAATATATTCATTAAAAGTTTCACAGCAACCAAATATATTAATTAAAAGTGTCACAGCAACCAAATATATTCATTAAAAGTTTCACAGCAACCAAACATATTTATTAAAAGTTTCACAGCAACCAAATATATTAATTAAAAGTGTTGCAGCAACCAAATATATTTATTCAAAGTGTCGCAGCAAATAAATATATTTATTTTAAGTGTCGCAGCAACGAAATATATTAATTTAAAGTGTCGCACAGGGTTGGATAAAAACATGGAGAAAAGCTTTTCTCCATATTTCCATGTAAAAAATAATAAAAACATGGAAAAAACATGGAAATACTTGTATACATGGAAAAACTCCGTTCGCATGTTTTAGACACTCTACAATGGATATAATACTTTTAAAATGCACATTTATATTCGGAGTAGCAAGACTGAACTCCTTTTCAGTGATTTTTAAGATACTCCATCATAACTTTTAGCAGTTTCCAATCGAATTTATTTTCAAAGATAGGGTGATTAAATTATACTAACGATAACTATAAGTTTCAGCGAGTATTGACGCAGTATTATGTATATTCTCAACTATAGAAAATATGAAAGAACACAACGCTCGACAAAATAAGTGAAGTCGTATCTCACCAGAGTGTTATTTCTGAGTTTTTGATTAGTCCAGCAGCATTTATCCATTTTTCCATGTAAAAACATTTATCCATGGAGAAAAGAATTTTCTTTTCTCCATGTAAATACATGTTTTCTCCATGTTGTTTTTCCATAATATGTTTTTACATGTTCCTACCCTGGTGTCGCAGCGACCAAATATATTCATTAAAAGTTTCACAGCAACCGAATATATTCATTAAAAGTGTCACAGCAAATGAATATATTTATTAAAAGTGTCGCAGCAACCAAATATATTCATTAAAAGTTTCACAGCAACCGAATATATTCATTAAAAGTGTCACAGCAAATAAATATATTCATTAAAAGTGTCGCAGCAACCAAATATATTCATTAAAAGTTTCACAGCAACCGAATATATTCATTAAAAGTGTCACAGCAAATGAATATATTTATTAAAAGTTTAACAGCAACCGAATATATTCATTAAAAGTGTCGCAGCAAATAAATATATTCATTAAAAGTGTCGCAGCAACCAAATATATTCATTAAAAGTTTCACAGCAACCGAATATATTCATTAAAAGTGTCACAGCAAATGAATATATTTATTAAAAGTTTAACAGCAACCGAATATATTCATTAAAAGTGTCGCAGCAACCAAATATATTAATTTAAAGTGTCGCAGCGACCAAATATATTGATTTAAAGTGTCGCAGCAACCAAATATATTCATTAAAAGTGTCGCAGCAAACAAATATATTAATTTAAAGTGTCGCAGCAATCAAATATATTTATTTAAAGTGTCGCAGCAACCAAATATATTCATTAAAAGTGTCGCAGCAAATAAATATATTTATTAAAAGTGTCGCAGCAAATAAATATATTCATTAAAAGTGTCGCAGCAACCAAATATATTCATTAAAAGTTTCACAGCAACCGAATATATTCATTAAAAGTGTCGCAGCAACCAAATATATTTATTAAAAGTTTCACAGCAAATAAATATGTTACTTAAAAGTGTCGCAGCAAATAAATATATTTATTAAAAGTTTAACAGCAACCGAATATATTCATTAAAAGTGTAGCAGCAAACAAATATATTAATTTAAAGTGTCGCAGCAACCAAATATATTCATTTAAAGTGTCGCAGCAAACAAATATATTAATTTAAAGTGTCGCAGCAATCAAATATATTTATTTAATGTGTCGCAGCAACCAAATATATTCATTAAAAGTGTCACAGCAAATAAATATATTTATTAAAAGTGTCGCAGCAAATAAATATATTCATTAAAAGTGTCGCAGCAACCAAATATATTCATTAAGAGTTTCACAGCAACCGAATATATTCATTAAAAGTGTCGCAGCAACCAAATATATTTATTAAAAGTTTCAAAGCAAATAAATATGTTACTTAAAAGTGTCGCAGCAAATAAATATATTTATTAAAAGTGTCGCAGCAAATAAATACATTCATTAAAAGTGTCACAGCAAATAAATATATTTATTAAAAGTGACGCAGCAACCAAATATATTAATTTAAAGTGTCGCAGCAACCAAATATGTTACTTAAAGTGTCGCAGCAAAAAAATATATTCATTAAAAGTGTCGCAGCAACCAAATATATTCATTAAAAGTTTCACAGCAACCAAATATATTAATTAAAAGTGTCACAGCAACCAAATATATTCATTAAAAGTTTCACAGCAACCAAATATATTAATTAAAAGTGTCACAGCAACCAAACATATTCATTAAAAGTTTCACAGCAAGGAAATACATTTCTTTAAAGTGTCGCAGCAACCAAATATATTTAGTAAAAGTTTCACAGCAAGGAAGTATATTTCTTTAAAGTGTCGCAGCAAATAAATATATTTATTAAAAGTGACGCAGCAACCAAATATATTTATTTAAAGTGTCGCAGCAAATGAATATATTCATTAAAAGTGTCGCAGCAACCAAATATATTAATTTAGAGTGTCGCAGCGACCAAATATATTGATTTAAAGTGTCGCAGCAACCAAATATATTCATTAAAAGTGTCGCAGCAAACAAATATATTAATTTAAAGTGTCGCAGCAAACAAATATATTAATTTAAAGTGTCGCAGCAATCAAATATATTTATTTAAAGTGTCGCAGCAACCAAATATATTCATTAAAAGTGTCACAGCAAATAAATATATTTATTAAAAGTGTCGCAGCAAATAAATACATTCATTAAAAGTGTCACAGCAAATGAATATATTTATTAAAAGTTTAACAGCAACCGAATATATTCATTAAAAGTGTCGCAGCAACCAAATATATTAATTTAAAGTGTCGCAGCGACCAAATATATTGATTTAAAGTGTCGCAGCAACCAAATATATTCATTAAAAGTGTCGCAGCAAACAAATATATTAATTTAAAGTGTCGCAGCAATCAAATATATTTATTAAAAGTGTCGCAGCAAATAAATACATTCATTAAAAGTGTCACAGCAAATAAATACATTCATTAAAAGTGTCACAGCAAATGAATATATTTATTAAAAGTTTAACAGCAACCGAATATATTCATTAAAAGTGTCGCAGCAAATAAATATATTCATTAAAAGTGTCGCAGCAACCAAATATATTCATTAAAAGTTTCACAGCAACCGAATATATTCATTAAAAGTGTCACAGCAAATGAATATATTTATTAAAAGTTTAACAGCAACCGAATATATTCATTAAAAGTGTCGCAGCAAATAAATATATTCATTAAAAGTGTCGCAGCAACCAAATATATTCATTAAAAGTTTCACAGCAACCGAATATATTCATTAAAAGTGTCACAGCAAATGAATATATTTATTAAAAGTTTAACAGCAACCGAATATATTCATTAAAAGTGTCGCAGCAACCAAATATATTAATTTAAAGTGTCGCAGCGACCAAATATATTGATTTAAAGTGTCGCAGCAACCAAATATATTCATTAAAAGTGTCGCAGCAAACAAATATATTAATTTAAAGTGTCGCAGCAATCAAATATATTTATTTAAAGTGTCGCAGCAACCAAATATATTCATTAAAAGTGTCGCAGCAAATAAATATATTTATTAAAAGTGTCGCAGCAAATAAATATATTCATTAAAAGTGTCGCAGCAACCAAATATATTCATTAAAAGTTTCACAGCAACCGAATATATTCATTAAAAGTGTCGCAGCAACCAAATATATTTATTAAAAGTTTCACAGCAAATAAATATGTTACTTAAAAGTGTCGCAGCAAATAAATATATTTATTAAAAGTGTCGCAGCAAATAAATACATTCATTAAAAGTGTCACAGCAAATAAATACATTCATTAAAAGTGTCACAGCAAATGAATATATTTATTAAAAGTTTAACAGCAACCGAATATATTCATTAAAAGTGTAGCAGCAAACAAATATATTAATTTAAAGTGTCGCAGCAATCAAATATATTTATTTAAAGCGTCGCAGCAACCAAATATATTCATTAAAAGTGTCGCAGCAAATAAATATATTTATTAAAAGTGTCGCAGCAAATAAATATATTCATTAAAAGTGTCACAGCAACCAAATATATTCATTAAAAGTTTCACAGCAACCAAATATATTAATTAAAAGTGTCACAGCAACCAAATATATTTATTAAAAGTTTCACAGCAACCAAATATTATATTCATTAAAAGTGTCGCAGCAAATAAATATATTCATTAAAAGTTTCACAGCAACCAAAAATATTTATTAAAAGTTTCACAGCAAATAAATATGTTACTTAAAAGTGACGCAGCAACCAAATATATTCATTAAAAGTTTCACAGCAACCAAACATATTTATTAAAAGTTTCACAGCAAATAAATATGTTACTTAAAAGTGTCGCAGCAAATAAATACATTCATTAAAAGTGTCACAGCAAATGAATATATTTATTTAAGGTGTCGCAGCAACCAAATATATTCATTAAAAGTGTCGCAGCGACCAAATATATTTATTTAAAGTGTCGCAGCAACCAAATATATTCATTAAAAGTGTCGCAGCAAATAAATATATTTATTAAAAGTGTCGCAGCAAACAAATATATTCATTTAAAGTGTCGCAGCAACCAAATATATTCATTAAAAGTTTCACAGCAACCAAATATATTAATTAAAAGTGTCACAGCAACCAAATATATTCATTAAAAGTTTCACAGCAAGGAAATATATTCTTTAAAAGTGTCGCAGCAAATAAATATATTTATTAAAAGTGTCGCAGCAAATAAATATATTTATTAAAAGTGTCGCAGCAAATAAATACATTCATTAAAAGTGTCACAGCAAATGAATATATTTATTAAAAGTTTAACAGCAACCGAATATATTCATTACAAGTGTCGCAGCAACCAAATATATTAATTAAAAGTGTCGCAGCGACCAAATATATTGATTTAAAGTGTCGCAGCAACCAAATATATTCATTAAAAGTGTCGCAGCAAACAAATCCATTAATTTAAAGTGTCGCAGCAATCAAATATATTTATTTAAAGTGTCGCAGCAACCAAATATATTCATTAAAAGTGTCGCAGCAAATAAATATATTTATTAAAAGTGTCGCAGCAAATAAATATATTCATTAAAAGTGTCGCAGCAACCAAATATATTCATTAAAAGTTTCACAGCAACCAAATATATTTATTAAAAGTTTCACAGCAAATAAATATGTTACTTAAAAGTGTCGCAGAAAATAAATATATTTATTAAAAGTGTCGCAGCAAATAAATACATTCATTAAAAGTGTCACAGCAAATAAATACATTCATTAAAAGTGTCACAGCAAATGAATATATTTATTTAAAGTTTAACAGCAACCGAATATATTCATTAAAAGTGTAGCAGCAACCAAATATATTAATTTAAAGTGTCGCAGCAACCAAATATATTCATTAAAGGTGTCGCAGCAAACAAATATATTAATTTAAAATGTCGCAGCAATCAAATATATTTATTTAAAGCGTCGCAGCAACCAAATATATTCATTAAAAGTGTCGCAGCAAATAAATATATTTATTAAAAGTGTCGCAGCAAATAAATATATTCATTAAAAGTGTCGCAGCAACCAAATATATTCATTAAAAGTTTCACAGCAACCAAATATATTAATTAAAAGTGTCACAGCAACCAAATATATTCATTAAAAGTTTCACAGCAACCAAACATATTTATTAAAAGTTTCACAGCAACCAAATATATTAATTAAAAGTGTTGCAGCAACCAAATATATTTATTCAAAGTGTCGCAGCAAATAAATATATTTATTTTAAGTGTCGCAGCAACGAAATATATTCATTAAAAGTTTCACAGCAACCAAACATATTTATTAAAAGTTTCACAGCAACCAAATATATTAATTAAAAGTGTTGCATCAACCAAATATATTTATTCAAAGTGTCGCAGCAAATAAATATATTAATTAAAAGTGTCGCAGCAACCAAATATATTTATTTAAAGTGTCGCAGCAAATAAATATATTTATTAAAAGTTTCACAGCAACCAAATATATTAATTAAAAGTGTCGCAGCAAATAAATATATTTATTTTAAGTGTCGCAGCAACCAAATATATTTATTAAAAGTGTCGCAGTAACCAAATATATTTATTAAAAGTGTAGCAGCAAATAAATACATTCATTAAAAGTGTCACAGCAAATGAATATATTTATTAAAAGCTTAACAGCAACCGAATATATTCATTAAAAGTGTCGCAGCAACCAAATATATTCATTAAAAGTGTCGCAGCAACCAAATATATTAATTTAAAGTGTCGCAGCGACCAAATATATTGATTTAAAGTGTCGCAGCAACCAAATATATTCATTAAAAGTGTCGCAGCAAACAAATATATTAATTTAAAGTGTCGCAGCAATCAAATATATTTATTTAAAGTGTCGCAGCAACCAAATATATTCATTAAAAGTGTCGCAGCAAATAAATATATTTATTAAAAGTGTCGCAGCAAATAAATACATTCATTAAAAGTGTCACAGCAAATGAATATATTTATTAAAAGCTTAACAGCAACCGAATATATTCATTAAAAGTGTCGCAGCAACCAAATATATTAATTTAAAGTGTCGCAGCGACCAAATATATTGATTTAAAGTTTCACAGCAACCAAATATATTTATTAAAAGTGTCGCAGCAAATAAATACATTCATTAAAAGTGTCACAGCAAATAAATACATTCATTAAAAGTGTCACAGCAAATGAATATATTTATTAAAAGTTTAACAGCAACCGAATATATTCATTAAAAGTGTAGCAGCAAACAAATATATTAATTTAAAGTGTCGCAGCAACCAAATATATTCATTAAAAGTGTCGCAGCGACCAAATATATTTATTTAAAGTGTCGCAGCAACCAAATATATTCATTAAAAGTGTCGCAGCAAATAAATATATTTATTAAAAGTGTCGCAGCAAACAAATATATTCATTTAAAGTGTCGCAGCAACCAAATATATTCATTAAAAGTTTCACAGCAACCAAATATATTAATTAAAAGTGTCACAGCAACCAAATATATTCATTAAAAGTTTCACAGCAAGGAAATATATTCTTTAAAAGTGTCGCAGCAAATAAATATATTTATTAAAAGTGTCGCAGCAAATAAATATATTTATTAAAAGTGTCGCAGCAAATAAATACATTCATTAAAAGTGTCACAGCAAATGAATATATTTATTAAAAGTTTAACAGCAACCGAATATATTCATTACAAGTGTCGCAGCAACCAAATATATTAATTAAAAGTGTCGCAGCGACCAAATATATTGATTTAAAGTGTCGCAGCAACCAAATATATTCATTAAAAGTGTCGCAGCAAACAAATACATTAATTTAAAGTGTCGCAGCAAATAAATATATTTATTTAAAGTGTCGCAGCAACCAAATATATTCATTAAAAGTGTCGCAGCAAATAAATATATTTATTAAAAGTGTCGCAGCAAATAAATATATTCATTAAAAGTGTCGCAGCAACCAAATATATTCATTAAAAGTTTCACAGCAACCAAATATATTTATTAAAAGTTTCACAGCAAATAAATATGTTACTTAAAAGTGTCGCAGAAAATAAATATATTTATTAAAAGTGTCGCAGCAAATAAATACATTCATTAAAAGTGTCACAGCAAATAAATACATTCATTAAAAGTGTCACAGCAAATGAATATATTTATTTAAAGTTTAACAGCAACCGAATATATTCATTAAAAGTGTAGCAGCAACCAAATATATTAATTTAAAGTGTCGCAGCAACCAAATATATTCATTAAAGGTGTCGCAGCAAACAAATATATTAATTTAAAATGTCGCAGCAATCAAATATATTTATTTAAAGCGTCGCAGCAACCAAATATATTCATTAAAAGTGTCGCAGCAAATAAATATATTTATTAAAAGTGTCGCAGCAAATAAATATATTCATTAAAAGTGTCGCAGCAACCAAATATATTCATTAAAAGTTTCACAGCAACCAAATATATTAATTAAAAGTGTCACAGCAACCAAATATATTCATTAAAAGTTTCACAGCAACCAAACATATTTATTAAAAGTTTCACAGCAACCAAATATATTAATTAAAAGTGTTGCAGCAACCAAATATATTTATTCAAAGTGTCGCAGCAAATAAATATATTTATTTTAAGTGTCGCAGCAACGAAATATATTAATTTAAAGTGTCGCAGCGACCAAATATATTCATTAAAAGTTTCACAGCAACCGAATATATTCATTAAAAGTGTCACAGCAAATGAATATATTTATTAAAAGTGTCGCAGCAACCAAATATATTCATTAAAAGTTTCACAGCAACCGAATATATTCATTAAAAGTGTCACAGCAAATAAATATATTCATTAAAAGTGTCGCAGCAACCAAATATATTCATTAAAAGTTTCACAGCAACCGAATATATTCATTAAAAGTGTCACAGCAAATGAATATATTTATTAAAAGTTTAACAGCAACCGAATATATTCATTAAAAGTGTCGCAGCAAATAAATATATTCATTAAAAGTGTCGCAGCAACCAAATATATTCATTAAAAGTTTCACAGCAACCGAATATATTCATTAAAAGTGTCACAGCAAATGAATATATTTATTAAAAGTTTAACAGCAACCGAATATATTCATTAAAAGTGTCGCAGCAACCAAATATATTAATTTAAAGTGTCGCAGCGACCAAATATATTGATTTAAAGTGTCGCAGCAACCAAATATATTCATTAAAAGTGTCGCAGCAAACAAATATATTAATTTAAAGTGTCGCAGCAATCAAATATATTTATTTAAAGTGTCGCAGCAACCAAATATATTCATTAAAAGTGTCGCAGCAAATAAATATATTTATTAAAAGTGTCGCAGCAAATAAATATATTCATTAAAAGTGTCGCAGCAACCAAATATATTCATTAAAAGTTTCACAGCAACCGAATATATTCATTAAAAGTGTCGCAGCAACCAAATATATTTATTAAAAGTTTCACAGCAAATAAATATGTTACTTAAAAGTGTCGCAGCAAATAAATATATTTATTAAAAGTTTAACAGCAACCGAATATATTCATTAAAAGTGTAGCAGCAAACAAATATATTAATTTAAAGTGTCGCAGCAACCAAATATATTCATTTAAAGTGTCGCAGCAAACAAATATATTAATTTAAAGTGTCGCAGCAATCAAATATATTTATTTAATGTGTCGCAGCAACCAAATATATTCATTAAAAGTGTCACAGCAAATAAATATATTTATTAAAAGTGTCGCAGCAAATAAATATATTCATTAAAAGTGTCGCAGCAACCAAATATATTCATTAAGAGTTTCACAGCAACCGAATATATTCATTAAAAGTGTCGCAGCAACCAAATATATTTATTAAAAGTTTCAAAGCAAATAAATATGTTACTTAAAAGTGTCGCAGCAAATAAATATATTTATTAAAAGTGTCGCAGCAAATAAATACATTCATTAAAAGTGTCACAGCAAATAAATATATTTATTAAAAGTGACGCAGCAACCAAATATATTAATTTAAAGTGTCGCAGCAACCAAATATGTTACTTAAAGTGTCGCAGCAAAAAAATATATTCATTAAAAGTGTCGCAGCAACCAAATATATTCATTAAAAGTTTCACAGCAACCAAATATATTA
Organism: Orchesella flavescens; assembly: GCA_964034955.1. Taxonomy (NCBI): domain Eukaryota; kingdom Metazoa; phylum Arthropoda; class Collembola; order Entomobryomorpha; family Orchesellidae; genus Orchesella; species Orchesella flavescens. The sequence goes on from OZ035954.1 coordinate 13,830,962, forward strand.
ATTAAAAGTGTCACAGCAACCAAATATATTCATTAAAAGTTTCACAGCAACCAAATATATTAATTAAAAGTGTCACAGCAACCAAACATATTCATTAAAAGTTTCACAGCAAGGAAATACATTTCTTTAAAGTGTCGCAGCAACCAAATATATTTAGTAAAAGTTTCACAGCAAGGAAGTATATTTCTTTAAAGTGTCGCAGCAAATAAATATATTTATTAAAAGTGACGCAGCAACCAAATATATTTATTTAAAGTGTCGCAGCAAATGAATATATTCATTAAAAGTGTCGCAGCAACCAAATATATTAATTTAGAGTGTCGCAGCGACCAAATATATTGATTTAAAGTGTCGCAGCAACCAAATATATTCATTAAAAGTGTCGCAGCAAACAAATATATTAATTTAAAGTGTCGCAGCAAACAAATATATTAATTTAAAGTGTCGCAGCAATCAAATATATTTATTTAAAGTGTCGCAGCAACCAAATATATTCATTAAAAGTGTCACAGCAAATAAATATATTTATTAAAAGTGTCGCAGCAAATAAATACATTCATTAAAAGTGTCACAGCAAATGAATATATTTATTAAAAGTTTAACAGCAACCGAATATATTCATTAAAAGTGTCGCAGCAACCAAATATATTAATTTAAAGTGTCGCAGCGACCAAATATATTGATTTAAAGTGTCGCAGCAACCAAATATATTCATTAAAAGTGTCGCAGCAAACAAATATATTAATTTAAAGTGTCGCAGCAATCAAATATATTTATTAAAAGTGTCGCAGCAAATAAATACATTCATTAAAAGTGTCACAGCAAATAAATACATTCATTAAAAGTGTCACAGCAAATGAATATATTTATTAAAAGTTTAACAGCAACCGAATATATTCATTAAAAGTGTCGCAGCAAATAAATATATTCATTAAAAGTGTCGCAGCAACCAAATATATTCATTAAAAGTTTCACAGCAACCGAATATATTCATTAAAAGTGTCACAGCAAATGAATATATTTATTAAAAGTTTAACAGCAACCGAATATATTCATTAAAAGTGTCGCAGCAAATAAATATATTCATTAAAAGTGTCGCAGCAACCAAATATATTCATTAAAAGTTTCACAGCAACCGAATATATTCATTAAAAGTGTCACAGCAAATGAATATATTTATTAAAAGTTTAACAGCAACCGAATATATTCATTAAAAGTGTCGCAGCAACCAAATATATTAATTTAAAGTGTCGCAGCGACCAAATATATTGATTTAAAGTGTCGCAGCAACCAAATATATTCATTAAAAGTGTCGCAGCAAACAAATATATTAATTTAAAGTGTCGCAGCAATCAAATATATTTATTTAAAGTGTCGCAGCAACCAAATATATTCATTAAAAGTGTCGCAGCAAATAAATATATTTATTAAAAGTGTCGCAGCAAATAAATATATTCATTAAAAGTGTCGCAGCAACCAAATATATTCATTAAAAGTTTCACAGCAACCGAATATATTCATTAAAAGTGTCGCAGCAACCAAATATATTTATTAAAAGTTTCACAGCAAATAAATATGTTACTTAAAAGTGTCGCAGCAAATAAATATATTTATTAAAAGTGTCGCAGCAAATAAATACATTCATTAAAAGTGTCACAGCAAATAAATACATTCATTAAAAGTGTCACAGCAAATGAATATATTTATTAAAAGTTTAACAGCAACCGAATATATTCATTAAAAGTGTAGCAGCAAACAAATATATTAATTTAAAGTGTCGCAGCAATCAAATATATTTATTTAAAGCGTCGCAGCAACCAAATATATTCATTAAAAGTGTCGCAGCAAATAAATATATTTATTAAAAGTGTCGCAGCAAATAAATATATTCATTAAAAGTGTCACAGCAACCAAATATATTCATTAAAAGTTTCACAGCAACCAAATATATTAATTAAAAGTGTCACAGCAACCAAATATATTTATTAAAAGTTTCACAGCAACCAAATATTATATTCATTAAAAGTGTCGCAGCAAATAAATATATTCATTAAAAGTTTCACAGCAACCAAAAATATTTATTAAAAGTTTCACAGCAAATAAATATGTTACTTAAAAGTGACGCAGCAACCAAATATATTCATTAAAAGTTTCACAGCAACCAAACATATTTATTAAAAGTTTCACAGCAAATAAATATGTTACTTAAAAGTGTCGCAGCAAATAAATACATTCATTAAAAGTGTCACAGCAAATGAATATATTTATTTAAGGTGTCGCAGCAACCAAATATATTCATTAAAAGTGTCGCAGCGACCAAATATATTTATTTAAAGTGTCGCAGCAACCAAATATATTCATTAAAAGTGTCGCAGCAAATAAATATATTTATTAAAAGTGTCGCAGCAAACAAATATATTCATTTAAAGTGTCGCAGCAACCAAATATATTCATTAAAAGTTTCACAGCAACCAAATATATTAATTAAAAGTGTCACAGCAACCAAATATATTCATTAAAAGTTTCACAGCAAGGAAATATATTCTTTAAAAGTGTCGCAGCAAATAAATATATTTATTAAAAGTGTCGCAGCAAATAAATATATTTATTAAAAGTGTCGCAGCAAATAAATACATTCATTAAAAGTGTCACAGCAAATGAATATATTTATTAAAAGTTTAACAGCAACCGAATATATTCATTACAAGTGTCGCAGCAACCAAATATATTAATTAAAAGTGTCGCAGCGACCAAATATATTGATTTAAAGTGTCGCAGCAACCAAATATATTCATTAAAAGTGTCGCAGCAAACAAATACATTAATTTAAAGTGTCGCAGCAATAAAATATATTTATTTAAAGTGTCGCAGCAACCAAATATATTCATTAAAAGTGTCGCAGCAAATAAATATATTTATTAAAAGTGTCGCAGCAAATAAATATATTCATTAAAAGTGTCGCAGCAACCAAATATATTCATTAAAAGTTTCACAGCAACCAAATATATTTATTAAAAGTTTCACAGCAAATAAATATGTTACTTAAAAGTGTCGCAGAAAATAAATATATTTATTAAAAGTGTCGCAGCAAATAAATACATTCATTAAAAGTGTCACAGCAAATAAATACATTCATTAAAAGTGTCACAGCAAATGAATATATTTATTTAAAGTTTAACAGCAACCGAATATATTCATTAAAAGTGTAGCAGCAACCAAATATATTAATTTAAAGTGTCGCAGCAACCAAATATATTCATTAAAGGTGTCGCAGCAAACAAATATATTAATTTAAAATGTCGCAGCAATCAAATATATTTATTTAAAGCGTCGCAGCAACCAAATATATTCATTAAAAGTGTCGCAGCAAATAAATATATTTATTAAAAGTGTCGCAGCAAATAAATATATTCATTAAAAGTGTCGCAGCAACCAAATATATTCATTAAAAGTTTCACAGCAACCAAATATATTAATTAAAAGTGTCACAGCAACCAAATATATTCATTAAAAGTTTCACAGCAACCAAACATATTTATTAAAAGTTTCACAGCAACCAAATATATTAATTAAAAGTGTTGCAGCAACCAAATATATTTATTCAAAGTGTCGCAGCAAATAAATATATTTATTTTAAGTGTCGCAGCAACGAAATATATTCATTAAAAGTTTCACAGCAACCAAACATATTTATTAAAAGTTTCACAGCAACCAAATATATTAATTAAAAGTGTTGCATCAACCAAATATATTTATTCAAAGTGTCGCAGCAAATAAATATATTAATTAAAAGTGTCGCAGCAACCAAATATATTTATTTAAAGTGTCGCAGCAAATAAATATATTTATTAAAAGTTTCACAGCAACCAAATATATTAATTAAAAGTGTCGCAGCAAATAAATATATTTATTTTAAGTGTCGCAGCAACCAAATATATTTATTAAAAGTGTCGCAGTAACCAAATATATTTATTAAAAGTGTAGCAGCAAATAAATACATTCATTAAAAGTGTCACAGCAAATGAATATATTTATTAAAAGCTTAACAGCAACCGAATATATTCATTAAAAGTGTCGCAGCAACCAAATATATTCATTAAAAGTGTCGCAGCAACCAAATATATTAATTTAAAGTGTCGCAGCGACCAAATATATTGATTTAAAGTGTCGCAGCAACCAAATATATTCATTAAAAGTGTCGCAGCAAACAAATATATTAATTTAAAGTGTCGCAGCAATCAAATATATTTATTTAAAGTGTCGCAGCAACCAAATATATTCATTAAAAGTGTCGCAGCAAATAAATATATTTATTAAAAGTGTCGCAGCAAATAAATACATTCATTAAAAGTGTCACAGCAAATGAATATATTTATTAAAAGCTTAACAGCAACCGAATATATTCATTAAAAGTGTCGCAGCAACCAAATATATTAATTTAAAGTGTCGCAGCGACCAAATATATTGATTTAAAGTTTCACAGCAACCAAATATATTTATTAAAAGTGTCGCAGCAAATAAATACATTCATTAAAAGTGTCACAGCAAATAAATACATTCATTAAAAGTGTCACAGCAAATGAATATATTTATTAAAAGTTTAACAGCAACCGAATATATTCATTAAAAGTGTAGCAGCAAACAAATATATTAATTTAAAGTGTCGCAGCAATCAAATATATTTATTTAAAGCGTCGCAGCAACCAAATATATTCATTAAAAGTGTCGCAGCAAATAAATATATTTATTAAAAGTGTCGCAGCAAATAAATATATTCATTAAAAGTGTCACAGCAACCAAATATATTCATTAAAAGTTTCACAGCAACCAAATATATTAATTAAAAGTGTCACAGCAACCAAATATATTTATTAAAAGTTTCACAGCAACCAAATATTATATTCATTAAAAGTGTCGCAGCAAATAAATACATTCATTAAAAGTGTCACAGCAAATGAATATATTTATTAAAAGCTTAACAGCAACCGAATATATTCATTAAAAGTGTCGCAGCAACCAAATATATTCATTAAAAGTGTCGCAGCAACCAAATATATTAATTTAAAGTGTCGCAGCGACCAAATATATTGATTAAAAGTTTCACAGCAACCAAAAATATTTATTAAAAGTTTCACAGCAAATAAATATGTTACTTAAAAGTGACGCAGCAACCAAATATATTCATTAAAAGTTTCACAGCAACCAAACATATTTATTAAAAGTTTCACAGCAAATAAATATGTTACTTAAAAGTGTCGCAGCAAATAAATACATTCATTAAAAGTGTCACAGCAAATGAATATATTCATTAAAAGTGTCACAGCAAATGAATATATTTATTTAAAGTTTAACAGCAACCGAATATATTCATTAAAAGTGTAGCAGCAACCAAATATATTCATTAAAAGTGTAGCAGCAACCAAATATATTAATTAAAAGTGTCACAGCAACCAAATATATTTATTAAAAGTTTCACAGCAACCAAATATTATATTCATTAAAAGTGTCGCAGCAAATAAATATATTCATTAAAAGTTTCACAGCAACCAAAAATATTTATTAAAAGTTTCACAGCAAATAAATATGTTACTTAAAAGTGACGCAGCAACCAAATATATTCATTAAAAGTTTCACAGCAACCAAACATATTTATTAAAAGTTTCACAGCAAATAAATATGTTACTTAAAAGTGTCGCAGCAAATAAATACATTCATTAAAAGTGTCACAGCAAATGAATATATTTATTTAAGGTGTCGCAGCAACCAAATATATTCATTAAAAGTGTCGCAGCGACCAAATATATTTATTTAAAGTGTCGCAGCAACCAAATATATTCATTAAAAGTGTCGCAGCAACCAAATATATTCATTAAAAGTGTCGCAGCAAATAAATATATTTATTAAAAGTGTCGCAGCAAACAAATATATTCATTTAAAGTGTCGCAGCAACCAAATATATTCATTAAAAGTTTCACAGCAACCAAATATATTAATTAAAAGTGTCACAGCAACCAAATATATTCATTAAAAGTTTCACAGCAAGGAAATATATTCTTTAAAAGTGTCGCAGCAAATAAATATATTTATTAAAAGTGTCGCAGCAAATAAATATATTTATTAAAAGTGTCGCAGCAAATAAATACATTCATTAAAAGTGTCACAGCAAATGAATATATTTATTAAAAGTTTAACAGCAACCGAATATATTCATTACAAGTGTCGCAGCAACCAAATATATTAATTAAAAGTGTCGCAGCGACCAAATATATTGATTTAAAGTGTCGCAGCAACCAAATATATTCATTAAAAGTGTCGCAGCAAACAAATTCATTAATTTAAAGTGTCGCAGCAATCAAATATATTTATTTAAAGTGTCGCAGCAACCAAATATATTCATTAAAAGTGTCGCAGCAAATAAATATATTTATTAAAAGTGTCGCAGCAAATAAATATATTCATTAAAAGTGTCGCAGCAACCAAATATATTCATTAAAAGTTTCACAGCAACCAAATATATTTATTAAAAGTTTCACAGCAAATAAATATGTTACTTAAAAGTGTCGCAGAAAATAAATATATTTATTAAAAGTGTCGCAGCAAATAAATACATTCATTAAAAGTGTCACAGCAAATAAATACATTCATTAAAAGTGTCACAGCAAATGAATATATTTATTTAAAGTTTAACAGCAACCGAATATATTCATTAAAAGTGTAGCAGCAACCAAATATATTAATTTAAAGTGTCGCAGCAACCAAATATATTCATTAAAGGTGTCGCAGCAAACAAATATATTAATTTAAAGTGTCGCAGCAATCAAATATATTTATTTAAAGCGTCGCAGCAACCAAATATATTCATTAAAAGTGTCGCAGCAAATAAATATATTTATTAAAAGTGTCGCAGCAAATAAATATATTCATTAAAAGTGTCGCAGCAACCAAATATATTCATTAAAAGTTTCACAGCAACCAAATATATTAATTAAAAGTGTCACAGCAACCAAATATATTCATTAAAAGTTTCACAGCAACCAAACATATTTATTAAAAGTTTCACAGCAACCAAATATATTAATTAAAAGTGTTGCAGCAACCAAATATATTTATTCAAAGTGTCGCAGCAAATAAATATATTTATTTTAAGTGTCGCAGCAACGAAATATATTAATTAAAAGTGTCGCAGCAACCAAATATATTTATTTAAAGTGTCGCAGCAAATAAATATATTTATTAAAAGTTTCACAGCAACCAAATATATTAATTAAAAGTGTCGCAGCAAATAAGTATATTTATTTTAAGTGTCGCAGCAACCAAATATATTTATTAAAAGTGTCGCAGTAACCAAATATATTTATTAAAAGTGTCGCAGCAAATGAATATATTTATTAAAAGTTTCACAGCAACCAAATATTATATTCATTAAAAGTGTCGCAGCAAATAAATATATTCATTAAAAGTTTCACAGCAACCAAAAATATTTATTAAAAGTTTCACAGCAAATAAATATGTTACTTAAAAGTGACGCAGCAACCAAATATATTCATTAAAAGTTTCACAGCAACCAAACATATTTATTAAAAGTTTCACAGCAAATAAATATGTTACTTAAAAGTGTCGCAGCAAATAAATACATTCATTAAAAGTGTCACAGCAAATGAATATATTCATTAAAAGTGTCACAGCAAATGAATATATTTATTTAAAGTTTAACAGCAACCGAATATATTCATTAAAAGTGTAGCAGCAACCAAATATATTCATTAAAAGTGTAGCAGCAACCAAATATATTAATTAAAAGTGTCACAGCAACCAAATATATTTATTAAAAGTTTCACAGCAACCAAATATTATATTCATTAAAAGTGTCGCAGCAAATAAATATATTCATTAAAAGTTTCACAGCAACCAAAAATATTTATTAAAAGTTTCACAGCAAATAAATATGTTACTTAAAAGTGACGCAGCAACCAAATATATTCATTAAAAGTTTCACAGCAACCAAACATATTTATTAAAAGTTTCACAGCAAATAAATATGTTACTTAAAAGTGTCGCAGCAAATAAATACATTCATTAAAAGTGTCACAGCAAATGAATATATTTATTTAAGGTGTCGCAGCAACCAAATATATTCATTAAAAGTGTCGCAGCGACCAAATATATTTATTTAAAGTGTCGCAGCAACCAAATATATTCATTAAAAGTGTCGCAGCAACCAAATATATTCATTAAAAGTGTCGCAGCAAATAAATATATTTATTAAAAGTGTCGCAGCAAACAAATATATTCATTTAAAGTGTCGCAGCAACCAAATATATTCATTAAAAGTTTCACAGCAACCAAATATATTAATTAAAAGTGTCACAGCAACCAAATATATTCATTAAAAGTTTCACAGCAAGGAAATATATTCTTTAAAAGTGTCGCAGCAAATAAATATATTTATTAAAAGTGTCGCAGCAAATAAATATATTTATTAAAAGTGTCGCAGCAAATAAATACATTCATTAAAAGTGTCACAGCAAATGAATATATTTATTAAAAGTTTAACAGCAACCGAATATATTCATTACAAGTGTCGCAGCAACCAAATATATTAATTAAAAGTGTCGCAGCGACCAAATATATTGATTTAAAGTGTCGCAGCAACCAAATATATTCATTAAAAGTGTCGCAGCAAACAAATTCATTAATTTAAAGTGTCGCAGCAATCAAATATATTTATTTAAAGTGTCGCAGCAACCAAATATATTCATTAAAAGTGTCGCAGCAAATAAATATATTTATTAAAAGTGTCGCAGCAAATAAATATATTCATTAAAAGTGTCGCAGCAACCAAATATATTCATTAAAAGTTTCACAGCAACCAAATATATTTATTAAAAGTTTCACAGCAAATAAATATGTTACTTAAAAGTGTCGCAGAAAATAAATATATTTATTAAAAGTGTCGCAGCAAATAAATACATTCATTAAAAGTGTCACAGCAAATAAATACATTCATTAAAAGTGTCACAGCAAATGAATATATTTATTTAAAGTTTAACAGCAACCGAATATATTCATTAAAAGTGTAGCAGCAACCAAATATATTAATTTAAAGTGTCGCAGCAACCAAATATATTCATTAAAGGTGTCGCAGCAAACAAATATATTAATTTAAAGTGTCGCAGCAATCAAATATATTTATTTAAAGCGTCGCAGCAACCAAATATATTCATTAAAAGTGTCGCAGCAAATAAATATATTTATTAAAAGTGTCGCAGCAAATAAATATATTCATTAAAAGTGTCGCAGCAACCAAATATATTCATTAAAAGTTTCACAGCAACCAAATATATTCATTAAAAGTGTCGCAGCAAATAAATATATTTATTAAAAGTGTCGCAGCAAATAAATATATTCATTAAAAGTGTCGCAGCAACCAAATATATTCATTAAAAGTTTCACAGCAACCAAATATATTAATTAAAAGTGTCACAGCAACCAAATATATTCATTAAAAGTTTCACAGCAACCAAACATATTTATTAAAAGTTTCACAGCAACCAAATATATTAATTAAAAGTGTCGCAGCAAATAAATATATTTATTAAAAGTTTCACAGCAACCAAATATATTAATTAAAAGTGTCGCAGCAAATAAGTATATTTATTTTAAGTGTCGCAGCAACCAAATATATTTATTAAAAGTGTCGCAGTAACCAAATATATTTATTAAAAGTGTCGCAGCAACCAAATATATTTATTGAAAGTGTCGCAGCAACCAAATATATTAATTTAAAGTGTCGCAGCAACCAAATATATTTATTAAAAGTATCGCAGCAACCAAATATATTCCTTAAAAGTTTCGCATCAACAAAATATATACATTAAAAGTGTCGCAGCAACCAAACATATTTATTAAAAGTTTCACAGCAAATAAATATGTTACTTAAAAGTGTCGCAGCAAATAAATATATTTATTAAAAGTGTCGCAGCAACCAAATATATTAATTTAAAGTGTCGCAGCAACCAAATATATTCATTAAAAGTGTCGCAGCAAATAAATATATTTATTAAAAGTGTCACAGCAACCAAATATATTCATTAAAAGTTTCACAGCAAGGAAATATATTCTTTAAAAGTGTCGCAGCAAATAAATATATTTATTAAAAGTGTCGCAGCAAATAAATATATTTATTAAAAGTGTCGCAGCAAATAAATACATTCATTAAAAGTGTCACAGCAAATGAATATATATGTATTAAAAGTTTAACAGCAACCGAATATATTCATTACAAGTGTCGCAGCAACCAAATATATTAATTTAAAGTGTCGCAGCGACCAAATATATTGATTTAAAGTGTCGCAGCAACCAAATACATTTATTTAAAGTGTCGCAGCAACCAAATATATTCATTAAAAGTGTCGCAGCAAATAAATATATTCATTAAAAGTGTCGCAGCAAATAAATATATTTATTAATAGTGTCGCAGCAAACAAATATATTCATTAAAAGTGTCGCAGCAAATAAATATATTCATTAAAAGTGTCGCAGCAAATAAATATATTTATTAATAGTGTCGCAGCAACCAAATATATTCATTAAAAGTGTCGCAGCGACCAAATATATTTATTTAAAGTGTCGCAGCAACCAAATATATTCATTAAAAGTGTCGCAGCAACCAAATATATTAATTTAAAGTGTCGCAGCAACCAAATATATTCATTAAAAGTGTCGCAGCAAATAAATATATTTATTAATAGTGTCGCAGCAAACAAATATATTCATTTAAAGTGTCGCAGCAACCAAATATATTCATTAAAAGTTTCACAGCAACCAAATATATTAATTAAAAGTGTCACAGCAACCAAATATATTCATTAAAAGTTTCACAGCAAGGAAATATATTCTTTAAAAGTGTCGCAGCAAATAAATATATTTATTAAAAGTGTCGCAGCAAATAAATATATTTATTAGAAGTGTCGCAGCAAATAAATACATTCATTAAAAGTGTCACAGCAAATGAATATATTTATTAAAAGTTTAACAGCAACCGAATATATTCATTACAAGTGTCGCAGCAACCAAATATATTAATTTAAAGTGTCGCAGCGACCAAATATATTGATTTAAAGTGTCGCAGCAACCAAATATATTTATTTAAAGTGTCGCAGCAACCAAATATATTCATTAAAAGTGTCGCAGCAAATAAATATATTTATTAAAAGTGTCGCAGCAAATAAATATATTCATTAAAAGTGTCGCAGCAACCAAATATATTCATTAAAAGTTTCACAGCAACCGAATATATTCATTAAAAGTGTCGCAGCAACCAAATATATTTATTAAAAGTTTCACAGCAAATAAATATGTTACTTAAAAGTGTCGCAGAAAATAAATATATTTATTAAAAGTGTCGCAGCAAATAAATACATTCATTAAAAGTGTCGCAGCAAATAAATATGTTCATTAAAAGTGTCGCAGCAAATAAATATATTCATTAAAAGTGTCGCAGCAACCAAATATATTCATTAAAAGTTTCACAGCAACCGAATATATTCATTAAAAGTGTCGCAGCAACCAAATATATTTATTAAAAGTGTCGCAGCAAATAAATATATTTATTAAAAGTGTCGCAGCAAATAAATATATTCATTAAAAGTGTCGCAGCAACCAAATATATTCATTAAAAGTTTCACAGCAACCGAATATATTCATTAAAAGTGTCGCAGCAACCAAATATATTCATTAAAAGTGTCGCAGCAAATAAATATATTTATTAAAAGTGTCGCAGCAAATAAATATATTCATTAAAAGTGTCGCAGCAACCAAATATATTCATTAAAAGTTTCACAGCAACCGAATATATTCATTAAAAGTGTCGCAGCAACCAAATATATTTATTAAAAGTTTCACAGCAAATAAATATGTTACTTAAAAGTGTCGCAGCAAATAAATATATTTATTTAAAGTGTCGCAGCAACCAAATATATTCATTAAAAGTGTCGCAGCAAATAAATATATTTATTAAAAGTGTCGCAGCAAATAAATATATTCATTAAAAGTGTCGCAGCAACCAAATATATTCATTAAAAGTTTCACAGCAACCGAATATATTCATTAAAAGTGTCGCAGCAACCAAATATATTTATTAAAAGTTTCACAGCAAATAAATATGTTACTTAAAAGTGTCGCAGAAAATAAATATATTTATTAAAAGTGTCGCAGCAAATAAATACATTCATTAAAAGTGTCGCAGCAAATAAATATGTTCATTAAAAGTGTCGCAGCAACCAAATATATTAATTTAAAGTGTCACAGCAAATGAATATATTTATTAAAAGTTTAACAGCAACCGAATATATTCATTAAAAATGTAGCAGCAACCAAATATATTAATTTAAAGTGTCGCAGCAACCAAATATATTCATTAAAGGTGTCGCAGCAAACAAATATATTAATTTAAAGTGTCGCAGCAATCAAATATATTTATTTAAAGCGTCGCAGCAACCAAATATATTCATTAAAAGTGTCGCAGCAAATAAATATATTTATTAAAAGTGTCGCAGCAAATAAATATATTCATTAAAAGTGTCGCAGCAACCAAATATATTCATTAAAAGTTTCACAGCAACCAAATATATTAATTAAAAGTGTCACAGCAACCAAATATATTCATTAAAAGTTTCACAGCAACCAAACATATTTATTAAAAGTTTCACAGCAACCAAATATATTAATTAAAAGTGTTGCAGCAACCAAATATATTTATTCAAAGTGTCGCAGCAAATAAATATATTTATTTTAAGTGTCGCAGCAACGAAATATATTAATTAAAAGTGTCGCAGCAACCAAATATATTTATTTAAAGTGTCGCAGCAACCAAATATATTCATTAAAAGTTTCACAGCAACCGAATATATTCATTAAAAGTGTCGCAGCAACCAAATATATTTATTAAAAGTTTCACAGCAAATAAATATGTTACTTAAAAGTGTCGCAGAAAATAAATATATTTATTAATAGTGTCGCAGCAACCAAATATATTCATTAAAAGTGTCGCAGCGACCAAATATATTTATTTAAAGTGTCGCAGCAACCAAATATATTCATTAAAAGTGTCGCAGCAAATAAATATATTCATTAAAAGTGTCGCAGCAAATAAATATATTTATTAATAGTGTCGCAGCAACCAAATATATTCATTAAAAGTGTCGCAGCGACCAAATATATTTATTTAAAGTGTCGCAGCAACCAAATATATTCATTAAAAGTGTCGCAGCAAATAAATATATTCATTAAAAGTGTCGCAGCAAATAAATATATTTATTAATAGTGTCGCAGCAACCAAATATATTCATTAAAAGTGTCGCAGCGACCAAATATATTTATTTAAAGTGTCGCAGCAACCAAATATATTCATTAAAAGTGTCGCAGCAACCAAATATATTAATTTAAAGTGTCGCAGCAACCAAATATATTCATTAAAAGTGTCGCAGCAAATAAATATATTTATTAATAGTGTCGCAGCAAACAAATATATTCATTTAAAGTGTCGCAGCAACCAAATATATTCATTAAAAGTTTCACAGCAACCAAATATATTAATTAAAAGTGTCACAGCAACCAAATATATTCATTAAAAGTTTCACAGCAAGGAAATATATTCTTTAAAAGTGTCGCAGCAAATAAATATATTTATTAAAAGTGTCGCAGCAAATAAATATATTTATTAGAAGTGTCGCAGCAAATAAATACATTCATTAAAAGTGTCACAGCAAATGAATATATTTATTAAAAGTTTAACAGCAACCGAATATATTCATTACAAGTGTCGCAGCAACCAAATATATTAATTTAAAGTGTCGCAGCGACCAAATATATTGATTTAAAGTGTCGCAGCAACCAAATATATTTATTTAAAGTGTCGCAGCAACCAAATATATTCATTAAAAGTGTCGCAGCAAATAAATATATTTATTAAAAGTGTCGCAGCAAATAAATATATTCATTAAAAGTGTCGCAGCAACCAAATATATTCATTAAAAGTTTCACAGCAACCGAATATATTCATTAAAAGTGTCGCAGCAACCAAATATATTTATTAAAAGTTTCACAGCAAATAAATATGTTACTTAAAAGTGTCGCAGAAAATAAATATATTTATTAAAAGTGTCGCAGCAACCAAATATATTAATTTAAAGTGTCACAGCAAATGAATATATTTATTAAAAGTTTAACAGCAACCGAATATATTCATTAAAAATGTAGCAGCAACCAAATATATTAATTTAAAGTGTCGCAGCAACCAAATATATTCATTAAAGGTGTCGCAGCAAACAAATATATTAATTTAAAGTGTCGCAGCAATCAAATATATTTATTTAAAGCGTCGCAGCAACCAAATATATTCATTAAAAGTGTCGCAGCAAATAAATATATTTATTAAAAGTGTCGCAGCAAATAAATATATTCATTAAAAGTGTCGCAGCAACCAAATATATTCATTAAAAGTTTCACAGCAACCAAATATATTAATTAAAAGTGTCACAGCAACCAAATATATTCATTAAAAGTTTCACAGCAACCAAACATATTTATTAAAAGTTTCACAGCAACCAAATATATTAATTAAAAGTGTTGCAGCAACCAAATATATTTATTCAAAGTGTCGCAGCAAATAAATATATTTATTTTAAGTGTCGCAGCAACGAAATATATTAATTAAAAGTGTCGCAGCAACCAAATATATTTATTTAAAGTGTCGCAGCAACCAAATATATTCATTAAAAGTTTCACAGCAACCGAATATATTCATTAAAAGTGTCGCAGCAACCAAATATATTTATTAAAAGTTTCACAGCAAATAAATATGTTACTTAAAAGTGTCGCAGAAAATAAATATATTTATTAAAAGTGTCGCAGCAAATAAATACATTCATTAAAAGTGTCACAGCAAATAAATACATTCATTAAAAGTGTCACAGCAAATGAATATATTTATTAAAAGTTTAACAGCAACCGAATATATTCATTAAAAGTGTAGCAGCAACCAAATATATTAATTTAAAGTGTCGCAGCAACCAAATATATTCATTAAAGGTGTCGCAGCAAACAAATATATTAATTTAAAGTGTCGCAGCATTCAAATATATTTATTTAAAGCGTCGCAGCAACCAAATATATTCATTAAAAGTGTCGCAGCAAATAAATATATTTATTAAAAGTGTCGCAGCAAATAAATATATTCATTAAAAGTGTCGCAGCAACCAAATATATTCATTAAAAGTGTCGCAGCAACCAAATATATTCATTAAAGGTGTCGCAGCAAACAAATATATTAATTTAAAGTGTCGCAGCAATCAAATATATTTATTTAAAGCGTCGCAGCAACCAAATATATTCATTAAAAGTGTCGCAGCAAATAAATATATTTATTAAAAGTGTCGCAGCAAATAAATATATTCATTAAAAGTGTCGCAGCAACCAAATATATTAATTAAAAGTGTCACAGCAACCAAATATATTCATTAAAAGTTTCACAGCAACCAAACATATTTATTAAAAGTTTCACAGCAACCAAATATATTAATTAAAAGTGTTGCAGCAACCAAATATATTTATTCAAAGTGTCGCAGCAAATAAATATATTTATTTTAAGTGTCGCAGCAACGAAATATATTAATTAAAAGTGTCGCAGCAACCAAATATATTTATTTAAAGTGTCGCAGCAAATAAATATATTTATTAAAAGTGTCGCAACAAATAAATATATTCATTAAAAGTGTCGCAGCAACCAAATATATTAATTAAAAGTGTCACAGCAACCAAATATATTCATTAAAAGTTTCACAGCAACCAAACATATTTATTAAAAGTTTCACAGCAACCAAATATATTAATTAAAAGTGTTGCAGCAACCAAATATATTTATTCAAAGTGTCGCAGCAAATAAATATATTTATTTTAAGTGTCGCAGCAACGAAATATATTAATTAAAAGTGTCGCAGCAACCAAATATATTTATTTAAAGTGTCGCAGCAAATAAATATATTTATTAAAAGTTTCACAGCAACCAAATATATTAATTAAAAGTGTCGCAGCAAATAAATATATTTATTTTAAGTGTCGCAGCAACCAAATATATTTATTAAAAGTGTCGCAGCAACCAAATATATTTATTGAAAGTGTCGCAGCAACCAAATATATTTATTAAAAGTGTCGCAGCAACCAAATATATTTATTGAAAGTGTCGCAGCAACCAAATATATTAATTTAAAGTGTCGCATCAACCAAATATATTTATTAAAAGTATCGCAGCAACCAAATATATTCCTTAAAAGTTTCGCATCAACAAAATATATACATTAAAAGTGTCGCAGCAACCAAACATATTTATTAAAAGTTTCACAGCAAATAAATATGTTACTTAAAAGTGTCGCAGCAAATAAATATATTTATTAAAAGTGTCGCAGCAAATAAATACATTCATTAAAAGTGTCACAGCAAATGAATATATTTATTAAAAGCTTAACAGCAACCGAATATATTCATTAAAAGTGTCGCAGCAACCAAATATATTAATTTAAAGTGTCGCAGCGACCAAATATATTGATTTAAAGTTTCACAGCAACCAAATATATTTATTAAAAGTTTCACAGCAAGGAAATACATTTCTTTAAAGTGTCGCAGCAACCAAGTATATTAATTTAAAGTGTCGCAGCAACCAAATATATTTATTTAAAGTGTCGCAGCAACCAAATATATTAATTAAAAGTGTCGCAGCAAATAAATATATTTATTAAAAGTGTCGCAGCAACCAAATATATTAATTAAAAGTGTCGCAGCAAATAAATATATTTATTAAAAGTGTCGCAGCAACCAAATATATTAATTTAAAGTGTCGCAGCGACCAAATATATTGATTTAAAGTGTCGCAGCAACCAAATATATTTATTTAAAGTGTCGCAGCAACCAAATATATTCATTAAAAGTGTCGCAGCAAATAAATATATTTATTAAAAGTGTCGCAGCAAATAAATATATTCATTAAAAGTGTCGCAGCAACCAAATATATTCATTAAAAGTTTCACAGCAACCGAATATATTCATTAAAAGTGTCGCAGCAACCAAATATATTTATTAAAAGTTTCACAGCAAATAAATATGTTACTTAAAAGTGTCGCAGAAAATAAATATATTTATTAAAAGTGTCGCAGCAAATAAATACATTCATTAAAAGTGTCGCAGCAAATAAATATGTTCATTAAAAGTGTCGCAGCAACCAAATATATTAATTTAAAGTGTCACAGCAAATGAATATATTTATTAAAAGTTTAACAGCAACCGAATATATTCATTAAAAATGTAGCAGCAACCAAATATATTAATTTAAAGTGTCACAGCAACCAAATATATTCATTAAAGGTGTCGCAGCAAACAAATATATTAATTTAAAGTGTCGCAGCAATCAAATATATTTATTTAAAGCGTCGCAGCAACCAAATATATTCATTAAAAGTGTCGCAGCAAATAAATATATTTATTAAAAGTGTCGCAGCAAATAAATATATTCATTAAAAGTGTCGCAGCAACCAAATATATTCATTAAAAGTTTCACAGCAACCAAATATATTCATTAAAAGTGTCACAGCAACCAAATATATTCATTAAAAGTTTCACAGCAACCAAACATATTTATTAAAAGTTTCACAGCAACCAAATATATTAATTTAAAGTGTCGCAGCAATCAAATATATTTATTTAAAGTGTCGCAGCAACCAAATATATTCATTAAAATGTCGCAGCAACCAAATATATTAATTTAAAGTGTCGCAGCAATCAAATATATTTATATAAAGTTTCACAGCAACCAAATATATTAATTAAAAGTGTCGCAGCAACCAAATATATTCATTAAAAGTGTCGCAGCAACCAAATATATTCATTAAAAGTTTCACAGCAACCAAATATATTCATTAAAAGTTTCACAGCAACCAAACATATTTATTAAAAGTTTCACAGCAAATAAATATGTTACTTAAAAGTGTCGCAGCAAATAAAATATTTATTAAAAGTGTCGCAGCAAATAAATATATTTATTCAAAGTGTCGCAGCAAATAAATATATTTATTTTAAGTGTCGCAGCAACGAAATATATTAATTAAAAGTGTCGCAGCAACCAAATATATTTATTTAAAGTGTCGCAGCAACCAAATATATTCATTAAAAGTTTCACAGCAACCGAATATATTCATTAAAAGTGTCGCAGCAACCAAATATATTTATTAAAAGTTTCACAGCAAATAAATATGTTACTTAAAAGTGTCGCAGAAAATAAATATATTTATTAAAAGTGTCGCAGCAAATAAATACATTCATTAAAAGTGTCACAGCAAATAAATACATTCATTAAAAGTGTCACAGCAAATGAATATATTTATTAAAAGTTTAACAGCAACCGAATATATTCATTAAAAGTGTAGCAGCAACCAAATATATTAATTTAAAGTGTCGCAGCAATCAAATATATTTATTTAAAGCGTCGCAGCAACCAAATATATTCATTAAAAGTGTCGCAGCAAATAAATATATTTATTAAAAGTGTCGCAGCAAATAAATATATTCATTAAAAGTGTCGCAGCAACCAAATATATTCATTAAAAGTGTCGCAGCAACCAAATATATTCATTAAAGGTGTCGCAGCAAACAAATATATTAATTTAAAGTGTCGCAGCAATCAAATATATTTATTTAAAGCGTCGCAGCAACCAAATATATTCATTAAAAGTGTCGCAGCAAATAAATATATTTATTAAAAGTGTCGCAGCAAATAAATATATTCATTAAAAGTGTCGCAGCAACCAAATATATTAATTAAAAGTGTCACAGCAACCAAATATATTCATTAAAAGTTTCACAGCAACCAAACATATTTATTAAAAGTTTCACAGCAACCAAATATATTAATTAAAAGTGTTGCAGCAACCAAATATATTTATTCAAAGTGTCGCAGCAAATAAATATATTTATTTTAAGTGTCGCAGCAACGAAATATATTAATTAAAAGTGTCGCAGCAACCAAATATATTTATTTAAAGTGTCGCAGCAAATAAATATATTTATTAAAAGTGTCGCAACAAATAAATATATTCATTAAAAGTGTCGCAGCAACCAAATATATTAATTAAAAGTGTCACAGCAACCAAATATATTCATTAAAAGTTTCACAGCAACCAAACATATTTATTAAAAGTTTCACAGCAACCAAATATATTAATTAAAAGTGTTGCAGCAACCAAATATATTTATTCAAAGTGTCGCAGCAAATAAATATATTTATTTTAAGTGTCGCAGCAACGAAATATATTAATTAAAAGTGTCGCAGCAACCAAATATATTTATTTAAAGTGTCGCAGCAAATAAATATATGTATTAAAAGTTTCACAGCAACCAAATATATTAATTAAAAGTGTCGCAGCAAATAAATATATTTATTTTAAGTGTCGCAGCAACCAAATATATTTATTAAAAGTGTCGCAGCAACCAAATATATTTATTGAAAGTGTCGCAGCAACCAAATATATTTATTAAAAGTGTCGCAGCAACCAAATATATTTATTGAAAGTGTCGCAGCAACCAAATATATTAATTTAAAGTGTCGCATCAACCAAATATATTTATTAAAAGTATCGCAGCAACCAAATATATTCCTTAAAAGTTTCGCATCAACAAAATATATACATTAAAAGTGTCGCAGCAACCAAACATATTTATTAAAAGTTTCACAGCAAATAAATATGTTACTTAAAAGTGTCGCAGCAAATAAATATATTTATTAAAAGTGTCGCAGCAAATAAATACATTCATTAAAAGTGTCACAGCAAATGAATATATTTATTAAAAGCTTAACAGCAACCGAATATATTCATTAAAAGTGTCGCAGCAACCAAATATATTAATTTAAAGTGTCGCAGCGACCAAATATATTGATTTAAAGTTTCACAGCAACCAAATATATTTATTAAAAGTTTCACAGCAAGGAAATACATTTCTTTAAAGTGTCGCAGCAACCAAGTATATTAATTTAAAGTGTCGCAGCAACCAAATATATTTATTTAAAGTGTCGCAGCAACCAAATATATTAATTAAAAGTTTCACAGCAAGGAAATATATTTCTTTTAAGTTTCACAGCAACCAAACATATTTATTAAAAGTTTCATAGCAAATAAATATGTTACTTAAAAGTGTCGCAGCAAATAAATACATTCATTAAAAGTGTCACAGCAAATGAATATATTTATTAAAAGTGTCGCAGCAACCAAATATATTAATTTAAAGTGTCGCAGCAATCAAATATATTTATTTAAAGTGTCGCAGCAACCAAATATATTCATTAAAGGTGTCGCAGCAAACAAATATATTAATTTAAAGTGTCGCAGCATTCAAATATATTTATTTAAAGCGTCGCAGCAACCAAATATATTCATTAAAGGTGTCGCAGCAAACAAATATATTAATTTAAAGTGTCGCAGCAATCAAATATATTTATTTAAAGCGTCGCAGCAACCAAATATATTCATTAAAAGTGTCGCAGCCAATAAATATATTTATTAAAAGTGTCGCAGCAAATAAATATATTCATTAAAAGTGTCGCAGCAACCAAATATATTCATTAAAAGTTTCACAGCAACCAAATATATTAATTAAAAGTGTCACAGCAACCAAATATATTCATTAAAAGTTTCACAGCAACCAAACATATTTATTAAAAGTTTCACAGCAACCAAATATATTAATTAAAAGTGTTGCAGCAACCAAATATATTTATTCAAAGTGTCGCAGCAAATAAATATATTTATTTTAAGTGTCGCAGCAACGAAATATATTAATTAAAAGTGTCGCAGCAACCAAATATATTTATTTAAAGTGTCGCAGCAAATAAATATATTTATTAAAAGTTTCACAGCAACCAAATATATTAATTAAAAGTGTCGCAGCAAATAAGTATATTTATTTTAAGTGTCGCAGCAACCAAATATATTTATTAAAAGTGTCGCAGTAACCAAATATATTTATTAAAAGTGTCGCAGCAACCAAATATATTTATTGAAAGTGTCGCAGCAACCAAATATATTAATTTAAAGTGTCGCAGCAACCAAATATATTTATTAAAAGTATCGCAGCAACCAAATATATTCCTTAAAAGTTTCGCATCAACAAAATATATACATTAAAAGTGTCGCAGCAACCAAACATATTTATTAAAAGTTTCACAGCAAATAAATATGTTACTTAAAAGTGTCGCAGCAAATAAATATATTTATTAAAAGTGTCGCAGCAACCAAATATATTAATTTAAAGTGTCGCAGCAACCAAATATATTCATTAAAAGTGTCGCAGCAAATAAATATATTTATTAAAAGTGTCACAGCAACCAAATATATTCATTAAAAGTTTCACCGCAAGGAAATATATTCTTTAAAAGTGTCGCAGCAAATAAATATATTTATTAAAAGTGTCGCAGCAAATAAATATATTTATTAAAAGTGTCGCAGCAAATAAATACATTCATTAAAAGTGTCACAGCAAATGAATATATATGTATTAAAAGTTTAACAGCAACCGAATATATTCATTACAAGTGTCGCAGCAACCAAATATATTAATTTAAAGTGTCGCAGCGACCAAATATATTGATTTAAAGTGTCGCAGCAACCAAATACATTTATTTAAAGTGTCGCAGCAACCAAATATATTCATTAAAAGTGTCGCAGCAAATAAATATATTCATTAAAAGTGTCGCAGCAAATAAATATATTTATTAATAGTGTCGCAGCAAACAAATATATTCATTAAAAGTGTCGCAGCAAATAAATATATTCATTAAAAGTGTCGCAGCAAATAAATATATTTATTAATAGTGTCGCAGCAACCAAATATATTCATTAAAAGTGTCGCAGCGACCAAATATATTTATTTAAAGTGTCGCAGCAACCAAATATATTCATTAAAAGTGTCGCAGCAACCAAATATATTAATTTAAAGTGTCGCAGCAACCAAATATATTCATTAAAAGTGTCGCAGCAAATAAATATATTTATTAATAGTGTCGCAGCAAACAAATATATTCATTTAAAGTGTCGCAGCAACCAAATATATTCATTAAAAGTTTCACAGCAACCAAATATATTAATTAAAAGTGTCACAGCAACCAAATATATTCATTAAAAGTTTCACAGCAAGGAAATATATTCTTTAAAAGTGTCGCAGCAAATAAATATATTTATTAAAAGTGTCGCAGCAAATAAATATATTTATTAGAAGTGTCGCAGCAAATAAATACATTCATTAAAAGTGTCACAGCAAATGAATATATTTATTAAAAGTTTAACAGCAACCGAATATATTCATTACAAGTGTCGCAGCAACCAAATATATTAATTTAAAGTGTCGCAGCGACCAAATATATTGATTTAAAGTGTCGCAGCAACCAAATATATTTATTTAAAGTGTCGCAGCAACCAAATATATTCATTAAAAGTGTCGCAGCAAATAAATATATTTATTAAAAGTGTCGCAGCAAATAAATATATTCATTAAAAGTGTCGCAGCAACCAAATATATTCATTAAAAGTTTCACAGCAACCGAATATATTCATTAAAAGTGTCGCAGCAACCAAATATATTTATTAAAAGTTTCACAGCAAATAAATATGTTACTTAAAAGTGTCGCAGAAAATAAATATATTTATTAAAAGTGTCGCAGCAAATAAATACATTCATTAAAAGTGTCGCAGCAAATAAATATGTTCATTAAAAGTGTCGCAGCAACCAAATATATTAATTTAAAGTGTCACAGCAAATGAATATATTTATTAAAAGTTTAACAGCAACCGAATATATTCATTAAAAATGTAGCAGCAACCAAATATATTAATTTAAAGTGTCGCAGCAACCAAATATATTCATTAAAGGTGTCGCAGCAAACAAATATATTAATTTAAAGTGTCGCAGCAATCAAATATATTTATTTAAAGCGTCGCAGCAACCAAATATATTCATTAAAAGTGTCGCAGCAAATAAATATATTTATTAAAAGTGTCGCAGCAAATAAATATATTCATTAAAAGTGTCGCAGCAACCAAATATATTCATTAAAAGTTTCACAGCAACCAAATATATTAATTAAAAGTGTCACAGCAACCAAATATATTCATTAAAAGTTTCACAGCAACCAAACATATTTATTAAAAGTTTCACAGCAACCAAATATATTAATTAAAAGTGTTGCAGCAACCAAATATATTTATTCAAAGTGTCGCAGCAAATAAATATATTTATTTTAAGTGTCGCAGCAACGAAATATATTAATTAAAAGTGTCGCAGCAACCAAATATATTTATTTAAAGTGTCGCAGCAACCAAATATATTCATTAAAAGTTTCACAGCAACCGAATATATTCATTAAAAGTGTCGCAGCAACCAAATATATTTATTAAAAGTTTCACAGCAAATAAATATGTTACTTAAAAGTGTCGCAGAAAATAAATATATTTATTAAAAGTGTCGCAGCAAATAAATACATTCATTAAAAGTGTCACAGCAAATAAATACATTCATTAAAAGTGTCACAGCAAATGAATATATTTATTAAAAGTTTAACAGCAACCGAATATATTCATTAAAAGTGTAGCAGCAACCAAATATATTAATTTAAAGTGTCGCAGCAACCAAATATATTCATTAAAGGTGTCGCAGCAAACAAATATATTAATTTAAAGTGTCGCAGCATTCAAATATATTTATTTAAAGCGTCGCAGCAACCAAATATATTCATTAAAAGTGTCGCAGCAAATAAATATATTTATTAAAAGTGTCGCAGCAAATAAATATATTCATTAAAAGTGTCGCAGCAACCAAATATATTCATTAAAAGTGTCGCAGCAACCAAATATATTCATTAAAGGTGTCGCAGCAAACAAATATATTAATTTAAAGTGTCGCAGCAATCAAATATATTTATTTAAAGCGTCGCAGCAACCAAATATATTCATTAAAAGTGTCGCAGCAAATAAATATATTTATTAAAAGTGTCGCAGCAAATAAATATATTCATTAAAAGTGTCGCAGCAACCAAATATATTAATTAAAAGTGTCACAGCAACCAAATATATTCATTAAAAGTTTCACAGCAACCAAACATATTTATTAAAAGTTTCACAGCAACCAAATATATTAATTAAAAGTGTTGCAGCAACCAAATATATTTATTCAAAGTGTCGCAGCAAATAAATATATTTATTTTAAGTGTCGCAGCAACGAAATATATTAATTAAAAGTGTCGCAGCAACCAAATATATTTATTTAAAGTGTCGCAGCAAATAAATATATTTATTAAAAGTGTCGCAACAAATAAATATATTCATTAAAAGTGTCGCAGCAACCAAATATATTAATTAAAAGTGTCACAGCAACCAAATATATTCATTAAAAGTTTCACAGCAACCAAACATATTTATTAAAAGTTTCACAGCAACCAAATATATTAATTAAAAGTGTTGCAGCAACCAAATATATTTATTCAAAGTGTCGCAGCAAATAAATATATTTATTTTAAGTGTCGCAGCAACGAAATATATTAATTAAAAGTGTCGCAGCAACCAAATATATTTATTTAAAGTGTCGCAGCAAATAAATATATTTATTAAAAGTTTCACAGCAACCAAATATATTAATTAAAAGTGTCGCAGCAAATAAATATATTTATTTTAAGTGTCGCAGCAACCAAATATATTTATTAAAAGTGTCGCAGCAACCAAATATATTTATTGAAAGTGTCGCAGCAACCAAATATATTTATTAAAAGTGTCGCAGCAACCAAATATATTTATTGAAAGTGTCGCAGCAACCAAATATATTAATTTAAAGTGTCGCATCAACCAAATATATTTATTAAAAGTATCGCAGCAACCAAATATATTCCTTAAAAGTTTCGCATCAACAAAATATATACATTAAAAGTGTCGCAGCAACCAAACATATTTATTAAAAGTTTCACAGCAAATAAATATGTTACTTAAAAGTGTCGCAGCAAATAAATATATTTATTAAAAGTGTCGCAGCAAATAAATACATTCATTAAAAGTGTCACAGCAAATGAATATATTTATTAAAAGCTTAACAGCAACCGAATATATTCATTAAAAGTGTCGCAGCAACCAAATATATTAATTTAAAGTGTCGCAGCGACCAAATATATTGATTTAAAGTTTCACAGCAACCAAATATATTTATTAAAAGTTTCACAGCAAGGAAATACATTTCTTTAAAGTGTCGCAGCAACCAAGTATATTAATTTAAAGTGTCGCAGCAACCAAATATATTTATTTAAAGTGTCGCAGCAACCAAATATATTAATTAAAAGTTTCACAGCAAGGAAATATATTTCTTTTAAGTTTCACAGCAACCAAACATATTTATTAAAAGTTTCATAGCAAATAAATATGTTACTTAAAAGTGTCGCAGCAAATAAATACATTCATTAAAAGTGTCACAGCAAATGAATATATTTATTAAAAGTGTCGCAGCAACCAAATATATTAATTTAAAGTGTCGCAGCAATCAAATATATTTATTTAAAGTGTCGCAGCAACCAAATATATTCATTAAAATGTCGCAGCAACCAAATATATTAATTTAAAGTGTCGCAGCAATCAAATATATTTATATAAAGTTTCACAGCAACCAAATATATTAATTAAAAGTGTCGCAGCAACCAAATATATTCATTAAAAGTGTCGCAGCAACCAAATATATTCATTAAAAGTTTCACAGCAACCAAATATATTCATTAAAAGTTTCACAGCAACCAAACATATTTATTAAAAGTTTCACAGCAAATAAATATGTTACTTAAAAGTGTCGCAGCAAATAAAATATTTATTAAAAGTGTCGCAGCAAATAAATATATTTATTTTAAGTGTCGCAGCAACCAAATATATTAATTTAAAGTGTCGCAGCAAATAAATATATTTATTAAAAGTGTCGCAGCAACCAAATATATTAATTAAAAGTGTCGCAGCAAATAAATATATTTATTAAAAGTGTCGCAGCAACCAAATATATTAATTTAAAGTGTCGCAGCGACCAAATATATTGATTTAAAGTGTCGCAGCAACCAAATATATTTATTTAAAGTGTCGCAGCAACCAAATATATTCATTAAAAGTGTCGCAGCAAATAAATATATTTATTAAAAGTGTCGCAGCAAATAAATATATTCATTAAAAGTGTCGCAGCAACCAAATATATTCATTAAAAGTTTCACAGCAACCGAATATATTCATTAAAAGTGTCGCAGCAACCAAATATATTTATTAAAAGTTTCACAGCAAATAAATATGTTACTTAAAAGTGTCGCAGAAAATAAATATATTTATTAAAAGTGTCGCAGCAAATAAATACATTCATTAAAAGTGTCGCAGCAAATAAATATGTTCATTAAAAGTGTCGCAGCAACCAAATATATTAATTTAAAGTGTCACAGCAAATGAATATATTTATTAAAAGTTTAACAGCAACCGAATATATTCATTAAAAATGTAGCAGCAACCAAATATATTAATTTAAAGTGTCACAGCAACCAAATATATTCATTAAAGGTGTCGCAGCAAACAAATATATTAATTTAAAGTGTCGCAGCAATCAAATATATTTATTTAAAGCGTCGCAGCAACCAAATATATTCATTAAAAGTGTCGCAGCAAATAAATATATTTATTAAAAGTGTCGCAGCAAATAAATATATTCATTAAAAGTGTCGCAGCAACCAAATATATTCATTAAAAGTTTCACAGCAACCAAATATATTCATTAAAAGTGTCACAGCAACCAAATATATTCATTAAAAGTTTCACAGCAACCAAACATATTTATTAAAAGTTTCACAGCAACCAAATATATTAATTTAAAGTGTCGCAGCAATCAAATATATTTATTTAAAGTGTCGCAGCAACCAAATATATTCATTAAAATGTCGCAGCAACCAAATATATTAATTTAAAGTGTCGCAGCAATCAAATATATTTATATAAAGTTTCACAGCAACCAAATATATTAATTAAAAGTGTCGCAGCAACCAAATATATTCATTAAAAGTGTCGCAGCAACCAAATATATTCATTAAAAGTTTCACAGCAACCAAATATATTCATTAAAAGTTTCACAGCAACCAAACATATTTATTAAAAGTTTCACAGCAAATAAATATGTTACTTAAAAGTGTCGCAGCAAATAAAATATTTATTAAAAGTGTCGCAGCAAATAAATATATTTATTCAAAGTGTCGCAGCAAATAAATATATTTATTTTAAGTGTCGCAGCAACGAAATATATTAATTAAAAGTGTCGCAGCAACCAAATATATTTATTTAAAGTGTCGCAGCAACCAAATATATTCATTAAAAGTTTCACAGCAACCGAATATATTCATTAAAAGTGTCGCAGCAACCAAATATATTTATTAAAAGTTTCACAGCAAATAAATATGTTACTTAAAAGTGTCGCAGAAAATAAATATATTTATTAAAAGTGTCGCAGCAAATAAATACATTCATTAAAAGTGTCACAGCAAATAAATACATTCATTAAAAGTGTCACAGCAAATGAATATATTTATTAAAAGTTTAACAGCAACCGAATATATTCATTAAAAGTGTAGCAGCAACCAAATATATTAATTTAAAGTGTCGCAGCAACCAAATATATTCATTAAAGGTGTCGCAGCAAACAAATATATTAATTTAAAGTGTCGCAGCAATCAAATATATTTATTTAAAGCGTCGCAGCAACCAAATATATTCATTAAAAGTGTCGCAGCAAATAAATATATTTATTAAAAGTGTCGCAGCAAATAAATATATTCATTAAAAGTGTCGCAGCAACCAAATATATTCATTAAAAGTGTCGCAGCAACCAAATATATTCATTAAAGGTGTCGCAGCAAACAAATATATTAATTTAAAGTGTCGCAGCAATCAAATATATTTATTTAAAGCGTCGCAGCAACCAAATATATTCATTAAAAGTGTCGCAGCAAATAAATATATTTATTAAAAGTGTCGCAGCAAATAAATATATTCATTAAAAGTGTCGCAGCAACCAAATATATTAATTAAAAGTGTCACAGCAACCAAATATATTCATTAAAAGTTTCACAGCAACCAAACATATTTATTAAAAGTTTCACAGCAACCAAATATATTAATTAAAAGTGTTGCAGCAACCAAATATATTTATTCAAAGTGTCGCAGCAAATAAATATATTTATTTTAAGTGTCGCAGCAACGAAATATATTAATTAAAAGTGTCGCAGCAACCAAATATATTTATTTAAAGTGTCGCAGCAAATAAATATATTTATTAAAAGTGTCGCAACAAATAAATATATTCATTAAAAGTGTCGCAGCAACCAAATATATTAATTAAAAGTGTCACAGCAACCAAATATATTCATTAAAAGTTTCACAGCAACCAAACATATTTATTAAAAGTTTCACAGCAACCAAATATATTAATTAAAAGTGTTGCAGCAACCAAATATATTTATTCAAAGTGTCGCAGCAAATAAATATATTTATTTTAAGTGTCGCAGCAACGAAATATATTAATTAAAAGTGTCGCAGCAACCAAATATATTTATTTAAAGTGTCGCAGCAAATAAATATATTTATTAAAAGTTTCACAGCAACCAAATATATTAATTAAAAGTGTCGCAGCAAATAAATATATTTATTTTAAGTGTCGCAGCAACCAAATATATTTATTAAAAGTGTCGCAGCAACCAAATATATTTATTGAAAGTGTCGCAGCAACCAAATATATTTATTAAAAGTGTCGCAGCAACCAAATATATTTATTGAAAGTGTCGCAGCAACCAAATATATTAATTTAAAGTGTCGCATCAACCAAATATATTTATTAAAAGTATCGCAGCAACCAAATATATTCCTTAAAAGTTTCGCATCAACAAAATATATACATTAAAAGTGTCGCAGCAACCAAACATATTTATTAAAAGTTTCACAGCAAATAAATATGTTACTTAAAAGTGTCGCAGCAAATAAATATATTTATTAAAAGTGTCGCAGCAAATAAATACATTCATTAAAAGTGTCACAGCAAATGAATATATTTATTAAAAGCTTAACAGCAACCGAATATATTCATTAAAAGTGTCGCAGCAACCAAATATATTAATTTAAAGTGTCGCAGCGACCAAATATATTGATTTAAAGTTTCACAGCAACCAAATATATTTATTAAAAGTTTCACAGCAAGGAAATACATTTCTTTAAAGTGTCGCAGCAACCAAGTATATTAATTTAAAGTGTCGCAGCAACCAAATATATTTATTTAAAGTGTCGCAGCAACCAAATATATTAATTAAAAGTTTCACAGCAAGGAAATATATTTCTTTTAAGTTTCACAGCAACCAAACATATTTATTAAAAGTTTCATAGCAAATAAATATGTTACTTAAAAGTGTCGCAGCAAATAAATACATTCATTAAAAGTGTCACAGCAAATGAATATATTTATTAAAAGTGTCGCAGCAACCAAATATATTAATTTAAAGTGTCGCAGCAATCAAATATATTTATTTAAAGTGTCGCAGCAACCAAATATATTCATTAAAATGTCGCAGCAACCAAATATATTAATTTAAAGTGTCGCAGCAATCAAATATATTTATATAAAGTTTCACAGCAACCAAATATATTAATTAAAAGTGTCGCAGCAACCAAATATATTCATTAAAAGTGTCG
This sequence comes from Orchesella flavescens, assembly GCA_964034955.1. NCBI lineage: Eukaryota > Metazoa > Arthropoda > Collembola > Entomobryomorpha > Orchesellidae > Orchesella > Orchesella flavescens. Next base: position 13,860,778 of record OZ035954.1, read on the forward strand.
CAGCAACCAAATATATTCATTAAAAGTTTCACAGCAACCAAATATATTCATTAAAAGTTTCACAGCAAATAAATATGTTACTTAAAAGTGTCGCAGCAAATAAAATATTTATTAAAAGTGTCGCAGCAAATAAATATATTTATTTTAAGTGTCGCAGCAACCAAATATATTAATTTAAAGTGTCGCAGCAAATAAATATATTTATTAAAAGTGTCGCAGCAACCAAATATATTAATTAAAAGTGTCGCAGCAAATAAATATATTTATTAAAAGTGTCGCAGCAACCAAATATATTAATTTAAAGTGTCGCAGCGACCAAATATATTGATTTAAAGTGTCGCAGCAACCAAATACATTCATTAAAAGTGTCACAGCAAATGAATATATTCATTAAAAGTTTCACAGCAACCAAACATATTTATTAAAAGTTTCACAGCAAATAAATACATTCATTAAAAGTGTCACAGCAAATGAATATATTTATTAAAAGTTTAACAGCAACCGAATATATTCATTAAAAGTGTCGCAGCAACCAAATATATAATTTAAAGTGTCGCAGCGACCAAATATATTCATTAAAAGTGTCGCAGCAATGCCCGTGCACTAAAAAAATTTAAAATTTGCAGCTATTTGTCAAGTCTCAACTGCGATCGGACAATTATTATACTATAGTATGTGAGGCGATAATGTGCACATCGAATCACATCGAACTGATAAACAAACTGAAATTGCTAACGGAGTCTGTTTTAGTCCAGCGGAACACGAATCAACGAATGAGATGACGTATGGATTGCAAATCGGACACATTTGCATTAACATGGATATAACATTGTAATCAACATAGAGCTTCTATCATCTTTACCATGTGGCCGCCCGCGCGAAGTACTAATGACTATTCCCAAAATACTACATTGCAAAACATCAACATTTAATACGCATTTCAATAACATTGAGACATGTGATGAGATTTGCTACATTTTACGTATAATCAACATTAAGTTTGATCCTCTCGTCATCGTTACTCACTTCAAATTACCTCCCAGGTAAAATTTATTCCATATTCTGGTTAGTGACAACCGACAAGAAAGGTCACGTAGTTGTACAGCATTACATTTAAGAAGACGTACAACTTAAGTAGAAAGAAGTAGAAGAATTCGTAAGTGCAATCAGGTAGAATATGATAGCAACCAGAGCTGTAAATAAACCTGGTAACGCAGGAGTGTAACGAACAAGCAATTTAGCGTTTATAAAAGGAAACTATGACATTTGACCTCTAAGATAACATCCAAGATAAGCGCGCATAGTTCCGTTGATCTTCTCTTGTGATTAGCTTTCGAATGATATGCTACACGGTACACCTTACGCTTGAAAAAATGAAGGAGTATGACCTTTCCCCCCAGGGGTAACTCGATTTGGCCCAAAATTGAACTTGATTCCTAGTTTTTCATAAGCTATCGATTGGTGAAAACAAAATTCAAAAAAGTCAAAGCGTTCTCGAGACATCGTACCCCCACACGGACCGACGGAACGACTGGACAAAGCTATAAACAAGCAAAAAATTGCTTGTTAATAATGGAATTAATTGATTAGTAATTCAAAGATGATAATCAATAGTAGATACGGCAATGTCAAACTGTATCTTTCTGTATTTGTTTGTGGAAGTTTGTTGATAACATTAATAGTTTCATTGTCTCTTATTTGCAGTTTTAGCTGACGTTGCCGATCAACAAACAAGTGTAAAGGCATATCCTTATCAAGAAGGGAGTATTTAGTCAATTTTAAAGCCTAATTGGATTTCAAGATAATGACTTTAACAGACTGTCAGCGAAAGGTTGAGAGACTTCGAAAGTATCTTGGAATCCTTTGTTTGTTTGGAACGCTACTGTCTGCATACACGATTTACGTTGAAATCAATCTGGAACAGGATCCCAAATATACTGCCTTATGTGACATTTCCCCAAAAATTAGCTGCACTAGTGTTTTTGGCTCCGAGTAAGGAAAAGCAATAATTTTACACAAACGCACAGACTTTGTACGTAGTAAATAAATATGAAATTATTTCCTATTTTGTAGATGGGGCAAAGGATTCGGGTTGGTAAACAAGATTGTAAGCAAAAATTCTGCCCTAAATCAGCCAAATGGTGTCTATGGAGTCGTTTCTTATCCACTTTATGCCCTTATTAGTAAGTTCCTTATGAACTTTGTACGATTGAATTATATTTTTTATTGAGCTGAAAACATTCAGTGCAATTTCAATTTTACAGGCCGTTTCGACTTTCTTTTGTTGGCCAAAGCAAGTGTATTAATGGGAACAGTTGGGCTGATGATTTCCGGCTACCTGGCCTTCATTCTGATCTACGTGCTCGAAGACATCTGTGTGATTTGTTTTGGAGTATACATCATAAACGTTCTTCTGCTTCTGTTATCAATATGGTACCTCCGTGCCCTGAAACTCCTGCGTGCGTACAAGGATCAACCAGCACGTCACAATGAGCCCACTCTAAGGATTTCAAAGAAACGAGTGTAATCTTAATAATCTTACAAATGTAGAATATTGAATATAATCTAAAAAAATCCAACTCAATGTTTTACCAACTAAATCTTCATGCCCATTTTTGTTTTATACTCACTTTATTCTTAAGTATCCCTGTGAAGCGAACTGGTTAATTCACAATCCAACTTTAGATAACACTATCAATATGAACTGTGCATAAAATGTCATGTGATATCATATGATTTATATAACTATTAACAAAAATAAACTGTACAAGAAACAATGAAGTGTCCGCTCAACCCAACAGACGCTCATTTATTATTAAAGTAGATAAAATAAATTCTACAGCTAATAACTCATTTTTACCGTTGAAAAAATTAATTTTACATCCAATAACTCGTTTTTAACACAGATAGTCCGTTCCACCTTGAAGTATCTGTTCCTTTGAACGGATGTCTTGAAGTATCCTTTCGTTTGAACGGATGCCTTGAAGTATCCGTTCCCATGAACGGACACCTTGAATTGCATTGATCAATTTTTGAGTATTCGATGTGGCATGGGATATTTAGCATGTACGGACAAATTTAACATGGGATTTAGCATAGGAGGGACAAATTTGTTCGTGCTAATGCTAACTCCTTCTGCGGTTTTCAGAACGAATCATATATTAGTACTAGGGACTTAGCATACGCTGTATGCTCATTTAATTAATATCATACCTCTGTGTGAGCATCAAATTTACAGATATACTACATGTACAATGTTCGCCGATAGATTTATTTACATTTGAATTGCTATTTTAGATTGGATGCAAGCTCAGCAGAATGACATACACATTGTGCTACTTCCACGATCTTCTAACAAAACTCCCAATCTTGCCATACCATATCATGTGTATAATATGCACTTCATATGGCTGTAATGTATATAAGATGCTCTTCATATCGTTTTAAGGCATATAAAATGCGCTTCATATCGTGTATGTAAAAACGGCTTCCTCACGTTGTATTATGTGTATTTCGTTCTAATTTATGCTTTTTCAAAGTACTGTTGTTCATTTCATAGCACAAATGTTTTTATGTGCATAATATGTGCCACACGCATTGTTTGAGTATGCATTTTCTCTAACTACTTCCAATTCTCTCCCTATACTCCCAACTTCTTCCAATATTTGTAACTCTCTGCCAATACCTCCAATTTTCTCTAACTGCTCCCAATACTCCCAATTTTCTCATCCATACTTCCAATTCTTTCACACAACTCCTTCTCATTTTTTACGAAATAGATCATGCCAAATTTTGATGTATAAGAACGAACGGCTTGAATTAGAATTAAAGTAAATTACAGAGCCAGTTTTGTTAACTAAATATGTATGCAATGTAGAAAAATGATTTTTCCAAATGTGATCACACAAACGAATCTTACAACACACAATGAATAGGCTGTTAATTATTCCAAATTAATGGATGTCACAAAGTCAGGGGCCAATATAGCAGTAAACAGATGAAGATTGATGATGAAAAGCATTTTATGTGTATCATTATTTACCGGCGAGAAGCACTTTGCCCCAGCTGTATGTAAAAAAGGGCTTCATTACGTTTTAATGTATGTAAAAAAAAGGCTTCATATCGTTGTAATGTATGTAAAAAAGGCTTCATATCGTTGTAATGTATATAAAATGCGCCTCATATCGTTTTATTATATGCAAAAAGGGCTTCATCGAGTTTTAATGTGTGTAAAAAGGGCTTCGTCACGTTGTATCACATATAATTTGTATGAGGATAATGTATTTACTCTAAATACTCCCAATTCCCTCTAATTTTTTACACAATAAATCATGTCAAATTATGATGCATTAAATACATTACGGTAGAATAAATTTTGTGCCATTACCCCAGCCGTTTGTTCGTAACAAAAACCGCAGCTTCATAAGTCGTAAATCGGCAGTACTCCAAACAAACAATTTCAAAATACTGGTTGAAAACAGAAAATAATTTATTCGGTGCTTCAAAAAATTAAGTTATCACTATCATATCAATTAACGTGAATTACTGATAGGCTTTGTCAAAGTATCTTCATAAAACCGAGCAAAAATGATTCTGGAGGTACTGGGATTCGTACGTGGGGTACTGGCAATATAGTACCCACACTCTAATCCACCTCACTGCATGGGCTATACATTCCATATGTGTGTAATAGAGTAGGTATGGAAGTGCTTTGTGCTTGGATCTACTTCATCTGCGTGTCAACGCATTCATCATGTCCGATATTATAAAAGATTCTAAAAGCTTATTAGCTCATGTCACCCACGTATAGTGCACCTCAACACACTTGCAACCGGCCACTTCGTAATCCAAATCACTAATTGATTCACTGCTAGTTTTTTACATAAAAAACTGTCTGGAATTTTCAATGTCACATTCGTGTAAAATAAAGTGGGCCACAAATTGTTAGCTTTAAACAAACCAACTATTCACAAAAAATGTAAAGCAAACGTGACTTCAGGTCTCATAAAATATGTGGGATTATTATAAGAATTCAGTCGCTTATTATTGAACAAATATTGATTTTTGCATTGGACTGATACTAATACCCAAGTAACATGAATACATCCTATGGATATCCATAAGACACATTTGACCCGACATGCAAACATCTCAACGACGTCTGTACAATGTCTACGTACCTCCTATAGACGTCTTATGCATGGACCTATTTCGCTTTTTTATGTCATATACGACGTACCAATGGATGATCCAATTGATATCCATAAGACGTCTTAGTAGGATGCGAATGTCAGTATGCGGATACCATTTGGATATCTTATGGATGTTATTGACAGATGACTACTACTATAAATAAATCATTCATAGGACAATATACGTAACTTAAAACATCATTTTAATATATTTAAAAGTCACAAGAAAAAAAAATAAATACGCAATACATAATAGATTAGTTAACAACTCGTTGGCGTCTTTATCGATGGTGTTTTGGTATGGTCCTTTTGAAGCTATCAGTGTCCAATCTGGATTCATAAAAACACAAGATAATGTATCAAATCACATAATTATAGTCACTCTAAGCGTAAAATCAAATAGCATATAATTATTGTAACTGAAATATTACCTGCATGTGGTAATTCTTGAAAGTATATTATCGAATCCAGTCAGTCATCAGTACCCTCTTCCAACGGCTAGTCCATCACTTCCAGCAAAGGCATCACCTCCACGATGCATAACTTCCTACCTATCGTCATATAACCACAACTGAAATATAGTTAATTGTTCCCACATCAAAATGATATAATTCTTCAATCAATAATAATACTGTATAGTTAACAGTATCAGTAAACACGCTACGTTAACCAGCTTACCTTTTGTCTTCATCCTGACGGCTGTTGACTTTCACATCGTCGAAACTACTTTAACTATCAATTAATATCCTTTCACACTTCAACCAACATCACCTGTAAGCATTGCGTGATTTATCTTTTATGTATATGTACAGAAGGTTTTACACTCCTTCATGCTTGTAATTTCCACGGAATATAAGAAAGCACAAGCCTGTTTTGATTGGTTAGCACAAAATCGCAAGTATGGACATCCGCTGGATGTGTTCTGGATGATATTTTGCTGGATGTGTTAAGATGAAAATATGAAGTCTTTTTTCATGGTGCTGTGGATGTTCCTAGGATATCCTTGTGAGGAACATCCACAACGTCCATGAATAGACGTGTTTATGCATATCCATAGGATGTCTGATGTTTCATGGGTAGTGATATGAAAGCATAACATATTGTTGATCATATGTACTTACGAAGTTTTGTTCTAATACCATTTCACTTCAGTCTCAATAGCCATATTTGCCCATCAATCAAAAATGAAATAGGCTACACTCTTCAAATTATTGATTACTAGGCTATTTTGTCATAAAGCCAGGTAAAAAGTCACATTTAATGTTTTACTTTCAGAAAATATATACCAACCTTACATGAGATCTCGACCAAACATTCTTTTGGAAGTTAAGATATTTGTAGCATACCAAGATTTATTTGCTTCAATATGGTTGAAGTTATTGAATATACGGGATGGATGCAATTGCAAAATATTTTAATACAGACGTTTCGACTTTCAACGATTGAGTTTATGTGGGCCGAAGGAAACTCTATTTCAAACGAATTATTAACTCACTGCATAATTTCTTACTGCATACTGACGCATTATGATTCTCCAAGTGTGGAAGAAGTAATACGTAAAAAATATTTTGCGAAAGACGATAACATTGTTCATTTGCTTGCGTTAGAGAATATCCTAATGTCAATTACTCGTGCAACTACAAAACAAAAATTTTCTCCGCATCACCTCCTTCTTGTTTCCGACACTATATTTCAACCAGAACGATGGGGCCACCGTGTTTTACATGTTGCGATTAACGAAGATCATCAAATAAGCCCCATAACGATCCCAACCGTGGTTTTATTAGCAAAATCTAATTTTCGCTCTTTGGAAACAGAATTAGAAAACAAGATGGTTGCATCAATTTTTTCTGCCACTCCGTTACTATTTGTCGAATCGGAAACAAATGACGTACAAGTTGGATGCTTTGCATGCAAGAAAGTTGAAGCTCCAAAGTACGACAAAAAGTATAATAGTGTCCGTGATGTGTTTGCGATTGAATTTAAAATCTTACCATCTAATGCCCTGCTATCATACACAAAGTTAATCAAATATTGGAAACTTCTTCACTCAAGCTTGAATTTTGGGGCTGATAAATTTAAATTGGAATGTCTGTCAATTTCATCACTAAATCGCAATTACATAGTAAAAGGCCAAACATGCCAAATCTACAATGAATATTTTCGATATTCAAACTGCACGGGATTTAGGCGTTGCTCATCTTTCCACAAAAATCGACTTCATCTAAAGCTTAAAAGCGTTACCAAGTTTCGGTTTATTCAAAGGGTATTTCCATTTGGCCAAAACCAATTCGAATATTCGTTTGAAATTCTTGTGCAAAAAACTTCAGCATTTGAAACTAATCTCACAGCATTCTTATCACCATTCAGTTTTTCTGCATGGGTTTGCATTGTATTGGCAATGTTATGCCTTTCACTTTGGCTAATTTGTTCGGAACATTTGCCCACAAGTCAAGTTGCATTCTGGCAAATTTCAGTAATTTTCGAACAAGATGTCCAGCCTACTTGGCAGATAACAAAGTATGGGAAGATGCTAGGAATTTTGTGGATTTTTAGTTTAATGTTACTTCGACTTTGTTACAATTCATCTCTCTACTCTCTCATAGCTGCAGAGAAAGGTCCTACAGATTACCCAAAAAATATTCAGGATATTTTAAATTTAGAAGGTTACGACATATTACAACCAGAAACATTATACCTGGAGTTATACAGCGTAGTGAAGACTTACCACTCCAAACTGCCAACTCAAATAATGAAATTTTATACGCGGCTGTTGTACAAGTCACACTTTTTGTGTGATGAACATGATTTGAGAAATTTAGACGATGCTTGTGATGGAAATTCATTAACGGTTCAGTACTACACTCCAACTTCAAGTAACCAATCACGATTTTTTCCGGATTTTATGTATGCAGAACCAAATACAGGACGAAAAAAGTTTTCCAACTTTGCTCTCACGAATGGAGGAGAAGGTGAAAGCAGCTGGAAGCCGGTTCTGATTGGAAGGAGAAGTTATTATCATCACCTTTTTCTAAATGATCAACGTCCTTTCTTCACGACTTACCAATTTTGGACACAGGAATACCCTAATTTTGCTACTCATGCATTTCAATCTTTCCTTGGAGCATTTGTTGAGGCCGGCTTGTATAATTTCTTGCTTAACCGACACCGAATGTTGGAACACCTAATTGCCTTGCAAAGTGTGAGTACTAATAGTTGTCTAATGCTAAGCAAACAAAGTTTATTTAGCTATGTGTTTCTTGCGGATATGCGAAAAATGAGGGCAAATGAAGAAACGCCAACAACCGTTTCTGCCTTTTTAGGTACGTTTGTATTAATGGGGATTTTATTCATCATAGCCTTTGCATTGCTACTGTTGGAGTTAGGGATGACATTTTTTGCTAATAAATAATAACTGATAGCAATAATTTTCCCATGGGAGTTTGCTTCCATATCGAGAACATGGTAAAGGAAATTTACTTGCCTGGTATACAATTCCCTAATGATTGATACTGTTCAGTTTCAATATATTGTAAGACATTGAGTTTTTACTGTGGTTCAATGTGTACATTATTCAAATCAATGTTTTTGACTTATGATTATGCACACTTGTTCTTCTCAGATTAATGTACTATTTTTAGACACGGCTATCCCATGAGATACCGTGTACACTTGTTCTTACATACATAAATCATTCCTTGTTAGGATGTTCACCTCTCTTGACCATTTTTACTTGTTTGAGTTCATTTTTTGTGCGTGTAAAACTATATTTAATTGTGAAGGTTTTTAGTGTCATTGTCATCTAAGCATCTTTTCTCTTCGTTTTGTGTCTATATGCAGTTGTCATTTATCAAAATTCAAGCAGAAGCATTTTGAACGCTTCAGTAGCAAGTCAGATTTTCTTTCCGTCTCTTCAAGACACATTTTTTCCTTCAAGGAAAATTGACGATTAAAATGCCAGTTAAATAGAAACATTGCCCTCGACTTTGTCATTTTATTTAATAGGAATTTTTAGCCCAGCAGCTTTGATTCCCCTTAGTCTCATTTTATTCATTTCTCCTTAGCATTTCCTGCCACCTTGCCACCACCTCATATGCTCTCTCACCTACCTTCATCCTTGTCAATCATTATCACAAACCTCCAGAGATTCCTCCACGTAAAATCATCATCTCATCTTCCCATCATCAAACATTTCCTCTCTACACCAAAAAACCCGAATGAGATCTCACATCATCATCATCAACAACTCTATCGATTCACTATTACATACATACATCACCAATTCACAGCGCACAGATACGTAATGAAATAAATTAGAATTTTCATTACACTATTACACACTCTTTCAAACAACAGCAAGTAAACAATTATTCCGACTAGTGCGTAGTTTGTACTGTCTGATTTGCTTTTAAAATATAATCATGTTTTATATATTTAAAACTTATACGTCAATTCATTTCAAAGCAGAATATCCTTCTTCTTTATGGAGACTTCATTTGGTTCTATTCAAAATTTAAAAAAATTGTATGTGGAAGTGGAGCAACCTTGAATGAACGATGCACTATTTACAATGAACAGTCAATCATCTTTCATATGATAGACAACACCCACAACGATTCTCTGATTCAATAAATTAACTTCTAAAATATATAGATAATGAGTGAAGAAATATTTTAATTTTCTATGAAAAAATTGATCAGGAAAATAAATAATTGAAATTTCATCACGAGCCCAAATATTTCTCGGTCATTTGCAATCTTCGGAAAAATTAGCAAAATAATTTTTAACTCATACTCATTAAAATATACATTTTATTCGTTTACGTTCAACGTTATGATATAAATAGGAAAAAAATTATTGCATGTTTTTATTCGACCAAAACCCTCCATGGTCTTCGTTTCCCGGATCTGGTCGCTAAATACTTAAGAACTAAATAATAATGTTATTGTTGATGATTAAGAAATTATAATTGCATAAATCTACTTGCCTAAAAATCAAATTTGCCCGTTTTCCATTATTTAATGCTCTGAGAACGATTCTAATAAAGAAGATTAACTGAATCCCAATTTCATTTTGATGATGATGCTCAAATTTTCGAAGTAAAATACTAGTTTAAGTTAGTTATTGTTGAATGCCGTAGGCATTTTTGAAACCAATATTTTGTGCTTTGCAACGTATTTTTTTCTGATTGAGGTAGGAATGCATGTTGTAAAACTGTGGCATTATAGCAGTAAGATGTGCATTTAAATTTGAAAGATAGTAAATTATTTTAACCTCTACTTATTAGTTTAATCACGAGCTAACAAAAAAGTGGAATACTTCCATTTGAGAACTGCGTGCGTCACCAAAATTAATGTCGTACACGTCAGAGAAATTTTGTAGTATTAACAACATAATTAATTTTAACGATTTCCAATTTATGGTACAAATTGCAAATTTGATTTTTATTCTTGCGAAAAATCTTCAGGTAAGCGGTAGAAAGTAGAAATAATTATGCTTACACGACTTATGGCATACGTTTGTATCTATATTTAATTAGGATGGATGAATTTAAGTTGTCCCATTTCTCTTTTGTAGTGTTTTCTTATCATCGTCCGAAAACTCACTGACAGACTCTTCTGATGAACTCCTCGAGTCTTCCATCTAATAAAATACAAAGAGTACATTTGATATTAAATAATTTTTACATTTTTTTTCTAACGAAAGCTAATTTTTACATTTTGTCTATGTTCATTTGATACCTTTCCACCCGTAACTGCTTTCACAACTATTTTAAGAATGTAATAGGTCCAAATCAGATGAAGAACTTGGAGAACTATTGCCATACTGATTAAAATGTAGAAGACTGGGACTGTTGGCATTATTTCTGGGGCTTTGAATAACAGACTAAACCACAAAAAATAATGTTACGTAAATTTAAATGCAATCTTGAAAGACATCATAAATCAAATCCGGAATACATTCAAAATCTAAAATAAATTTTTACCTGTTGAGAACATAAAATGGATATAATCCCAGTCTAGTGATGATCCACACACCCGTAAAAGTTACAAACAAGGCGTCACAAATTTTGCTGTAGTTTGCATATTTGCTCATTTTTGCAGCCTGTTTACAAAAACCCAAATTATACATCTCATCAGATTCTTTCCCTTGATATAAAAGTTAGCTGATGGAATTTTATTACAATACAATAAAAATCATAAGCTCGACCTCAAGAAAAATATCAGCACAGTCATGAAGTATGAGAAAAATGCTTCCAATTCTCGTCAGATTGCTCAACCAAGTAACACACATGAGAAGCATTGTTGCCACATGATGAACAAACATTTCCCAAAAGTCCTTTCGCTTTATATCGAATCCAATTGACATGAGAACACTACAATAATACCCAGCACCAAGCCAGCAATACCACCAAACGTCATCTGAAATAGTCTACAATTTTTACTAAAAGAATTAAAAGATTTCCAAAAAAAAATCCAAATTTAATAAATTATTTATAATATTTCTTACATGATTTGGATATCCATGCCAACATTGATTTATATCCCAAAACCATGACTTGTCCCATAAAACCCAAACTCCAAAACTGAATGAGATACTGTAGTAAAAACATTTCCATCCGGATTCACTGAATTTCCTTAGTTTGGCTTGATTACTTCTTGCCGTCTTACGGATCCTCAACCATCTCTCAATTTGACGAGTATCCATATCAGTTCGCTTTGAAAGCAACTCTAATTCTTTGGGTGGAACTTTTCCTCGGTAATTCCTGTAAGCTTTTTCTAGCTCATTTGTATGAGGGTAATTGCCATTGTGGCAAAGAAGGTCTGGCATCTTCCTTTGACCGACACCGAGCCATTTGCCCAAAGGAATGAGTAATTTTCTGCAACATGAAATTGTCAAAATTACTTGTCACTTCTATTTTTATACAAAATGTAAAGAAGCTCCGAGAAACCCTACCTTTCAACAAGAAACCTGACACATAGTATGCAAATTGCTGAGATAAGGGCAGCACCTCCATCCGTGTAATTTGCATACCTTAAATTATCCTTTGGTTCAAAATCCTGCCATTTTACACCCTCTGGAAGCCAAAAACGTGGGCTCCAAAACCACTCTGAAAATGATATCTTAAAGTCCATGTTCGTATCTGACAGGCTCTTTATAATTCGTAGTTGTGAATCACTTGACGAGTGAGTGTCGCACTTAAAAAATTGAGTTTGATTATGAAACATGTGGTTTGGAATCACATCACAACACATATCACAAGCTAAAATTATATTCTGACTGGCTTGGCCAAGAACTGGAACCAGACTGGAAGAAATTCCCACGAGTCTACAAGTTGCTTTTAGTTTGGTTACATGCATGATGCATCTACAACCAAACAAATGTTGTGGGAATGGCAGAAAATCATGTTGCAATGTATATTCCTTGAATGACCCTGTATTTATCACTATTATCATTTTTTGAGATATCTCTTCCCAGTAGAAACTAGTTTGTTTGTACGTTCGTGATATGTGAACACGTGTTGTGTTGGGATGAGAATATTTGACGTTAGCCACATGAAAAACAAGACAACTTCATTTACATTACATTAACATGTTATTATTTCTACTGGAATTGAGAAACCTTATGAGAATGGAAATCACAATAATAAATTATTCAAGATTGGGATTCAAAGGTTGAGTGGAACAATAATTCTCGCTTCAATTAGAATTGATTCCTTTTGACTTGAATTGATCTCATTTTAATTTTCCAGAATACGTGCGTAGCAGAAATAATGAGAAATATTGAGTGATCAGAGAGAATCATGTAATATTTCCAGCCATAAATCATACAAGGATGATTTTGTAAACATGTGTTGGTTCACGTATGCAACATAATATTATTGACCTATCACCTTTTGAGTATCATCATAATCATCATCACATCCGCCTACATTAAGTAAGTATGACTCAAAACCAGTTCGCAATAGAGAGCTTTATTTTTATCATCGTCATCATCACATTGGGCTCTCTAACTACCTACTACTATCCACATTCTTTTGCTCAAGGTTAGTTGAGTTGAGTTGTAGTATATATGCAACTTTTTTCTGATATTTCCTTCTCCCATCCCATCCCATCGTCAGCTATACACTTGCAATATTGAATATGTACTTGTGAAAAACAAGTGAAAAAACATACAAGCAAATGAATAGATATCACATCGCATCGCATCACTTCTATATAGCTGTAGTCGTAGTTTTACTTTATGATGCAACCGCAACCTTACTCATCCAATATTATGTGTTTACTACGACGTTCACATATGTAAATGCCAATATATTTTCGTGTTCCACCCATCATCAAGAATATTTAATCCTCTTTTTTATTAAGCGTATAGCGTATTCCGTTCTGTTGAACCTTGAGTAAACAATTTACGGCTAAGTTTAAAGCAATAATATTGTTTATCAACTCGGTCGCATTTTGCGAGGCTTTCAGAATATTCCGAGAGATTTTCAGCTGTCAATACGGCTGTCAGCAACTATTCATGATTTATTAATAATTTTAGGCATAGATACGAACGGAGCAACTATCTGACTGTCATTCAACTCTAAATGGAGAGTTTTAATATGAACGACGCTTTTCGTGCCTCCTGGAAAAAGCTCGCTTGCTACACACCACACATGGCAAAACTGAGAGCTATTCCGTGTGTTTTCATTAAAAAATAATGTTCTGGCTGATCCAACCGTTCTTAAGCTACAAATGGCGAATAAATAAATACGTAGCTACGTTGGGCAGATAAAAAATGATATTTGGGTTTTAATCAAAACCCAAGTTAGATCGAATTTGATATCATACTGATTCTGACAAACTTTTAAACTTGTTTACTCATTCTCTTTTCCTAAAATGCTGATCGCTGAAAATCAACTGAAATGTTTCCAGGCTGGATTCAAATTAATCAACCTTTTTGGGGAGGTTGTACTCACTTTTGAGCCAACTACCAATAACTTTCTCGTGCAAAGTTCTGACTTTGTGAAGAAAGCAAAGTGGAAATTTCAATTGACGACTGGAATACCGATTTTCACCCTGTTTCAAATTATAATAGCAACATATTATTTGAAAATCGTTTCTACGGTAGATTTTCTTCAATGCGTTTTTCTCCAGATGGCATACTTTGCAATGGCCTATTCCCAATGGAGCATTATCACGAAATGTTATAAATTACAAAAAGTTTTCAACCACATGTTAGAATTCGAGCGGATACAAAACCGTAAGATAAATCTTTCTTTTTATTATTCTCAAATTGCCCCGAAATTGAATGAATCTATTTTTAGGTTACAACTGGAAGCCACCTGGTTTTTCGGGTCGTTTTGTGTCATCTCTAATTAACCTAACGACCTTTCCTTACCCGATTTCAGTATTAGCTTATGCTGGACAAGTTTTGTTGTTGCCTTGTTTACCAGCTCATTTTGGTTTCTTTCTTCTCCCGCAATGCTCAACGAAAGTGGATTCCTTGGAATTATTTCAACTTTTCCCAATGTCTCGAACAGCTTACGAAATCATCATGACAGTGTTCAACGTAAGTTTGAGCTTATTTGCAGCCTTAGTTTTTTTCCCAGGATTTGTATTGGATTTAAATATGGGCTTCCTTTGTTGCCATTGTATTCGGAATTACATCAAACTATTTTTCAGGTACGCCTAAAGTTCGTTCGTTGCCGTTTTACTCAACTAGAATTTTTAAATAACTTTTTTCTTGTCCGTTTATTTTATAGAAAACTACAAAATCTTCCCATGCATACTAAAAATTTACACGAGAAGGTTATAATCTTCCGACAAATTCAATTAATCACGAAGGAATTCAATGATTTTCACCAAAAATACAATTCAGTTGTCAAACTTTCTGTGATGGGACTTGGAATAGAAATCGCATTGTTTACCCTGATTAGGCTTCATCAAAGTCTGCCTACGCCCCAAATAATTGTTTTTGGATTTGCTGTAATAGAGTTCTTTTGCGGAATTATGTTTTCTTATGGACTCAAAGCATGTGTGTACCTTTCTTCAAGACAAATGCTTAAGGATGCAAAGGGATTACATGATTTACAGAGAAATAAAAGGTTCCAAAGGCATTACAGGTCTTGGCCTATTCTAAAGGCGTATTTGGGCTCGGTTAATTATATTGACCAATTAACTCCCCTAAATGTTATGAATTTTTCAATCAATCAGCTTGTTAGTCTGCTTCTGTTGTATTAAATAGGACAAAATTTATGATTATGTAAAACAAAAATTACTTTTAATGACTTGATCAAGTAAAAATGCTCATATTTTTCTTATTAATATGCTCATAATATTATTTTATTTACTTTTCCGACTTCTAATTCCTCTTAACTAGCAAGCCTGAAACAATGAATATATGATATGTCATAAACTTGTATAGAACTTGTTATATAAATGACGATGCCAGACATGATCTATTAAAAGTTACCCAAGCTTTCTCCAAACATTCGAAAAACCCGGCTTGTTTGTCACACGGAAGGTTTGCAAACTCTTGAATGTACATAAAAACAAAAACAATGTAGTAGCTCAAAATATAAATCTTACTTGCAATTAAACCGTTTGTTTTCTACGAACCATGTTTGCTGCACTCGGTCGCAATTTTCTTTGCAATTTTTTCAGCAGAGTCCTTTCCATCGGCGTTAAAAATGTTACGTTTTAGGTATGCAGCTATCTCAGCTTCGGATTTAAGTTCTTTTTCCCCCCAAGCACTTACTATACGATGCCATCGGATGACGCAGTACTTGAAACATCCAACCTTCCTCTAAAGCGTTGATAATAAATTATGTAATTAAAATAAAGTCGGGGTTTGAGCATTTTTTTAATAGTTCAAATAATTACCTCACATATCTCCATGACAAGTTTAGTCAAACGTTCTCCCGTATATCCATCCACAGGGTTTGGTCCAGCATCAAAACCTGGGTGGCATGACCAGTCGGGATACAGTTTTTCTCCCTGAACCTCATAAAAATATAAATCAAATGCAAAAGTATTTATAAGATTCAAGTCAAACCAAAAAGGATATGGAATCCAAAGAATATTGAAACATACCAGAAGCATGGCAAAAGCAACCACAACTAGCAAAATTAAGAAATGTTTTGCCATTTAAGAGTATGAATAATGGAGTGGTCTTCTTGAAAGAACAACTGCAAATGATAAAAAATTTTATATTAGTTCACCACATCGCATAAGGAATCATCAATATCAATCTAAAAGCGATTCGTTTACTTAATTGCAAGTCAGAGTTGAAAGAAATTATGTGATTTAGCATTTAATTGATGTGCGTCATGCAAGCGTACAAACTTCATACAAAGGCAATAATACTTTAATTTAATTTAAAATGCTTTAATTTAAGAGAGCTTTAAGAATTCAAACAATTATTTTTTCGAATTTAGTATTAGATAAGCCTAAAAACATACCATTCGAAAAAAAATAATTTAAGCCAAAAAATTGAAAAATCGATTCCATATGTAACAATATGGTGTCAGAACGTATTTGAAATATATTTAATTATGTGCTCCAAAGACTCGGGGTACACAACAGGTGACAGGAAGATATTGTATAGATCGTTGAAAGTAGCATTTTCTCAGTAAGTTGACTACTCTTTTATGGATGTGGTTAATGCTAAGTTACTTAATTAATAGCATTCGGATCTTTTGTTGCGTTAAATGGGTTTGCGACTTTTGCGTCGATTGTTAGGTACTAAAAGGGTCATAATATAATTGCCTCACTATGGTTTTTTATTCAGACGCAGCTTTTCTGAAGATGACTTCATTTCAAGGGAATTTTGACATATTTTAAATGCGACAATTTAAATGATGTGTCACGACTTGACAGTCAAGTCAACGCTTTTGGCATGAAAATGTAACCACATAATTATGATCATATGATATTCATCATGAATTTGTCTGACAAGAGGTTGAAACTACAACTGTATTGTATTGTAAGTTATTCTCGAACTTGAACAGCTCCATTCCAAAGCATCAGACGGATGCTACTTAATTTTCTCATTTGAAATTCAGCCAAAAGGTGCATGAGGAACATTCAGATGACGATGCTTAAAGACATTTAGTTATGATGAGAGACATAGTTTAATGTAAATGATTTTGAGATGCAAAAATATTTATTTAAATAAAGATTTTATCATTATTCCGGACTCAAACAACTATTTCTTCTCTTATCTGAACTAAAAGTTATGGATTTTAACCGTTGATCTGGTTGTTGTATGAGTTGGCAATAGCGGAGATTTGTCCCACTCCATTGGCATTGTCAGCAGCGTTGGTGGCCAAATATGCAGCATCACCTCCAGCAACATAAGCGATCACGCCTTCATCTCCAACAGCTGCATTGTCAACAGAGACCAAGTTCAAGGAGGAACTGTTTGGTCCAGGTTGGGTGAGATCAACAGAGCCAGCTTGGGTCATACTAATGTCTTGGGCAACAGCAGCGAGTGTGTACGCACTCAGGTCAATTTCCGCTGGCCAACCAGCTTCTCCAACGGAAATGGCGACGATGTCCTGGGATGCATCAGCAGAACCAGCAGCCGCGGCAGCAGCGGAAGCGTCAAGATTGAGCTGGACTGAAGTTGGGAGGGCAGGAATGGAGGGAGAGCCGGATCCTATAAAAATAAAAAGAGATTATAAAAAATTAGCATTTAGAATTTTAATTTCAATAAGAAAATGATTAGAAAATCAGAAGAAAAAAAATCTTGAGAAACTTACCCCAGCCTTGATTTACAGCTCGGAGAGAATTTCCGTGGGCAGCGACGATAACCGCAGCAAAAATCACAACGTAGGAGTTCATGGTGACTGAGGTTGAAGGGGGTAATTTGACAAAGTCAAGAGAGAAGTGGTTGAAGTAAGTAAATGATTTCAGTTGGAAGTGACTGAGATGACTGGATGACAATTGGAAGGGAGCAGGGGCCTTTTATACTGAATTCCTTGTAGGCTCGGATATTGCCTTCGTACATCCATTCTATCACATGTAAATTCAATGATACAACGTACGTATTTCGCATGCAAGATACATTTTTTAAAGGTACCTAAAATAAAAATATCACTTTTGGTACTTACGGCTCACAAGAAAGCTCATTTTTCACTGCCTTTTTTTAAGAAATTAAAATTAGAAATAAGCTGAGCCAGTTTTTACTAACTTACTCTAAGCCCATTCATTCGGACGTTATCGCTCGTTATAAATCAAGTACCCTTTTGGTAAAAGGATTATAAATTTGGAGACTGTGAAATGTTTAAAAAGGGTTGCGGCTGCATTCATTTCATGATTTAATTCATAATTCATGTGTACAGTTACATACATATGTGTGTCGTCTCATGAAATAAAATATAATATCTTTCTTTTTTTGCTTTGAACAAAAAAGGATTAAATTTTATAATTAGATGTAAATAATAAACTTCAGTGTAAAAATGAATGTCTGCTTGGTTCAACTGGCAGTGGTACTTGTGTATTGTAATCTTGTATGTATGAACTCGTTTACTAAGCTGTTTGCTTGCCATTTGCACTGTTTGGTGTAATTATAGAATATTGAAGGCTGCAAGGAACAATTTCAAACACCATTGTCTTGTTCTATTTTACAATGAGCTTCAATGTAAAAATTTGTATGCATGTATATATTTGTATATACACGTAGCAATCAATTCACAGTGAGAATATTCTTGCTGGCATTTGCTTGAACTTAATTGTTTAGCTATGAATTAATGCTTGGAAAAACACTTGGTAGTTTTTAAAATGCTAGTCGAGTTGTTTTACAATATATGGAAATGGATATTATAAGTTTGAATTATAATATACATCATAAAACCACTAATTATTGGAATAGAGTAGAAATCTATGACGGATTTGCAATGAGATAAGATGTTTTTAATATTTTCTTGAATTACATATTATATGTATCTTATTTATTTGTCGTAGACTTTTCAAATTTGATAAAACTTAACACAATAATCTGCTAGTAAGCAGGCCAGAGACGTAGCTGAGGCGTTGAGTGATCACCTCCAAACCCCCTTCCCCCATGACCACCAAATCTCCTCCACCACCTCTCTCTCTCTCTCTCTAAACTCACCTCCGCGCTCCTCTACCAACGTAGTAGAAGCAATACTTGTATAATACCATTCCGGGTTCTGAATTTATGTACAAGCACATGATTCCGGATGCATGCACAAGCTTATGTGCACGGAACACGGATACTATGCTATTCTTACGTATATGTACATATACGTTTCAGCCAAATCGATGAGTTCCTGAACTCATCCACCTATAACTTTCGAACCGGTTGACCGATTTGGCTGAAAAGTATTCCCGGAGGTCCTCTTGAGTAGTGCTACCTGTGTACCAAATTTGGTCCAAATCGATCAATGTATGTGACCAGGAGAGTGCGCACAGACGGACAGACAGACAGACAGACAGACAGACAGTTTGTGTAAAACCATTACTTCGCTGAATGCTCAGCTACGTAATAAATCATCATTTATGAAGCAGAAAAAGACATTTATTAGGGATCTTCCATACCAAAAAAGCATGTTACATAATATTTAATTTAGCGCCTGCCATGCCATGACAAATTTTAACTCTATACAAACAACAACTGCAAAGATTTAAATGGGGAGCAAATTTCAGCAAATGGAATGAAGCCAAGCCGGTGAAACTCACATAAACTCTAAGACTGCAAATACTTTCAATGATTAAACATTGTTGCTGTGTTCTCATTGTCAGTATGCGTCACTTGAATGGCAAATATTTGATTAATTATGGCATTATATTTTTCTTTATTTCTATTTTATATATTAGCATCTGCTCATTAATGCTATAAAACCAATTAAGCGTCTCATGTAGCTGATTTTGAAACCACAAAAAAGCAACTGATTTTTGCAACAGCAAATGACTTTTTTCCATAAAAATATACTTGTATCAGGTTACCAAATATGTTGAATTAGAAACTCTAGTGTACAGCCAAAAACCCTAAATTTTCTGTTGAATCGACAGTGATGGCTGTCACACAATTTCTTCCAACTAAATGATATAGGTCTGCAATCTGCAAGTCAAGTTCCCATCAACTTTCAACGCAGGATTTAATTTACAAAACGAAAGAATTGAGCGCATGTAAATTGTGATGCGACAGTTTTTGAGATTCTATTATTACAGTGTAATTTTATGATGGAAATATGATATGAAGGTAAAAATTGTATGAATATCAATATAATAAAATGCATTCAGTAAGTAACAGTTTAGATACAATTCTGCCATTTTATGAAATGATCCCAAAAAAAATCCATATTAAATCATCATTTATGAATCAAAAGGGTATTTTTCGCTTCCAGAAATACGTATACACGATGATGTTTTAAATTCATGAACTTTCCGTTTGATTTCGTTTTAAAAGGTGCGATTTTATTCAGTAAAGAGGGCATAATTTACTGTTATTTGTTAAAAACATTATCATATTCTTTAATCAGAACTTAAAAAGTTAAAACCTCCGATTTTTCTGGCAACGCTGAATATGTAGTTTGTAAAAAAATATTTGCAAAATTCGTTTAACAATAGTGTTTAATAAAAGATATAAGTCATGCAATTAATAATGTTTTCTCCTACTTATGCATGATATTTATACATAGAGGTTCAATCCAAAGATGTTCAAACTCTTCAGTTCAGCACTTACTCCCAAGCTTCTATCGGCTCCAGTTACCTGTGTCCACATTCACGCAATTTAAAAGGTTGCAGCATTACATGTTAAGAGTCGCAAGGACACTTGCAGTCGTTTGAAGCACCCTTGTTGGTTGACGTTTGCCCTCAAATGTGTGACCTATTGGAGAAGTATCTTTGTGGCATTATGGTCCCTCAAAGAAAAGTAATCGTATGAAAATAATGCGCAATGTATGAGGAATGCAAAAATTGTATCAATAGCAAAAAAAATACGTGAAGACAGTACAAAAAATATAGTTTTCAAATGGAATCTCTTATATTTATTCTCAAACACACTAATAAATTATCAAATTAGACAAAAAACGAAGATGAATTAGTTTAAGGCAACCATCCTCCAGCCACAGCAGGCTTGTTGACGAGGATATCTACGTTTCCATTAGCAGAGCTTTCGGCATCTCCAGCAGCAGCGGACCATCCGGAAATAACTGCCTGTGCGTAATTTCCTCCGATGGCAGAGGCATCAATACCTTGAGCTCCAATAGCGAGCTGATTGACATCAATGGTTTGAACACCAACGGCACTTAATGGGTTGATGCCAGTGGTTTGGCTGATGACTCCGGACTGTGAAACCTGACTGGGATCCTCTGAATCTGGAGTGTTTTGAAGGGCAAGGAGCTCAGCAGATTGGGAAGAACCAGCCCATCCTGAGCCCGCAGCAGCGAGGTCTCCTTCAATTGCGACGGTGACGTTGCTGGCAGCTGGAGCAGCCCATCCTGGAGAGGATGGTGCGGGCCAGCCGGGTGGTGGTGGAGCAGTAGTTGAGGGCCAGCCAGAAGTGGTTGGTGGAACAGTGGTGGTGGTAGTAGTGGGTTGTCCTGTAAATCAGAAAAGGAAAAATGACATTAGAAATTATTCAAAATTTCTGAATGTTTCCTACAAACCTAATAATGTTTAGTAATTTATCAAGAAAACTTACCCCAGCCGCCTTGACGACCAGCTCTGGCGTTGACAGCGACGACGATAGTGGCGAAAACAACGAGGTAGCAGTTCATGATGGAAGTTTTGTGACGGAAAGTGGACTCGAAAGTGAGAGAATTGGAGAGGTTGGTAGATGTGAACTGTAAGAGTTGCTTTGGTTGAATGTGATGCTGGTTGGTAGGGAACGGGAGCTTTTTATACTGAATTTTTTTTGGGAGCTGAATCGATTGGCTTACTGGTGTGATACCATATTGTAAGGCTTCACTCTGCTTGAAATACACAAGAAAGTGCTAAACTAGAAGTAAGGAGAACATGCACGAATTTTAGGTACCTTTTCCTCTACCCTTTATATACAAGCGGTACCATTCTCTCCTCCCTATGCAATGCTTTCGTTAAAAATTAAAAAAAGGTATTTTAAGTTTTAAGCCTTTTTTACTTCATTTCACGTTTTATTCATGTCTTTGAAAAGGCGACTTTTGGATTAGTGACTTGCACCTGGACCCGGATCCACAAACGACCCTTTGATTAAATTTTAATACTTTTCACAAAAATAAACTAAGCCCCTCGTTTCACAATCCTTGTAAAGAGCGATGAGTTTTTAATAATTATTCATAAAGGGGCTAGATTTGAGAATGGTAACTGTCTGTGTGCAAGTCTGTGTGCAATGTGCATATCAAGTTTGAAACATATAACATAATCCTGAGACGAGACCAGATGCATGATGGTGATATGAACATAATAATATAATATTAATAATAAATGTATTTCTACAAGTACATTTCTTACGAAAATTGATTTTATTTTATGAAATACTTGAATTTCATTTCTGCTTTATAAGACATTTCCCAATTTTGAGATCTTGCTGAAGTTACAAATTTGCATGCATGATGGTATTTACTAATAACACGATCCCTTGCCATTGAAGGAATATGAATATTTATAAATCATAGTGTTAAACATTTACGGTTTTATTTAACAGAATAAAACCACATTGCAGTATGAAAAGTTAAAGCCACGCTTTTGCAGAAATGCATGCATGTATTTTTTGAATGCTGAGTATGAAACTGGGTGGAAAACTGATGTATGTGAAGACAATTACCCAAAAAGATAGCAATGCTCACTTAATCCATGAATCAAGTTTATCATTTCAAAGCGTAAAAATTTTTTGCTTGCCTAAAATTTTAACCAAGGACTTTTCAGAAGAAATGAAGTCTGTTATTTTCAACCGTGACATCAGTTTTTCGTTAGCACGAATGCCTTGCGTATCTACTAGAATCTTATTATTGCAGCAAATTTAGCTACCCAAAATTATCTACTGGATAAAAGCCAACCGTTGCTGGAGATTGGAGATATTATGGGGGCATTGTTAGACGATGCTTTAAGCAGCGGTTTTTGCAGTAATATGATCATGGCATGGATCCAGGAATGAAAGAAATGTTGACTTTTTTTTTAAATAACATTATCATCATTAGGCACCTGGCTGAAAGATTAAGGAGGTTTAATTAATTATCAACACAGTCATGTCTTCAGAACCGACAACGCTGTCTTCGCCAGTGGAACTTCTTCACATGGATTTTGAGGGCGTCGAAGCACAAGACAATGACGGGGCTTCAATGTCAACCCTCTTGAACCAATTAGTAAAGGAATCTGGAGTTGATCCTGGACAGTTGGCAAACGTTCTCGTGTCACAGAACTATGTTGGAAGCATTGTTAAGGTAAGCTGGTTTACTACAACTCACCACTACTGTTGAAATAAATCCTCAATTCTTACATTAAATAAGTATTCAATCAATCATATCTAATTTTGTATGAATAAATTAATTATTTTGCAAAATTTAGGTTTGCTTAGATGAGGAAGTTATGGGGGAGGGTGCTGATGAGGAATCAGTTTTTGCAATTACTTCGATTATTAACCTTGGCGAGCGACAGGTATGAGTTGTACTGTTTACTGTACATTTAAATCTAGACGTGTAAGGTGTAAAAGCAATGAATTATGAAAGGCCTGAGTGTTTGTGACACAGAACGAGTTACTGATTTCTCTAATTTTTGTGCTTGTTCGTTTTTATAACCAGGAACCCGTTATCAAGAATATGCGAGAATTCATTCGTACGCACCTCTTCAATCCAAACACTGGTGATAAGGTTGCAAAAGGGAGAAACATATTGGAAATGAACGAAGAGTTGCCATCAGATGTGAAATTAGGTCTTTTAGTTAAAGAACGGATTCCTAACATGCCAGTGGACTTGCTTCACCCGTCCTTGATAAGTCTTATGTATGTGCTTCGCATTTCCTTAAATAATTATAATGCAAAATATGAACCCACGGGACTTTATCATTACTTGTTCATTGTTTGTATGGTTATGATTTTACTTAAAAGGAAGGACATTGAAACTGCAGTGGAGAAGAAAATGCCGTACAACTTTACGCATTTAATTCATTGGTCCAAAATGTATGTTGATGATGCAGGGGTTGCTCAACATTATGACTTGGA
This sequence comes from Orchesella flavescens, assembly GCA_964034955.1. Classification (NCBI taxonomy): domain Eukaryota; kingdom Metazoa; phylum Arthropoda; class Collembola; order Entomobryomorpha; family Orchesellidae; genus Orchesella; species Orchesella flavescens. The sequence goes on from OZ035954.1 coordinate 13,885,119, forward strand.
AGATGCTTGGTTTGAAGAGGTGATGGTGATGATCTAAACTGATTGATAATCAATCTTAATTTTTTAGCTTAATGATTTTTTAACCGATAACTGACTTGTTTTCTGTTCTCACAGAATGCAATTTCCTATTCCAGCTATCATCTAAAGCAAGCTGATACCGTGATAATTGGCAATGGCGACGACGAGACTGGACGTGCAACTGGAGCTCAACCAATAAGGCGTATTTACCTTTTTGAGTATTCAAAAATGAATGATTTTCTTGAGTATTTACAGAACTTGAACTTGAAATAAATTGTAATATGTTTAATTGACTAAACAAAACCATTTTGGCAGTTGTTACATGAGTATGATTATTTCCGAACGCTACTTCAATTCAATAGCTTCAATCATCAATCATGAAATACTTTAATCACAGCAAAACTAAAAGCAAAGATGAGAGAAGGGTGCGAGGGGGCGATTTAAGAACTGTGCTTTAATTATGTAAATAGCGTTGACATTAAAATTCAGTATCTGAGCATTTATTTTTAATTGTGTAATGATTGATCATTGATTTTTTGATACCGGGATTTTTGATTTTGTTATTTTGCACTTGATTTCCTGACGAAGCGAAATGGTGATTGATGTTTATAGGTTTTAGTAGTGTAAAAACGCTATCAATCTCGAATTCAGAACTTGAATATTTATTTCATTGCGTATCAATCAATCCTTATTGATTTTTTTACTTGTAGTGCATGATGTCAAATACGTAAAACACTATCATCAATTGATCATTGATCAACTATTTTACATAATATAATGTCATATTTTGTAAGGTTGACATCCATATTGTCGTTTCACCATTGCCTTTTATCTTTTTCTCCAGAATGGAAGGAGCTGGAGCTAACAGTAGTTCAAGCACCAAACCCCCAGCAGCTGAGATTAGGAAGCTTGACCTTGAGGTGGCTGCTTCTGGAGACTTTGAAAACAGCCCGATTGCAACTTTTGAAGAAATTGTTGGGTCAGATGAGGACACTACTACTTTGGAAGCTATTGGGGTTGAAGAAGCAATTGTGACCGTAGGGGAAGAAGATGAAGACTCTGAAGAAGAGATTACTTTGGGAGCTGCGGTTGCAGGGATATCCAATTGGTTTAGTGGTGCGATTTCCAGCGCAAAGGAAAAGTCTTCTGAAATGTTTGAGTACTTGAAGGAGGACCTCACAGAGTTTTCACACACTGTTTCAGAGGCTTCAAAGGACTTGAAGGATAAGCTCAAGATTGATGATCAAACCATCAAATCGGCGGTTGAGAGTGTTACATCCACAGCGACTTTGGTTTTTGATCAAATGTCAACCATCTTTGGCGTGGGGCCTGATGATGGGGATGATGATGATGAGGCGATAGTTGTCCAGGGAGCTTCTTCAGAGGAGGTGGTGGACAGAGTTCAGGTGGGACTCATGTTATTATGCTGAACACTGAATGATACAGTAGGTATTTATTGGCCCTATCATATCATACATAAAAAATGTTATAAAATCCTTTTTGCAGGCAAAGATTTATTCTCTCGCTGTTGAAGAAGATGCCTTCCTCAAGGATCCGGAAGATATCAAGTCTTATGAAGTATGGCTTCGTAGATTCGACCTGGATCAGAAATATTCCGAAATGGATAAACTCATGACTGCTAATCCACATCTCCAGCTTCACTATTCGCATCTGGTTCCCGAGAAGGTGTCTCACTTGGTGTTTTGGCATCGCTTTTACTATCGAGTTCATGAGATTCAAGTGGCTGAGCAGGAAAGGGAAGAACTAGTAAGGAAACAAGAATTCATGAAAAAGTCAGCCAAAGAAAGGGAGGAGGGGAAGGACTCGGAGGCTGAAGAGGAGAGTTTCATTGATGCCAACGACGACTCTGCTGGAGAGGGCTTTACTGTTGTTACTGTAAGTTAATGCTTGACTCTTTCTAGTAAAACGTGGTAATATTGTTGTCCAGATAAAAAATCGTACAATTAATTCATAATTTATTTATCTGTACATTTAGCGTGAAGACTTGAGAAGTGAATTCAAAATGGATTGATTAGAAGCCTATGCTCATTGAAGGTTGAAGTCAGTTCTAATATTCCACTCTACGTTTGCGTTTGTCCTTCCTCAAGTGCGATTAAATTTCTGCTTAGTTATCATCACAAGCCCTAAAATTTCAAAGTGAAAGTTTTCATTGTAGCTAAATGTATACTTGTTACTTGTACACTGATACTGATACACTGCATTGATTTGTCAAATTTCCATATATATGCTACGATTCTATTAAAAACTTGAACTTATTACATGGTTGAAAGTTTAAATGAATAAATTTTGTTTTGTTATTCTAATTATTGAGTACACTTCTTTACCTGATTCGATGATGAGTAAATGTGCTGTATCAAGCTTATTTATTTCTGGCGTGTTTGTGAAGTTTATAGATATATGGGTTTATTTCATTACACATACATCATTACAATTATTTAATACAATTCATGAAGTTCGATAATTGAGAATACATTAAACGACTGTTCCGAACAGGTGCCTTCAACTCCGTAAATAAACTAACTGATATTATATTTTACAGTTTGACACTTGAGGTTTAAACTTGTTCTACGGGTTAGTAGGTCTCGGCTTCAGCACAGCCCCGAATCCATCAAATGGATTGAATTTTTTGTTAATGATTCTGCCACTGCCACCCTCGTAATAGCTGAAGTTGCGACAAAAGTTGAGATGACCAATGCGAAAATCTAAGTCTGGAGAACCCCGTCCTTGGGCTGCTACTTGTGATGCGGGTTGATAAGCGATAACACTTTTCCCATCAAGACTAAAACGAACACAAAACACAATGCTAAATATTATTATTATGATCAGTAATGATGCATCACCATGCTTTAAAAATATAATCAACACTTTTTGTTTTCATAAAAAAACTACATTACCGAATGCCATTGCCAAGAAAAGGCAGATAAGGAAGAGCATCACTGAGTCCCTCCACAGCTGGTCCATCATCCTTGACTTTCTTGCCTTTGATGAACTTGGGTTCAACATAGCCAATGGGCTTTGCAAACTCCACCTGGATATTAAAAACGTTTACTAGAATCATCCCCTGACTGAAGTGCATTGAACAGTGTTTTACTTTTACTTTGGAATTACTTACATCCATATCACACTCGATGATATTAACCGCATCTCCCGGGCGGGTTTCCAGCACACGCATCTCATAAATCCGATCATTGTACCGTATCGCAATGACATCTCCAGCGGTCAGACAAGCAAAATTGCGGAGGGCGTTTTCCAGCATTGCCTTTGGATTGCTGATTTCCAAAAAGTCAGCAGATTGGGGCTCAAACTTGGAATAGGTCGCGATGGGAAGAGTGGCGCTCTCGACTTGGATCATATCCCCTTCATCAATCATCAGATTCCGCATCATCTAAAAAAGTCAATTATTGACAACTTCAATTGAAGGAGATTATGACCTCCTGGACCTGGCACTGGACATTCAATCCATTTAATTTTAAATTCTTACCCAATACGGAATATACATCTTGCCCTCATCAGCGACAAATTCCAACACGCCACAATGAGTAGATCGGTTATCAGCAATGTTGGTCAACTTGAAAAGCATGGGGTAGGCGACATTCAATTGTGTCATATACTGCAACGCCGAAGGAGGTAGAAAAACTGAAAATAAAAGCAAAAGCATGTTTCTAATTAAAATTCTATAAATTGTACCCATATTTTTAGTAACCTAAACGCGACAATTAATGGACCTTACTTTTCCCCCCATTCTCAACCTCTGGACGGTCATGACCTGGGAACATGGAAATGGAGTAGCATTGATATCCAGTGAGGAACGGGCGACGTCGCACCACATTAAAAAAGCCGTGGAAAGCATTTGCTGCAAACTAAAAATCCGATACTTAGTATTAATTCACATCAATGATCAATGTTGTGGATTTCATGATTTGAGCTATTTAAGGCTACATAATTAGAACAGAATTAAGTTAAGTAAAATTCGAATTTTGTTACCATTTTGGTTGTAGGCTGGATGCACAGGACCAGGTTGAAAGTTAAAAAGATCAGAGTACAAGTTTAGTTGAAATTTAATTAAGGTGACAATTTAAATTAAAAATTTTGAAGACGCACTTCCAACAGTTCTAACTTCTCTCAACTTTTGTAAGAAGCAGGCAACGAATCAGACAGACTAAAAAGTAGTAAAACTCCAAGGAGTACAGCTGACAGTATAGCGGATTGTACGTGTTGATATTGATAGACTGTATTCGTATTATTTTGGAAAACTTCCACCCTCTTTTCTTATCTTACGTCAACGCTCAATGGTTTCCATGATGCGCAACCTTAACAATAGTTGGTTCAGTTTACCCCGTAAAAACAGAGATTTTAAAGCCAAAGCAACAACGTACACAAACAAAACAACGAATGACGAAACTTTGCAACCAGATGATTCACTACGTTTAAATTGGATCTAACCATTAGCTGATAAGTAAACTGATAGTGTATCTTCTAAAAAAATTACTGGTGATTATTGAGGTGGTTATCTGCTGTTTGTGTGTTATGAGCAAAATTATTGTGCTAACTTTAGAAACGATACCAAATACACGATTGTTTTAATTTTGGGCTCTCTGTTCCGTTTGGTATGGTTCCACAGGTTATATCATTCGGATAAGTTTATCTAAGATCCGAGATGTTGACAAATCAGCGAGATTTCTTCTCCATGACTGTGCAGCACCTGGCTCGGTGTCTTGCGGAAATGGAGGCTCCACTTGAAAAGGCATTTTAAACTTTATTTTGAGCTAAATGGTTACAACGAATTTTAAATAAATTTGCGAGGTTTTAAAACGTGTCATTTGGTTCTCATTTTCAGGTACAGCGCTTGCTAGACCTCTGCCCTTCCCCAAGTGCAAATGGGATCTACCGAATAACGGAACGATGTCAGGATGCTATAATCGCTCTTGGTACATATTTCATTGAGTCTGGACTGCAGCACAAGCAGAAAATTTTGCCATACTTGACTCAATTGTATAAATGCCTTCCCCGGTGTCAGTGGTCAAGCGCAGTTGGATCATTTGAAAGTGAGTGCAAAACGGCTTTAAAATATTAGTACAAATGTTCCGTGTTTTCGGAGTAAATTTTTCATTCCCTAATGCTCATGTTATTATTTTAGAAATATCACTTGTGGAGAAAGTGTCATTTTTGCTAACGACATTGCTCAGTGACGTGTCAATTCTCAGTGGAGAATATGAGAGGAAAGAGATTATTTCCTTGCAGCTCGAGTTACTTGACAGGGTTGCAGAATCGATTACTGAGACAGTGTCTGCCTCTCATGATAATGACCCTCCAGATCCTCGCAAGAAAGAGCTTGTAGTTGATGTTTTGATTCCACTTCTTCTTGGCGTTGGAAGAGGATTTGGAAGATATGGGGAGATGGAGGATTGCATCATTCCACTATTCTCCTTGATATTTCCGAAACCTAAGGCACCAATGCTCGTTAAGAAGGATGAGAAGGGTGTTAAAGCTATTCCTAATTTTCGATCCGTCATTCCGCGATCTTTATCAACATCTTTTGGAGTGCCTATTGTTAACGAACAGAATTCTGATCACGGCAACTGGTTAGTGATGTTGTTTATTTAAAATAAGGTATATCTGCGTAAGTGAATCCGTGATAGCGATTTAATAAGATTGAACATTATATTGACTGTGTACTCAATGCAGGTTTACGGTAGCTTCAATGCCCAAGTCATATGTGGATTATGCTACTGTATTCTTCAGGAAGCAAGGCTCATCTTATGCCTCTTATAAAAATAAACCTCTATTAGTAAAGTTTACAGTGGCCCAGCTTCAGGTGAGGACTCTCGCAAGTTATTAAATTATTTTAACGTCTGTCTACTTAACTGGCTTAAACATTAAACATAATTTAAATTTTCCACTTTGAAACAGTCTGTTCTTCAAACTGCAAAGAGTATTTTAGACCAGGAAATGCTAAATGATTTGGATAGTTGGGTTGCAGACGCTAAGAATTCCGACAAAACTTCGCATTACAAGTATGTCATTTTTAACTTGAATTTAGCATTTAATGTAATATGTTCGTTTTGGTAGCGCTAGCGCTAATGAGTTGATAACTGTTAATATTGTAGATCAGTCAGTGAGATCTTGAATTTGGTCATGGTTTCAATGCTCAAAGAATGTCTTCATCGTCACCAAGACCTGCCCGCACCTTTCACTAAAGAAGTCCAAGAGTTCGTTAAAGGGCTATTTCTATCAGGTCAAACTGAGCTGATGCGCTACTCCCGGACGAATGTTGACGTGAGTATACCTACAAAGAATAAATTTGCTAGTTGACAAGTGGGCAACCTCTAACTCGCTCTATAGTTTTATGACTCACTTTCCTTTCAGGAGAATGGGGAGGGCATCAATGGAGTAAAGCGATGTGGAAAATTTCGGATGAACGTACAAACTAATGTTAATTGCGTTGAGCTTTTAGTTTGGGCAATAGGAAATGAGTCTGGTAAGCTCTCGAGCCGTAACGACTTAAGACGAGGATGTTATCTTCCCAATAAAATGTCGACACCAAAAATTTCAGTTTGCTAACTCATGTTTATATTGCAATTGCCTTTTCTCCACTATTTAGTTGTCAATGAAATTACATTCATTCATGAAATTTTAAGCGATATCGGTTCAAAAAGTAGAGAACGGGCGGTCATCATTAAATGCACAAGTAAATTTAACGGAATGTTGTTACTTCCAGTTTCTAGTGTGCAAAACAGTATGTGTTAGAGTTTATCTCATTCAGAGCTGTGGAGCTACTTAACTCAATTAGAGACCACAGGCAGACGTGCTTTACAAACGCAGTTCAGCTCACTTTCAGATAATAGTGTAGCAAAAGAGTCGCAGATCCTACCTAAATTGAGTTGAAAAAATGACTGTACCTACCTATACTAATTAAACCGCTTGCGTGTAAATATAAAATGAAACTAATAAGTGTGGAGGATCGAATGTTGCTGTGAATTTCAGAATTCCTGTCTTAGGATTTTCCCTTTTTACGAGCTCTTATGTGGTCAAATGCCACAATTTTTGCAAGGAGCTTATTTTTTCGTTTGTTGGTTTGGTTTTTAAGAGGCAAAGTATTTCATTCTAATCTCTCTTAATTTATTCCTTTTGTGTAGGAGCTGACAGCCTTTGTTGTAGGTTAGCGGAGAAAATTAATGATACACATGCTAATAAACTTGCTCTAGCACATATGCCTCTACTGGTAGTGTGCCTTCAGGTAATAGATGTATATGGTAATTAAATTATGCCAAAATTTATTAAAAAAGTTTTGTAACAAGGTTTTGAATATCTAATCGTTGAATTTATAGGGTCTTGGAGATCTTGCTTGCAAATTTCCTACAATTGCATCTTCAAGCATTCAGTATCTGAAGGAATTTCTTATCGGCCCATCCCCTATATTAGCACGGCTATATGATAAAGAATCCGCAAAAGCATCAAGTAAGCCCAAGTTAAATTAGACCTACTGTTTAATTATGCAAACTTAAAATGATACAAAGTTGTGATTTTTTTATGGAATAGACGTTCAAAAACTGGAAGATGTTTGGAAGAAAGATGACACCCAAATGGCTGCTTTCCAACGCTTACGAGATGTGGCTATTGAGAATTTGTGCCTAGCACTGAAAGCTGGATTAAGTCTGGAAGCTCACTCTGTTCAAGCCTTTCTCGCGTCAGTCTCCAATCGAGTTTTTATGGCGGAGAAGGAGTGGTATGTGTTAGTCAAACAGAGATACTTTCAACTTTACATTTACTGGTGGTGACCTCAAGGCTAAATGAGTTGGTATTTTAACTGCAGGAAAGATTCCCTTTCTCCTGAAAAGAAAATGGATGTGGACTTGCCATCCTCTGCTGATACAGAAAACTCTTTGTTGGTTCTTACTAACTCAATTGTCATGCTTGGACATGTTGCGGTGGCATTGAAAGAAACTGCCAAAACGACTGAGTCTGTGCTACATTTTCTTCAACAACGTGTGGGAAAGATGCCTCCAGTTCTAGATATCCTAATAGTGGACCAGCTGGCCTGCATAGTGATAGCCAAATGCGAGGTAATGTACATATATTGACACAGCATATCCACTTATGTATAGACAATTAAAAATACTTAATGATAGCTTAAAATGATAACCTGTTTTTTGACTTTTCAGACTTATGTTTATGAGGAGGTAATGAAAATGTTTGTGATGTTTACCGTGGAAGCTAGCTCATCCACTTACGCAGAAAACCCTGACTGCAAATACAGACACATCAGTGAATCTGTCATGAACGCTTTGGCCAATATTGCGTTAAATTTAGAGGGTGAGCCATTGATGAATGACCTTTTGGTTCGTCTTCTTGAGTTATTTGTACAACTGGGATTGGAAGGGAAACGAGCTGCAGACCGGTCACCAGCAACGGTTAAGGTAATCATATCTCATTCCTACATGACATGAGGTGGGGTGTACTTATATGTTAACTTCAATGCTTATTCAATGTGCAGGCTTCTTCATCTGCTGAAAACTTGGGAGCTTTGATACCAGTCATTGCCGTGTTGTTGAAGAGGATGCCCCAAATTACCGAAGTGAAACCAAAGCTTCACAAGCTGTTCCGTGGCTTTTGGTTCTACTGTATTATTGTGGAGTTTGTGTCTTCGGAAGAAGCAGAATGGTATGAAGGGCTCAAAGAAATTGCTTCCAGATGTCCATCTCTCATTCATCGTAATTGTTTCCGAGCTGACGCAGTATCTCCTGTAAGTATTAATTTGTTGCAATTTTAGTTGTTGTTGATTTTTACTTCAGCACTCTCAACAAATGAATTTAATACATAATATGTGCTTTTAGATTGAGCTTCAGGAACTTCGAAATAAGACGCTAAATCTCCTCTATAAAAGTTCAACTGACGTCGCATCAATAGTTAGAAGTCTCCAGTTCCCGCAGTGTGCGTATGTGTTATCGGTGTATTGGTTGGAGATACTGCGAATACAAACGGTACCGGAGCCTAGCTTTAAAGAGATTTTTGGATATTTGTGTGAACCCTCCATTCAAAAGGAGAAGAACGGACTGTGGCAATGCTTTTCATGGTACTAGCCTTTCCGAAGATTTTTAAACATTGCCATGAAGGAAATCAATGAACATATAATGTTTCTATTTCCAGTGTCGCTGAGAAAGTTTTCGAGAAGTTCCTAATAGTGCTTGCAGAGCGGGACAAGGATATACAAAGGGAAAGAGAATTGGAACAACATGCTCAATTTTTACTCGTAAAATTTAACCATATTAACAGACAAATACGGAAAGTAGCCGATAAGTTCTTATCCGGACTAGTGGACAGGTAATTTAGCATGCAATTGACAATTGAGGATTACGCATAACGAATAGATTTTCTTATTATTCAAGTACTTTTATTCTCAGATTCCCCCATTTGCTTTGGAGTCGTACTGTTTTGCATGCAATGCTTGATATACTGGAGGTGCTCTCTAAGAGCTTAACTACGAATCCAAATTTGGATAATGCAACGTCTGCAATTGCTAACACTCCGTATGCAATTCAATTCATGGACAGTATGGATGCAAGAGAGGTAATCATCATTTTTTTAAGTTTACTTCTTCTCGTGTAATTACTAAAGATGTGTTCATAAGATGGACGTTATGTATGGAAAATGTAGCAAATAATTTCCATTGGGAAATAAAATACATAGTAATCTTATAACAAATGTATTCATGTCATTAGGCAATGGTTCGAGACTATTCCGAAAGATGTACTGGATTTCTTCAAGAAGCCATGAAGTGGGCTCCAGAAACTACTAGGTCTCACTTGGAGGAATATGTCAATTTAAATTGCGGGGATGCCCTCCAAAATCATTCCGGCTTGGCAATGGCCACAGAAGGATTATTAAAATTTGCTGGGCTCAACTTAATTGCAGAAAATCTTCCAGTAAGCATAACCTACGCAATACGTTCTATAAAATGTTGTGTATACATCATCAGCAATACATGTGTTAACCCTAAAAATTATGTTGTAATCGCAGGACACATCCCTGGAGAAACGACCAGAATGCGTTAAAACGAGTATCCCTAGATGTATTTCATCCCTTACAATGCGAAATCACTACCTGGGACAAGTGCAAGGAATGTTACAGATCGAAAAGCTGAGCGCTGTCGTAGCTGGATTGATTCAACGACTTTCTCAAGACTCCGCTGATAGATCCATCACTGACGAAATGTTCCAAGAGAGTATTTGGATTGTCACATCTTTATGCATTTGTCATGAAGGTTCGATTCTGATTCACAGTTTATATATTTGTTTTAGTGAGACTGACACCAAAATTACCTGTGAATGCGATTTAATGTACATATTATGTTTACCATTTATTTGTAGGTCTGAATCGTATTCTACTTCATGCAATATGCTGGGCTCCAATACACAGGTTTACTGCCAGTGTATTGCGTTCATGTTGTGAATGTTGGCAATGGTTGCTCTCTGCTCGAAAGGATCTCATTTTAGTATTCATGCAAGAAATGTTAGCTTCATGGCAGAGTACCGTTGAGAGACGTATGGGAATCTTTTCACCCGATACCCCTTGCACTAGCCCATTATCAGCATATGAAGGCTGTGATTTGAAACTGAGGATCCCTGACGTAGGTCCACACGATATTTGGATAACATTTATATGTGAAATGGTTGAAAACAGCAAGGGTTGCAACGATGACCTGGTGGAAATGTTCTTGTATTTAATACATCGTACGTTTCCATTAAGCGTTGGAACTGAGTCAGCCATGACTAGACATATTCTAGTGTTGAGGCCAAGGTTCCGTCTTCTCAGCTGCGCCCTCAGTATCTTACAAGATGACTCAAGTCGACATTCCCATCTCAAGAAATCTATTATTCGTGAGCGTATTTATGCGTCCTGTTTTGACTACTTTTGTCAAGGATATTCTGTGCCGTCAGCGGATGCCATGGAGTTGAGAAAAGATTTGCAAGTGGTTTTGAAATTTTGGCAAATACTTCACAATGACAAAAAGTATATCAGACCCTTCATTCCACAACAATCTGTCCGTGCGCCTTTGGTAAGTTTCTAATTCAATTTGTATCTACTTTGGCTTCCATATTTGAGTCATGTTTAGAAATGCGTCAAGCATATGCCTAATTTATTTTCATACAGCAATCAAGATACCCAGAAACGCTACCTGTTTCCGAAGTTCGTTTTACTGATGGTTGGATGAATACTGTGTATATGAAAAAGGATTCTCGAATTCACATTAATAAACAAAGGAATGAAGTCTTTGAGAAAAATAGTGTGAAGGAAATGATTAGGAAGAGGAACCTCATTCTAGAATTACTTGCTCAAGAGGTAATATAACTTGAGTCCACTTTAGATTCCCTTCAGTTTTCATGTTCTAATTTAATTAAGAAGCATTTAAAATAAAATTCTGTTTTAATCTGGGAAGATTGATGTACTGATGACTTGGCATAACCCACTGAATACTCCTGACTTGATGATATCTGCCGAGTCAACCATTAACACATGGCGTGCGATGAAGAGCTCGGATAAGATGTGGCGAGATTCAGTACGCCTTGCTTGGGACATCAGTCCAGTTCTTGCTGTGTATTTACCTCGACGTCTAAAGTCTGCAGATAAAGGTATCGTAATGGATGAAGTGGGACACTTGGTTCGGAACGTTCCTGACTGTGTTATGCATATACCTGAAGCTCTTATGTACCTTGTGACCTCAGATGCAATTGTTGGCGACTATCCAGAGGTATGGAAATCTTTATGAAAGCCGAAATATTAAAAATAGGGATGTGATGCAAAGTTTTTATTAATCTTTATTGAATATTTGTAGTTGGCAGCAGATTTAACTTGGGCACCATGTACACCTATCCGTGCATTGTCATTCTTTAGCAGACAGTATCCCACACATCCCATTACAGCTCAATATGCTGTCAGAACGTTGTTGAGTTATCCAGCAGACGCCGTGTTGTTTTATATTCCACAACTCGTACAGAGTTTGCGTCATGACCACGTAAGTGTGCATTAAAACTTTTACTCTGGGTCTCTTTAACATGTAGGCTGTAGATATACTATGGTGGATTTAATATGTGCATTTAATGGAGGGTACTTTTATCTGTACAATTTATAGATGGGTTATGTGGGCGAATTCATTAAAAACATTGCTAAGAAGTCACAACTCGTCGCACATCAGTTGATTTGGAATATGCAAACTAATATATTTTTAGACGAAGAGGGCCATCAGCGAGATCGTGAGTCAAATTCACTTGTATTTGTGCGTGTATACATGGATATACATACTATATAATACATATATGTATGTAGGTATAAGCCTCACCGTGTATAGGTTTTTATTCAAATGATAAAATGCATCTTTGTCTTATATCTAGCTGAAATTTCTGACGTACTGGAAGGGCTAATCAAATCAATTGTATCATCATTGTCTGGGAACGCCAAAAATTTCTACGAAAAGGAATTCTCCTTTTTCGAAAAAGTCACGGGCATATCCGGTGAGATTAGAAAGTATCCTAAAGGTGTCGAAAGAAAGAACGCGTGCCTTCAGGAGCTTTCCAAAATTGAAGTACAACAAGGATGTTACCTTCCATCAAATCCAGAGGCTTTAGTTTTAGACATTGACCCAAAGAGTGGAACACCTATGCAAAGGTAAAAGTAGTGGTAGTAGCATGCATTAGTCGAATGAGTAGAATAGCATGTAAGCGTACATGCATGTATGTGTTTTAACTGGGTAATTAGATCCGCTTGAGATAAACTAATGAGATTACTGAAATCTTGTTATTATTGCAGTGCCGCTAAAGCACCTTTCCTAGCCCGTTTCAAAGTGAAACGTTGTGGCATCACGATGGTGGAAAGTGTTGGGCTTGGTGAACATGAGGCAGTGGATAAGGATGGTGGAGGAGACCGGTTGCCAAGTATGGAGGAAGAGATTTGGCAGGCAGCAATTTTCAAAGTTGGTGATGACGTCAGACAAGACATGCTCGCACTCCAGGTTATCTCACTGTTCAAAAACATATATGAGCAAGTGGGACTTGACATGTTCCTATTTCCATATCGTGTGGTAGCTACAGCACCCGGGGTGAGTTGAGACTTGCAAAGTAGACATTTGTACCGAGCTAATTGTTATTGTTGTTTGGTGATTAATTAATCACACCAACGCTCTATTATCATTGTAGACTGGTGTCATAGAATGCGTCCCCAACGCAAAATCTCGAGATCAGCTTGGCCGACAGACGGATATAACGTTGTATGATTATTTCAAGAAGCATTATGGTGAAGAAGACACGCGAGCGTTTCAACAAGCTCGGCGCAACTTCATCAAGTCAATGGCTGCTTACAGTGTCTTTGGGTTTTTGCTTCAGATTAAGGATAGGCACAATGGAAACATAATGGTTGATGCGGAAGGTCATATCATCCACATAGATTTTGGGTTCATGCTGGAAAGCTCTCCCGGAGGAAACCTTGGGTTTGAACCAGATATCAAGCTCACAGAAGAAATGGTCATGATCATGGGAGGAAAAATGGAGTCTCCGCATTTCCGTTGGTTTATGAATCTATGTGTTAAAGCCTACCTTGCCGTCAGGTCATTTGAAATATTAAAATCTCGTTTAAACAAATAACAGGGTAAGCTTTAGAGTTGGTGTTAATAAATATGTTCCTACTTTATCTCGTTACAGACCTTACTGTGAACCCATCGTTTCTTTGGTCTCCCTCATGCTGGACACTGGACTGCCATGCTTTCGCGGACAAACACTACGTCTCCTTCGTCAGCGATTTAGCCCAGAATTGAGTGAACGTGAGGCTGCTCAATTTATGCTGAATGTTGTTAACAACTCATTCTTATCCATTAGAACAAAAACGTATGATATGATTCAATTCTACCAAAACCAAATCCCAGTTTGATGAAAACTATGAAATGAACTGTAGTTGTTTGTGTTATTAAATCAATCAAATGAAAAAATCTGTATTCGTTATAATGTTAATAAAGTTTCATAAGAGAAATCATTACAACCAATAATTCCAGTGTTCGAAGAAATTGAATTTATTTGATTGATTTACAAGAAAAAGTGGTGACCATGAGATGAAATGATCATAGTACGAGACAACAATGAAAATCCACAAAAACAAAATTTTGATTGAGACTCACTCAGTAATCCGTAAAATAGAAATGCATGCGCATTCAGAGCTACTTTTCAACTGATTTTGAATAATTCAAAAAATGAGATGAAGCGTTCTTTGAGGACGATGGCTTTCCAATCTTGACATCTTTTCACGGAGACGAATTTCAGGGGTTCAGACTATAAGCTAGACTCATGTTGACAAGCTGATTTAACCAACTCCAGCAGAGAAATTACAGTGACCTTGTAAGAGCTTCCGCTCAGCTTTACTTTTAGTTGATGAAGGGCATCAACAGAAGCCAATGCATCATCCACTTGTTCCATCAGCAAACTAGGTGCAGAGTCATCCACAAGGGCCTGAAGATACTGCATATTCTCATTAATATCATCATTAATAGTTGGTAAATCCTCTACCTCCAACATTTTTACGAGGTGAAAGAATAGCAGTAAACACTGTGAACGTATATATAAAACATAATTACATATAAAAACACAGTAACTAAAACGCCAAACAGATCAACTTTTTTTAAAACTTTTACAAGCAACTACTAACTTCAATCTTAAACTTGGCTTTGCTTTCACTCTCCTCCACGGGAAGCCGGGCTAAAGATATGCAGAGTCGAGTCCAAACGAGAGGATAACGTGCGCCGTATATCTCACGAGTTTTGACCTTTCTCAATGACATGGCACATTGAGTTCTTTCTTTAAAGTTTTGACTGTTTACTAGCCACTTTGCCAGGGTTTTGATGATGGGAATCTAACAAAATAGGAAAATATAGAGGATACAAAGTATGCAACTTAAATGTAAAAAAAGTAACACTAAAAAGGCATTGTAGCATCTTACAATCACAGGCTGTTCCAAGACCTGAAAGAAAATGGGGTTGTAAAGTATTTTTCCTACAGCGTAAGCACAGTTCCATCGAAGCTGCGATAACAAATAAATGGAAGTTAATTAAATATCCAAACGAATAACAGTTGAGAAAAAAGTTATAAATTCACTTACTTTGTAATCCATTCCGGTGCCAATCATAGAAAGCAGTGCTTCAGTCAGCTCACAAACGTAGCTTCGTGCAGTCTGAGTCTCCAACGCAGATAATTCAATCCAGGAAAAAATATTTCCACAAGCTCGACCAATATTGTATCTTGCCTGTTAATTACAACGTAAAATATTGTTTTCATTTTTCAGGATGTACAATATATTCTTTGATAAAAACTGTCTACTGTCTCATGGTCGTTTTTTAATTTTGTATACCTTTGCTGGAACCTTCTGACAATTCAAGCATGTCTGTAAGATTCGGACATTTAAGTCACTCTTTTCAATGTTAGGATCATCCGTCTTAAAATCTTCAACCAACACATCAGTCCAACAAGCAAAAGCCCAAGCAAAAGCAGCCTTCATCACGTTTTCCCCTTCTTTAATGAACTGCTCACATAGTTTGAACATGTCGAGGACAAACGTAAAGTCCTAAAATTAACAAACAATTATACTATCAGTAAAGTCGTTTCAAGTCCCCACGTAAACAATTACAATCCTTCTAAAGCAGATTACCGTTCGATAGCATGGGAACTTGATCAATTTTCCCATGCAGCGTCCCAACCGTGCTTTCACTTGAGCTGAAATGTCCGATGAGTCACAATCCCCCATTGTGATAAGAAATGGCTGAATTCGATGCTCAACTTCAAACTGAAACGAAAACCACAAAATATTTGAAGCATTAGCAAAACTTAATAATCAGCAATTTTTTTTTAGTTCGTGTCGTGGTAGTGGCATACTTACTGGAATACGCAAATACAAATCCGGACCAATTGCAGCAATCACATCAATCATGGCACATGCAACAGTGGAGTTTACTTGCCATGCACCATCAACGATATTGTTCAACAGGTTTGGGAAAAACGTATGAAAAAATTCCTCCTCAAAGAAGCCATCATCCATAGTGCCTACAAGCACAATACTTCATTGTTCATTAATAAATCATATAAAATTAAAATCTGTACAATAAATGGGATTTCTGTAGTATTAATTAAACATTACAAAGTCATACCTTTTTCAAACTCTTCATTAATATTCATAAAGAATGACACCAAAGCTCCCATAGCCTCCACCACGATATCCTGCGGAGTCTTCTTAAAGTTGGGACTGGAAAGTTAATTATGAAGAATTGTGACATTAGAATTCGGTTCATATTATGTTGAAAGAGATCTATCGAGACTTTTAACTTACTACGTCAACTTTTTATCAAGCAAGACAAGATAATTACTAATCGTTCGACTTGCCAACATGACAGCTTCCTGACAGTCACTCCTTACTACTTCGGGCCTTTGATCGGCCAAGGTATCCAAATCTGCCCAATAGCTCCATATTTCTTGGTACCACTTCTCCAGATCATGCCATGCTTCCCCCTGTGGCTTGTCAATCCAAGCTTGGAGGTATGGAAAGCGCTTCTTTGCTACTCGAGGATCATCCACATCAGGTGGTAACTTTGTTATGTCGAGGTCAAGATGTTTTGTCGGTCGGGAAATACTGAATTCACTTCTTCGCAGGCCAGATGAAGCTCGGGTAGTAGAAGGCCGCGGCTTCCGGGGGTTCATTTTGATACCAGGTCTGTAGCTAGAAAAGATAAAATTAATCTTTAGTAGGGTTTGCGGAATTAATCGAATATTCCAAATCACCTGTACAATATGCACGTGCTGGAAATGACACAAATAGATAGATATATATACAATAATTACTATTGCTTTATCACTTGTATAATACTCTAGACACGGCACACGACGGCTAAGCAGCTGTTAAATTATTATCTTCCACACAAACGAACGACCACACATTCATTAACTAATTAAAGTAAAATGAAAAAGCTCAAATTGGCAACAAAATGAAAAGAGATGCCACCATGTCAACAAACAATACAATACAAACAAGCTGCATAACCAATTTTCCCTAAATTGAAATTTCCTTAATGATAGGGCCTTCTTCACCCTACTGGAATAACAAACAAAAACAATGTTGGATTGGAATATTAAAGATAGTTTAAGCACAGTTCTTAAATCGCCCCCCTCGCATCCTACTCTCCTTTGCTTTTAGGCTGTGGTTTAAGATTAAGCGATTCTGTAGATTAAGATTATCAAGGTTTTTTTATTCATCGTTGTTAAGAGATACCTTGAAGATTATAATAATATTATGGAAAAAGTATGAAGCGTGGAAGTAGTGCCGTTAATTGATATTCGATATGTAGTTATAAAACTACTATTCAAAGCAATACACTACAATAATATATTATAATATATACATAATATATTTATTCATTGTAATATTATTATAATTTAACAATTCAAAGTTTAAGAACAAATCAATGAGCTTAATGATGATAGAAACAAAACTGACGAATGAAATAATATGAGAAAATAATAAAACCAAAAATTATAGCTGACTTTAATGGTTCTCTTTAATGGTTCGAACGGCGAATAACTGATTTAGGGTACTTCCGACAAAGTTGGTCAAACGTTCCCTCACTCATCTGAAAAGACATACCAAATATTATGTTGTTATCCGAATATGCAAAGAGTAAGTCAATAACAGAATCTCAAATTGTTACTTACATTTTGGGAGCAATAAACTGACACATCGTTCAGATGGGGCAATGGGAGAATGACGTTGTTGACTGCATCATCCGTTAAAACGCCAGCTGAAGATAGAGCCCTCCCGATCCCAAAGTATCGCAAATCTAAAACGAAAGATCAAATAAGATTGGCCAAGTAGAACCAGAACATCTTGCTCATTATTACTAGAAGAACCCTTATTTGTAGCCATAAATACTTATGTGCTTTACCTTTAAGATCCGTAATATTTGGTTGCTTCCTATCCATTCCAGGCAAGATTCCAGTAAGTCCGTACTGATCAACTCTACTTGGAAAAATGTCAAGCGCAGTCAGTCCCTTCAGGTTCTTGCAAACCATACGAAACCCATCGTTGTCCAATCCGATTCCAAGTTTCTTCAGATTTGGCATCAGTTTTAATAATGCCCACAAGTGTTCTGATGAACACATCTCCAGCAGTACAACAAACTCCTCCAAAGATGGAAGAACCAAGCCATCCAATTCGGTGAAGTTGGTCTTTTTAATCGTGTGAACTGTTTCAGGGAGTTTACCCGCATCCTCAAACTCATTCCATGGGTACCGCCGCAAATCCAGCGAAGTGTGTAAAGATTGAAACGGCTTCTCAATCCACATATATTCATTTCTGGCTGAAAGTACGTATAAGTAATAAGTATCACACTGAGGAAAAATCGTAACCTCTCTTGAATAGATCATAATTGAGATATACCATTTATATCGCTGCCTTCCTCAATCCATAGAGTTTTTAAGTTGGGCATAGACCTCAAGAACTTGAGGTCATGACAATTTTTTCCAATCACATGTAATTTTGATAAAGAATCAAGACGCAGAGTGTTGAGAAAGCCGAAGTTAGACAACAAAGAACACATAGACAGTTCCTGCAGTTTTAGTAAGTACATCTTTAGAACTTCCAAGGCGGATTCCTCATCCACAACTTTAAAAGCCAGGGAACGCAAGGGAAACTCAAGCCGCTGAAGAAATCTGAAAACTATTGGCGTGAACAACGTTGTTGCTTGATGTAGTTCTTGAAATAGCAGAATATCCAGTTTTTCAATCTTCCACTTTCTTCCAGTATTTTCGTTGACGGTTTTCATGGCTAGAAGAATTTTCTCAAACTCCGTATTTAGACCTGGTTCTGATCGGTGCTCAATGCAATGCAGCTCCAACGTCTAGTTCAAAAGATGGAAGGAGATGAATTGTTTTAATTGAAGTTCATCATATCAAAACCTATTGAGATGGGCGAACAAAAGTATCATTTAATACAACAATAGTTTCTTACGGTGAGAGCCGGGTAGTGCTGAAATATTTCCAGCCAACTCAATGGAAGGTTCAAAAGCTCTTCAGGGCTTCTTACGCACTGATTAATAACCAACACTTTCATTTTCTCAGAAGGTCGCACGGGGCAAGTGCAGACGCTTTTCTGATCCACTTCAGTGGATTCATTCCGTTCCTCCTTTTTAAATTCGTTGCACTTTAAAACAAGCGACTCCAAGTTTGGAAGAAGCTCAAACATAATTTTTCGGATTTGGTTGTCAAGAAAATACCCTTCCCATTAGAACAAGTGCTTAATTTGTGATCCAAACCGGTTAGAGAACTCTAGTATTTCTCCTCCCTCATTGCCCCACCAAAAAAGAAAATCTTCAAATGGGTTTCGCAAAAACCTAAATTTGTCATCTTCCGTCGTGCTGATCAATGCCATGTAATCTTCATACTTGTGAATGATTCCTTCTCTTTTCGGGCCATTAATCATAATTTGACTGCTTGAGCGAATAATCGGAAGTGACACTTCCCACCACAATTTGCACACAGCACGCATGTTTTTAAGGTCCTCGAGTGGCACAATCTTAAACAGGTTTCGGAGTACCTTGAGAGAAATAACAAGATAAACTAATTAAAAATGAAGGACGTGGTCATACTAGTCATCGTCATGACGAACTAATGACGAACAAACTAATGACGAACGTAACCGATAAAATGTGCAACCTGACATTGCAATTCACTTACTACAGAAGTCAAGCAGATAAATTGACAGACATCAATGATCGATCGACTATTGATGAAAACCAAGACCGCATGTTGGTTGGCTCAACACGTTTTTGAAGATGCATAAGCAGACACAGAGCAGAGAATAAAAACGTTTATGAAAATTACATGTAATTTGTTGATGTTGAGTCTCACGCTAAAAATGAAATTTATGGGGAAAAGTGAGAAAGACTACTAGGATAGTACATCATATGGATAACAGTGATTCAAGAGTTCATGAATTTGTTTAATTAAAATCCAATTTGAATGCTTCAAATATAACAACATCAACAGTATGGTTTATGGTTTTTTTATTATTTTATCAGGACAATAACTTGAAGTACATAGATCTCACATATTATACTACATTCACACAGGCCCGTAACTACGGCGGAGCGCGGAGGAGCCGTCGCTCCAGGCCGGACCGAGGAGATATTTGAAAAGGCCGTATCGACGACGAGCCAGTATAAAAAAACAAAGAACTATTCAAATGTTTCGTGTCTCGAAACCAATTTTGAAGAACATTTGAGTCAATTTTAATTGCACGATTTGGCCATTAGTTTAGAAAAATATTTCTTGGCCGTAGGCAGGGAGCGTTCTTTTTCTTTTATAATTGCTGAAATTTACCTGAACTGAATTTATTACAAACTTGAATAAATGTGTTCTGGAAGAACAGAGTTTATTAGATGCCACTCTCCGTAAGCTTTATATCTGTTATACGAAAAAAAACTTCTGCGTTTTCTGGAAACGTAATGGCAGTATTTTTAATTCAATGTATAGCAATGGATTCCGTATTTGAAATGCATAGAAAGAGATGCCCCATTTAAAATGCGTACGATATACTTGATGCTTGAAAACGGAAAGGTTATCATGAAATTTGACCCTGAAGATAACATCCGAGATAAGCGTGCATGGTACCGTTTATCTTCTCTTGTGATTAGCTTTCGCATGATATCCTACACGGTATACCTTACGCTTGAAAAAATGCGGATGTATGACCTTTCTCACCCAGGGGTAACTCCGATTTGGCCCAAAATTGAGCTTGATTCATCATTTTTTTAAGCTATCGATTGGTGAAAACCGAATTTAAAGAAGTCAAAGCGTTCTCGAGTTTATAGCTTTCTCCAGTCGGTCCGTCGGTCCGTGTGGGGGACACGGACCGACGGACCGACTGGAGAAAGCTATAAACTAGCAATAAATTGCTAGTTAATAAACCCGACAGATCGAGATGTAATGATATACCTTTAAAATTTCCCAATTCCCCCTCCCCTTCTGAGTGATCCCCACCTCTAGAATTTATTTTATTTTAATAAGGTCAGAGGTCACACTGGGGTTACCTGAGAATTGGGAAGCCCCATTAATGAATTGTTCTCTTGAGTAGCTTCATTTTGATGTATCACAACCCATACCTTGCTATGTAAAAATATTTGACCTTATCATGGGCATAGGTCAAGTTGGGGTTATCAAAAACTTTCAAAAACAGTATTACTGATCTATTCTCACCAGTACCTTCATTTTGATGTATCACAACCTATACCTTAGTATTCAAAAACATTGACCTGGCCTTTGACCTAGTAGTTATCATGAACCGATTTGACCCATCTTCGAACTCGATCTCAGTTTTGACCTAAGATATCGATTAGTGAAAACAGAATTTAAAAAAGTGAAACTGTTTTTGAGTTATCTTGCCCCCAGACAGACAGACGACACCTTGAGTCTTTTCAATATATACCTAAAGGTACATAATAAGGTTAAGTTACCTTTGGATTGAAGTTCGTACCCAAGTTTTCAATGGATCCTAGACTTCAAAAGGCCGTACCGACAACACCCGCGCCAGGCCGTACGAAGTCACGTTACGGCTCTGCACATCATGTAAACCCTGTTATGTGTATTGGTATGAATTTGTATATTGTAAGATCATGATTAGATTATATATATAGTATATGTATATCAGAATATTGAGTTATATTTTCGAAAATGTACTGCGCATTTACCTTCATTCTGACTCGGGATTTTTTCTCATGTTGAGGAGGGGAAGCTCGCTTGTGAAAAATCATAGAAATAATAATAATACGACTTTGTGTTGCATGGAATCTACACGAGAACCACTTCCAACCATTTATTTTCCCCCAAAGACATTTGACATACACAACTAGCATCGCTAGATTTCCAACATATCTCAACTCCGCTCTCCATAACAGACAATGACAGTTATTGAATGACTACTGTCAACTTTACACAAGTTCTCGATTAAATCATGAAATCCAACGTTAAATGACTTTTTACCATTTGAATCTGGACACAATACACCATAATGCAAAACAATCTATCTTCCATCTTCTTGAGTTAGGTAAATAATTTACAAATTATAATGGCAGATGGAAATTTTTCCCATTTAGCCGGAAAAAAATATTTGCAACAATTTAATGTAATGATGAAAGCGGACAGATAATACTACTCGTTGAGCGGAAGCTGTTATTTTTATCATCAGTTCGATCGGCACGCTTCAGTGAAAAAGTCCAAATATCAAACCTGATGCACTGTTAAATGTATGTATATGAGCAACACATTGTTGTGCTGTAAAGTTAGGAAGGATAAACGGTTTATCATAAACCGTTGTAATGTATCAATTAATATTAAAACCACTTCATACTGACGGCAGAAAGCTTGTACAAACAATTCTAAACATTTTTGGCAAAACCTTTTACACACTTTTTCCTATAGTGACCCTTGTTTACATTTTCTCCTTGCCTCGTAAATGTTTTAATGAGGTTTGTAAATGATATGATGGTCTGTGAATAATTTGCAGAAACAGCGCAGTGCGAAATAAAAAATATATATTTCACGCCTTGTTGCAAATATTATAATTTTTAATTTATTCAATTCAGCACACACGCCTTTTTAAATGTCCGTAGGCGTCAGCGAACCATGCAAATTGAATCATCTACTTGGTATTGCTTTTAATAATGGCAAGTTGGTATAAAGTGAAGAGCAAGGCTTGATTATGCGGGGTTTTTTTCATTTTCTTCGGGATATCTTATCAAAATATTAATAATAGTGATATAATATAAAGTTGATGATTTTTCATATATTTATAAAAATCATGAAGAACGAAAGTTCGTAGGATTTTTAATGTAATTATAAAAATCATGCAGAAAGATGAACGAAAGGTGATTCTGGCTTTTGATCATGAATCCCATTTTAGATTTAATTTTAAAACATTCAGTTCACACATTGGGCTTGATTCAAAAAGACCATCTCTCTCCTTTAAACGTAAAACTATTTGAACCTTTTTTGGCTTCCTGGATATTTCGTAAAAATGGGCAGTTTGGTGACGGGTCTAGGCCGGTTCCCTACAAGGGCTTTTCCCCACAATTGCCAGTTTCCCCACAAGGCCTTTTCCCCACAGGTCTAGTTCCCTACAGGGCCTGTTCCCCAAACGACTATTTCCCTACAATGACCTTTCCCCACACAACTATTTCCCTACAAAGACTTTTCCCCACACAACTATTTCCCTACAAAGACTTTTCCCCACACAACCATTTCCATACAATTACCTTTCCCCACATGTCGGTTTCCCTACAGTAACATTTTCCCACATAGGTCAACCATACCTTTTCACAGGGATGAACAATTACAATTATCCAAATACTTCAAATTCGGCAATTACATTTATATTTAATTACATGTTTCTGGGTAAAGCCACAAATACCAATTACAAAATATAGTATTTAATTAAAATACAAAACATATTTGATTATTACGTACTGTGCTTTGTGAGTTAAAAATTTCGGACATGGGGCAAAGTAGCATATCATTCGAAAGCTAATTACGAGAGAAGATCAACGGTACTATGCACGCTTATCTCCGATGTTATCTTCAGGGTAAAATGTCATGATAAGCTTTTTATTTTCAAGCGTCAGGTATACCGTATGCATTTCAAATAGGGAATCCCTTTCTATGCATTTCAAATATGCCATCTCAGCACAATATTAGAGAAGACCAACAACCATGACATGTGCGCTTATCTTGGACTTTATCTTAACATCTATGCATGTAATTGTATTCATTTCTGCCTTTTCATTCAATAATATTATGAAGCTCTTAAGTTAAGCTGAGGGACATTGTCACCAAGCATATTCTGAACATAAATATTGTACATGTTTACACAATTTATTAGAAGTTTACACAATTGCTTACACGAAGAGAAAATTTGTCTTGTGGGGTAAGGTCATTGTAGGGAAATAGTCGTGTGGGGAAAGGTAATTGTAGGGAAATAGTTGTGTAGGGAAATAGTCATGTGGGGTAAAGGTCTTGTAGGGAAATAGTCCTGTGGGGAAAAGTCTTTGTAGGGAAATGGTCATGTGGGGAAAACGTCTTGTAGGGAAATAGTCGTGTGGGGAACAGGCCCAGTAGGGAAACTGGCACCTGTGGGGAAAAGCCCTTGTGGGGAACCGGCCGGTAACCTTTGGTGACAGGTAGGAAAATCGATTGCAAGTAAATAATTTGGCATAAAAAATATTATGTTTGAGAAAAAGAATGCTGCCTTAAAATAATTTTCCACTTCACACTGTTTTCTGTTGTAGATATTTCAACGAAGGAAGATGACAATCTCATTCGGAAGTACGCATGGATTTTCAGGGGCCTTCTCAAGCAAAAAGCTTTGGATTTTAATTACTCCCAAATTGCTTGAAGTGTTTTAAAAACCATAATTTTTCTCTTGGCCGTTCTCCTACTCTCATTTTCACTTGGATATGAGTGGATTGTGAAAGCAATTACGACCATCTTCATGATTGCAACCGGGTAGAGATATTTTTGGCTCAACTGGAATAATGTCGAAGGAACTGTTGTCATGCGGAATCCAATCAGCAAAAATCAAAATTACTGGCATGTGCATAATGTTTTCCGACAAAGAAAAGTGCGTTCTTTAAACAAACTAATTTATTAATTCGAAAACACATTTTTAATAAAGCATTCAGAGCTGAAAAGAGTCATAACTGACAAGTGCATTTAGAAATCCTATTCAAACATAATTCTATTAGTGTGATTTCTTTCCAACGATTTGCCTTAGAAAATTGTATTTTCGCACTTCGCCCCTACTTAATATTTCTTGGATTTTACACCGTTAAAATAATTTAGTAAAATTTATAATGAGTTAAATGTTCTTTTAAAATGAATTTATATATTTTATAATATTTATATTTATTTGGTAGAGCATAACAACTTGTAGCTTTTAACATCAGAAGTAAATAAAGGTGTGCACCAAAAGTAATTGTAAAACGAACTGCACCTTTCTATAAAATTTGTTTCCAAATGTGTTTATGACAATGTGTTGGGCGTTTGAAGACGTATGAAAAAGTATGTCAAAACGAGGCTCAACAACTGAAATATTCAAACGGGTTTCACAGAGTTAACACACAAATCTGAAATATAATTAAAAGTATTCCTGCGAAAAAATTATTTTTACCGTTCCAACAAGAGAAAAGTTAATGCTAGCAATTCCTGACATTTCAATAGAAACAGAATCTTTTGAAATTGAATCCAACAAAAGCGTGACTTGTCTTCCACTCAATATGAGGCAATGTTCATGCTCATGTTCATGTGCATGCTCATGCTCATACAACCATAGCCTCAGTGTTTGCATCTAAAATTTAAAAGTACAAAAATTGATTGAAATAACCTTCATATGAAAAATTTAATCATACTTAATTTTATTCTTACCTGTCTGCTAATACTCGAAGAAGCAAACAAAAAACATACAAAGGTCAAATAAAAGTAAACTCGGACAACTCCACGAGACTCAAGTAGCAAAATTGAATCTAAATTCATTGCATACACGAAAAGTCCTTCGCAAATGAAAAATACGAGAGTGTCCCCCATAGCAGCGTTTAATAATTTTGAGAGTTGTTGCAATAAGCGGTATTTATCTATTACGGATGTTGTATCAACTATAGATGCCTGCCAATTTTTAATCTTTAGCTTTGCTTGGGCACCACCACCCTCATAATCATCGTCAATTGTCGAATGAGATTTCAGCATTGTGATAAATTCCTTTACGCGACTTGAAAGGGTTAGCCCGTACATGAGAACAAGTAAGTCGGCAAATGATCCCATGATATATTTGCACACTAATGATATGAAAGTAACGCCAGCTAACGCAATTTCTACCGTCGGTAACGAAGAGAAAATGGTTGAGTTATGATTGTTGCAAGATGAAAAATTATGTTGGTGATAACATTTAATATCCTGTAGAAAAAATGCATATCTGGACTCTGCAACTAAACCAACGTACCATTCGCTAAAGAATCCGTGCTGGTCTGACTTTATTTTTGTTACTTGGCTAAGGGCACTACTTGATGGAATGTGAAGTCGTAGAAAAGCCACAAAAGCTGCAAACGCACAGAGACTCGTTATCATTGGTACTGAGTCTAATCTTAGCCGTTTTCTACCATGATTAAGATTGTGATCACTGCTCAGAACGGGCTTGGTAGCGCTAAAATTAACAATTTTTAAGAAAATGTCTTGTCGCGTCCAAATTGCCTTCAATATCAAAACTTTGTATACAATGCTGAATGTGTTTTCAAACAGGGTGAAATAAGTAATGGGAGGAGTTCCCAAGGGCATTCCTTCAATTGAGTTCCGAAGTGATGTGGCGTACAGAAACAGAGAAAGAAAGTGGGAAATTCCACATAGAATCTCAAAATGGATTAAATAAACATTTTCACTTATTATGAGCAATGGGACGTAAAAAATGCTTGTCTTATTATATAGTTTGATTAAAAACTTTTTGTCTTACTTGCTGAAATTTTCGTTTGCGAATTTCAAACCTTCCATTTCCTAGTCTGGTAAACCGATATGGGAAGAAACATAGTGAATAACAAAAATTCACGTACACAAGTAAATAGTTGGAGGACATGGTATATAAATACTGTTCACATCCAGCATCGTTTCTATTGTAGCGCTTAAATGAGTTAGTAAATTTAAATGTACATATTATTGACTTAATGTCAAAACGACGACGTGATGAAACACGCTTTTTCACCCTTGATACTTCGTGGAAAGTTCAAGTTGTACTACTTTTGATCTAGTTGATAACCTTTAGTTGAGTATTTGGAAATTACATATAGAGCAAATTTCTAGTATTAGCCAACAGTCATGACAAAAACTTCTTGACATTATGTTTATTATATTGTTGCGAGTTTACATTGCCTTTTTAATTAAATTAATGTGATTGAAGATAACCATTCAATGTAAGGAGGCATATCACCATAAGAAAGCCAAATCTCCAAACCACAAACGTTTTAGATAAATTATGAAAATTAATTCAGTACTCAAATTTAAAATATCTAGGGTATTTCTTACTATTTCCTTTTTCATACCTACTTACTAATAACCTGATGATATATTATTAATATAAGTGCATTAATGAATTCAATGTTTTGGAGGAATGAGGACATCTTGAAATTTCTTTGCAGTTTTAATTAAAAAGTCGTATTTCCATTTAATTTATCTCAAAAATAGCTTACAAAAAAAGTAGCACAGAGTAACTGTAAAATTTAGCTCAATTAAAATGTAACTTAAATGATAGAATATTAGAGATTATTTAGCAATAGAAACCCTTGCAGATTAAATACTTTTGTCCTGCTGCGACAATGTCTTCATTCAATGTCCGAACGGTGAATATACGATTTGGGGTACTTCTGACGGATTTGAGTAAAAGTCTCCTCACTCATCTGAAAAGAGAAACCAAATATCGATAAAACTTGTAGAATTAACACCAGGCATCGGCTTCGGAGAAATCAGCTACTATAAAATGGCATTAAGATTCTTACATCCCGAGAGCAATATACAGATATATCATGCAAACTACTTAACTGAAGCAATCCATTCTTCACAACATCTTCCGACAACACAGCAGCTGAAGTTAATGCCTTCCCAATGCCAAAAAAGTGGAGATCTAGAAGAACAGAAGATGCATAATAAAAAATTTAACGTTCACGGAATCGATAGATTCTGTACTTTACAGTAAAATACTAGAAAACAAAATACTTTCTAGATCTGTAATGTTAGGAAGTTGAACATCCAGCCCAACCACCTTTCCAGTGATTCCGTATTGATCAACTCTACTTGGCTTCATATCAAGTGCCGTCAGTCCCTTTAGATTCCTACAAACTATACGAAATCCATCGTTGTCTAATCCTATTCCAAGTCTCGTGAGATTCGGCATAAGCTTCAGGAATGCCCACAAACCATCCGTCGAGCACAACTCGCGCTCCACAACTAACTCCTCCAAAGATTGAAGGACGAAACCCTCTAATTCGGTGAAGTTGGTGCCTTGAATTGTCCAAACAGTCACATCGCCGCGCCGGCAATAGAAAAATGGTACGCATGGTAGTTTCAAGTCGCATGAAAAAGTACGCGCGGAAGAAGTAAGACTAAACAACTGAAATATTATGACAATTTTCACGGAGTTAATAATACACAATAAATACATTAAATCATGATAATATGGACGACTATTAGTTTTTACCGTGGTTATTTTTTTAATCGTGACAAAATTAAGGTAATAAATAAAAACCGTTTCGAACTCCATGCATGAGACTCGAGCTTTGATATTATAAAGTCATCATGGTTACTCTATGGGAAGACCAAAGGGGGTTGCGGGAGAGCGGGAGTGGAAAGTTTAATTTCGTGTTGTGGGGAGTCTGTCATCTGTGAGTCAATCACATCATCATCTGGGGATCCTCGTAAAAAGTTGTGTATTGTATTGGAAAGTGTCAATTAAATTAACTGTTGATTTGCTGCAGACACAAAATCTTCCAGCAAAATGACGGATGCAAAATATTTTACAACGACGAAGAAGGGGGAGGTATTCGAGCTGAAGTCGGAGCTCAACAGTGATAAGAAGGAAAAGAAAAGGGAAGCTTTGATGAAAGTTATTGCTTCAATGACGGTGGGTAAGGATGTCTCCCCATTGTTTCCTGACGTGGTCAACTGTATGCAGACAGATAATCTGGAATTGAAAAAGTTGGTGTACCTTTATTTGATGAATTATGCAAAAAGTCAACCCGATATGGCGATTATGGCTGTTAACACTTTCGTAAAGGTTAGAGGAAATGAAATGGGAGTAATTTGCCACGTATATTATGTAACTGCTTTCTCAAGCTTTTCAGTAGTCATTCTAACTTGGTTGCATGTTCAATGTTGGTATTTGATAGGACTCTGAGGATCCCAACCCTTTGATACGGGCACTGGCAATTAGGACGATGGGCTGCATCCGGGTTGACAAAATTGCAGAATATTTATGCGATCCATTAAGAAAATGTTTAAAAGATAATGATCCGTATGTCAGAAAAACTGCTGCAGTATGTGTAGCCAAATTATATGACATCAATCCCGAGTTGGTGGAAGACCAAGGATTTTTGGATCATCTGAAAGACTTACTCAGTGATTCTAACCCAATGGTTGGTACATGATTTACATACAATTTTATGCTGTCAGTAATCAAAAAGAATTGAGGTCATCAGTGGATGAATATTAGTATGCTAAATATCTATCATATTTTTTTACAGGTGGTTGCTAATGCAGTGGCAGCATTGTCCGAAATCAATGACTCCAGTCCCAGCGGTGTCCCTTTGGTAGAGATGAATGCTGCAACAATCAATAAATTATTAACTGCACTTAGTGAGTGTACGGAATGGGGCCAGATTTTCATTTTGGATTCTTTGTCCAATTACAACCCAATGGAGGAAAGGGAGGCTCAAAGGTAAATGTGGTAGCTGTGTAGCAGTGTAGCTCCAACAGTTTTTTGCGATGCTGGGTTAATTTGAGCCTGAATTCTTTCTTCTTTATACAGCATTTGTGAGCGTATAACGCCAAGACTCGCCCATGCAAACGCTGCTGTTGTACTTTCCGCTGTAAAAGTGCTGATGAAGTACATGGAGATTATAACGGATCAACAGTTTGTCAGCATGTTGACACGAAAATTGGCACCTCCTTTGGTAACATTGCTCTCATCTGAGCCGGAAGTGCAGTTTGTTGTATTGCGTAACATCAACCTTATCGTTCAAAAGCGACCCGACATTCTGAAGTACGAAATGAAGGCTTTCTTTGTAAAGTACAATGATCCAATCTATGTCAAGCTTGAAAAGCTAGATATTATGATTCGCCTGGCATCTCAAGCAAACATTGCTCAGGTGCTCTCCGAACTCAAGGAATATGCTGCGGAAATTGATGTAGATTTTGTGCGGAAAGCTGTTCGATCTATCGGTCGTTGCGCTATTAAAGTGGAAGAGTCTGCTGAACGATGTGTTACTACATTACTTGATTTAATTCAGACCAAGGTATTTGCTTGAAGTTCTCAATAAAAAATTAATTTTGATGCAATACAAAAAAGACTCACAATTTAAATATTGATTTCCGTTTACAGGTTAACTATGTCGTTCAAGAAGCTATCGTTGTCATCAAGGACATTTTTAGAAAGTATCCCAATAAATATGAAAGTATAATTTTTACACTCTGTGACAATTTGGATACACTTGACGAACCTGAAGCTCGGTAAGAAATAGGTTTAAGGAAGTGAATATTATGATAAATTTCATTTTAAAGTAGCACAAGCAAAAACTAAAGTATTCATTGGCTGTTTATTTATGCAGAGCATCTATGATTTGGATTATTGGAGAGTATGCTGAGAGAATTGATAACGCTGATGAGCTTTTGGAAAGTTTTCTGGAAGGATTTGCTGACGAAAACAGTCAGGTGCAGCTGCAACTACTTACAGCAATAGTGAAACTTTTCTTGAAGCGACCAGCCGAGACTCAAGAATTAGTTCAACAAGTGTTATCATTAGCAACTCAGGTATTTTTAAAAGGGCAACATTTTAATTCCTCAATGCCCCTTTCAGCTTATATCTCATCAAATTTTATTATGCAGGGTTCCGACAACCCAGATCTTCGTGATCGTGGCTTCATTTACTGGCGTTTGCTTTCAAGTGACCCTGCTGCTGCTAAGGAAGTTGTTTTGGCTGAGAAACCGCTAATCTCTGAAGAAACAGACTTGTTGGAGCCCACTCTTTTGGATGAATTGATATGCCACATTGCTAGCTTAGCGTCTGTCTACCATAAACCCCCGAGTGCATTTGTTGAAGGATGTTCTGGCCTGAGGAAAGCGTTGCCTGCCAAATTAGCGTGAGTCATGTCATATTATTTGACTTTCATGCGAGAAATTCAAGTGTTAAAAAGGCCATAGTTGTATCAATTGTTCTTTGGATTTTTACAGTAGAGAGACTACCAGCTCATCGGAAGCACCAACAACATCATCATCTGCTCCTCAGGTAATTCCATCTCAAGATTCACTGATTGGCGACCTGCTAAACTTGGATATCAATCCACCAGCAGTCATACAAAATGCTCAGCCTGCACCATTCGGAGGTGGTGTGGAGTTACTTGGTGGTGGGCTAGACGCTTTGCTTGATTTTGGAGTTGGTAATAGTAGCGCTGCAGCCCCACCACCAGCGCAAGCACCGATGGGAGATGATTATGATTTATTGGGTGATATTTTTGGCTATGCACCCTCACCAACGACCTACATCTCACCCAAAACCTTATGGCTTCCTGCTGATAAAGGAAAAGGATTAGAGATTTCCGGAACATTTATTAGGAAGTAAGTTTTGCATACTACAATCAGTTTGTACTCTCGACATGAATACTGTATAGCAATAATAATTATTATTCGGTATTGGGGCAATTATAGAAATGGACAAATCTCAATGGAAATGACTCTATCAAATCGTGCCATGGAAGCTATGAGTAGTTTTGCTGTCCAATTCAACAAGAACAGTTTTGGAGTCATTCCAGCGCAGCCTTTACAAGTTCCCAGTCCTCTAATCTGTAATCAATCGTGTGACGTATGTCTTCTATTGAACACTTCTGGACCAGTCCAAAAAATGGAGCCACTCAACAACTTGCAGGTACGGAAATATAATTTTTTTTGCATAAATCAGTGAAAGGCATGAATAATCAAATTCAAATGTGTTCCATTAGGTTGCAATCAAGAACAATATTGACGTATTCTACTTTGCCTGTCTCATTCCATTCCAAGTGTACTTTACCGAAGACGGTCAAATGGATAAGCGAATTTTCCTCTCGACTTGGAAGGAAATCCCAACTCAGAACGAAGCTCAATACAATCTCTCAAACATGACTCATAATTCCGGTACAATTTTGATCTCAAAAATCATTCTATGAAGCATCAATTTTACCCCTGGATATTTAGCTAACTGTAGCATTTATTTGTTTTCAGATACTGTTGTTCAAAAGATGCAGCAAAATCATGTTTTTACTATCTCCAAGCAGAATGTTGAGGGACACGACATTCTTTACCAGTCAATCAAACTAACAAACAACGTCTGGGTTCTAACAGAATTAAAAATTCCCCCAAGTGGAAGTTTGTTCTCGGTAAGTGTATGTATCGATTATTTTTTTCTCTCAACCTTGCTTAACTACATATTACAACTTACTTCAACCGTTGAATCAAAGGATATACATATACATATGCTAATAATCGCCCTTTTATTACCTGTTGTAGCTAAGAGTCAAGTCGGTGACGGTTGATGTTGCCCCTGGTGTTTATCAAGCCTACGAAAACATCCTTCGATCGTAAATCCTTCTGTCTGGGGAACATTATTATTTGTAGCAAGTGAGCATAACTAGGGAAACGCTATGTTATGTTATACAAGTGGGGATGGGCCTGTCGTTGACAGTCTATGTATGAGTTATAATCAAAATGTAGAACACAAAAATATGCATTGACAAAAACCTTTTCGAAATCAATTTAAACGAAGTCAAGATACAAAGTAGAAGGATTTTTATAGATTTTTTTTATTCTGAATTGATTAACCGTAGAAATTCATTGCATTTAATAATAATACTATTTATGTTTTCATTATGATACAGAGAGATTATGGTTGAATAATAATTACATCTTATTTTGGTAAATACTTAATTACAATGCTTGTTTAATTTTATCATAAATTTTATTATAACATAAATACATCAAGAATAATCAAAAAGCTTAGAATTATTATCAATAATGTTGTCTCACTCTTATAATAACAATCATCCTCATAATAACAATATTTCACAAAACTCAAGATATTAACTTATCCGAAAACCTCCTTATAAACAACATTTCTCGTGAAAATTTTTTCACATCCTTCCACCAACTTTCCTTGCTCTGCAGTTTCAATCACCCGTACTTTAACATCAGTTGCTCTACGCACTCTTGAAAATGCCACATAAAGTTGACCATGTCCAAAGACTGGCTCAGAAAGGTGGATTCCCACTTTGTCTAAGGTTTGCCCTTGAGACTTGTTTATTGTCATTGCAAAAGAAGGCTTTAAAGGAAATTGTCTACGTCTCATTTTGAATGGTAAATCAGTATCAGAGCTTGTCAAATCAATTCTAGGTATTAAAACTACTTCTCCGGAAGCAGTTCCAGTGAGTACTTCAGCTTCAATGACGTTATTCGTCATACTTCTTACTACTAATCGCGTTCCATTGCAAAGTCCTTTCTTTGTGTTCAAGTTTCTTAAAAGCATAACTATAGTTCCAACTTTTAAAATCAATCTATGTGATGGCATTCCGGAAGGATTCAAAGTATTTAAAAATTCTACTGAGAAATTCACTCGTTCACTTTCATCTTCGGTTTCAACTTGATCGTCACTTATATAAATTCGGCTTTCTCCTTCAATTAATTCAAGAATCTCTGTATTGATTTTGTCAACATCTACATTTTTTGGACACAATATGGCTCTGCTTGTGAATGTGTTTATCATATCTAAAGAAATTCGATCGCCAAAAATTTCCTGTATTAAGGAACCTTCACAGATAAATTCTTTTGGAATTTCAATTACATCTTCTCCTAAATCATATTCATTCTCCAACTCTCCACTACCTAATTTAAGTAGCCACTCGCTATATTGCGGATCTACAGACCTCATATTACTGGTCAAACTAAGCTTTTGGAAGTATTTCCAGTTATCGCTATATTTCAAGCATGACTGCACGATAGCAGGGCGCATTGCGCGAGGAATAATTGTTAAACATTGTCTGAAGTCACCTCCAAAAAGTATAACTTTTCCACCAAAAGAGACATTATTGTCCATAATTGACTTTAAAAGTCGATCAATCACATTTAATGCATGGCTGGATGCCATTGTGCATTCATCTACAATCAGCAATTTTGCCTGTCTTATATTTTTGGCATCAGTAGTTTTCATTCCTAATCTGGAATTAGATGTTTCAAAAGTTGGGATTGGAAGAGCATACAACGAATGATATGTTCTTCCCCCCATTAGCAAATTTGCTGCAATTCCAGTGGAAGCTGAAGGTAAACAAATTTGACCCCGACCTTTAAAATAATGTAAAAATGCAGTGTACAAATAAGTTTTTCCACTTCCACCTGGTCCGTCAAGGAAAAAACATTTTGTTTTTAAAGTATTATCATTTATACAATCAATAATTGTTTGAAATGCATTTCTTTGCTCCGGATTCAACGATTCAATCATCTCATCTGCTTTTCTAATATCCTCCTCAGGATTATAAAATTGAACATTTAAATCTGGTAAGTTTTCAAGAGAAGTTGGGCTTGGAAGATTAAAATTTGTTAATGTGCATCTTAGCAAACCTAAAGTTTCTTTAAGATCCTTTAACGCATATAATTCACAATTACTACACTCACCTTGTCTTTGATGTATCTTATAGCAGAAGTCTTCAATCATATCTTCCTTGTTATCATTCCACAGTTTCAGTTTATCGGATGGAGTTCCAAGAGCGCAAATGTAAGCAAACAATTGTCTCAATTGGTAGGGCATCGCGTAAGTCTTTGCATCGTCAATTGTACTTTGCCAAATAGTTTCATCTAACAAATACCCCTTTTCCTTTGCAGCTTCTCTAAATGTGGGTAACACAATTTTTTGACCATCTTGATCAATTGTTCGTAAATCCTCATATGAGGTTGCTCCATTTTCATGAATCAGAAGTAACCGAAGAAAGTATCTTTCTTGGTCTTTAAGACTAACTGTATACATTCTTCCGATAACTTTTTCACCACCCCGCTTTCTTAAATTCCACTCGCAATTCTTCGCATTCCATGTATAATGGACAGGTATTTCCCAATATTTATACTGTTGTGCATTTGCATCTTTTTGATTCAACTTAAACCACGCTGTTAACTTTGTATCTTTTGACCCAGCTTTCTCAATTGCCAATTGTTCATTTCCTGCTTGAAACACCACACTTTGTTCATCTTGAAGATGTACATGTAGACGATATATAGTGTGCGATTGTTCATGCATTCGAAAAGAGAATAATCGCCATATTGCTTCGGGCGCACTAACATATCTGGAGTCTACAAATTCCTTGGATTCATCTCTTATCTCTCCTATCTTTTTCTCTTGCACGCAAACATTTGCACAATCATGTCCCTTGTAAACATATTTAAAAAGATATTTGACACTTTTCACTGAGGCGCATATTTCCACATTAATATGACAGTTATATTTAAGGCTGAGAAAAGGGTTGTAAGGCACTACCCAACTGTTATCTACTTTATTCCCCTTACTATCAGTACCCGTTGCTCCCTCCCGTCTTTGATAAATGGGATAACCATCAATGTTCCCCAGAGTTTTGCTTTGAAATGGTTTTGGGAATGCTTTGGCACATTTCCCATCAACCATGCATGGACTATTGGGATTAATTTTCCCGCAAGGAGTGTGAATCATATTTTTTGTGACGATTTCGTACAGTCGTGGAGATTGATTCTTATCTGGAATTTCAGCTTTTACAATCCGGTCAATATCCTCTGTGGATACAATCTTGTGATCTTTCCCAAGGATAATTAAAATATGCGCATGAGGAAGTCCTCTCTTCTGAAACTCAATGACGTGTATCAGTGCAAGCACTTCTCCAAATAACGATTTGTTTTTAGACTTTATGTCGTCCAATAATTCTTTTAATTTTAAGTTAAAAACTCTGGCTACTAAGTCCGGCCTATGCTCGGCTTTCTGCCATGGCTCAAGATTTTCGACTATTTCTTTCCATTTAGGGTTACATGTCATTGTAACAAAAAGATCTGGCTTACCAAACTTTGTAACGATAGCCATTGCATCTTGGTAATGCTGATGCATATTGCGCGGGCTTCCTTGAAAGCTTGATGGTAAAATTATTGCAACTCCTGGTTTATCATTACTTCCATCTGCATCATTATTTAAATGATCAACCAAACTATTGTATTTGTCTGCTCGGAGCTGTGGCTGGTGCGTTCGAATGTAATTTAAATCATTTGCTTCGGCTCTTATGTAAGCGTCCACAATGTATTGCTGAGTTAATTTTCCAGCATTTAGAATTGGATTAAATTCATTTCGGACAGATAGTCTATAAGAAAAATATTCGCGCATACTAATAGATTTGCGGGACTTTATTGCAGTCCGTTCAGGCGATTCATCCTCGTCCTCATTCTCTTCATCATTCCTCGACCTTTTATTTCCATTATCATATCTTTGCAGTTCCGTATTCCATCCAGCATCTCCATTTGGAAAAAGGATGGGATAAGTCATTGGATCTAAATTTTTATTTAGAATGTGTAGTCGCTGGGTTTTATATGTAGGATTTGCAGAATCAGTTCTTAAATGAATTATTATATCTCTTTCAAATGGGGGTTCACCATCTTTACTTTGAAAGACCACAGCTACTTCATTGACAGCTTGTGCATTGTACCTTCTCTGGTCTTTGGACCTATCATGCAATATTGCAAGTTTCACCTCCGTCAGTTCGATTCCGTTTGCTTCTGCTTGTGCTATGGATTCTTTCTCCACCTCATGTAACATTTTATAAGATCTTGCAAATGGATTAAGATCTATAACTTCAGCTATTTTTCGCATCAGAAATTCTGTACAGTCTGTATTTCTGGTAGTGCCATTCTATGGTGTACTGCTTCATCTGGATCAAGAATGTATATCTGGGAGAATTTTCTCATGTCATCATTGTCTGGATGTAATGCTCCAGTACGATGTGCGATTTGTCCACATACTCTGAAACAGTAAGTGCCATTCCCTGGCGGGGGTTTAACATTGGCTCCAGTTGAAGCGAATGCAAAAGAGCTATTGTAACATCGTATGAAGTTCAAAAAGTTGCTGCTTTCTGGAACCTCGCGCTTCATGAGTTTTTGTAAATACTCAGGGTATTCCTGGTATGGATAAAGCTTCACCTGCCCTTTCTGGCAACATCGTGTAAATTCATTTTTGTTTGAAGCTGTAATTTCACCCGAAAAGTTCAGGGACATACATTGTTGGCATTCGAGGTTTAATTTACCTAAAAAAATTTCAGGAATAACAGATTCGTCATTTTCTGCATTCACCGCTCTGTTTTTGAATTCTTCAGCTAATCTCGCATTTCTACTTTGCACAGATGTTCCTACCACCTGCCTCCTTCTCTGCCTCTCTTGTGAATTTTCACGTTGTCTTGCCTCTCGTCTACTTATATTTAAATCGTCAAGTCTTGCTCTTCTCTCTTCGGCTTGCTCATTGTCTCGGAGAATCCGTTGTTGAGCTGCTTGCCGTTCAAGTCTGTGTTCTCTTTCTGAACCCGATTCGTTTTCGTGTGCACGTCTTTGGGCCTCAGATGCTTTCTCAAGTCTCGCTCTGGTTTCCTCTTCCGTTTCATTTTCTCTTATTACACATTGTCGTTCTGCTTCCCGATCAAGTCGTATTCTAATCTCTTCCAAAGTTCTATTTTCTTTTGAGATTTTTTTATAATCCCTTGCTTTCTGTAATCTTGCTTCTTTCTGCTCATCGGTTTCACTATTTCTTTTAAGCCTCCTTCTTTCATTATCTTTATCAAGTCTTGCTCTTTTCTCCTCAGGTGTTTCATTTTCTCGTGAAGGTCGCTTTCGTTGACTATTTCCTTCATCCATCTTAAACAGGCTACTTCCACAACTGACAATCAAATTTAACCTTATATAACCTTTTTTTCTCGACTTCGATCTTTTTGACTCGACGTTATTGCCTATTGACAATTCGAACTTTTTGCTTCGATGTTTTTGCCTACTGGCACTTCGAACTTTTTGCTTCGACGTTTTTGCCTAGTGGCACTTCGAACTATTTGCTTCGACGTGTTTGCCTTTTCCCAAAAACCCACTCCGCCTGTTTGCACTTCTACTTCTCCGCCTCCTTGCCCGTTTTCAACTTTTCGGCCTTCTTGCCCTTTCAACTTATCTGCCTGCTTGCCCGTTTCAATTTGTCGGCCTACTTGCCCTTTTAAATTATTGGCTTATTGCCTTTTTTCAACGGCCTACTCGCCCTTTTAAATTTTTGGCTTATTGCCTTTTTTCAATTTATCGGCCTACTTGCCCGTTTTAACTTTTCGGCCTACTCGCCCTTTCCTCCTCAAACACCTCAACTCCACCTCAACAACAACTGTCAAATGTCAACTCTTGGCTGGATTTTCTGAAAAAAAATCATTATCACATCAATCATCATATCACATCAATCATCATATCAATCAATTATCCTATCAATCCTCATACCAAAAATATGGATTTTGTGACGTCCAACGGAAAGGATGTTGTTGGTGGTTTACTTCCGTTTTTGTACCTATGACACAAAAACAAAAAAGTAAGCCACTAACAAACCAAATTAAAAATATAATGCTCTATACTATAACTTACCAATCGACAGAACAGGCTCCGTTTTGTCCGCCAACAGAGCTTCAGTTGTGACAATGTCAGCTACTTGCGCCGTTGAAGGAGTTTCAGTTGGGACAGTTTTAGCTACTTCCGCCGTTGAAGGAGTTTCAGTTGTGACAGTTTCAGCTTTGTAACAGCAGTGGTAGAAGAATGTAGTAATTTTTTTCAAAAAAAATGATGCAAACAATTTTCTCTGCGCTTCATAACAACACGTGGAGAAGAAAAATGAGAGAATTGTGGTTTGAGAGCAGATGACAGTATATTTTTTGTTGAGATCAGTACTTTTGGAGATGTATTCAATGTTTGGCGCTTATAAATAAAGGGCCATGCACAGCCAACGTAAAAAAATTGAGGAAAATTTTTTTGAATTTAAGAAATTATAATTTTTGTATGCATAATTATTGTAGTTATGGTAGCAATAATTACCAAATAATAATTAAAGCATTACTAAAAAGTATGCATTATGTATGAACGTAATGTTGCGTGCCCCTTCACAGTGCTGTATTTACTTTAACACAGATAGTCATCCTCTCCCATGTTAACTCACTGAGCGTAAATCCGTACACATTTACAACTACGCTACCCAGACTCTATTTATGATATACGCTTATAATTACTTGTGTGTGGGATATTCTGCCGTAATCCAATTCCCTCTAGATTTTTTTTAAATTACAAGGCATTTGTTATTGCGTTGTATTATGTTGTATTGATGATTGCAATTGATCAGGTAGGTGGAAAGCTAATAAATTATCAGCATTTTTTGTTGCAAATCAAAAATCCAATGTATGTAAATCAGCCACGTAGTTTGTAGTTTGTTATTGTTACTAATGAAAATATATAATACTATAATCGTAGCTCCTGAATTTAAATTAACTATAGTTGTCCATCATAAAATGTAATTCTTTATATAATATTACCTAACTATAATATAGAATAGAACACTTCGAGGTGGGTGAAAAGTTCTGATTAGTAATTTAGTGTGTAGAACTCAAATTTACTGTGAAAAAGTAGTTTTTTTTACATGCAATCACATTTTTCAAAAATAGACGTAAATCCGAAATTATGGAAGTTTTTAACAGAATGCTTCTGCATGGTTATCCTCAAGTACTACTAGTTGGAATAAAAACTGGAAATGTTTTTTTGAGTTGAAGTTGGCAGGTTCAAAGGACCTAGAGATGGACAGCTTTATTAAGGACTTGTGTACCAAATAGGTATGGGGAACTCATAAAGGGATCAATGCATTACGTTCACGCCGCCCATGTATACTACAACCCGGTAATGCATTAGAGCCAAAACCAAAATCCAAGATTGTGTAACTTGATTTATACAGCAAGTTTCGTAGTCAAATTGGCTTTCAGTAAAACAGTGATAGTTTAAATTATAAGGCGAATTTTGGAAAAAGGCGTTCTGTCAAAAATTTTAAATCGCTTTTTCTATCAATTCAATCAAAAATTAGCTTTTGAAACACTGTTTTTGTGGTAGTTAGGTCCCTTAAAAGATGACTGATTTCTAGGATTTTCAAAGGGACCTAACTACCACAAAAACAGTGTTTCAAAAGCTAATTTTTGATTGAATTGATAGAAAAAGCGATTTAAAATTTTTGACAGAACGCCTTTTTCCAAAATTCGCCTTATAATTTAAACTATCACTGTTTTACTGAAAGCCAATTTGACTACGAAACTTGCTGTATAAATCAAGTTACACAATCTTGGATTTTGGTTTTGGCTCTAATGCATTCCCGGGTTGTAGTATACACGGGCGGCGTGAACGTAATGCATTGATCCCTTTATGAGTTCCCCATACCTATTTGGTACACAAGTCCTTAAGATTAATTTATTTCACAATTGCAATTTGAAACTGTCATAGTTTGTAGTAGTAGAATTTCTGTTGTGAAAATAAAACTGATAATTGATATGAAAAATCGTCTCGTAATACAAAATGTTCCAAAAAGGTGTACTCCAAGCGGTTGGGTATCCAAATATCTTTCCAAACGACGTGTCTACCCAATTAAAAAATAATAGCTAATTTTATAATTATATGAATTATACATGATAATATAAATACATAATTACAATCAATTTCTTACAGAGGCATCATATAATTTAGTTGGGCATGCTTCAATTTCCTTTGTAATCCACCGAAACGTATTATTTACCTCCGATGAATAAAATGTTACAAGTGTTACACGCATTGCGAGCTGAATAACGGTTATGCCTGTAGTCGCGTATTGTTTCCTACTTAAAGTTCCGTTTAGCAAGAGAAACATCTAGGTCAGAAATATCAAAGCGGAATATTATGCTATCGATTTATCATCAATATAATTTTTCAATGCCACCCAAATAAAATTAAGAAATAAGTAGAATTTCAATTACATTAACAGTCATCTCATAAATGTTGCGCCCAAAGCAAATTAGGACAAGGGGCGTCACATAATTGGCAACCTTCTGTAAAATATTACAAAGGCGGATAAAAGTGCATCGAATATGTTCCCAAGGAATCCCACCCAATTCAACGCAAGAGTTAATTTCCAACGAAATATAATCCCTAAATAACTGCAACTGACATGTTGAAATGCGGCAAAAAATTATGACAAAAACATCACCATAACTCCAAGCCACTACACCAGATTTTTGGAAAATCATGAACATTATCCCAAAAAAAGGATGATAAGGAATCCATTTGGCAAGAAATTGA
This sequence comes from Orchesella flavescens, assembly GCA_964034955.1. Taxonomy (NCBI): domain Eukaryota; kingdom Metazoa; phylum Arthropoda; class Collembola; order Entomobryomorpha; family Orchesellidae; genus Orchesella; species Orchesella flavescens. The sequence goes on from OZ035954.1 coordinate 13,926,362, forward strand.
CCACCTTCCAAAAAATACACTTTCAGGATTGATTCTGTTGATGAGCAAAAAAAATTCTAAAATTCTAAACATATTCCTTTGTAGCTGATAAAACTATTATTACTTTTAAAATGTTATCACCATCTGAAAGAATTGAGGGAATGTCGTAAAGAAAGCTTTCAGTAAACCCGATTACAAACAGAAGAATTGGGGCAATGAGATCCCAACTTGTTTGTGAACGTTTTGGATAAAACAAAGCTTCATTGCAACCAACAGTTGTATTGCCTAAAAAAATTGTGACTTCATTCCATTCCGTTAAAAGCGACGTGAGTTGATGGGCCGTTAAGAAAAAGTAGAAATACCTGAAATAAAGCAAAATATAATTTACATATAATCAGGCTTGGTTTCCTGCTGCACATAATTCCAAATTAGAGCTGTTGAAAATATGAAACTGTAAAACTAACACCAAAAACACTGAGAGCTCAAAGCTAGTAAAGGCAATTAACTCTTGATGGGCTGTGTAATAAGATCCTTCAGGAACAAGAACACATAGACGATACATCAAATGAGTGGTCAGGAGCAAAAAGTAACTCATTAAAGTCACTGTGTACAACCGTGGGAAGCTGAATATCCTGCATGATAAAAGAATTAAGTAAAATTTATAAAAGTAGAAAAAAGGAGCAGCACAAATAAATGTTTTCTATCAAACCGATGTTGCAATCTTCCTGGGTGATGCCAATTGAAAACTTGTGTGTGTGAAAGTACCCCAATAGCTCTGCCTAAACATAGCATCCATGTTATGTGATTTCTGAGGTAGTTTTTCATGAGAAATTCCTGTTTGCAGATTATGTTTTCAAACGCCAAAAACTCAAATTAGCTGGCTAAACCCAATAGCGAAAGGGAACAGGCGTCTGGTTTGAATTTGAGTTCTTTTGTCGAATGACGGTTGCAAACGACAAAGGGTATATCAAATTAGCATTTGAAGGCAAATTAAATTTACAGACTTTAGATAAGATCCAACGATGAAATTAGGTAAATGTACTTTGTCTAGGTGTGTCTGACTACGTAAACACTTTACAAAATTATGATTCAGGAAGTAAAAACTACTTAAATTATAAGAATTTTGCAGGCTCTAATCAAAAAATAAATGTTTCTTTGTCTCTATAACCTTGAAATGTGTATATGAATCGATAAATATGACAATTTTATATGGATGCATCGTGAAATTAAATTAAAATTGTTTAAATTCAAAACATACTTCTCAAGTATAGTGCTCTTTTTTTGGGCGAGTTGGAAAAGAATTTCTATTGCATTGTTACGAATGTTACGATAAACCACGCTATAAGTTCTAATTCAAATATATGAATGGTTTAATTTTTTCTGGTCTTATAGTTTAATTCGAAACTACATGACGGTTTATAGAAAATCCACTGCTTTGTTGTACGTAAATACTTTTCATTTTTTATTCAATAATAATAATAAAATCATACAGTCAAAACTTTAGCTCTTAATTGATAATTTTATTAATAAACTCTGATACTGTACACCGCACAGTGTGCAGTACAATTTTTCATACCACATCATTAACTGTGTCAATACCAAATCAAATTTATGTGGTAAAAATGATTATGTGCGATTAAAACTGTTATTGATTTGATTTTAAAATTAATTATTGTATGTAGGGAAACTTGATACAACTGTTATATCTTTGCAATAGATATTATGCAATTATAACACCTGTATTTTTTAATAAAATATTTCTTACATGAGCAACAGCAGCAATAAATCAGTTATATTGCTAAGCAATACAAACAAATATTCTACAGAAGTGCTACGCTGAAACGCTAGGGAACTCCCATCTCCATAAAAAATTCTTAATTGATCCTTCGCTGACCAAATCTTCCTCAAAACCTTCTCATCCCATCTACTAACGTGTCGTGATTGCAAAGTTTTACCGTAGCCTGAGATTAAATCTTGGCTTCCATCACAAAGCTTAGCTGCACATTCCGCGAACATGAAAACTACAAATGTACCGACAAAAAATACTAAAACAAAAAAATCTGTCAAAGGTAATGGAAGTCTGTTCCATCCTTCCAAGATAATGACTGCCGTTAAAGAAAGATAAAACTGGGAACCAGCCATGGCTAAAAAGCTTCCAAGTTTAAGTGGAGTATGCAATGTTTTAAACACAATTTGTATTTTGGTGTACGAATTCGTACTTTGGACAGTTATTCCATGAAGCACACGCAATCCAGCAGTTACTAAAGTAAGAGGTATGAGACATAAAAGGTATGCACTTCTCGTAAACTCAAACATGAACACGAATGTTATCACGGTTCGTATTGTAAGAATAACAACTGAATTCACAGAGGAAATATGAGTAAAATATTGAAATATGTAGAAATATGGATCCATTTTAAATACGCAGATAAAGAAGGAATATATAGGGGCTGGAAAAAGTAACCCGACGATTAGAAATGTTGCTAGGGCTCCAATCCAATCCATTTGCAATTTATCTGAGGGTTGCTTTTGCCAATTTTCTAAGACGAGAATAAAATCATATAAATTTAAACGGAATTACTAGTTATATTATTAACTCCTGTAATTATTTACTCACCACTTTTGCATTGAGCATCGTAAACCGAAAAAAGGGAATTGCATGCCTCAATCGCTTCAGGGTATTTGAAGATAACAGAAAACATCAGGATCTCTACTGTTGCCGTTGCGATCACCAAATAGTAAAATACGGACACGTATAAAGGAATGCTTCCTGAAAACCAGAAATATTCCCGGAGAAGCAAGAAAACGCATGGTAACACTCCAATACCCATGGCCAAAAACATTAGGAAAATCTTGGGTCCTGTCTTTCGAGAGGTAAAAACTGTTTCCATTTTCCATCCCAATGAAGCTTCATAATCCACATGCAGATTTACGAATGACTTATACCAAAATCGGTTTAGTCTATCGTAATTCTTAGAAGCAAATTTTAACAATTTTGTGTCCATGACAAAAATATTGATAAAACGATGGCAGATTAAAAGTTTATTCTCGAAACACTATGTAGGTACTGAACTCATTATATAGTTGTTTGCGGTAGTAAATATGCTTTATAACCCGAGCTTCAAACTAGGACGGTTGTCTAGACGAAATTGGAAAATATGGGAACCAATTATCTTCTGCGAAATTGTTTTTGGGTTCATTTGTTTTAAATATTCGTTTAATGGTTTCGAACTTCAATTACTCTTACTTTGTCCAGTCTGTCCGTCGGTCCGTTAACTTGATAACTCGAAAACGCTTTGATTTTTTTTATTCTGTTTTTGCCAATCGGTAGCTTAGGTAAAATGAGAAATCAATTTCAATTTTGGACCAGTTCAGAGTTACCCCTGGGGGAAAAGGTCATACACCCTCATTTCTTTCAAGCGTAACCTAACCTAACCAACCATGCCATGCTCGCTTATCTCCGATGTTATCTTCAGGGTCAAATGTCATCAGTTTTCTTTTATAAACCCTAAATTGCTATTTCGTTACATTCCTGTGTTACCAGGTTTATTGTTTTATAGAACTGTTTTAATAGTTTTTCAGGTCAGATGTAGAGACAGATTGCCGAAAAGATAAAAGGGTGTAATAGAATAAATAATTGAGAAGTTGAAATTTGAACGTGTCCAATTATTGGTCCAATGCCGGTTTTGTTGTTTTCTTTGAAGATTGTTTAAGTTATTAAAACCTTTTTATTTCATCGATAATTACAAATTAAAGCTATATATCAATAGTTTATTAGAAAATCTTGGGAGAACCATTATATGATGAGAATGGATGGAATAATTATTGGAGAAATGTAATTTTTAATTCGTTTGGCTTACGGTTACAGGAATCGTTTAAAAGCAAAATTGATTCTAAATTCGTAAATAAATGAATGGGTTCAAAGTCTTTGTTTTTTGTATTTTATAATTCACATGCCACAAAGTTTTTTTTTTAATTTAAAGCTTATTATAATTTGTACCTACACAGTTTCAAATAAAAATTGACGTCACTTGTTAAGAAAACTTTGCTCCGCCAAGAGTTATACTGTTTAATTAAACTTACACAAAAAAGTTTCAGTTTTATTTATAAGAAAGCAAAAAAATCCATAAATCGTCAGAAACAAAGTTTATCAAGCATCAAACACAGAATACATATGTATCAATATCGTCAACCTCACAAAACCATATACTTATCGTTTTTCGTATATTGATTTGTCGACAAAGAAAGCAATTTAAAAATTACGAAATTTCATGCAAAACAAGTAACTCTAAAAATGCAACTTGCTATTAAAGACATGCTTCTTAGTTTAGACAGACGTCATGTTTTCGATAATAGGTACACATAATACACCTGCCAAACATTCATTGCAATAGACAACAATCGATTTAAGCGAAATTGTTTTAGTTAACACGTCTCCAGTAGTAATTGCATTCAAGATCATATAAACTTTCGTTCTTTATGGTTTTTATAACTATATTAAAAATCATCAAATTTGTTTCATCACAAGAAATCTTCAAGCAAAAAAATGCAAATTCAAGCGTCATTACTTTTAACAAACAAGGTATAAAAACAAAACTTCTTTTGTAAAATCATTCATCAGGAAATTTTATTATTATTAATATTTTGATAAGATATCCCGAAGAACATGAAAACCCCCCGCATAATCAAGGCTTGTAGGCTACTTGTCACTTATACCAATATGCCATTATTAACAGCAATACCAAGTAGATGATTCAATTTGCATGGTTCGCCGACGCCTACGGACATTTAAAAAGGCGTGTGTGCTGAATTGACTAAATTAAAAATTATAATATTTGCAACGAGGCGTGAAATATATTTTCATTTCTGCAAACTGCACTGTTTCTACAAATTATTGACAGGCTATCATATCATTTACTAACCCCATTAAAACGTTTTCGAGGCAAGGAAGAAACGTAAACACAGATCATTACTAGTCATTAAGGAAATGTGTAAGGGGATTTGCCAAATAATGTCTCATATTGTTTTCGATGACGATGACAAGCATTTTGCTGTCAGTATGAATTGGTTTTTTAATTTTGATTGATACGCTACAACGGTTTATCCTTGCCTCACAACACAACAGTGTGTTAGTGTTGCTTATATACATTTAACAGTCAAGGAGGGATACATCAGCTTTCATCAAACTGATGATAAAAATTGCAGCTTCCGCTCAACGAGTACAACTGCTGTCAGCTTGCATCATTGCATTAAATTGTTACAAATATTTTTTTCTACTATATGGAAAAAAATTACGCCATTATAATTTGTAAATCATATACCTAGCTGAAGAAGATGGAAGATAGATTGTTTTGCATTATGGTGTGTTGTGTCCAGTTTCAAATAGTAACAAGTCATTTAACGTTGGATTTCATGATTTAATCGACTTGTGTAAAGTTGGCAGTAGTCATTCAATAACTGTCATTGTCTGTTATGGAGAGCGGAGTTGAGATATGTTGGAAATCTAGCGATGCTAGTTGTGTATGTCAAATGTCTTTGGGGGAAAATAAATGGTTGGAAGTGTTGATTTTGGTTCTCGTGTAGATTCCATACAACACGAAGATTTCATTCATCAGTTTTGTAGTTGTTCTGTCATCATTGTTAAGCTCATTGGTTCGTTCTTAAACTTTGAATTATTAAATTATAATAATATTATATAATAAATAAATATGTCATATATTATAAAAATATTATGGTAGTGTATTGCTTTGAAATTAGTTTTATAACTACATAAACATGTAATTCTAAAAATGCAAAACTTGCTATTAAAGACATGCTTCCTAGTTTAGACAGACGTCATGTTTTCGATAATAGGTACACATGTTACACCTGCCAACCATTAATTGCAATAGACAACAATCGATTTAGGCGAAATTGTTTTAGTTAACACGTCTCCAGTACAGTAATGGATACTGTGCTGACAATTACAAAATTATACTTAAAAAACAATATATTTCTAGCTAACAGAGGGGTAGAAGTAGGAAAACCCAAACCTGGTATGCAATGCTTAAAACCAGACATTATGAAGACAATTAGAACAAAAAAGCTTACCTGTCCGTTTAGTATTTAATAATAGATTATTAAAATATAAAAGTTTTGTGCAAACTTTTTTCAGACCCCTTCATAAGCTATCATTATATTCAATGAATATATAATTTAGAGAGTGAAGAGTAACTACAAGAATATTCTTCCGGGCATTGTTAAACTTGTTCAAATTCTCCCAGTCAAAATCACCAGGTTGAATGAAATGTTTCACACCTACCACTGCAATCATTTCGACATAGGGTTTGAAAGAATAACATTCACAAAAGATACTGCCTTTTGAGAACTCGACTAAAATACCCCAAACAAGAATTGGCAGTATTTTTTTGTTGTATTCCCATATCGTTGTTTGAGGTATGAGTTAGGATGGCCATGACCAAAAAACTTGCTTTTATTATGCTTTTACTTACGTTGAATTTAAAATCAGGATATTCTTCAATATCTTCATTGTCCATGCCTAAATTATTTCCCATTTTCAATAAGAATCCCGAACGTTTCGCTTTCTATTTTGTAAATTTCTCTTTCAACAAATCCATAACCACAAATAATTTATTTGCGGCTCGGCTTGCAAACACACTTCTTTCCAATAGAGTTATAAGTGACCACGATTCTATAGAAAAAATGCCAAAATTTCCAGCGATTGGAAACACTCCTATTTATAAATTCAACAAACCGTACAATATATTCGTCGTAGACTTTCCTTTAACCAAAGAAACCCTTGAGGATGCAAGTCTTTGGTTAAAATTTGGACAACTTCATCCCAAAATCATTAATTTTATCACCATTCCCACAACTCTGATGATTTATCTTGTAAAGGATGATAGTCAAATACCTTACGACTTTGATCCAATAAAATACGGAGTTACTTCCGGTTATTGGATGTGCAGTGATGGATTTGTTGCAGCCAAGTTTCTTATCCATCCCCAACACAGCAGTTCGTATTATCGATTACTCTGTGACGACAACTCAAAGGAGAAACAGGCGGCAATTATAAAATTTGCAAATGAGGATGGAAATGTGCTTCAATTACACAAGGAACTGTATAAGGAAAGGGCGGGAGATACAAAGACACTGTTATATTATTCAGGAATACATGGAAAGGCGATTCTTTCCGAGTGTAAAAAAATACCAGGAACAGGTAAAGATCAAACTGTTTGCGATTCAAAAATGATGACACTCATTACGCTTATGGAGCACCACACATTAAATACAAGTGGAGCAGAAATTCAAGTGAGAACGGTTGAAGTAATGCATAAATTGGAATTGTACATGTTTGAACCGTTCTTGGTTCGTTCTGAAGTGTTCATGGAAATACATTTTCTATCTCTTACTCACCATGAAAGATACCTTATATCTCAGCTTTACCCTCAACGTTTCATTGCTAACATACCAGTCTACAATTTGAACAAAAAGGGTGGATTTGGCGCAACAATTGAAACAGATATTTGGATTGCAGCTCTTCCCGCTAATGTTTGGGGACCAATGGCACTTATACTTTTTTATGTGTTTGCTACGTTCTTATTCTCAGGATTTTCAATTAAGAATTCAAGAAATTTGATGTTTACCGCTTTTTGCGGTGTATTTAAGCAAACATTCTGTAAGAAATCAATTCACTTGATATTGATATGGAGCGCTATTTTCTTCGGATTCTGCTATGAAAACGAATTGACAAGTCTAGTGACAGTAGCTCCCGCCATCAGAATGTATGAAACATTGAAGCAGCTCCTAGATGCAAACTACAAAATACTTATTTTTTTGGGACCATATAGTCATGAATTTGTGCATGAGGCTTACAGTAGTCAGCTTAAGTTCCTTCGACTGAATAAAAAGATAGAGAATTATTTGGAGCTCAAGAATGGGAGCCGAGGAACCGCCGACATGATTGAACATATGACATATAAATTTTTGAATGGGGAAAAATTGTTACTAATAATCGAAGATGAATATGCAGACGCAATCATTCCTTTATATGCCAAGAAGCTATCAGATAATGCAGCTAATGTCGAAATTATTTGCCAGAACAAGCAACCTTTTCTTTCTACATGGAAGTATTGGAAAGTTGGAACAAGGAATCGGCATTGGATGATGAAAACTATTCAGAGGGTTTATGAGTCTGGTCTCTATTTTAAATGGGATGATTGGTCGCAATGGCGTACAGATTTATTTCTAGGTACAACGGCTTTCAGAAGATTTCGGTACCCACTTACATCTGAATTTATTACATGGCCATCATTTTTATTTATAATTCTAATATTTTGTTCATTGTTGTTTACAAGTGGATTAGTATTTTGCTTTGAGTTTTACTCAGTAATTCTACATCGCAAAAATAAAATCAACTTATTTTCCCCTTTTGTTAAACTTAACTCCAATACTATCAATAATTTCCACCAAATATATGTACAAACTGCAGAAACGATGTTCTAGTAACAGAATAATAAGATACAAAATTTATTACTTTAAACTCTAGCAGGAAAATCAACTAATTAAATTAATGGAAAAGGGTAAAAATTAAATTATTATAAAACGGGATTAAATCAGTTTTAAAAGTCTATTGATAAAATTGAATTGCATTTTTTTAAAGATTGTAGAAAATTGAATTCAATCGTTCTCAAATATATCCATTGATACAAAGACACAATTTAAAAAATTAAAAAGATTTTCGTCAATTATACTTTCTATGAGGCAAATTTCTTATAAAACATTTATGCATATTTTTCACGAACTATTAGGTTTATCAGCGTAATTTAACTAATTCACTTGCAAAAAGATTATGTTAACTTTTAAGAAAGCTCTCCTTAGCAACTTTAAATTAACAAAACCAATCTGAAAGTCGCCACTTCAACCTTTCGTCTATATTTACTTTCTGCTCAATAAACTTATCTTAAAAGGATCTTAATTTAATAAAAGCAGGTGAATAGAATTTTTGGTGTATTAAATGCTACAAATTTTACAAAGTGCATTAAATGAGCAATCATGGTCAACTCTGTTTTTCTAAATACTAATTCATTCCCATATTTTTTAAAGTCTAAAAATGCGATGGAAATTTCTTTCTATAAAGTATACATCAAATTCATAGCTGGTACTCTGGGTTTAGGAAAAATTTGTGGGGCACTTCCGCACAAGGGTATTTTAAAATGGAACGTTCAAGGCGGACTTCAGTATCGGTAAGAAAATATGCTTTGTATCTAAATTGTTCTAAACACACTAAACTGAAAGCAAAACTTTTAAAATTCATCCAATAAATTTTTACATTCCGTAACAGCCTACTTACATTTTCTACTGTTTATACGATATCAGTAACAACTTTTTTCTTCACTATCAGCGCGATGATGACAAATGCCACCATTTTAGCGATGAATTCTGACATGAACGTCGTTGAGAAATTAGATTTTTTCTTCAGTTTAATTTATCAAGTTTCGGTGTTTCTAACGTATGCTAAAAAATTATCAATAATGTTCTTTATAAATTTTCTAATGAATAATCTATATTCCTTATGCTTTTTAGGTTTTTGTATTTTCTCACTACGTCTAATCGTTTGCCATCTCTATTGATGGAATGGAATGACGTTACTGACTATATTACGAGAAATTTTAACATTTTGAACCGTCGGAAAGCTACTTACATTCAAGCAAAAGAATTGATTGGTCCAGTAGCATTACTGGGTGTTGGATTAATTGAAAATATTATTTACGAAATGAATTATTTTGATAGCCACAGTAAGCTCCATATCGTATTTCGGATTTACCGACAAAAGATTGGTTTTTTATCGATTTGTGTTCTTTATTTTTAAAGAAAATATTGCCAGTGAAGATTCTATGCTTAAAAAATATTTTTACAAAAGTGGAAGTATTTTGACGGAGCATGTTCCATATCACCCCATATTGAGTGTGATATTTGTAATATTTGACAAGTCGGGCACGCTTGCTTGGAACTATGGGGATATTCTTTTAATCAATTTTAGCCTCCTTTGTACTAAACAGCTTTGCCTATTCAACCAATACTTGCAAGAAAACTTTAGAACAGATAATACATCTAATGGAATTAAGATGGGCTTGAAAAATATAAAAGAAACGGTGGACTGGGAACACGTTCGTGTGTCACTCGTAAATCTAACGTTTACTTTGGAGAAAGTAGCAAATTACATGGCACCACTTGCCCTGCTTTGCTATGTTTACAACATCTCAGAAATGATTGCTGACGTATGTTACAATTTATTAATTTTATCTTGTCGTGTTCATTTACCTTTAAAATATATTTGTTAACGTTCTATTGCAGATATATCTTTTGTTAAGCGGGACCTTGATAAACCCTCATAATAAGGTGCAGGTATTCGTAGCAATTTTTCAGCTTATTTTGAGAATGTCACTTGTGACTTATCACCTTTCCGAAATGCATCATTCTTTTCGATGTATTGCAAGAACGTTGTATGATTGTCCAAACCATTTGTATGATGCATCGGTATGATCTATCTTATTTCGTGTAATCAAAGAACTGTCAGTATCTAAAGTTATGTTACAAAACTTTTGGTTTTAGATAAGGCGCCTTGAAAATTTCTTAAAAACTCGACAGTTTGGAGTCCACCTTTTTGGAACGTATTTGATAACAAGAAAGTTTTTCATATCTGTTATCAGCTTTATTTTCACGACGGAAATCATACTGCTACAAACATTAGCAGTTACAACTACAATAAATGGTGGTTCTGCGAAATTGTGAAAATAATGAATAATATACTAAAGTTTCAGCAGAGATGTAATAATGTATAACTATCAAAAAAATTAAATGCTAAATTTAAATAAAACTATCAAAAACATTGCTCTTCGCTTGATTTTTTTTTACAAAAACAACAACGTTAGTAAATTGGATTTAGGGAAGCAAACGAACGAGCAAAACCTGGGAAAATTTAGCTGGAAAATTATAAACTCAATACAAACTAATCACAATTTAATTGGGAAAATATAATATTTAACTTTCCGAGTCGGAATAAACAATGGAAGTACGTAGAAGAAAAACCACATTTTCCAAACAACAAAGCATAAAAATATTTCGTAAATTATGTGAAATGTCAAGTTTATAAAATCGAAATAATTGAAGGTTTTTGCTGGATTTCCAATTTAATAAATTTTTATAGCATGCTGCAGCTGATGAAAACAGAAGCCAATCATTCTAAAAAGTTTTTCTTGTCATTTTAATTCGTTAAAAATTGCGTACAGGTTTTAATAGGTATATTTTTCCTTTTATAAAACACAAAAGTTATATGATGATTACACGGACTAATTACATTTCTAAATTTCCAATTAAAAGACTAATCAATCGCCTAATAATTTTTGTTTTTTAAATGACTGGAATGATAAAGGAAAAGTAGTTTTTAGCAATAACCAAATTTGAGTTTACATAGGCGGTTAGGTTATTTTTTGCAAGAAATTAAATTTCATGATTTCAAGCCGTGACAGTAATGAAAGCATTAACGTTTACTCGTATTATAAATTGTTTAAGATTGAACGTAACCATTTTAAATCGTGTATAAATAATGCTGAATATTATAAAAAGTAAAATGAACTTATACATAAGCATATTGTTTGTAAATGTTTACTCACGACATTATACTTTTTTTTAACATCCATGGTTAGATTTTATAGCAATTAATAGATTAAAGTGAATTTAAAATTTATATTATTACATAAGCATTAGCAAATTAGTTATGTTATTAAGCAAAACAAAGAGATACTCCACACAAGAATCCCGTTTGAATTCTAAGGAACTACCGTCTCCGTAATAAATCCTTATCTTGTCTTTGCTACCCCATACTTTAGAAAGCACTTTGTAACTCCATTCTCTTCTTTGTTGTTCGTTTTTTATACGCTTACGACAACTAAATATTAGCTCTCGACTCGCATCACTTAGTTTTGCTGCCCATTTTGCGTACATAAAGGCAACCAGCGTGCTTACGGTAAACATTGCAACAAAGAAGCCTAGTAATGGTAAAGGGAGTTTGTCCCATCCAATTAATATTATAACTGCTTCAGGTGATAGAAAGAATTGGGTGCCAGCCATTGCCACAACACTTCCTGCCTTCAGCGGAAAATACATTGTTTTGAATATAACTTGTAGTTGACTATAAATTTGGACAATTCTCATGTTCATGTGGCTCCTATTCAAAACATGAAGCTCGTGTATTCCATTCACAACAACGGAGAGAGGCAGGATGCAAAGAAGGTATGCACATCTCATGTATTCAACACAAACTACAAATACTAGAATAGTCCGTACTATAAAAACTACGCACGAGTTTGTTAGGGTTGAAGGAAGAAATAATTGAAACAAATAATAAAATGGATCTATTTTACGAAGGCATGAAAAGAAAGCAACAATGGGAGAAGGGTATGTGAAACAAAAAACAAAAATGGTTGCAAAGGTTCCAGTCCAATCAATACGACCATGGGTGATCTGCCGTATTTCATCATCCACTGAAACCAATCAAAACATAAATTATTCACGAAATACTTAAGTTACAATCATATTCTATATTCCTGGTAAAATCTTACCTCGTATCCGTTGCAAATGACATAAAGAAAACAATGAATTTGTTGCAGTTATCATCTCTGGATAAATAGTAATTATGACGAACATAAAAATAAAGGCCGAACCTAGAGTGCTCATGACACAGAAACAAACTTTTGCAACCGTTGGAAGTTTTTCAGAAAGATGCGTGTGATCCAGAACAAGTAGCAGAATACTTGGAAAGATATTTAGAAACAGAGCGGTTAACGGAAACAGGCTAGTTTTGTAGTTGATTGGAATTATTTCAAGACAAGAGTCGGGTTTGATTCGAAGTTCTGTGAAAGGTGTATACCAATATCGATTTACCCGTACCAAAAGCTTTGTGGCAAATTTCAGCAACGGCGTGCAACCTGTGCTCTCAACTGGACAAAATGTTTCCCTGAAGTTGTTGATAAATTTGGAAAACCGAGTTTTTTGGTTTCTTAAAGTTTCCATTTTGCAGCGATTTCTAAAAAAATGTACACGTCTTTATTGGATTAAACAAAATTTCTACTGTTGATCGTCTGTTCGTCAAACTTTGCTAATACGCCTTTTCGTTTAGAATTGCGTCTAAATGGGCTGGACATTTCGTAAAAGTGGAACACTTATTAAGCATTCAAACTTAATCAAACCTTGAACATAAAAACAATTTTAAAAATTTCTTATTAAAAAACTTCCTATCAATATTGTCTTGTACGGAACGAAAGAAGGGTGGAACTGGAATCATATATGTATCTTATAAAAACACTTAAATAGTACAAGGTAAGGTAAGTTAATTGAAGCATTGGCCGTATATTTTCCGTATTCAACATTTATATATATATAAGTCTTATATGCATATACGCATTCAAATTCCAAACAAATTTATATCAAAATAGTTTTGTCCAAACTAAAACATCTTCTTAATTTAAAATCGTCAAAAACAAGAAAATCATTTTGACTAGAAAAATTGTTTACCGTAAGAATCCCAAATGAAAACAATATCGGCCAGAAGTAATTTATTGGGCCAATCACCAAATATTATAATAAAAAACCAACTTGAAAAATTCGACTTAACAAAACATATCTATTTTAAATTTTTTGATGTTCACATATAAAATATCTTGACATGACTTCCCAGTAATAACTGCACATCAGAGTCAAATATTTTATTATGATGGTCGTTCATGTGCTTCTTAAAACATTCAATGGTCCTTTCTGTTCTGCCACAGGAAGTGCATTCATAAGCAACTCGCTGTTTACGACAGGTAAATACTTATGTGTATTCTGTGAGAAGTAGCTGTGATAAACATCTCACCACAAGTTCTGCAATTGATACTTTTTTGTGGCTTTTTGTGTGTGTGTACCTTTAAATGACGCCTTGGACTGCTTTCACTTGTAAACTTTGAGCTACACCCTTCCCATTCACAATGAAATGGTGTGTGAAGTCTTTGGTGATCCTACGGTTCGGAAAGATTTGTGAAATTTTTTATGCGCCCAATGTAATTGCAGTTGTAAAAGTTAAAGGATTGTGTTATTGAGCGTTGTTATCCCAATTCGGTGAATGAACCGATGATTTGAACGTACGATAATAATATGAAGGTCCTTCCGTTACGGTATCTACATGATTTTGACCAATTATGTGTCTCGGTGATTGAGAAGGCACTCGGTGAATTGGAAACATAGCATTTGATATTGCTGTTACACTTTTTTTGTGCTAACGCAACGTAGAGTTTCTTTGTGAAATGGATTGCTAACGATTTTTTCAACTAAACTCTGTATTTTGACTAAATCTAATAATGATCTACGTATAAGTCTCAATACTGAAGCGACCACCTCGTTTACAATGAGCTTGGGTAATTAATAATTTGGATTTAATTATCCACGTGTGCTCATGCGTATGTTTATGAGCTTTTAAGCACGTTATTACTTCCTTATGTGATAATATCATGTCATACATAATGCCGTCGTCATGATTTTGTAGTAACAATACTTCATTGTCCATGTTCCTTCCATCAGATCACTAAAAATAATGATTATTTGTTATGAAAGAATAAATGCCTGTTCCACGTATGAAATGAGGATAAGCGGAAGGAGTAATAATTGAAGATATATCTTTTATGACTTCAATAAAATTTCCAAACATAAACGCCACACCCGTTTTCAAATTCAGCTTTTCTTTCAACATATTCATCACCAATTTTCCATTGAGTAACATTCACCAAGTATGGCGCAATTTTCTGATTCTTCACGAAAAAGCTATTGATTACATCACTGTACCAACAACTTTAATGATGTATCTTACTTCAAAAATGGAAAAAGAAGACATTGATTTGGCTACCAAGTCATACATAAATGGTGCCGAGCAGTGGATGTGCAGCGATGGTTTTGCCGCGACAAAAATTGTCGTGACATATTCTAACAATTGTGCTCACTTTAATTACAACATACCTTGCGCAAATTCATTCCAGAAAAACGGAGAAGACATGAAATGATTTGCATTTAATACCGGTAATGTGCTAACATTTCATTATAAGTTGTTTAAAACGACTTTGGATTGACCAAAAACATTTTTCTACTACCGAGGTATGCATCCCGTGCCGCTAATTTCTGAATGCAACAGCGACTTAACAAGACATAGATCTCTTTGCGATTCAAAGTACATGACGCTTCGAACGCTTGCAGAACAAAATGTTTATAATGTAACTTCAGGAGCAGAAATTCTACCTTTAAGTCAAAAAGAGATTAAAAGAAGGGATTTATTTTTGCAAGTACCATTTTGGTTTCATTCAACCGTGCACACCGAGCAATTTTTTCTTAGTCACGATAGTGACGGAAAATACATATGTCACTTCCCAGCTTCATTACCAGCGGCTTGTTTTATCTCTCCCCGTTTATTGTCAATATAATAAACGGAGCGGTGGCAATGGGAACATTATTGAAGCTTTAATTTGGGTAGAAGCGCTTCCACTAAATGTTTGGGCCCGATGAGTATCCTTTTAGTTTACTCCATCTTTAGATTCTTGTTCCCAGATGTTACGTTAATGAAATTTAGTAGTCGAAATTTTGTTTTGCTTATGTTACGGAATATCCAAGAAAATTGTGAGGAAATAAAAGGCGCTATTCATTTCATTTTAGTTTGTGGCGCTTTGTTTCTTAGTTTTTGTTATGAAACAGAGTTGACAAGCTTGGTTACAGTTTCTCCGGTGGTCAAACAGTATGAGACTTTGAAGCAGCTTTTAGACGCCAACTACAAAATATTTGAGCAACAAGGGCCGTGGAGTACACAACTAGTTTTTAGCGCATACGAGCATGTCTTAAAACCGTTGGGTTTAATGCAACACTTTTAAACTTTTTTGCTTTGAGTAACAACAGTTTTTCACCCAGATAGCAAGTAATGAATATGGTCAATCGGTTCGGTAACGGAGAAAAACTATTGATAAACATGGATGAAGATGTAGCAGATACGTATGTCACTTTGTTTTCCAAAGAATTGTCAATGAATCAAAGTAACATTGAAATGATTAGGCAATGGAGACAGCCAATCTTATCAAAGTGGAAGTATTGGAAAATTGGGACGAGGAATCGGTATTGGACGATGAAAACAATACAGTGGGTTTATGAATCTGGCTTGTATAAAATGGGATGAGTGGACGCAATGGAAAAAGAATTTTTTGCTAAAAACGGGAGCTTTTCGAAATGCAAAGTACCCGTTGACATCTGAATTTATTGAAACGTCGTCCTTTCTATTCATAATGATAGGTTTTCTAGTCTTAATATTTGTAAGCTCTATAAGGTTTTCTTATGAAGTTTTTAAGTTTAAAAAAGTAAAATCAATTAAACATTGATTCATTAATTGATAAAAGAATTATAACGCGATAAGAAAGGCAAACGTAATAAATAGTAAAAGTATTTTAGTGTTGTTTTCATTTATTACTGTAAATATTAACGTTAATTACTAACAAATAGTGCAATTACTAACTCAACGAGTATATAAGTTATATTGTATACATTTACATAATATTAGTTATTGCGTATTATTAAAGGTTTAATTATATTTAAACCTTTACATAAGCATTAACAAGTTGGTAATGTTATTAAGCAAAACAAAGAGATACTCCACGCAAGAATCACGTTTAAATTCCAATGAACTCCCATCTCCGTAATAAATCCTGATTCTATCTTTTCCAGCCCAAACTTTTCCCATCACTTTGTAAATCCATTCCTTCCTTTGTTTTTCTTCATTCAGATGCTTACAGCATCTGAAAATCAGCTCTCTACTCGCATCACCAAGTTTTGCTGCCCATTTTGCGTACATAAAGGTAACTAGCGTGCTCACACTAAACATCATGAAAAAGAAGCCTACTAACGGCAGTGGAAGTTTGTCCCACCCAATCAATATTAAGACTGCTTCAGGACACAATAAAAATTGAGACCCTGCCATGGCGAAGAGACTTCCACATTTTAGCGGGACTTGGAGAGCTTTGAATATAATTTGTATTTGGCTGTAAATTTTGGTGATTCTTATGCTCACGTGACTGTTGTTCAAAACGTGAAGCTCATGAATACCATTTACTACGATTGTAATGGGAATAAGACACAACAGATATGCACATCGTATAAATTCGAAAAACATTATGAATGTAAATAAAACCCTAACAACATAAATATAAATGCCATAGTTTTCTATTAGTGCCGGAGGGAGATATAATTGAGCGATATAAATATACGGATCTAGTTTACGATGACAAGAAAACATAGCAATGATTGGAGCAGGGTATGTGAAACCAAGCACTATTAATGCTGCAAAACTACCTGTCCAATCGATGTGATGATGGTTTATTTCCCGAACTTCGTTATTGACTGCAACCAATGCAAAAAGTATCAAGTTAAGTTTGGATAAAGTTATGTTTTTCTATTTTATTTTATGTGTTCAAATTCTTACCTCTTGTTCTGTGAGAATGACACAAAGAATACAAGGAATTTACTGCAGCTACCACTTCCGGATATCGGACAAGTATGAACATTAAAATAAATGCTGTGCCCAGTGCAAGTGTCACACAAAAGCATACTTTTAAAATTGGTGGAAGTTTTACAGATTGATACATGTATTCTTGTACAAGTAGGAAAATGCTTGGAACCATGCCAATCAAAAGAGCAACTAACGGAAATACTACTCGACGTGAGATACATGGTGTTATCTCCAGACAGGAATTAGGTTTAATTCGAATCTCCGTGAAAGGTTTGTACCAATAACGATTTATCCATTCAAAGCGCTCAATAGCAAATTTTAAAAGGGGTGTGCATAAGGTATTGTCATTCGGATTTGGGCAAACAATTTGTTTCACTTTGGTGAAGAAGTTTGAAAGTTGTAGCTTTTTGACTTTGAAATATTCCATGATGGATAAAAGTTTTGGGAATGGTTGCTAGCTCAAAGGATTGCCACGAACGAACTATCGACTTATCATTCTATACAGCTTGATGTAACCAATGTCTGCGTAAGTCTATTAGAATTCGTTTTATGTTCCAAATATCATTGACCAATGTTGGAATAAACAAGTTATTAATCATTGGAACTTTAAATGCTTGTCATCGTAAAAGTTTAGTTATCTCCTTTTAAACTTTACATGAACTGTTATTAATACAGTTCTGTTTTTCTGGGAATGGGTATTTGCAGAATCAGTATCCCATAAAAACCAGTGTTGGCAGAAAAGCAAAAAAGGGATAACTTTTTGTGCTTATTCTTTGCTCAATCATGCTTTTGCAGTTTTGGACGCTTTTTTTGGTGTTTTTCAAATGTATGGCATACGTTCTAGACAGCGATTACGTAGTTTCTCTGTTATATTTTCCAGACAATTCAATTTAATATTATATACGCTAAAAAAAACTCTGAAAATTAATCCTCAAAAAAGTTTCTTAAGAAGCAAAAAATCCGATGAAAATTAATACGCAAAAATGTTCCTCAAGAAGCAAAAAAGCGTTTTGTTAATTAAGCACCGTTTTGCTGACAACCAACACTGCTAAAATCGTTTTAAAAAGCAATATACTTTCGGTTGAATATTACATGATATCTCATCAATCATCATCATTGCCTATTCCTTTTGTAAATTACTTACAGAAAGACAAATATTCCAAGAGTCAAAACAGAAAAATAATTTTGTGTGGACATGACCTAAAAACTTTACAGAAATAATTAAAGTGGAACAAGAAAAAATTGATAGAAAAAATAAAAAAACATCTTGAAACTCTACATTAACAATTAAGCTAGGATTACCTTTTCCATACCTGTTATGTTCATATCATCTAGCAAGAGCTATTAGTTCTTAAATTGTTTACTCAATCCAATGCGAATGTAGAACGTGACACAAATATATAATACTTCCGTGTAATTGTTATGTATTTTGAGGGAATCGGTACTATTTCGCATTATTTTTTTTATTTGTAGGAGTTAGTATTAACAAATATTAAACTACGTGAACTGTTCCTAAGCTATTCAATGTAGAAACACTGCTCTAGTATTTTGGGAGTCATACCCATACGATCTCCTTGGAAGAGTTTATCACGTATAATGTTCAAACAAATTTGTTATAATATTGTTGTTATCTTTGCGGTATTATTTCAAAACAAATTATTATTTACTATTAAACGATTGTAAATTAGGTTTGTGATATGAATTTCCATTAGTCGAAAAAGTAGCAACTTGGTAAAACATTATTAGCAAAAGAACCCGAATTCCATTAAAATTGACATGAAACTTTGACTTTTAGTTATATCCCTGAGAGTATCCAGATTAATTAATATTTCATCATTTTTTAGCCCTTCTGCCAGCATTCTCCTTCATAAAATATATTGCCAACCTGTTTTCTATTGTACTTTGCAACTGAGA
Source organism: Orchesella flavescens (assembly GCA_964034955.1). Classification (NCBI taxonomy): domain Eukaryota; kingdom Metazoa; phylum Arthropoda; class Collembola; order Entomobryomorpha; family Orchesellidae; genus Orchesella; species Orchesella flavescens. The sequence continues at coordinate 13,945,824 of OZ035954.1, forward strand.
CCTATAATGCCACGTGTATCCTCCAAGTAATAGTTTTGTTCTTTTGTTTGTTGTCCGGCAATTAAAACATTGCACGTGGGTGGTTTGTGGCCATAATTTGTCATATTTATATGCCGTGTGCACACGCTTGGCATTGGCTTTGGCAAGTGACTTCAGGACATTTTCTCCAAGCGATATGCAATTATGGGTGTTGATGATGATGGTCAGAAATACTACCTACTGCTTGGGAGGAAATATTATTATTATTTTATTCAGGGGAGTTGAATTCAATCATATAAATCGAAGAAAATCTACAAATAAACTTTGTTGAATAGGATGCAGCAATGATAATTGTAAAAAGACAAAAACATTATGCTCGATTTTAATTGTTTCCCAGCTGGCTAAAACCCAACTGCATGCTTCTTCCCTCTCAAACACAAATAGGTGTTAAATTATGGTTTATTCACATCAATTATCATTATCAATTATAGCTTTTCAGATAGCCAAGCTTCCTTACTTTGGAAATAAATGATCCTGTTAAGTAGGAAGGAGGAAGGATGTGGTTTCTTACTGCACAACACTCAATAATTACAGATAAGTCGTATTGACGTAGATGCGATGCAGTCTCCTCCCAAGCTTAAATTAAATGCACCCTTCACCTCACAACGTGACGCTACACAGTTTCTTAAGCAGAATTCACACAATTTGATGATGATGGCAAGTATGTATAATCAATGGTTCAGGTCCACTGGTTGCTACCAAAACAATACAACAATTGAAGAGTTGAAGCCACTTTATCTAAATGGTAGGCTACTGAGGACGCCAAACATGAAATGCCAACTCACAAAATGCAGTCTTTTTAGGCCAACTCTAGATTTTATCAACACCGGACATGACAAAGACCTTCAACTGATATATGTTCATATGTTTATTCCCAGCACCTCATTCATTCAGTAAGTAGCAGGTCAGTATTATATTGCAATTAAGCCACACTTGACTTTAATTTTGCTAGCTTGTTTCAGCTACAAAAAATGGATTCATTTCTTAGTACCATACTTTAATAAAATGGGACAAATTTTTGCTCGCAAAGTGTCTGTGATAATATTGTTTTTGGTAAAAAACATTTTGCTAGTCACCAGCCAAAATAACACTTTGGCATCAACATCGCAGTTTAGTTTTCAACAAAGTGAAGTTTTGGAGGAGAGCAGTGGGCTCAGGTTGGAGTGGAATGTGAGTTTGGAGTTGAAACTTATCCGTTTCACAATCTCAATACAGACCAATGAAACTTATGTTGCAATTGGTCTCACGAAAAAAGGGAGAGTGCGACAGGGAGACGATGTGATTGCCATCGGAGTAGGAAATAATGGAAGCCCGTTTGTGTTGGATATGGTTGCACAGGACGAAAGAACGGTTGTTCCAGATATTAGTCAAGACTGGCAGATAGTGAACCAGGGTGGAAATTCTGTTGGAAGTAGGAGAATCACTATTCTGCGGAATTTGGAAACTTGTGACGAGCAAGATTACATATTTAATGTAAAGTTCATAACCATTTTTATTGTATATTTTGTTAAGTTGTAAGTAATTTATTTACAAGTTTTAATGTGTTTTAGTCTAATCTGATACACGTGGTGTGGGGATATCAAAGTCAAAACCAAACGAATTCATCATCATCATCGTCACAACTTCAAATAAATTTCAGAAACGAAAGCCGCCCAATTTACTTTCTAGATCCAGTTGTGGTCCCATCCCAAACTAATGTAGGGAGTCTTCAAACCTTCAGAATTTCACGGAGATTCCGAGTTCCATCTCGCCACACGACATATTGGTGCACAATCCATAGAGTGAACGCTACATTCAACGCAAAGCACCACATTATTGGAGTAAGCCCTAAATAAAATAAATTAATAATTGGACGAAGGGCTTTTGTTATTCATGATGATTTTGTTTTTGTTCAGTTTGCCCCATATTTCGATTCTGAGCTTGGAAATCTGCATATTCATCACCAAATCGTTTACCGTTGCACAGCCCCTCCAGGAATGAATCCGGAGCAATATTTTGAACCTTTTATTTCCCATCCTGGAGAGGAATGCTATCTTCACCAAAAGGCATTGCTACCCAGTCACTTTTGTAGAGAAACAATTCATGAATGGGCCGTGAATGGAAAATCAGTTATATTTCCAGACAACGTTGGTTTCCCAATTGGACATGAGTCTCGGGTGGAATACTTTCTTTACGAAACGCACTACAACAACCCACAAGAGCGAAGTGATTTGGATTTGGAAACTGGGGTAGATTTTGTATACACATCTCAACTCCGTCAAAATGACGGCGGAATATTGTTGGTTGGATATGGGGTGTTGGGGAATTGGGTTATGCCTCCTCAAACAACTGAGTTTGATATTGCTGGACATTGCAACTCCTTTTGTACCACAAGAATGTTTTTACCTGATGGAGTGGACGTTTTGGGGATAAGATTACATGGGCATTTGAGCTGTAAGTAAAATGATTTTTATTTTCAGCTAAAATATCAACAGAATTTTGACTCCATTTTTTCAATGTTGTTTTTTAATTTTAGCAAGACGCCTACGGATAAAGCATTATAGAAGAGATGTTGAGCTCCCGTGGATACACAATGATGACAATTACGATTTTAATTTCCAACAGTGGCGTTGGCTTTACAATTCTGTTCGAATTCAGCCAGGGGATCAAATTACAGTTCGTAAGTTTGCAAATAGATGAAAGTCATTTAATTCTACATTTTTTTCTTCAGAATCAACATCATTGCATTGAATGTTGTGATAGAATGTGGATATGACAATACCTGGAAAAACGACTCGAGTGCAACCGTATCTGGTTTTTCAACTGGTGATGAAATGTGTCATGCTTGGCTACTTCTGAGCAAAAACATCCCTTTTCAATATTGCTCAAGTGAATACCCAACCGACAGAACGTTGTCTCGTCTTGGAATCCAAAACATGGCTTGGGAAGTCACTCCACATGATCGAGTAATTCAAGCAGCCACCAACCCAATAAATGTTGGTCTGACATTGACCCAAATGGTAACCAATATCATGACTAACTGGACAACTGAACAGATCTTAGCCTTGGAAAATGAGCAGTTATATTCCGCCCATGCTTCCAGTTGTCCTAACGTTCGTTTAGGGCCAATTGGGTTGCACGCCCTTTCTTTAATACAACAGGCGTTACCGTTACCAAGAGGTGTTGGCTTGCCCCTTCCAGAATTTATTAGAAATACTGAAATCACACTTAGAACCATTAGTACACCTGTACCAACCTCTACAGTGAGTTATATAAGAAGTAATCCTCCATATAGTCCACCGTCCTCTTGCCCTGGTACTTCTGGCTCAACAAACGTGGGTAACCAAATTAATGGAGGGGTTCCAGGGGGAGGAGGAACACCCTCGACTTCAACAAATATTATTGGAGGACTTGGCAGTGTTTTTAGGGAAGTTGTAAGCCGTGTTGGAAGTCGGATTTTGCCACTTATCAGATTACCATTTACTTGAAAGCTCTTAATATGGAATTTCCTTTTGAGAAATTCTTGTAATCAGAGGTTGATAAAAATGATTGACGAGTGCATTGTTAAGATGGAATTAAGTGTTGATAAGTGCATCAGTTGAGAGGATGATGTAAAATGTTTTAATTACAGTAATTTATATACTTTTAGCTCGTGGGTTTAGTTTTGTGATTGAAGATTGTTAAAAAATAGAAGTAAAAATGATTCCATACATAAATTACATTGTAACATGATATATGCATCATTGATGTTAGCTAAAGCTTTCTGGTCTACTGAACTCATCTTGTTCCTTAGCTTCCTTTGGAATGGTTTATTCATTTTATTTTATTTTTAGTAGTTGTTCAACCAACCATGAATTAAATGCCATTTGTCTACGCAATGTATTCATTGTCTGGTTTTTATAAGTAAGTTGAGATACCTTGCTAGAAATGGCAAACAACAAAGTGTATTTTACACGACACAACTAGTACAAAGGCAACTCGAATTCATGCTAGGTATCCTGAATCTAAACTTCAACAAAGGTGAGATGTATAAATGTATAGGTTGAAAACACCAACCAGGTGGCTATATAGTTTCTACGGGGTAGTTAAAATAGAACACTGCAATACAATTTTATTGTTTGAAAAAGTCGCTTATGGGCTTGCGGCGTGTATTTGAGTTTCTCCATTGTGGTGCAATAAAAACGGGTGGTACGGGTTTTGGGCAATAAAAACCTCGGGAAGTTATCCCTGGAAATAATCTGGGATATGGAAGCTAAAATCAAAAGCATCCCTATCGGCAAAAATCGACATGATCGAAGCGAAATCGCCCTACAAAATCGAATAACAGATCGAAGTGAACGCCATGATATCGATATGAACTCGAAGTAGCTCTAAAGCTAAATTTGCGCGAGGTCTAATCGATATTGAAGCGATTCAGAGCAGACAAGTCGAGCCGATGACTGCAGAAATCGCAACGATATCGCAAAGTCTTATTAGGATGTATGCATAGCTTCCTTAATTTCATTTCATAGCGATATTGATGCGACTTCGCTATGAATAATCAAAACTTACAATGAAGGCAAAATACTGTTGAAGTGATGAATATTTATTACACAAAGCCATTTAATTAAGTACTACAGAATAATATTTAAATAAGTACAACGTATTTAATTTAAGACTCGAAAAGGAAAGATTTCCTAATCAATTAAGCTGACGGAGAATCTGTAGGTAGCTGAGTTGGGTTTGGAGGGCCATGAAGTTCGGTTCGTCTCTTGCTATAACGTAAAAGAAAAAGACAGAATATTGATTCGGTTAAGCGTTTCTTATGATATAAGATATTGAAATAATTCAAATAAATTTATATAGTAATCAACTTACAATCTGCGATGAACTCTGTCGTCAGCTCTCTTTAATTCTTTCCAAATAGCTTCATTCAGTCCTTTAACAGTCGCCCTGGCTGTCGTTCTTGGGTCATTCTGTAGACCATCTGTAACAAAACGAACAATGAAATGAAGTCACGGCTAATTTAAAACGTGTAAAAACGAAATAACTCTTGATTTGACGGTTTTATCAAGCATGAGCTGTAGAATTCGTGTCAACTTCAACAACCCCGGTTTCCCAAGTTTTCCCTTCCCCTTAAGGCTGTAACTTGACATCAAATCATCTGTCATCAATCTTGAGAGCATGAGGCCAACAGTTTCCTCAATGGAGTTTCCTCCAACCGTGCTAAGCATCTCCCTCTGGAAATAAATGGTTATTTTAATAATGAGCTTACAGGAATAAAACCAAATTCAAATTTTGCATAAAATCAACACTCCACTCACCAGCTTTCTGCTAGCATTTTCGTCATGTCCAATCCTTTGTTCCAGAGATTCCATTTCCTCCGTCAGCTGAGTTGGAAATGTTTGCATGGGGAAACCAAAAGGGCTTCCTGGCGAGACCAACGGTGAAACAGTTCTCTCCAAAATGGACGTGAGTAGGGACTGCTGCTGTTGTAAAAGTAACTTGATCTCATCCAACCTTTTGAGTGCTTCTGCCTTGAATTCTAAAATGAAAACAACCATGAGTGGTCCATTCTTTCATTTGTAGTAGTAATTACTCAATCATAGAAATTTATGTTTGAAATCATATACCTGCGTCATCGACAACAAATGCAGGTCCAACCAAGTTAGTTTCCAGTTGATTTATGGACTCATTTATATTCTGAGGCTCCAGTTGTGGAAAGATTATCAGAGACCAGCATGTCCACATCCACTGAACCAACTTCAATAAGAGAAGGTATTTTAACAGGAGGTTCCGATAAGACGCTTTCTTGCACGACTTTGGTGCTTCCAAATCTGACCAGTCCGACACGGCAGTAGCTTGTGAAACATTGGCGTTAGCCAGTTCATAACTGTCTTTAAAATTCAATCAAAGAGACAATAATAATGCCTGATCTACATATATAAGTACATGTTTCTTTAAATACAAGAATTTCAATTGTTTACCATATTTCCTGAATACACGAATTCGATACAGTTCCCACTTTTGAAGCACTCATGAACTTTTAATCGTTTAAGCAGCTGTGTAAAAGCTGTTCCAGAAATGTTGTTTTCCACACTCCATTCACGTAGAGATTCGATAATACTTATGTTCTTTGTATCACATTTAAAACTATCAACACTATCAGTGACTGTCTTGTCTGTACTACTTATGAAATCGTCAGTAACAGGAGTAATTTCTTCATCCACTTCACTGTCTGAAAGTTGTTTCTCTCTCGCCGACAGTCCCTCCTCAACTTCGGAATTTAAACAGCCGTTAAATTCTGCGAACGACTGATAGTGACTAACTTTCTAATTGTTCGAGATCTGAGTAAATTATCTGCACTTAATTTTATGAAGCTCCTTTGTGAACTTTTACTCAACAGATACTTTTCACAAACTGCTTGCCTTACCATTTTGTACCACGATGGAAATGAGAAGAATGCGGGCAGCTGTTACCTGCAAACCTCAAAGCAGTAGAAGGAGTAGTGCTACTCCTTACCTGCAAATTCAACTACATATCGATTTCGGAGCGATTTCACAGCTAACTCGATTTTTCTATTACAACACATATACAATCGTAACGATTTCACCACGAAAGGGAAACGAAAAATACAATAGATTGTCGATCTGAAGTAATCGTATCGATTTCATAGCTACTTCACTTCTGTAATTTTAACTAAAAGATAAAACGTTGTAAATCGTAACGACTTCACTGCTGAGTGTGTTCGATTATTCGATGCGAATGTGTAGCATCTTACTCTATACGATTTCGTAACTGCAATCGAGGCGACTTCTTTTCGAATGTCGAGTCCCTAAAAAATCGCTTTGATCGCTTCGAACTCACTATTCGATTTTAAAGCGAATTGCCGATAGGGATTACGAATCACGGAAATGGGGGTAAAATATGCGTTTAAAGATAAATTATTACAACGTTAGGCAATGGCCTATGGCAACGATATGTCCCAAATCAAATATGTCTGAAATGAAATACGGATGCATTTAATGCTCTATACTGATTGTTATGCAAACAATTACAAGAAATTAATCCATAACTATTCATTAAAAGGTTATCAGATTACGCAGTATGAGTAAATACATTAGTGCCAAAAATTGTGCCAAGGTTGTCCACTTAAACAGAGCTTTAGTGTAATTTATATTCGAATGTAAGTTGTAAGTTGTAGTTGCCATTTTAAACATCAGTTTCAAGGAAAGTCATTTGAACCAATTTTTTTAATTTTAACATCATTGATTATAATTTAGATTTAAAAAACTCGAAACTAAAGTTAAAACTCACACTTTTGGACATATGTACATCATTAAACATTTTTTTGGTAGTATTCCATGGTTACGCGACAAATCTCCGTAGAAACCTCCATAAGATAAGTATATAATTTTTTGAAATCATAAATATAAAAGCGACTGCTCTCAATATTTCCAGCTATTGTCAATAGTTCATTTTGTGCTGCCGTTGTATTCAATGCAGAACCAACACCAACCGAAAAACTGAAGATATTGTTCAATTTTAAGGATTTTAGGGCTTCTGGAAACCTACTAGAATCACCAGTTGTACCGTCCGTAATTACGACAATGTGTTTCACCACTGACCTAGAATACTTTATATGATGCTTCACTGATTCTATCATTGCTCCTGCAGTAGATGTGCTACCTTCTCGATAGCTAGACTTATTAATATGTTCATAAACTTCCTCTGGCGTTTTAATATTATTTAATTTCAAATCCTCTTCAACTGTGCCATCATATTTAAAAAATGCAACCCGATTTCCTGAATAGTACTTCCATACTTTTGCCAGATTCGCTGAAAATTTCTTCACGAGTGTGAAATTATCACTCCCAATGCTTCCACTTTCATCAGCCAAAATGAGTAAGTCGTTTGGGTATGGGCAGTACTTAACATCTGCATAATAAAAAACACCAGACTATCAATTCGTTACAATACAAATTTTTTTGTTGGAATTTTATACAACATGCCTGCTGACAGGTCGCACAAAAAACGTACAGTTAACGGTTTATCAATTTACTACTATTTATAAGTGTCGTTTCTATGACAACAAGTAGACATATGTCTTAGACGAAGGTATATAGTAAAATGGATTAGTCTTTATGACAAAACACATTCCGGCTATTCTAAAGCCATTAGAACTTTGACGACTGAAAATCTTGGTGTCCTTCTGTTAAATAGTTAATAACGAAATCGCAATAAGTTGCCTTTTGGATTTGATATTCATGTTTAAATGTTTTAACACCGTCTTTCCAGTATACAAATACATACAACACCAGTCATTCATATTTTGTTGCGCTGTGTGTGATTTTATCACATAACGTTTAGATGGTTTGTAAGAACTGTTAGTTGCATCAAAAACCACACCAAGTGGTATTTACCAGGGTATTTTTTTGCTATTAAGACTTCCGGCGACTAAAAGACTGTTCAGACTCGTGTATGAAAATGTTGTAAGAGTGTCATGATTCATTACAACCAGAGTAAGAATACGTTAAAGCATTTAATAGATAAAATACAAAATTAGTTCCTTTTTTATGGATTATAATGGTGATGTATATGAATTAAATATACTAGACGCACTAATACTAAAAAACGCCAAGTTGGGGCTAAATATATCCAAGTAAAAAAGTACTTACCACCATTGCTTAAGCATTGATCACTAAAGCTGTCATACGTGCAATTTAAGTTGTCATTTTTACACATCTGCTCTTCAAAGCAATGTGATAAGCATCCTTTATTGCAGTCTACGTCTGAAAGGAAAACGTAAAAATATGACGTTATTAGTTTTGATAATAATAAACGTCACATAACGCTTGTAGCAACAATGACCAATAAATATTACGCCACCCCACACTTATTCTTTACGTTTGGAAAAATATGAAAGGAGTACAATTTATTGCATTTTTTCAGTAAACACACTAGCTTTAAGCTTACCAATAGTGTTTTGGGAATGGCAGGACATACTTAAACAACAGTAATAGCAGCCGGCACTTTCACAGGTAGTTCTATCAGATTTCTGTCTTTCACAAACTGTATATTGTTGTACAACATCAAATTAATTACGGACTATTAAATGGACCTTTAATAGAACAGTACCCCTATCAAAAATACTTACGGGGTTTTGGGACGCAACGTTTATTGATTACATCTAAGTAGCAATCGTCGTTATGGCAATCTTCCATTCTACGACATGCATTACACTGATTGAAGCAGTCGGGTGCTGTAATAAAAAATATTTAAATTTTGAGTGTGATTACAAGTTATGTGAATACATGTTTTTCTGGCTAACCCAACGCAAAAATGCTTTTGGGTCACACTCCAACGGAACTAAAAAGCCGTTTTTATCATTAGCGTCATCGAATACGGGGCTAGAGCTTGCGAAACTAACTTTTGGTCCCCATACATTTTCAGGGAGTCGGACAAATACGCAGTGCAGAGATTGGCCGGGTTTTTCTGATTGGCCACTACAAGAAGAATTTTCAGAATTGGCTGGAAATTTGTACACGTATACTAAACGACTTACTGATACATAGAAAACTACATTTAATTTTAAACTCAAAACATCTGTGTAGTGGCCGTCGAACTTCAGTTAGTCATCCGGAAGTCATTGGGACATATATTTCCAATAAGCCTTTTAATACAGGAATGTAACGAACTACAAACTTATTTGATCCTTAAGGTCAACGGTAGTTCGACGGCCGCTACTATTATGCTGTAGGAACTTCACTGTTCTCTGCTCTTTCCTTGTTCATGTGATCTCGCTCAAGCTCATTGCGCATGAACGTGATGGAACCCAAAGTAGATAGCCTTGAATTTATATACGTCTTTTCTTTTGCACTCTGTACTACGTAGTTAGTAAGACTTATATTGTATATGCACATCTTATATAATCTTGTATCCTTACGTAACTTCCTTCCTTCCAGTTTGGAAATACCATTCTGGGAGTAATTATGCTCTTATGTAGCTTTAAACTACGCAGTAGTATTTTCTTCGTTATTCTGAATATTTCCATTTACGTCACATCCTGTGGAATATTTCTATGACGCAAATTGTACCTCGAAATCAAAAACATCGCTGGGTATATAAACGCCACCATTTCTACCATTAATTATTCAGTTATAATTTGGTGTTTCATTCAATAAAACTTCACTCTTCTCTTTAAACAACATTATCTCTAACGGGTATTAAATCCGCTTTGGGATCGTACATTCTTATATTATACTACAATATTATAAATATCTATGTATCAGTAAGCTTTATAGTACAAGTGTGCCAATTATGACAATTTGGTTTTGCAATCACGATGACCACAACAAATAACGGTAAATTAAAAATTCCTACTTTCAAATATGGTAATGACATCATAGAAGTTGTACCTACTTATATATTTGAGAGTATTGTTTTCGTCGTCTGGCGTCGGAAGTATTCAGGAAGTGGGAAACAGCTGCATTCTCAAATGTATGGACTTAATTACTTATGGTCAAATTAGTAACTGGGAGAGTAAAACACAACTTTTTGAGTCCATTGTAGCGTTTGGGCTCTAAGTTTAGGCGTTAAATAATAGTGATAATTTAGAAAAAATTCAATCAACAATTTTGAGGAGAGCTATGAGGTGGGCAAATTTGTTCCAGATTATGCCCTTCGCTTTGAAACCGGTAGACTACCTAGTTTTATACGATTCCCAGTCACATTGACGATATTTAAAACTGTAGATTTTTTTTGTCTCAGCATATTTGTGTGCAAATATATCGATTTACCATAATGCCGATTCAAAATTGAAGATCTTTACCAAAATGCCGAGATGAAAAAAAGCCGAGATGCAAAATGCCGAGATGCAAATTCATCTTGCATGTTCTTTTGCAAGGTCAGGCTACAAGTGTTACGTATGGATGCTAATGTGTTCGCAGTTCTACTCTGTTCCTTTGTAATAGCAAATAAAATCCGCCACTAAGGTAGACGGAAGGCTTGAATGTCTGAAGACTTTTCCATCTGTCCAAATTATGTAAGCGTTGCACTATTTTTGACTATCACAAGCGTACTAACACTTTGAATTATTTTTTACCAACATAACGACTGCCGTATGTGTAGCTTCCGTGCGCAATTTAATGTTATTTTTTCCCCAAACGAACTGGGACACTAAACAAATGCAGAAGCCATGTTGTTTGCCAGGAAGTTGAATCTGAACTATAGAAAGCTTCAATTTAGGATACCTGAAATCTGAGAGATTTTGGTAAACGAAGATGCAAAATGAATTTTCATGTAATTTGCATCTCGGCATTTTGCACCTCGGCTTTTTTCATCTCGGCATTTTGGTAAAGATCTTCAATTTTGAATCGGCATGATGGTAAATCGATATATTTGCATACAAATATGCCGGGAGAAAAACCATCGGCATTTTTACATATCGTCAATGTGACTGGACACCTTTTATACAGGTTCTCAAAAAACTGTAGTTTATATAAAAAACAACTATTGATAGATAACGAACGTTATACCAAAAAAAATAATTCTTACGCTCAGAGATGAGCAAGGAACTCCGTGTGGGGGTTTTAAGCCCGGGTTTTTAGGACTTTTTTGTGGTTTGGGTATCAGAATTTTAAAAACATAACGGGGTTTTGGACTTTTTTACAAGAAATCAAATGTAATTTCTGTAAAAGGCAAAAAACCCTTTTACGGCATAAAAAGTCCAAAGCCCCAACTAATAAGGGTTTTTCCCCAATTTTTTTTAAAAAACCCACCCAAAAGGCGAACCTTGGAGATGAGGCTAACGATGGTGTGAAAGGAAAGATTAACTGGGTAGCTAAACTACAATCATTTTACGACTGACACGGTCAAAGCTCTCTTCATCAGGGTTTAAACCCCATGAATTTTATACCTGCAGCAAAAAGCCCACTGAGACTTTCATAGACGTTAGCAGACACATCTCGCGAATTAAGGCCTCTAAAAGATGCTGTTACTACCAGAGATTGGTAACTTTTTTGTTACAAGTTAAGTTACAAGTTAAGTTGCATAACGGTAACTTGTAACTCAGCTTGTAACAAAATGTAACTGTAACTTAATTTGCAACTAGAACCTTTCAGTTACCAATCTCTGTGAAAACACATCATAATTAAAAAGTACGGTTTTTAATATTTCCGTCTTTTTACTACTATCTATTATAATTTTCAATAAATTCCGACTAAAATACTCGCCAATTAAGAAACTTGTTTTTGGATGCCTACACAATCATTTCTCATTATTAATATTTCATCATAAATCATTTTTTCTATCTGCGTTGATTAATTGATTAATGATTAAATACTAATATTTTTTACCTTAGCCAGCCTTAGTCAAGTCAAGTGCAATAACTAATATGCCAAATATATAATATACCAAATCAAGAATCAATTCAAGAATATACCAATTGTTTTCAATTACTATGTACCATATGCTCTTAGGTCCACGACCTGAACGAATTTGAGAAAATAAAATTATTAGTATTATACTTCATTTGGTTTGACCTCGACAAGTACTACTTCTGACTGATTATTTCAACAAGCTTGCTTCATAACAATCAATGGGTGGTGATTACCTGCAGATTTTGAAGGGTGGCAAAATCTATCAGAGCAACAAAAGTAACATAGGTTGAGAAAACATTCTTTTGCCTTTCCATCCCACTTTGAACATCGACCGACTACGGGAAAAGAAAGAAAATTTGATGTACAGTCCAAATTAATTTACTTAAGCTTAGAACATATTACGTTAATAGAAAATTGAACTTACATTCGCTTTTATCAATTGTTGTGCTGATTTCTTCCACCCTTGCCGATAACAAACGGTGGAAATCTAAAAATTACAATCGATATAAATTTATGTAACAGTAAATAAGTTGAAAATAATCACAATTGTAGTGTGCACAGTTATATTCATAGGATTGATAACCAAAACAAAATTATGTAGTGAAGTTATGAAAATCAAAAATTGCACCACACCGGGACGTGAAACCAGCCTAGAACCCGGTTCTCCGCGTTTTAAAAATCATTCCGAAAATATGAACCAAAAATAAATTTCTACTATCTTTGCTTGAGGTGTAATTTGTAATTTTGAACATCACTTTGAAAGAAAGAAATTTGTAATTTCGACTCTCAAATTAAATTAAAGTAATTTGTAAATTTGATCCTCAAATTAAATGATATTGTAGGAAACTTGGGGTTCCTAGTGTTGGAATGTTTATGGTTTCCAGTTATAAATTAACGGTGAAAACTTGACAAGAGTTTTGGGTTTTTAAAAAATATAAATTGATTCATTTAAAGAAAGTCGTATTCCTCGGGAGTTGACCGAAGTCAATCCCTCAGAAGGGTTTTTACAAACTCCTTATAATGTTGTATACTACTAAGGTATATTTAAACTCATGATAATCTGGATAAAAGCTGAGGATTTTATATCCAGAGAGCTAGAAGAGGAAGTACATAAAATATAGATACAGCAGCCAGCACGAGCTGATCGCTGTCACTTTGTAAGTCTAAAATTATGCATGATAAAGTAGGATGTGTGTATAACAAATCATAAAAGATGTCTAATTATTGAGGATACAATTTATAAAGGTAGAATGTAATATGTATTAAAATGTATATACCTAAAAACAAAATTTCCTTTTTACAATGTCCAATTGTAATTTGAAGAAACGATTGAGTATATGTATAGCACTAAATATGAGTGGTGGTACGTATTACATGATGTGTGTCTGCGCTAGAGTTAGTTTAGCAAATAACGTCTTAGCACGTAAGCCAATACTTGACTTTGCACCATAATATTACGAATATAAAATACGGTACACCACAGAGCTACATAAAAGTAATCTTAATGAAACTTTGCTTAAAATTACATAACTTACCCATTCTCTCGCTTGATTCTTCGCCATATATTACCGAGTGAGAGTAATGGTCCTCCATCCGAACTAAAACAAAATAAACCTGGTAACACAATATTGTAACAAACAAGCAACTTGGCCCTTAAAATCTGAACGGACACACTTGGTGAAAGAGAATCGAGCTTGCAACTTATAAAACTCAAACTAATAATGTACGAACTTGCATAAACGGTCTGAGTAGAGTATTGTACGCCAATATGATCAAGCGCTATCTACCTGTTACACCGTCATGTTATCATGGTAGGAGAATATCTCATTATGTTTATGTACTAAGAATTCATCAGTAACAGCGTTCGCTTAATAAAATCTTGGATAATCTTATTCAGCAGCTACAAATACGTAATTCATGTTTGTTTGCACTCGGGTATTTAACAAGTTGTTCTTAATAAGCTTACGATGTCCGTCAATACCAAACATGTGATTAATTCACAACACAAAATACCTGGTTTATTTTACATCAGTATGACTTAAACATCCGGCAACAGGTATATGTAACGAGCTAACACACAGATCTTCATCTGACTCTACTCTGACCGCATAAACTCAAGAAGTACGAAAAATTTATTTTTCCCATAATTTCGTTCTTTCAGTGTCAATTACACACTAATTTTCATTTTAAATTAGATCGGTTGACCATACTACGCAGTACAATATTATATGTAAAAATATTTAATTCGAGATGATAAAGAAAGAGGTTTATAGTCATTCGTGTTCAACACTTAACAGTTAAAATTTTACAACCTAATTCGATCAAAAAAGAGAAAGCGTCCAACTGTTCAAAACTAATAAAAACCAAAATTGGAATTCAAGGAATCATGGAAAAAGTATTCTAGTTTTTCTCACCTTTCCCAACATGTCGCTTTAGTCCTGTCCTCACACTAGAATTTGCGGCTGCTGATCTTGGGCCTAGTTAAAAACAAATATTGTAACACAAACTAATTAATGACACAAATTTAATCTATCCTCGGTGTTCTGACCTGCCAAACAGACCACGATTTGAAGAAACAGCAAAAGTGCAACCACGGACATAATGAGTACAGCTTATTGTCTGTGTCAATATTGAGTCTGTGTCTGTAGGGAACCTCCAAAGCACCGTAAACCCTCTTGCACAATCAAACTTTACTAAGCGTTCAAGCACACTCGGTGCTCACTAATTAGATTAAATGTATGAAACCCTAATGAAACTAAAACGAGAAAGTCTAATTAAGATTGTTAATCAATTCTAGTTGCAAAATCTTATTGCCGAAAGATATAATAAATCTCAATACACAGTCAAATTGAATACCCATTGTTCTGTTAAAAACAAAAACCTGACCTTGTGTCTAATTAACCTCAATGTACAAGTAAGGGAAGTATTAAAGATTTGGAAATATGCGTTGCTCAAAAAACATTTAACCTTGGCAATAAAAAATCGGCAACTACAATTTCATGACGTTGATGGTTATATTCAGAACTAAAGTAAGGACCATTGTGTATAATATTAAACTACAAATGGATACGCCATATATGTACATTTCGGAAACTCTAGGTGATAAGTTAATAAATTCCTATTAAATATTATTTCCTATTAATTAAGTATTAAAACCTACAAATATACTATTTAGGCATATTGCCAACATTACTAATTGGATTCAGCATGCCCAACAACTACATCTAGTAAATATGATTTTTTTGCAAAACGTTTTAGCAGTGTGATGGGTTCCCGAATGTTAACATAAAACAGTTTGAGTAAAACCATTACTTCGCTGAATGCTCTCGCTTCAGCTACGTAATAATGGATGTTTAGCATAATGCTCCTCTTTCACTAACGAGTTAATGGTCAGGTTAGTACCCAATGGAATCGGTTGGATTAGTCTTCGAGAGTTTAGTTTGCATGTCTTGCGCATTATGCTACTTTTACCTTTTATTTTATATATATACTCTAAATATACTTAATGAAGTCAAATTAGCTAATAAATAAATTTTGTTAAACAAATAAATAAAGTAATAGTAAGTTGGATATGCAAGAATTCGTTAGGTTAAATTTTCCTATTCAGCAAAGCTTTCTTTACTCTGTCTCTCAGCTTTAGGAAAACTTCCTTTATGCTAACCTTCATGATATGCTAAGCCTCCTTGACAGGATTTGGCAGCTAATCTACCACAGGCAAGGTATACAATGATCTTATAGGACTAGTGATATTAAAACTATCCTAGTTTGTCTTACCTTTCCAAGCATGTCGCTTTATTCCTGTCCCATCTCTTTGATATGCGGCAGCTGATTCTGGATCTAATTAAAAATATAAATAGTGCAAAAAATAAATCAATTAGTGACAAAAATTCAATCCTCGATGTTTAATCTGACCTGCCAAAAACGACAAGACCTGAAGAAAAATCAAAAATGTAAATATGGCCATAATGAGCAGTTTAGTTGTCTGAGCAAAATATTAAGCCACTAGAGAACCACCAAGCTGCTATGTTAGCAACTGTCTTGAACGACCAATCTTTACTGAATATTTTAGTCGAATAATATTAAAACGCGAAAGTCCAATTATGATGGTTCATCAATTCCTGTTGCAAAATTTTATTGATGAAAGAAATAATAAATCTCAACACATAATCAAATTGAATATCCATTGTTCTATTAAAAATTAAAACCTGTCCTTGGGTCTAATTAACTTAAATGTACAAGTAAGGGAAATATTAAAGATTTGGAAATATGCGTTGCTCAAAAAACATTGAACCTTGGCAATAAAAAATAGGCAACTACAATATCATGACGTTGATGCTTATATTCAGAACTAAAGTAAGGACCGTTGCGTAGAATATTAAACCTTGTGCTAAATTAACCTCAATACTCAAGCCAATTTAAGATACTTGAATACTTGGGATAAGTGACAGCATTGAAAAATATTTTAATTTGTGTAATGCAAGGGAAAAAAATCGAGTCGAAACGGCATTGAAATTGTAATGCAGAATAAACAATCTCTGCGTTCTAAATGGAAATATTGAAAATTGGAACACAAAATCGGTATATTGGATGATACAAACTATTCAGAGAATTTACGAATGTGGTCTCTGTATAAAATGGGACCACTGGGCGCAAATAAAAAATGATTACCTGCTTGAAATTACCGCAGATTGAAACAGAGAAAATGCCATAACGTCTGAATACTCTGAATATGTTCCTTTACCTGCCTTCAGATCTGTAATGTGATGACTTATTTGCTTTTACATTTAATTAGCGCAGTTGTATGCGTCTGCGAGATTTGTCCGAGAATTAAAGAGATTTTTTTTCAGACAATGATTTTTTGCACGCGTGTATCGCATGAGCTCCACTTTCTTGGAGCGCATCAATCAGGTACGCAAACGCGTCTTTTTTTCTCATAATTATTTTATAGAATTCAAATGATTTCTTTAATTCATCATTTATGGAATCCTTACAAACAAAAATAGTTGATGGTTAAGTTTTTGTGACTTCATATTTTGTATTTATTTATCATTTTAGTTAGTAATCCCAATCACACATACATAAATGCTGAAATAATCATTTTTTGTGCATTAATTTCTTACCAAGTGGGCTATATCGGCAGTTCCAAGCATATCATTTATAATCAGAATTGTCAGGAATGTTGTATTGCACTTTGTGTTTTTCACGAGATAGTTAATATGCTTTTTGTTGTTTTTGGTGCCTCTCCATTTTGAACCTTTTATCGAGAAATTGGAAATTTTTTGTTAGTCTTTTTTGTTATGATGCTTTGTGCACGGTTCTGTAAGAACGAACTGTCAACCCTTCAATAAAAATTTAATGTAAATGTTAGTCGCTAAAGAATTTGTCTCATTTAGTTGCGTCATTTAAAATGGGAAATATAACCGAGCGTAGTTTTTTCCTAGAAAAATTGAGTCATTTATTGTATTTAATATTTTTTACGTGACAATCTAACCACATTCCATGTCATTTTTAGATTAAACGTAAAACTAGGGGATACTCCAGAAATAAAATTTATGTTTTCCTTATTCGACATCTATGCCATAGGTTTCACGTCAAGGTCAAGACAGGAAACTATGGTGACTAATTGATTATGTTAGTTCATAACGCGTGCTTCTACATATTTGTTTGTTTTAATTCTGACTAATAATCCTGCACAATAACACGAGGAATTGCCCAAATAAAGAAAACTGATATTTCTACTGAGCAAGATCTTTTCCCCGTGTGAATAACAAGGACAATGACATGAAGAGGAAATGAATTCTCGGTTACAGTGGATGACACTATACATATAAGTAATATGCATTGCCTTCACCTTTTTTATCCATTCTCTGATCTGGGTTTTTTTCATTTGCTCACAATCAACCAAAATTGTTTTAAATTGTTAATCGACACCCTTTTAGTTTCTGATGTGCCTGTGTTGGGGAGTCTGTCTGTTCGTCTGTACATGTCCGTGAGCGTGATCGCGGCCACACGGTTAACAAATTTCAAAAATTCTTCATGCTGACTTCTAGATGTTTTCGACTGGCTTATTTCAAAATAATAAAAGTTTTTCTGGCTAGTTTTCTAGGGTCGTGGAATAGTATTCATTTGATTTGCAAAACAATTCCATGAAAAAATTCTTTTTTA
The DNA here is from genome assembly GCA_964034955.1 of Orchesella flavescens. Classification (NCBI taxonomy): domain Eukaryota; kingdom Metazoa; phylum Arthropoda; class Collembola; order Entomobryomorpha; family Orchesellidae; genus Orchesella; species Orchesella flavescens. The sequence goes on from OZ035954.1 coordinate 13,964,366, forward strand.
TGCAAAATGGTGAATTTTTTGGGACACTTATGTGAAAGCATGAGTTTCGCCCTAAAGCTTTAGGATGACTCCAACATGCCATTTGCCCTATTCTTAAGCAAATAATCTTAAATTTACAACGTGCCGGTTTTTAAAAGATCATGTTATCAGGTTAATAGTTTTATCCAACGACTTTATCCTCGTTCTCATGAAGTAGTTTTGTTTAGTAATTTTTGGACATTGAATTTATCTGAAACTGATGACATTTTACACTAAAGGCAAGGTCACATCGGAGACAATTACGCATATCATGGATGATCTTATCTCATGATTAGCTGTTAAATGATATGCTACACATGGTATACCTTAGGCTTGAAAAAATGAGAGGGTATTAAGTAAGTAAGTAGGAAATGAATTGACCATATTACGCCATCATACACAGTCATATTGTTTGGTTTACATTGTAGAATTGAAATATAAGTTTAACTATAGATTAATTGGTCCAAAATTGAACTTGTTTTCTTGTTTGACCTAAGCTATCGATTGGCGAAAGCAATTGAAAAAACTAAAACCATTCTCGAGTTATCCTATCCCGGACAAAACTGACAAAACTATTAGCTAGCAAAAACTTGCTAGTTAATAAACCTGAAATACAGGAACGTAACAAAATTACAACTTATGGTTACTCACATCGGAGATAAACGCGCATATCATCATGATTGATCCTCACTAGTGCTAGTATAGTGATTTGCTGTCGATTGATATTGTTTTCATTTATTAATGCATATAGTAATTATGTTTCAAATTAGTATAACTTCATAAATTAAAGCACCATGCGCGGCATCTTTGCAAAACATAATTAATTTATTACATATATTAATTAGCTTAATAAATTTAACACTACAGTTCGGCAACAAACAATTTCAGGTAACTCATAACGAAAAAACTGAAACGAAAATGGAAAGGATAGCAAACTGACATATACACTGAGCATGTAAAGTAAAACATACAATATTTATACCAGAAGATCTTGCCATGATTAGGACAATGGCAACAGATATTGTTAATGGTTTTCCATGACTGGTGAAAGATTCTCTCCTTAAATATAATGTTATCATCACTCACGTTCAATAATAGACTCCGGATACTTTGAACGGAGTTTCTGAAACGTTTCATCACTCACCTAAAAATACAGGATAATTCGACATAGTTATAATAGTTTTTTGTAGTCAAGCAGCTAACTTTTTGACATTTTGACACAGAAAAGTGAAACTTATTACATCTCTGGAACAAAAGACGAATAGATCTTTCAAGTTGTGTGTCCGTAGTCTCCCATTTTTGATAGCGTCTTCAGACAAGACTCCTTCAGCAATTAACGCCTTTCCTATGCCAAAGTACCGCAACTCTACAGATAAAATTGGACGTTTTCATATAATGTACTGTCACTGTGTAACTATATGAATCATTGTGAATAAAACTAGCCCTTTTAATAACCCTTTAGATCAGTGATGTTAGGAAGTTGAACTTCCAATCCATGCACAGTTCCAGTGATTCCACTTTCATCAACTCTGCTTGGAAATATATCGAGTGCCGTTAGCCCTTCAAATTATTGCAAACCACCCGCAATCCGTCAATGTCCATTCCAATTCGAAGCCTCTTCAGATTTGGCATGATGTTAATTAAGGCCCACACTTGCTTAGACGAACAGACTGCAAACTCCACCACCACCACCAACTCCTCCAAAAATGGAAGAACAACGTCATCCAATTCTGTAAAGTTGGTATTTTTGATGGTCGTAATAGTCTCCCTGGGATGGTCACCATCATTATTAAAATCACACGGTACCCATGGCCGTCGATTGGTTTTCCAACTACTGTTTGATTCAAAGGGGTTTTGAATCCAAGATTCCGCGCCTGAAAAGGCTTACGTAGATAAAAAAAATTATAAATATATGTGCAGGCAAAATCTTAGGTAATTGAAACTCTCAAACACGTTTCAGGCATTGCATACATACACTGCTTGGCAAAATACCTCTTTCCATATCGTTGTCTTCAATCCACAAGGTCTTGAGGTTGGGCATGGATTTCAAAAAGTTGAGGTTCGCACAAGGTTCTCCAATCAAATGCAATTTCGATAACGACTCAATGCGTATATCAAGGGGGAAAATGAAGCAACCGAAACCCTTATCTGATTTTATTTTTAAGCTTTGCAATGTTGAGTAATACAACTGCATAACTTCCCTGACGGATTCTTCATCATCAACTTCAAGAGCTAATGCACGCAGGGGAAACTCAAGTTGTGGAAGATAATTTAAAACACGGGTTGAGAACCGTTCATGTGAATAAAATGGCATCATTATATCTAACTTCTCCAGCTTCCATTTAAATCCGTTGCTTTCACTGACAGTCTTCATCGCTAACAGTATTTTCTCTATTTCCAACATATCTTCTACGTCGTCTTCTTCTTCCGAGCCTTCAATTGTAACTTTTTCCAAAGCCTGGATTAAAAAACCATTAAATAAGTTTGGTGGTGCAATAACGCATACATGCATCATAATATCAATTTCTAATAATGTATTGAGCTATTAACTCGTTATTCTTACAGTAAGATTAGGGTAGAGCTGAAATATCTCAATCCAACCCAATGGAAGCCATTCATTGTCTCTTGTCCGAAAGTTGGTATACAAAGACTTCATGTTTTTGTGTGGAATTATTAAAGGATTGCCTGGAATGAAATTCCTTTCTTGACTCTGATTAACTCGTGGATGCATGTCAAATTCGTTGTCATATAACAACAACGACTCAAGGTTTGGGAGTAGCTCAAAGAGAATGGTCCTGAAATCATTGGGCTGAAACGTCCCGTGTTCTATGTTCAACCGCTTAATTTGCCATCCCACACTGGTAAAAAATTTCATCGTAAATCTACTATCCGTGCACCATAACAATTTGAAATTTTCAAATGGATGTTGCAAGAACGTAGATTCTTCATCCGGTGCACTGGTCAATTCCATGTGATTCATAATTGCTTTAGTTGCATTTCGTTTATTCAGTTTATTGCCGTGTAAACGAACAATGTTGGCTGAGCGAAAAATTGGGAGCGACACCTTCCACCATAATTTGCAGACCTTGCGGAAGGTTTTAAGTTCTTTAAATGGCGAAACCTGGAACAAATGCTGGAGAACCTGAAATTGAGTGATAATTCGTTAAAATGATTAATTACAACACAAGGTGCAAAAGTCGTCGTGGAAATCGGTAAAACATGTTAAAACATGAAATATTTATGAACACTGATTCTGGGTATACCAGTTGATTCATCATTGGATTGCTTTCCGCCACCCAGTGTGACGATTGCGAAGAACCTGGATCCAAATCGTCCGGCTCCAACGTGAACGTTCCAGGACACATTGTTGTTTCCTGTGTGTGTAGGATCAGGATCCACAAATTATTATTTAGTTAATAAACTGCTAGTAAGCAGGCCAGAGACGTAGCTGAACAAGGCGTTGAGTGATCACCTCCAAACCACGTCCCCACATGTCCAACAAATCTCCTCCACCACCTCTCTCTCTCTCTTTACCCACCTCTGAGATCCTCTTCCAACGTAGTAAAAGCTTTGCTTGTTGAACACTATTCCGGAGTCTAGATTTATGTACAAGCACATGATTCCGGATGTAGGTTAGGTTAGGATGATTAGGATGTATGCACAAGGTCATCCACACTGGTGCTATGCAATTCTTACGTATACGTATACATTTCAGCCAAATCGATGAGTTTCTGAACTCATCCACCTATAACTTTCGAACCGTTTGACCGATTTGGCTGAAAAGTATTCCCAGAGGTCCTCTTGAGTAGTGCTACCTGTGTAATAAATTTGGTCCAAATCGGTCAATGTATGTGACCAGGAGAGTGCGCACAGACAGCAGACGGACGGACGGACGGACAGACAGTTTGAGTAAAACCATTACTTCGCTGAATGCTACCGCTTCAGCTACGTAATAATGGTGAATGGTACAGGTATAGTTTTTGTCAATAAAAAGGTAAACTAGCTGTGGATATTGAACTTTACGGATAAACCATTAGCATGAGTAAATTTTAGCTTACGTTCTGACACTTTCCTTCTTCCATAACTTTCGAGACCTACCACTTACAGATGAAATCGAGTTTAACTTTAGTTGGCAGCCGAATTAAATACTGGGAATGGTCACTTCGTCACTATTCAACTATCATGTGTTGGTCAAACCAATCAACCATAGCATTCAAAAGTCTTCAATGAATTAACGTTAGATTTTTGGTTTTGAAATCAACAGCCACCAGTAATTGCAATTAAATGCTGGTGCATGCATGTATTTACTTAATTCCAAGAAGTAGGTGAGTGAATGTAATAATATGGTACTATGCTGCTATGAGAATTAGTTAGGACTTCAACGCCAAAAATGATGGTCATAAAGGGACAGAGTGAGAAATTTCTTTGTTCACAAACGTTGCATGACTGTTGACTAATGAATATTGTGAAATTGTGGTATATTATGTTGGTTGGTATGATTTATGGTATCCAATGATAATTCTGATGAAGTCCTCATCATATGCCATTTACAATCTAACAATATTTACATCATTAGTGGTTACCACATAATCCCAGTTTTGTGACATTATCAAGCAAAAGCGTACTATGGGGAATGACAAGCTTTGTACTCCATACTCCAAACGATTTCATTTTTATTGAAGGGGCATTTTTGGAACGATTCGGGATTTGCGTTTTACAAAAATTGCTATGATCTTCGTTGCGATTACTTTATTGTTGTCTTACTGGATTCAATAAAGGTGCAATCGAAGGTTAAATACACCTTAGTTTTTGCCCATTTACATTGGAAAACATACTTAATGGTTTTTGATTACAGTACAATTGTAGACGGCTATTATTGTATTGTTGCTTATAAATGTTCTTTTCTTTTCTAGCATTAGTTTTGAATGACGCATGCAAACTGTCTCAACTAAAAGAGAAATTGCATATTTTGCTGATTGTTGTATTTTCGTTGTTTTACGTACGAAAATGTATCAAAGGAAATGCGTCAGCCAAGAACTTTCGCTGCCATTCTTTTCCAACTCGTAATCTATAATTTATCCTGCAAAAGCCTATGTATTATTTCCAAATTTCAAGCTATTTATACCCTGGAGTATATATCAAGCTGATGATTATTTAAAGGTGAACTACATCAAAACCAGATAAAACCCAATATTATGATGTATGAGTTTTTGGTGCAAATAATAGGTTTGCAGGACATGCATCAGGTATGCATTTGAAATCCAGACACGTAAACAAATCCTTTACCATAATTTCATGACATTTCAAGGGTAATTTTTTAGCAAGATATTGTTGCTTTCTTCTTGTGTTGATTGAGCTGGCAAGAGGAATTAAGTTTTTTAAAAATAAGCTTTTCCCATTTTGAAAATGAAGAAAACAACCTTTCAAGGGCTTGTTATATTTCTGACGTTTTTAAATACAAAATTCGGCTTCACAAACACATCTTACGTCGAATTACCTAACTTATTTCCAGTGTTTAACAGCAACCCTCATGAATTTGTAATCTACTTTGTAAAATTTAACATTACCAAATTCCAATATTCCAATTTGGCTACTACATTCGAAGATCTTACTCATACAATTGACTCAAGTCGTGTTGTAACTAATCAAAACTTTCTTGAAACTTTAAAAGTTCCAATATTTAAATTAAGTTTTTCATGCTTAATATTTGTGATGGATTTCCCATTTTCTAAAATGACCACCACTGACTTTCAACTATGGAACAATTTTAAAGAACTTCATGCAAAAATTATTGATTTTATAACAATCCCCACAACTATGGTTTTATATTTTACTGAAGATCAAAGTCAAGTAGCCCTTGACTTCAACGTGTTACCATACAACATAACACCAGGTTATAATTGGATGTGTAGTGATGGATTTGTTGCAACCAAAATCCTTTTCCAATATCAATCCAATAAATTGTATCATTCTCATTATGAATTACTTTGTGACGAAAGTAGAGCCCCTGAGAAACAAGGTGCAATATCAAGTTTTGCAACTGAAACTGGGAATGTGCTAAACCTACACAAAACGTTAAACAACAAAATACTCGTGAACACCAAAACGGTTTTCTACTATTCTGGAGTGCGTCATAAATTTGAGATTTCCAAATGCAAATACCGGGCAGGAACTCAAGACACCAAAACCTCAAGACCAACTTGTGACTCTAAAATTATGAGCTTCGTAACAATATTGAACCACCATCTAAACACCAGCAACGGCGGTTTCCAAATTCGCCAAAAAACTCAGAAAGTATTGGCGGAAATTAGGAAAAATATTCATGATCCATTTCAATCACGATCTGAGGTATTTACCGAGATGTCTTTTAAGTCAGATAGAAAACACGGGAGATACTTCATTTCACAATTGTATGCACAGCGCATTGTTTCGAGCATTCCCGTGTATAACGTCCACAGACAACGCGTTAGTGCAAAATTGGAAACGGCAATGTGGATTGAAGCTTTACCGGCTGATGTTTGGGGACCAATGCTCGTCATACTTATTTATGTCTTCGCTAGATTCCTATTTTCCCGTTTCATTCGTAAAGTGACAAATCTTAAATTGGCAGCTATTTTCAATATGTTTCATCACAAACCAATACATTTTATTTTGGTATGTAGTGCAGTATTCTTTGGCATGTGTTATGAAAACGAGTTGACAAGCCTTGTTACTGTAGCCCCTGAATTTAAAAAATATCAAACACTTAAACAACTTTTGGATGCCAACTACAAAATACTTGTTTTCTTGGGCTCAATTAGCAAACAGGTTATATATGAGACTTACGCCCTTGACATGAAATTGCTTGGTTTGACAAGGCGGGTTGAGGAATACTTTGATTTGAGGAACCAAAGCCTTATTTCACACTATGGATTTATAGCTTACATGACCAATAAGTTTCAAATGAGTGAAGAAAAATGGTTGATAATATTGGAGGATGACGTTGTAAAAACGTATATTCCGCTCCACGCCAAGATTTTAGGGGAGAGTGGAGCCAATGTAGAAGTTATACGTCAGGATAAACAAGCCCTTCTTTCAAAATGGAAGTATTGGAAAATTGGGATGAAAAATCGATATTGGATCATGAAAACAATACAAAAGATTTATGAATCTGGTCTCTATTTTAAATGGGAGGAGTCGGCTCAGTGGAGATTAGATTTGTTGCTTGGCACTCTGAAATTTATGAACATTAAGCATCCAATTGCCTCTGAGTTTATTACAACTGCAGAGTTTCTATTTATAATGATGGTATTGTGCATAGTTTTAGTAGTTAGTATGGCAGTGCTTTGTTTTGAAATGTACTCTATACAACGAAGTTATATGGATGTTCAAACTTTAATTTGAATTTTCTTTAAAGCAACAGCTTTTATTGACAAGAGAAATACACTTCTATTTTATTTACGTAATGCATAAATTCCTTGTTTTTATCCATTCAGTGTATTTTGTTGTATTTAAATATTACTTTATTCAAAATTTCTCTAAAAGGAAACCATTGTTTACAATTGAAATGTTCGATAAAAAGTTAAATAAAGGTAGGCTTTGTGAATTGTGAAGTGTTTTGTTTTTCAAAACTCATTGAGATAAAAAGTAAAATACACACAAGGTTTGCTTCATTCGTTGTGTCATCGTGTAACATTCCAAAAATAAAAAGAAATTTTCTGTTATACATACATCTAACTTATATTAAACTGTTATCATTATTTGAAATGGCTGCAATAATAAACTACGCAACTTTTACACAAGTTCAAAATATTTTGATGGATCATTTTTGTAAATCAACTGTAGAATTCGTTTGGGGCGAACAAAATAATCTTACTACTTCAACGTTTTCACAGTGTCTTATTTCTGAATGCATTCTACTAATTTTTCATTTTCCTTCTCTTGCAGGAGTACAGAATATATCTGATTACAGAAAATATAGAGAACTACGTTACATTCGGGAAAATAAGTTGGAATTTGTAATGAGTACAAATGGGAATTTAACTATAATGCAAAAGTTTTCCCACCAGGATCTCCTTTTTGTTTCTGACTCGATTTTCCCAACAAATAGTATAGAAAATTTTGTGCTACAAACAGAGCTTTCAGATTTTAGGGGTAATCCTATAAAACTTCCAACAGCTATACTTTCGAGTGTTTCAAAACCATCCGTCGAATTTACAAATATCAACAGCAAAATGTTGGTATTTTCCACCATGTCGTTACCTATCATTATATTTGTCAGCTTTGACACGAAATTTGTGAGCATTGGTTGCTTCACTTGTGATAATAATGTTAGAGAATTATATGTTTACGGAAAATATGCTTATAAAGTATCTTTTAAAGGCATGCCAAAACATTCAATTGTATCGTTTGAACACTTGAAACATTATTGGACGCAACTCCACTCCCGTATAAATTTCGAGTCTGAGTCTCATGTAGGAAAAAGTGAAAACTGCATTACCTTCAGTTATTATAGGAAAAAGCAATCAAAAATTTTAGGCGAATCATGCAAAATATACGAGGAATTTTTTGAGAAAATTAATTGTACAAATTTTAAAGCCTGCAAAGAAATTTACGTTAGTACACGAAAGCTTGGACCTAGTTTTCCGATGGAATTTTACTATCTGAGTGAAATAGTCCCTTTTGTACAAAATCAGGTGGATTATACTTTTCAGATCCTGCTACCAAAATCTCATTCTATTTCTTCAAGCCTTACTGCATATTTTATCCCCTTTCATATTTATATCTGGATTTGTGTCATGTTAACAATCAGCGCGTTAACGAGCTGGCTAAGTTTCGTAGAAAGAGAATTATTGGGTTCCGTGCTATTTTGGCAGTTTTCTACCTTATTTGAGCAAAACGGTATTCAACTGAAAAGGGTGAGGTTACCTGGGAAAGGGCTAATAACCATTTGGCTTATTTCCACATTTTCACTACGAAACTTTTACCATTCGGCATTCTACTCTTTTACGACAGTAGAGATGGAACCAAAGGGTCTCCCAAATAGCATGGCTCAGCTACTTGAAAGTGACAACTTGGATGTACTTCTTCCTGATACATTTAAACAAAATTTGATTCTTTCCTGTTTCAAAGGTTCTATAAATAAACCCAAAAAACTTGTAGAGTTCTACTACAAAATCCTATCCAAAGGTTTCTTCATGAAGATGAACCTTGAAACCCAGACCCTACAAAATACATCACTAGGAAACAATGCTTACGTTTATCACTACCTGCATCTAAATGAGAACTCAACTTCTGTTTTGCAATTTGACAAAACCTCGGCTGAAGTAACACTCAAAAGAAAATTTTCTAGATTTGCTGTCATTTGTGAAACGGAGTGTGATTCGAAATGGAATGCAGCACTTCTTCATCAAAATAAATTCAATCAATTTAAGCCTCGGCAAAAACCATTTTTTAGAACTACCGAGTTTTGGACCATCAGAAATCCTAGTTTTGCAACCAACCAATTTTCTGATTTCTTGGGATCATTTGCACAGTCAGGGATATACGAGTTTTTAATGAGCAGAGAAAGACTGTTGCAAAGAATAATGCACATGCAAGAATTAAATATCTTCAGAAAATCAGGATTAAGTAATGGGAGTCTATTTAGTCGTTTGTTTCTTGCGAATTCAAAGAATGTTTTAGACATTGAAGATATTCCCACAAATTTTTCAGCTTTGAGAGGTATCTTTGTTATTTCTGGGATTATGTTAAGCGTAGCTTTACTGGCATTGGTATATGAGTTTTGGAAAAAACACAATCTTCAAGTTGGATGTGACTTATTAAAATTATTTCCGGAGTTGTTGCACAGAACTTAATAAATTAAATTATGTCATTTCATTTTTAACCACATATTTCACCCATTGAGCCATACTTAAATTAAATGTCAATGTAATTAAAGTGCGTTTAAATTAAGCAATCAAAAATTGTATAATTACTTGTAAAAGATAGCTTAAGTAAATAAATAAGGTTCGGTTTACTTGACGTTTGTAAATGATTTGACTTGAACTAAATTTTGGGCAAATAAATTGTGTTTCGTTGAAGCTAAATAGCAGTAATGAAAACATTGATATGTGAGAATTGAGAATCACTATTTCTCTCCTCACAATCATCATCATCATCAACAACCGACGCCAACATACCGACCACTTTTTGTGTCAAGAGTGGATGATTCACTAGGCATACAATTTATATAGCCCCAAACGTGTTATGTTATGGGGTTTGCTACCTACGAGACGAGAGTTATAGTCAACAGTTGGAAGAGAATAGCAAAATTACAGCTTTAAATGCACGTACGAGTCTTTGCTTACAAAGACATGCATAATATGAATATTACTTTGGGCAGTTTGGGCCGACAAGACACATGATACTGGCTATCACATCAAGTTAAACTTTGTAAGCGTACATGTAAGTTTTATGGGTGTTTACGGTGAATGGAGAGCGTTTTGCATGCATAAAAAATGAGGAATATCTCCCACTGCATGAGTCAGAAGCATATGAGTGAGCAAACTGCAGAAGTTGTCATGTAATCATTCATAAAAATTCTTCACGTCGAAAACATACGTCCATTGCATTACTCGTGACTCTGCTTCGTAAAGAATCAGATGATTGTGATTGCTTGATTTGGATTAAAACTCAATATTTGCAGTATTTTTACCATTTCATAGTTTAGTGTTGCCAAATCTATATTGAAAAGAACAATGGAGAAACAAGAAAAAGCTCATATCATTCAAAATTTAAAAGCGCTAGTGGAAAATACACAGTGCAACACTACGTTTTTGACAATTCTCATACAGAATGGAGTGCTAGGAAAGGCTGATATAGCTCACTTGGTAAGTCTTTCTTTGTTTCTTATATTTAAACGGGTTGTGGTAATCGAATCATAATTAATAACGCGTTCATTTTCCAAATTTTGTATCCAGGACTCCATACAGAATGCATTAACGAAAACCCGTGAATGCTATCAACTTCTCCTGACAAAGAAAAAAGCATTTCAGCACTTGGTAACTGCGCTAGATGAAAGCTGTCAGAGTGGAGCTCTTGCAATTATTAATAATCCGAATAAAGTAAGCAGCTCCCACCTGGATTGGGACGCTAAAAACCGATCCATATCCGAAAATTCAGTCCGATTTGGAGTTTTGCCCCGGTTCTTCTTTTCACCGGGAGAGAAAAAGAGCTGGCAGATATTCATAGTAAACTGCAAAGTCCAAAAAGGTCAGCAGTGATATCACAAGCGGCTTCAATTGTTGGATTGGGTGGCATTGGTAAAACTGAGCTTGCAAGACGCTACATCCAAAAGTACAGCAAAGTATATGACAACAACGTAATTTGGATCAATGCCCAATCTGAAGAGAGAATCCTTTCGCATATTGGCAACAAAAGTCCGTGATTTCCCTTGTTGATGAAGTGTATAATTTCTTCCGTGATAAACCATGCCTTTTCATTTTTGACAATGCGGAAAGCAACGAAAACTTGCAAAAATTCATGCCATTTCGAATTCTCAATCCACCGTATCTCCTAATTACGTCGCGAGACAAGGAATGGGCATTTACAACAGAAGTTTTGCAATTATATGAAATGTCAAAAGAAGACGCAATGGAGTTTGTCAAAACCGGACTGGAAATTGAGGACAACCAAGATCAAGATGAAGCAGTTCTCCGGTTGGTGAGAAGACTTCAATGCTTTCCCTTGGCACTTTCACAAGCAATTTCCTACATCAAACAGCAACAAATGCTTCTAAATTTCAGCATCAATCAATATTTGGAAAAGTTTGATAAATGCTCACAGACCCTTCTCAACTCCAGAATACCATCAACTGAATTTAATACCTATGCAAATACATCTTTAACTACTTGGAAAATGACAACGGATTTAATTGCGTCGGATGTAGATCATGGAACTATTGCAATAAGTTTGCTCAGCATGATCTCATATTTTGAGCCTGACAAAATTCCCACAAAATTATTAGTGTCCAACAAAATTGAAATGAACGATTCTACTTGTTCAAACGAAGATGGGATTTTGTCCAAAATTGCATCTTGGATGCCGTTCTATAAAAGGAAAAATCAAGAAAGTAGTGATGTGGATGAGTGCAATGTTCCTACGATGAGTGATAATTCGGATGCCCTTCTTTTGCTTGTTAAATACTCTATGATAAATAGCCAGCCCAATGATCACACCATCAGCATTCATAGGTTGGTGCAGGAAGTTACCAGAATCGAGCTCAAGCGAAGTGAAAAAGAGAAATCAACATTGAACACCGCCTTGAAACTCTTGTCTGATAATCTGAACCTTGAAACAATTAGCCACGTTTACGCTGTCTACTCATATAGTAGTGGATTCAGCAATCTAATTATACAACATAAGGATATTCCTTGGAGAATGTTGCACGAATTCCAATGTAAAAAAGGGTATTTTGACATATCAAGGAATTCGAATGGAGCTAAACTGCTAGCAATTCTCAAAAAACATGTATCATCAGAAGACTTTGATGTAATTAGGTTTGAAACCCGTTTAGCAAGGGGTGAATATGAGATGGGTGACTTTGAAAATAGTTTGAAAAGATTGCAAAACTTGATACCTAAATATGTAGAAAACAAAAGCAAGCTTTTTGCAGAGTATGAAATACTTCGAGCTCAAAACGACTTGGCATTAATTTTTCAAGCGATGGGGGAAGTAGGAAAGTGTTTGGAGATACAAGAGCAGATTTTTGAAAAGACAAAGATACTGTATGGGGAAAGTGACTGGCAAACAATGGAGCCATTGGTCGATATTGCACAGAGTTTTAAAAACTTGGGACAATTTAAAAACCCTCCTGCTAATAGGTTGGAGATGAACGGAGTCATAATGAAGCCATCGGAAATCCTCACCCTTTTAAAAGAAGGATATGAGTGCAATAAGCATTTAATAGGCTCGGATGGTAATTGGACTGGAATTTTGCACAACGTTGCTTCATTTTTCTATGAAATAGGAGACCATGAAACATCGGTGATGATCGCGAGCTATATTTGTGAGCGGTTAAAAAATGAAGACTCTAGTGAAAACCGGATCATTGTGATGCATTGCCTGAACATTCTAGCACTTTTTAAAAGCAAGGAAGGGAAACATGAGGAGGCCCTGGAAATTTATCAGGAAGCTCATCCACTTTTTAAGGAAATGCTTGGTAATAACCACCTGAGCACATTGAGACTCCAAACAAATATATTTATTACGTTGAGGAATCTCAACCAAATCGAGAGAGCGCTTGAGGGCTTGCGAGATATTTTTAAAACGCTGGAAACGTTTTATCCTAACCATTTCGATGTGATAAATACTGAGACTCTTATTTGTGATACTTTATTTAAAATGGGAAGCTATAAGAAGTGTGTAGAACGTAGCGTACAGTTGAAAATTAAAATACAAGAAAGATTTCCACAAGCTGACGACAAGTTAGCAAATATTTCCATATGGATAGAGAAGCTGCGTTCGATTGTATGACATGACATGACGGTTTGATTTAGTTTAGAAATTCTAAAGTGTTGTGTGTTATTTTATGTTTTAACTTAACTCATGTTGGTTATACTATATGTATGTAATCTTAATTTTATTTAGGGAAAAAGTTTCAGCATTCTAGAAAAGTTATAATTTCAGCCTATATTGCATGATGATCCAAAAAAAGGTTATATAGGTTCTTTTACAGTTGATGTTCATAATCTCTCAAAATAAATAATCGTTTAAAAATTAATGTGAAGTTTAATAAAACTTCACATACTGTAGATAGCCAAATAAAAATAAACTTTCGAAAAAAGTTAAAATAAAGACAGTCCAAAATAAATTGTAAAACCTAAAACCATGAAAGTAGCTGCAAAACATTTACACATACAACCCACGCTTGCAAAGGACTCCAGCCAACAAAGCTGAGCAATGAAGATGCTCACATTTCACATTTAGTTTAGTGCTGAAGGGTACCCATGCTTATAATTATAACATGCTAAAGAAATGCAATAGTCGTGTCTTCCCGAAGCCCGAGCTCACACGAAACCAAAGCACAAGACGTCAGCTGCCTTACGTACTGACAGACCTCTGATACTCTGATCATGTCTATTTACATTCTCCTTTACCCGTTATTCCGTAAAAATAAATTTGTGAAATTTGATACCCACAAATCTACGTTGTATTATTAATCACTTAACTTTGAACTGCAATTCAATTGAACTTCTAGTCATTACAAATCGCTGTTTTACTTCTTATTATATTTTATGTTTTGAATGAAGCGAGGATGACTTCCAGCAGCGTTAAAAATAAACGCTTTTGTTTCGTTTGTTTGGAACCTCTTGATCTCCATTATTTCCTCACGGAGGAACTCCCAACTACCCATAATATTCCTGTGCAGCTTTACCTAAAGTTCATTAGTTTGATATCGAGATATTTACAAGTACCAGGCGAATCCGTTGAGAACAGTGGAAATGTGCGAAAATGTGACGCATTTTGTTCCACTTGTGTGGTTAGACTGAAAAATATTTTTACGCTATATTCTGAGCTTTGTGAAGTGGAACAACGTCTTTGCGCCAGGTTGGAACAGTTAGGAGAACGCATGACACAAGCTAATAATGGGAAAAATTGGGGGCTGGTGACCCTTGATGCACTCGCACATACTCTTGGATCTCATTTAGAAGTTCTTAGGAACTTGGTGGCAACTAAATGTAAGAAAAATAAATTTTACACTTTACCCTACAAATAACCAATTTAATTTATTCATTTTTTACGCAATTTTAATTTAAATCATTAAATGTTTTTACATTGTGAATATTTGTACTGTAGGTTTGCAAAAATGTGATGAAATTCGGGCACAAGCTTCCCTTTATGGGACGGAATCATCAGAACAGTTTGCTAATGAGGGGAATGAAAATAAAGGGGAATTGGAGATCTCTAATGAAAATGACGATGATGGTGCTGAGTTTAAAGAGGAAGTGGAGAGTTTCCTGGATTCTTTGGCTAAACAACTTGGCGCTGAAATGTGGGTGCTCTTTATTTTCTCATTAGAAGTAATTAGCGAACTACCTGGATGATTGATTGACTTAATTTTATATGCATTTTTTCAGGAACTCTACAGAACCAGAAGGTGTCAAAGAAGGAGGCGCTGACGACCAGAAAACTGATACTGAGGATGATGAAGGTGGGAACAGGAAATCTACCAATGAGACTGAAACCGCACAAGTTGCATTTGATATCAATGATGATTCCGATAAAGAAGAGAAGAAGCAGATTTCAACTGATTATGATGAAAGTGAAGAAAAAGCAGGAGATTCATGCTCAGAGCCCACTTCTTCTTCAGGTAATGACAAATGACAATCTCGAACATTAGTAATATCTTGTTTCTCATCCACCACCACACCACCCACGCATTAATTTATTTTTTACAGGCGATTTTGCAAGAGATTGCATATTGTGTACATTAATTCTTTTATTCACAATCCTTCACAGGTTTGAAAAGGGAGATGAATATGAAGACCTCATCAAAACACCAGCACCTCGACGACGAAGATGGTCACCTGGAAAAGTCCAAACAGTTCGGAAAGCGTGAAGGACCATTGCCACTGAAGAGACGTTTTTCTGTGAATGAAACGGATTCCGAATCTTTGTCAAAGACGTTCCGGATCTAAATTCACACATAAAATCTCATACAACAACAATTCACTCCTATTCATTGTCTTTGTGAAACCGTGGTTTCCTGTACCTTGACTTCAGAGTACCCATTCGAATTGCATCTAAAGAAACTTGATGATGCGGACAATCTAACTATACAATTCGCCGAAAATTGGTGCTTCCTACTCCTAATGAAACAAATTATTTATGTGAAACCTTTATTTTGTAACAAGTAATTTTTCGCCTTCGAAACCAGAACCTGACTATATATCAAATTATCCACAACTTTTCAAGAATGGGAGGAACTACGGTTGTCACTTGTACTCCTACAAATCCAAAACGAATTATTGTTTACATTTACATTTAATTAAGGTTCACGGAAAGGTGGTCAAAGGTTTACTTCTGACGAAGGCACTTGAAAAAATGTAACTATCCTCAGTATACTTTCAATTCTTTATGTTATGACTGGACTAGAATGTTATGTGGAGAATGATCTCAAATCTCATGTAAATGAAGACCATGATGATGATAGTATAGTGTTACATCGTTTATGTGTACTTTATGTGGAAGTGTGTTTAGTGTTTGCTAATCAACAGTTATTTATCCGACTCAATGAAGCACACAGCCAAATCAAGCCATGAGAAACGCTACAAATGTCATATATCATATTTTATTTGTCGTAATCTAAAATCCCTTTCTCAACCCAATTTATTGAAGTTAAATATGTGTTGGCTGTTCATGGGATTGGGACAGGAAGAAGATGTATGAGTATGTCAGTTGTACTCAGCCAAATTGTGAATTTAACGTGTAATTATTATTTTTATCGATATCGACATTTAACCTTAGTTCATGGTGTGTATACAGGGATGTCCAGAAAAACTGATAGTGCTACTCTGTTTGTGTAATTTTATTAAATGTCCATTCCATGTTGTTATATACGTTACATTGTCAAATGTATATTATTATATTATAAGATAGGAAGAAAATCGATGTTCCATTATGTTAACCTGATGAAGTAGTTGTTCAACAAGTTAATAAATACGTTAATTAATAAATAATGACAAGTAAACATTTGATCGTTGATTGATGTTGACCAGACCAGCCAGTTACAAGTTCTCATAATGAAGCATCAACACATTTTGCATTGCTTGATTGAGTTTTAGTATATTGTTAGGAATCTTGAAGCTGTGGTGGAGTAATGAATCATGCATACTTACTTGTGTTGGCATTTGGCATGCCTCTGCCTAAATCAACATCAGCCATAGGAAACTAACATCTTGACAGTTTTTTTTGTAGTGGTCGAGCCTCTGTATTGTGCGTCACTTACATGAGTCACACACCAACGATTACGTTTAATGTACGACAAGCAGCCAGTTGCTTGAAAGGAGATGAGCATAATCTGCAAGTCTCAGAGTTGCGAATAATAGCAAATTGATATGAAATGTGATGCACATGAAAGAGCCACCAAATACACATGAACATTGCAGCGCAGCCAATTTCATTTTTTAATCTATTATGCTAGCTTTCTAAAAATGCATTTTATTGTTTGTCAATATCATTATAGGTTGAACTGTGGCTGGAAGGTAACAAGACGATGATGTTGGAGCATTGTCCTAACCTGCGGAAAATCAGCGTGTATGGCAATCAGGATGAAGATAAAGATTGTGAAATTTACAGCAGCTGTGTGATTTAACTAACTAAAAGTCGTATAGATTTGATTATAAAATATTTATATATGTACTATATAATTATTTGATCCGATTTCACAGCGCCACACTTTATTCTAGATTTTGTAATGAAATTAATATTAACTCAGTAAAAATTATTGTTCAGAAAATGTCATCTTCATTGGAGAAAAATAAAATAACATAAAATGCAACTATCATGCTTATTAACATTGTGCATTTTTGAGTCAATATTCATGCTGTACCGTATCTTATGAAGTCCAAATATTTCAAGCATTTTCGAGATGAGATGTAATGTTACAGACAGACGACAGCCTTGTAATTTTTAATATGTGCACAAAGTACTATTAGCATAACCGTGTTTAGTTAACTACTCCACTTGACCGTTTTCACACAAAGTAAAAAATCAGCCTTTGTTTGCGAAAAGTTGCGTTCTTCGTGATGATTCACAATGCCCCGATAAAATTCGCGTTGGAAATGCAAAACTTGCATTGTCGTAAATTTGGAGGACAATGAATATGATGCAATACATGGTCAATACATTTTTGCATTTGCATAAGAAAGCTGATTTGCATTGCATGTTAGCTATCCTTGATCTTGATCGTGTCAGGAATCCTGATTTGATTTTAGGGTTTTTAAAAGGGTTTAGAATAGCACTCGTTTAAATATTGTTAAAGTATCGTATATACTCAAAAACGTTTAGTTCATTTTCTTGGTTTAGGAGGCAATCCAAGCCAGAATGGAGTTTGTTCAACCTCAAGACATTAAGAAGGAGAAGGAAGACCCATGGATAGGAAACGGAATGGATGAAGTGCGTTTTGACCCTAGATTATCAATGCCAGTAAAGAGAATCGAGGTGAGTGAGGGGTAGAAGGTTCGACATTTGAAATTAAAATGTCTGGAGTCTAAAAAATTGTTTTTTTTCATTATTTTCTTTTTAGGACAAATGGAAGCTCGTCCCTGCTTTCCTGGAGACCAAGGGGCTTGTGAAGCAGCACGTCGACTCCTTCAATTACTTTATCAACGTGGACATCAAGAAGATCATATTGGCCAACTCCAAAGTTGTTTGTGACGTGGACCCAACCTTCTACCTAAAGTATTTGAATGTCTACGTTGGATCTCCGGATATTGAGGAGAGTTTCAATATTTCAAAGAAAACAACACCTCATGAATGTCGCCTTAGGGATATGACGTACAGTGCGCCAATCACTGTGGATATTGAGTATGTGAGGGGCACTCAACGAGTTATTCGTAATGGCTTGCAGATTGGAAGGTAATAATTGATAATAAGATCAACGCCCATGTATCTATCTGAAGTTTCAAAGTTTTTAAAATAAAATCAAGATTTTAATTCAATCTTCCTTCTTTTTCTGTGAACAGGATGCCAATAATGCTTAGAAGTTCCAACTGCCGTTTAAATGGGAAGACTTCTGCGGAAATGGCGAAGCTAAACGAATGTCCTCTTGATCCCGGTGGCTACTTCATTGTCAGAGGTTCAGAAAGGGTTATTCTAATTCAAGAGCAGCTCTCCAAAAATCGTATGATCGTTCAGCAGGACAGGAAGGGAGAGACCACTTGTCAAGTGACGAGTAGCACCCATGAAAAAAAGTCTCGAACCAACATAACAGTTAAACATGGAAAGTATTTTCTCCAACATAATGCTCTTCAAGATGAAGTTCTCGTCACCGTTGTCTTGCGTGCAATGGGGATTGAAAGTGATCAGGAAATGGCGCAACTCATTGGAACAGAGGATGACTTCATTATGGCATTAGTTCCTTCCATGGAGGAATGTCACCGCCTCGAGATATTCACACAACAGCAAGCCATCAAATATTTGGGAGGTAAACTACGCCAAAAGAGATTCGGACCTGTTTATGGACCTCAAGCTAAGAAGACTGCGGAAGATGAAGTTAGGGAGTTGCTTGCTACCACTATTTTGGCTAATGTGCCAGTAGAAAATTTCAACTTCAAACTGAAAGCCATGTACACAGCAATGATGGTAAGGAGAGTCATCATGGCACAAAATGATCCTTCCATGCTGGACGATAGAGATTATTATGGAAACAAAAGATTGGAGTTAGCTGGCTCGTTGATGTCTCTCCTGTTTGAAGATTTGTTTAAAAAGTTCAACTTTGAGGTGAGTTTTAAATCATCTTCTCATTTTCTGAGTTGGTTGAGTAACATTTTTGGAAGGGTTAATTTAATCACGCTAACTAATTACTTATTGCAGCTACGACTCATCGCCGAAAAGAATATTCCAAAGGTGAAAGCCGCAGTTTTTGATGTGGTCACGCACATGAGACAAGATCAAATCACTAACGGTTTAGAGTCAGCTATTTCATCCGTAAGTTTAGTCAAATATTTTTTGAAAGCTAAAATAAAATGCTACTACAATTATGAAAAGATTTGAACTCATCTTTGCTTAATTGTAGGGAAATTGGGTAATCAAGCGTTTCAAAATGCAGCGATTTGCCGTGACTCAAGTTTTATCCCGACTCTCCTACATCTCTTGCCTTGGTATGATGACAAGGATACACTCACAGTTTGAAAAAACTCGGAAAGTGTCTGGTCCGCGATCTCTTCAAGCTTCTCAATGGGGTATGATTTGTCCTGCAGATACCCCGGAAGGAGAGGTAAATCATTTGTATCTTATTATCTATAATGAAAATTGCCATATTGCTTTACTTATGGTTACGCAAGCAGTGAAAGTACAACAATTTTTTACGTGTTTTCTATGTTAAAATCCCATTTTTCTATAGGCCTGCGGTCTCGTTAAAAATCTTGCACTGATGACTCACATCACAACAGAGGTGGAAGAGAAGCCAATCCTCTGTCTCCTCTACAACTTGGGTGTTGAGGACGCTATGCTCTTCAGCGGAGAAGAACTTCACGATCCTGACGTCTACACAGTTTACCTGAACGGTGGTATTGTTGGTATCATCCAGAACTTTGTCAAACTCATCTACCTCTTCCGAAAGCTGAGAAGGCGGGGCCGTATCTCTGGCTACGTCTCAATCTATCCAGATTTGAAGCAGAGGACTATCAACATCAGTTCCGACATGGGACGTCTCTGCCGACCTTACGTGATTGTAGAGAATAGAAGACCAAAGTTGAAGCAGAAACATGTTAATGAGCTCAAGGCTGGGTTGCGATCATTTGATGACTGTCTCATTGAAGGACTTATAGAATTTCTTGATGTAAATGAAGAAAATGACAGCTACGTTGCACTCTACGAACATTTAATTCAGACGGACACAACTCATTTGGAGATTGAGCCTTTCACCCTTCTTGGAGCTTGTGCAGGCTTAGTTCCTTATCCCCATCATAATCAAAGTCCTAGGAATACGTATCAATGTGCTATGGGGAAACAAGCTATGGGAACCATTGGCTATAATCAAAAGAACCGAATAGATACTCTTTTATATAACCTAGTGTATCCACACAAGCCAATGGTGAAGACAAGAACAATTGAGCTGATTCACTTTGAAGAGTTACCTGCTGGACAAAATGCCATTATTTGTGTGATGAGTTATAGTGGCTATGATATTGAGGATGCGCTCGTGCTCAACAAAGCTTCGTTGGATAGAGGCTATGGAAGATGTTTGGTTTATCGAAATGCTAAGACGAATCTGAGGAGGTATCCCAACCAAACGTTTGATAAGGTCATGGGTCCGCTATTGGAATCAGAATCCAAAAAGCCCATTTGGAGACATACGTGGCTTGACTCGGATGGAATTGCTGTGCCTGGTGCTTGTGTTGAGAATAAGCAGGTGAGTTTAAATGTGGATAATAAAAATAGGTTTGAATTTAGTTCAACTGAATAGTTTTTCCGTTCATGTGCAGTTATAATCTGCGTACCATGACATTTGATGATAAGGTATGCTTGATTACTTTGATCTTTGGATCATGTGAAAGCTGCAAACATAAAATGTGAGTTACAGAGTCTCCGTGTCTGAAGGAATGCACGGTAGATTTAAGCTGATCACAACAGTCCTTTCTATCAAAGTTAGATAATTTTCAGCATTAATTGTGCAATAAGTAAATATTGTGTTCCTAATTATTTGTAACTAGGTTCTGATAAACAAAGCTATGCCGACGGTAACACAAACACCCGTTGCAACAAATGACAACACCAGAAAACAGCCAGAGTACAGGGAAGTACCAATTAGCTATAAAGGGTCTGTGCCATCCTATGTTGAAAAAGTCATGATCTCATCCAACAACGAGGAAACCTACATGGTTAAGCTTCTTCTTCGTCAAACCAGGAGACCTGAAATTGGTGACAAGTTCAGTAGTCGGCACGGTCAAAAAGGTGTCACAGGTTTGATTGTCAGTCAGGAGGACATGCCATTCAACGACTATGGAATTTGTCCAGATGTTATCATGAATCCTCATGGTTATCCATCTCGTATGACAGTTGGAAAGTTGATTGAGTTATTGGCTGGCAAGGCAGGATTGCTTGACGGATGTCAACATTACGGAACAGCATTCGGAGGGTCGAAAGTGGAAGATATTGGTGAAGATTTGATTCGACATGGGTATAATTACGAGGGGAAAGATTTCTTTTACTCTGGAATCACAGGGGAACCACTTGTTGCATACATTTATTCCGGACCTGTAAGCTGGTTTCACTTTGATTTTAGCAAATATTAAATTGTTAAATATTTTATAAATTAGCCCCTAATTGATTTATCATCTCCTCATCTAGGTTTACTATCAGAAGTTAAAGCACATGGTAATGGACAAAATGCATGCAAGAGCTCGTGGGCCACGAGCCGTCTTGACGAGACAGCCAACTGAAGGTCGCTCTCGTGAAGGTGGGCTACGTCTTGGTGAAATGGAACGTGATTGTTTGATCGGGTATGGAGCTTCCAATCTCCTCGTTGAAAGACTGATGATGTCCAGTGATGTTTTTGAAGTGGATGTTTGTAACGCTTGTGGGATCATGGGCTATTCAGGATGGTAAAAACTGAGTTGAAACAAAAAACAATCCAACATTTTTACTCAATTTTATTTTGGCAACTGTGCTGAACCTTTAAAACTAAGATGACAATTGTTTGCTCCAATGTGCAGGTGTCACGGATGCAAATCCAGTTTGAATGTTTATACTATCAAGATTCCATACGCTTGTAAACTTCTATTCCAAGAGCTACAGTCGATGAACATCATACCAAGGCTGAAACTTAAGAAGATGGGGATGGAAACGATGGGGTAGGACTAATGGCAGCGAGTATGGAGGTATTCTGATGACCATTTTTCTCTCATTTTGTTGCAGTTTTCAGTATAAATGACTTCATCGATAATGATTGTCTTAAGCATAATTTAGCATGTATTTAACGTAATTTCAAATATTTCATAATATAAAAAATTATTCCTGTTGTTTTCTTGTTGTAAATAAAATGGTTTTAAAAAAATGTATGTAAATGAGTTTGGTCTCCGTCCGTGTCTTTATTATTAAAATGAATTAGGGCTACTTTTGAAAAGTATTACAATTCTCATTATCACATAAGTAAAATTTCTACATCTATTCCGTGTTGTGTTATCAAACCATGCCAAAACTGTATTTAGTAATAGGTAAGCATTTTATGTAATTAATACTTCTTGGAATTATAATTCAATAGAATGTGCATTGCATAAACTATTCAACTTTTCAAAATTTAAAGTAAAAATATACGAGAGCGTCAGTTTAGATTAATAAAAGGCTGACAATTTGCCCAAAACAAAAACTAAGCAGATTGATCGGGGTAACTTGATCCACAAAATTCACCGACCCAACTCCTACCTTGAGAGGACTAACTGAACGCATGTATTTACCACTCCACTTTCTCACTCTACCGCTTTTCATATATGGAACTATTTTCTCATTCACGTACCCAATTGCCTCCCTCGAATCTTTATGTACCCTTGCAAAAACTCCGAAATAAATCAAAATCGCTGCAAATGTTTGTTGGGCTCCCAGGTAAAATAAAAGTATTTCTGAAAGCGTCAATCTACTACCTAAGGATGCCAGCGCAAAAACTCCAATAACAAAGCACATTGTTTCTTCAAACATGATGGAGCCAATGAGCACATCCTGTTGAATGTTATTAAAGTAGCGGTTGAGTAATTGAAGTTCTCTGTAAATTAGCAATGGCTCCCCCGACACCCCATTCTTGACAACTTCAAATGCTTTCACTTTAAAAAGTTTGGTATAAACACATAAGCAAAAGCCTTCGGAAAATGATAGGGCAATGATATAAAATATATGCATTCCAAGTGCATCGAAATTTACCCACAATGATATGAAACAAATAAGAGCCAATCCCAAATTTGACACCGCACTCCAGTCCCCACCGTTATTCTTACATTCTGGAAATATGAAATAGCCGAAAGTTGCGGAAGTGCACGGCATGTACCATCGTTGAAAATCATAGGTGAGCTCAATCACTGGCATGGTCAACATTCCGCTAAGTAACCATAATTTTATAAGCCTTTTCTCAGATGGATTTAAAAGTTGATTGGTTGGTTGTTGGATATCCAAAAAAAAATCAAAATCTCAAGTCAAGATTTTACTAATAATCTGGGGAAAAAATTCTGGGTTTGCGTAATTACGATTCATATGCCGACGTTCAAACTGCAATATTAGGTTAAAAAATTCGACAATATTTGAAGCCCTATTCGTCACCATCCATTGTCCCAAATAACAAACGGTTGTGGTTGCAGCGTAGAGAAAGCTCACGATGGAATGTACCACGGGCTCTCGTCCAGAGTTGTATATTAGCTGCAGCCACAAAACTGTTAGCTTTAAAAACCAAATAAGTTGCTTGATTTTGTATTTAAACTTTTGGCTCTTTGTCCAAGACTTTTCCACAAAATTTCCCGTGGGTGTGAAAGTAAATGGGGATGTGCCATAAAATTCTTGCTGTCGTAGGTGCTCTCTAAGATAAGGTATGATTTTCCCATGGAACAACATATTTTTCAATGTGTTTAAAGTTCACTTTGTGCTGAAGTTGAATTGAATAGCATAAATGCATGAAGACAAATTTCATAAATAACTTTCACGATTTAACAAAAACCTTTGATTTTCAAATACTATTGGATTTTTACTGAAACACCAACTGACGAGATAGATGAAAGAACGCTTGTAATTCACAACTGAAGTATGTTTCCTTTCTGATGAAATAATAGATATTCTCAAGATATTTGCAGACAAAAACGTGTCTTTAATTTTTAATGAATATGTGTGCCTATCTCTGACCTCTTCATACTTCAGACCAAATGTTAATAGTTAATATATAGCTTTCTCCGAATAAATACCATGATGAGAGGCAGGAGAATATTACACATATGCGCTCTGCGAACACCATGTCGCATTGCGTTACAGCCCACAGCTTTCCATAAAGCGGTAGCAAATATTTTATGTCAGCAAAACCTGGATTGACGTTGATTGCTTCAAGTAATATATAATTTAAACAAACTTGTAATTCAGTAGTAGACGGGGATGCGATAAATAGCGGGTTATAGGATTTTCGGATAAGCTAAAAAAAAACTTGCCAATACTAACACTGTATCCGCAGGAAATGAATAAAGTTCATTCAATTGTAATACGTTTTATCATTGATCTATGAAACAATATCGATTATTCCAAGCTCATTATAATAATCATTTGTAATAATTTCGGATGCTTGCCGAAAAAATTATAGTTGATCCTCAATAACCTCAATTTACGAGTAATGAAAGTAAATCAATGCTCAACAAAAAAAACTGAGGTCATAATATCGTCTATATCTCATAGAATTTATTCATTTGATTTTCTGATTGGCAATCAATAACTAAGGTGGTCAAACATTATATACATTTTTTTTGGATTATACGAATAATGGTTACAGTAAAAGCTATTTTCTCCTGCAAAATAGTTACTTATGTTGATTAGGAATAAACTATAAAGTTTTGGGTAACAGCGGAGGATGTCATTTTTACTTTATTTATAATTGTCTAGCTTTCGAAGTCAAAAGTTACTTCATCATCATCATCATCATCATTATTATTATTGTGTTATTACACATTCTTATCTACAGTCATACAAGATCCCCTAAAAGTTGCTAGTTTGTCTTTTTCCTATAGGTTTAATAATTTTTTAGCAACAAATCAGTTAATCTGTACAATTACATAAGTAAAAGATTTACGATTTGAGTAAACCCAAAGTTCAACAGTTCAATAGGAAAAAGTTGATTCACAAAATTTACCGTTCCAATATTAACCTTGAGCGATTGAAGAGACTTTACATATCTCCTCGCCCATTTCCTTGTTCTTTCTTGCTTAACAAAGGTCACACCTCGTTGCCTCACACTTTTAATAGCATCTTCTGAATCAATATTAACCCTTGCAAAAACTCCAAAATACACGTAAATATAGAGAATTTGTTGAATAGAAACTAAAACAAACATGAAGAGTTCATTGAGTGCAATATTCCCACCTAGTGCAATCAACACGTAATTACCAATAACAAAAATGTTGACAACCAGAAAAATATATGCTCCCATCAACTCATCTTGTTGAATGCAGTTGTAGTAGCGACATAATAGTTGGAGTTCCCTGTACATTAGCAGCCCACTTCGGTCTCCACTCCGAATTTTTTCAATTGCATTCAAACGAAAGAGTTTAATGTACACGCACAAGCTGTAAGACCAAGAGAATGATAAAGTGTTGTTGTAATAAACATAGCTTCCAAGGGAATCCACGTTGATCCAAAAGGAAAATATGCAAACCAGAGCCAAACTGGTTAGAGATCCAGCTCCCCACTTGACATGTTTTCCCATGGAGCATTCTGGTAAGAAAACGTAGCCAGCGGTTGCAGAATTACAGGGAGCAAACCATCTCTGGGATGAGTAGAGCATGGCAGTTGGAAGGACTCCTTGGTAAGCATTTTTAATGCAAAATTGGACCAACCGTTTTTCCCCTCGTGTTAAAAGGTTTGGTATCTCAAACTCTACAAAAAATATAATGCAAGAGGAAGATTATAATTCAGCTTAAATTTTTATAAAAATATTTATATTTTGACTCACCCTTGGAATACCGCTCTTCAAACCTTAAAAACATGTTGTATAGCTCCGCAATGCTTTCACCACGCTTGTAAACATTCCAGTGAACAAAGTACAAGGCGGTTATTGCTACCGCAAACAAAAGATTTCTGGATGTAGTTACCCGTTTCACGCTTCCAATTTCATGAAAGAACTGAGTCCACAAGACTACAGAGCTGATGATAGAAATAAAAGTTTTCAATTTCTGGATGAATTTTGCAGCTTTTCCATGTCCTGTAGTTTTCACAAAGTTGGTGTCTGGGATAGTAATTATTGGAGATGTGCCGTAAATTCTCTGTTGTTTCAAGTGATCTCTTAGGTTTTTTATGATGTTCTCGTGGATTAGCATTTTGTTTGATAGTTTTTAGCGAGTTGGGGGTACTCTGAGAAATGAAACTGGTTTGCTAGAAACCAAGTAAATTTTCGTGAACCAAGTGAACCAAATTTTCGGCCTTGAACTGAGCGTCTGATGCCTACCAATTATTAGAAAATTTGACTAGACGCGTACTTTTACCAATGTTTTGTGTGACTGCGACTTATTAATTGGTTTTCCAGCAATGACAACTGCTTTGCATGGGGCGTGTATTTTAAAAAGAGAAGGATGATGATTATGATTACTTTTTAGATTCAAATCTTTGAGATTCATTTCAAGATTAACCGCAGATATACAGCAGGTAGATAGGTTGCATGTATCGGATAATAACGATTTCCCGTAAATTGGGCATTAATACAAATTGTGCGTTATGAACAGCTAACTAATTAGGTATGTAAAACTGCTTCGTTTTATAGGTCCTAAAGTCTACCGTTTCCTTGAAAGGTTCTGTAGCGTGACGTACAAAGGTTTTTAAAATTTAATCATTTTCATCCGCTTGCATGTCAGCCTAGGCTGTGGTTGTACATCCCAAACATATTCCCAATTAGACATTATTAAATTAAATTTAGGCAGTTTTTTATTGTGAACGCAGTTAATTGAACCAGTGTACATGATTTCACACAAAAAAGAAGTCTTACAATGCCCCGTCAATTGGAAAATGAGGAAATTCATTTACTTAGCCATCTATAAAGAAATGAAAGTTGAAAAAATCACAATTTGTCAATAAAATTTTATTGAATTTCTTGCTCGGTGTCAAAATCTGGCATACATCATACAATGCTTTTAGCATTGCAAATTTTTAAAATGTGCAAATGACATACACCCCCAGTTTTGCTGGTAGTCTCATTATATATAAACAACGACAACAAATTTGCTTCTACTTTCACTTTGTAATACCCCTTTCACCGGTTTGTTTTCGCTTTTCCTGACAACCGCTGTGCATTTGCTTTACATTGGCATTAGCCTATGTTTGTATTTTGTATATTGCTTTCATTTTTAACATAACACCATACAAACATATATCTAAAAATTGGTTTACTTAAACTTTCACTTTAATAAAAATACCTAAAATCCGAAATGGATTTTGAAGATTGATTTGTTGAAGTTTTATAATCAAATTCATTTATTTTCTAAACTCATTTACTTAACACGCAACAATTCAAGGGCTTGTTACAATAACAAAAGCTCGACAATTTGTAATAACCCAAAATCAAAAACGTGAATAGGGAAAAGACGGCCCACGAAATTCCCCAATCCAATATTAACTTTGAGCGGTTGCAACGAGCGCAAATATTTCTGCGTCCATTTCCTTCTTCGTATATACTTGATACCAGCTAAACCTCTCTGCTTTACTTTTTCAATTGCATCATTTGAGCTTGTATATACTTTGGCAAAGACTCCAAAATAAACATAAATGTAGACAGACTGTTGAATTGAAACCAAAAGGAATAAAACCAATTCAGAATAGGAAATGCTCTCAACCAAAGTCACAAGTACATAAATTCCAATAACGAAAATGTTCACTAAAAGAAAAAGGTAGGTACACATGAGCACATCCTGATGAATACAATTGTAAAATCGATTCAACACTTGGAGCTCCTTGTACATAATTAAACTCCGTCTGTCTACTTTATGTAGGTGGTTAATTGCAATCTCATTGAATAGCTTGATGTACACACACAAAGAATAATTCCATGCAAATGATAATGTGTTATTGTAATACACATAAATTCCTAGGGCATCCACATTAATCCAAAAGCAAACAATGACAATAAAAAACAAACCGATTCTTGAGCTGACTCCCCATTTCACATGTGGATCCATGCCACATTCCGGAAAGAAAGTGTAGCCAAATGTTGCAGAATTACAAGGAGAAAACCATTGGTTTAACGCATACAACACTGCGACGCGGGGGACACCTTGCATTGCATTTTTAATACAAATTTGTATCAACCACTTTTGGCCTCTTGTTAAAAGTTTGCGAATCCTGAATTCTAATAAAAATATACGGAGGATTAAATTTCACACGCAAAACTATTATAATATTTAGCTTTCAAATTATACATACCATGTGCATATCGTTCCTCAAATTTCAGGAATAAATTATAAAGTTCTGCAATGCGAGCGGAACGTTTCCGAACATTCCAGTTGATAACATACAATGATGTTATTGCTATCCCAAAAAGAAGATGCTTTAAAGTTTTTGCCCGTTTCACATTACCAATTTCGAAAAAGAATTGGATCCAAAATACTAACGTGTTGATAATTGATAATGCCGTTTTCAAGTTTTCAGTTATAATGTATTTTGGAGAATTTGTAGGTTTTATAAGATTCGAACAAGGGAGGTTATTAAATGGAGAAGTTCCGTATTTTATTTGTTGCTTCAAATGATGATTTAAGCTACTAATGATGTTTTCGTGAATTAACATATTTGGTTTATTTTGCGAAATATGTAAAAAAAAAAAAAATTTACGACCTTGTGAACGCATGTTTTAGGTAATACTATTGAAATTCTTACAACATCCTTTGTCGTGTGTCAAAATTTTCCAAGAGTCAAAATGTCATGCAGTACAAATATGATGTTTTTTTGAAAACGCCTTTTGTTAATTAGTTCTTGTTTTCTTTGTTTTATTATTGGCATTCGTGACTCTCCGAAATTGATTTTAAATTGGACTTTAAAAACAATAACCTGTTAACAACAGCTATTAGAGCTTTAGGCCTCTCTGATTCCTATACCTAATACTTTATGTAACAAGTGAAGATTTTATCAGCCTATCAGTTATCACCTATTAGGAAGGAGATCCTGCAAACCAAAAAACATGTAAATATTTAAAAACAATGAATTTGTGAATTGAAGTGCAAAGCATGCCAGGTCATTACTTTGAAAATCGCAGTTTTCATACAAATTACGTCTTAAATTGTTTAAACGCGTTCGTCAGTTCGTTTTATGCGAATCAATAAATTGATGAAGTAATGTGGTGTAGGAAACTATGAGTTTCAGAATGCCCACGGATTTGGCTTGAGTCTTTTACTTAAAAAACGTTTGATTATCCTATACTAAAATTTAGTAATGTAGCTGAAAATTTTCAGAAGATCTTCACTTATAAAAGCCTCTATTGCTAAATGCTTGTTTTTACATTAAAAATTAATGAATGGGATGGAATCTGAAACACGTGTTAATAACACATAACAAACTTATGTTCCATTTTATGCTTTATGTATTGGAGCCGAATGTTTTAATAAACGACATTTATCAATTCTGGCATTGAAATGAAAGAAACAACTTTCTCCTATGTCGCAAATACCAAGTTCGGAAAACGTGATGGTTTTACGCATAGATTACACAGGCAAAGATTTTAGCCAATTACCATTCTGGGCTCAAGACGAGACAGGTAATTACGAGCTTGTCGTACTAAACGTTTTTATCTTCGATATATTCTGCTCATGAAAAAGTACAAAATAATGAGTGGTATAGTTAAATCAACGATACTTTACCTGTCTTACCAAAGAAAAACGGCTATTTTACATACCAAAGAACTTCGAACTTGAATACCTATAATTATCATCATCAGAGAATGAAAGTAGCGTAGGCGTATGTAAGGAAAACCGTTAATTATTTGTACCCCTTTATTATTGTGGAGGTTTCGTGAATATTTTAATCTGAGTGCCCACATAAAATAACGATGTCAATGGTGCAATACGCCTTGAAAGTTAGGTTATATTTTGACAATATACCATAATTATTATTGAAATTCTTAAGGTCGTTTTCCTCTTCCTGATATTTATGTAGAATACGTACAATTTCAACTTCCACAGATCTGTGAAAACTGTCTCATTTTCAGTTACAAAACAACTGGTTCTTTGATTAAATTACCACGGAACTTATGTAAATGCACATGATTTCACATTTTTCAACGAAAAATGAAGGCTAACAATTGTGGAGAAAGTTGTGAAAGCTAATAATTTTTGGGATAAATTGAAGATCATTAGACTGTCGCCGATGACGGGAAAATATTATTTTCAAAAGCTTGAATAGTTAATATAATTTTTTAATTATTAAAACTGTAATTATCAGTAACTCTAACTTTGACATTCGCATTCATAATAGCAAAATCAATAATTACAGACCCTTCAAATTTATTTCAATCCGTTTTCATGTCAAATTTTGGCTTTATATTTCGTTAGTTACAAGAATAAGGGATATGGGAAGTCCAGAAAAAATTCAATTCTATAGTACTTTTTACCTTAACTCATCCATTTAACTTTTGCAAGAAAATTATTTTATTATATAACTTTGTTTTGTGTGAAATACAATAATTTAAATCATTGATATAAATAGCTCAATGTAAAGATTATATTTGAAAGCATGCATTGAATTCAATAAAGCTATACGTGCATGAATATTATAAGTTGCTGTGTGAGAATTTGACACTATTGGGTGAAAATTGATGTAAAAATCTTTACATCATCAATAAATTGACCGTTTCCGCAAAAGAAAAATTAAATAGATTAGCTGGCGTAAGCCTATCCACATAATTGACTTTCCCAAGTTTAATTTTGAGTGGCATCATAGAATTTATATACTTCCGCCCCCATTTCCTAACCATCCCATTTTTAATAAACGGAACAACTTTCTCTCTCAAGCCATTAATAACCTTTTTTGAATCAGTGTAGACTTTTGAGGCTATGCCAAAATATACTAAAATGTAGAGAAAAGATTGGACGCATACCAGACTAAACATGACGAGCTCTGTTAGGGCAATATCTGCTCCCATAGTAATAAGCACATAGTTTCCGATAATGAAAATGTTTGTGATGAGAAACATGTAAGCTAAAATAAGGGCTCCTTGCTGAATACCATTATGAAACATATTCAAAAGCTGCAGTTCTCTGTACACAAGAAAGGAACGCCTTTCTCCTGATTTTAAAATGTCAACCGAATTTCTCTGAAATAGCCTGATATGAACAACCACACAATAGTACCAAACAAAGGAGGTGGAAACAAGGTAGAAAACGTAGGTTCCAAGAGCATCAATGTTAAACCAAAATGAGATGCTGCAAACCACTCCCAACCCAACCTTCGAAGAAACTCCCAATCTAAAGCCTTTTCCAAGATTGGTGCTACATTCCGGAAAGAAAATATGGCCCACTGTGGCTGAATTGCATGGTCTAAACCAACGCTGTAAGGTGTAAAGTAGACACGTTGGTGGAATTCCTTGGTAGGCATTTTGAATGCAGAAAATTATCAACTTCTTTTCTCCTGGGGTTAAAAGAGATTCAACGTTTGGTTCTGGCAACATAAAAACATCAATTAAAAATTGTTTGTTAAAAAATACTTTATATTCTCAAGACGCCCCAATGTGTGTATGTAGTTAAAATTAATATAAGTTACCGATTAGATGCCGCTGCTCAAATTGCATGAGCAAGTTAAATAGTTCCGCAATTTTTCCTGATCGTTGCGTCACTTTTCCCTTTACCAAGTACAAAATCGACATTGCAGTCGCAAAGAGAAGACTCTTAAGCGAAGTCATTATTGGCACGTTCCCAAATTCATTAGCCAACTGAAGCCATAAAACTACACTGTTGATGTAGCTTAATATTTGCTTCAATTTGTGAACTAATTTGTGCCATTTTTTTTCTTGGAGTAGGATGAGCTGGTTATCATCAGTGAATGAGAGGTTTGTCGTCCCATATATTCTCTGTTGCTTTAAATGTACCTTGACATGCTGGATAATATTTTCCTGTAAGAGCATTATTTTCTCTTAAGCTCAAAATTTTGAGCTGGTGAAAGACGTTTGGTATTGCTGAAAGTTGTTGAAGGAATGAGATTTTTGCAATAGTTAAAAAAGAAACTTTATTTTGGATATCACATTTCCAATCACGTGTCTGTCAATACTTGAATAGTCGTCCGGATATTTCTCCAACTGACAGGCTAATATTACTTAAAATAGGTTAGCTTATCAAATCACTTGTTCCAATCTCCAATTATCTCCTGAAGAAGGTTTCAGATTTGAAACCGAAAGCTTGAGAAATAAATTCGTTTTATTAATCAAAATGGCATCTGTGAATTCCGTTAAAACATCATCTTTAAAATAGATAATTTATCTTTTTGGCATTAATAACCATCCACTTATATTGTTTCAACTTCCTTAATTACAATCTTGGAAAGGCATCTAACTACCTAACTAACTGGTACACTGACGAAACGTTGACACTAAAATTCTGGACAAATCTTCAATCTTGACATGATGAAGTAATGAACAACTCCATGTCATATATCTGATCGTAGCATTCAAATTCACTGAAACTATATTGCAGATCCGGGAATAAGCGGATGGATACAGAGGTCTATGAGAAATAATTAAGTGGGGAAACTTGTTCATACATTTTTTATCTCTACGAGACAGCTTATTACATGTTATATGCAATTAAAAATATCAATCATATAAGATCGACGGACAGCTGTCATAAATAGCCTTCATGTCATAAATGAAGGGAAAGTACATATACAAAACATTACTCCCATATTAGACGCTGGCGTTATATACTCATATTAAAAGTTTATTATAACTCATGACTGGCAGTCTGTCAAGAGCAGCTGCTAACGACATACTCATTTAACCTATAACTTATATTGCAAGTTTTCTTGTCAGCAAAAAGTTATTCCGAAAATGTGATGATTTGGTAGTTTTAGTTATGGAAAACACGCATTTTTCCAAGTTGCCAACCTGAAGTCCAGCTATGATTTCACTGTCATGATTTCACATGATTATGAGTATGTTTGTTGAAAGCGATATCTTTTTGATTACTATTCGTCATTGAAATGTAGTCAAATGATAAGCTAAAGAGTTGTAATGTATTATTGAGAAGTTAATTGAATTTAAAATTACAAATACTGCCAATCATTTGACAATATCTAATGTCAGTTTGACTTATGTAAACTACTGCGTACTCTGTAAATTAAGCTTTCAAATTCTATAATTATTTTCACTTTATTTCTAACGTATTTCATCGTATTTTTTATGTATGATATAATTATCGAGGTTCACTATACTATATTTATCAATTATGGAGCTTAATAGGCATCAATCGACAAACTTTGTTGTTTCTATTTTGCTCCATTAAATACACAAAATTAATTTTTGCTCTTTTAATTCTAACCTTATTTCTTTTATAAACCTCGCAAATGAAAACAATTGTACCAATAATTAGAAACATGCAGAGCCCCAACATTACAAATATAAATGCTGGCGTAGTAATAAACTCAGAAGTGATTGGGTCATTTAAATTTCTAACATTTGTCAATTTAAGCACAAAATCACTTTTCATTTGTGCCCATTCATCCCACTTAAAATAGAGACCAGTTTCATAAACTCTTTGAATCGTTTGCATCATCCAATACCTATTTTTTGTGCCAATCTTCCAATACTTCCACTTTGATAATAAAGATTGCTTCTTCTGCTTGATGAGCTCAACATCACTTTGATTCTCAGAAAGTATTCGGTTATACCATGGTACAATCAAATTAGCAATATGATCCTCCACCATCATTACCAACCTTTCTCCTCTTTTAAATTTGTTTATAACGTAATATATATTTTGATCTGTATTATGACCATCACTATAAAAATGAAAGTATTTGTCGATATCCTTCGTTATCCCAATTAACTTCAGCTGACTCTCATATATCTCATAATAAACTTGTATATCTTGGAAACCTATGTGCTCCACAATTTTATATTTTGCGTCTAAAAGTTCCCTTAATGTTTCATACTGTTTTTGAATTGGCGCTACTGTCACCAAACTTGTCAATTCCGTTTCATAACAAAATCCAAAGAAAATTGCACCACACGCAAATATAAAATGTATGGTGCCTTTTGTTTGGTCAAATCCGTTTTGAAGTATATTACAAAGTTTGCCTAGCCACTTGTTCAGTTTTGTGGGAATTGAATGGGTTGGTAAAAGAAATTTTGAAATCACATAAAGTACAAGTATTCCCATTGGTCCCCAAACATCTGCTGGCAAGGCTTTCATCCAAATAGAAGTTTCAATTTGGATGACTTGACTCCCTTTTCGATTGAAGCAATAGACAGGGACAGTTGTAATAACTAGTTGGGGATAAAGCTGCGAAATGAGGTACTTGGCTTGGTAATCTTTAGCCAAAAATTGGACCTCAGGAACCACTTCAGCTCGAACAATGAAAGGGTTGTGCAAATACTCCGTCATTCTAAATAGTAAGTCATCGCTCCGCATCCAAAATTTATTTGAGCTTTTATTTCTTGCATTTTGTTCCTGAAGAGTCAGAAGTGTCATTAAAAGAGAGTTGCAAACAGATTCACGATTATCTTTTCTAAGTCGACGAAGACACTTGGAAACTTTCGGAAAGTCATATAATCCTACGTAATAAAAATATGTCAGGGTCTCTCCGGTTGTTTGTTGATATAAATTCTTGTGAAGAAGCAGCAAGTCCCCGTGTTCTCTTGCGAAGGTTTTGATTGCTACATGCTTTGTTCCGAATTTATCGTCACAGAGAAGGTTAAACGGTGAAACGTTAGTAGTATCATTTGCACATTTGGACGGAATACGAACAAGAATTTTTGTTGCGGCAAAACCATCGCTGCACATCCAATCTGCGTTTTTCATTCGGTGGTGAAATATTGTAAAGTGATGTGAAATTTTTCGGTCTTCAGTAGTCAGGTATAGCATCAACGTCCTAGGCACCAGAATGTAGTCAATTATACGCTCGTGGATTTTTTTAAAATTGTTCCACAGCTTCCAATTATTAATGGTAGATTTTGTAAAGGGAAAGTTCATGAGAAATATGTTGTAGGACAAGCTAAATTTGTAAATTGGTGTGTTACGAATGTCAGGAAATTGATGAACATTTCTAAGAGATGACTGGTTTCCTATAACAAGTCTAGAATTAATTGTGTTGCTCAGAGCTTCTGTGAAGTTGTCATTAATGAAATATTTCCTTGAAATGATATTTACTAGAAAGAATACGTAGGAATCTGGTGCACTATTAAATATTGGAAATCCTTTATGAAAGCACGATGGGTTGAAATTTCCAAGAGAGGTTTTCAAAAGTTGTAGAAACACCATTAACAGAATCAATGTCATTTTAAAATAGGTCATATGAATTTTGGCAGATAACTAATAGAACGTTGAAACCAGCCAAGAAAACTATGGAACATGTCTAAAAATGAACATTCTATAGGAAGGAAAACATTAGTAATATTTTTTATAAGTGGTTGGCTCAATTCTTTTAACTTAGCTAGTTTATCAACGACAGCATATTATGTATAATTGGCATACATGCGTCATAGGAAACTTTTGGGGTTTCTTGTGCATTAAAAACTTTATAATTGTACATGGATGGTTGGGAATTGATGTGTCTAGGTGAATTTTTTGGTCAGTACGAAAGTTAATAATCATACACCAAGTTTATAATTTTCACTGTGTGGCCGTGTCGTTAGACCATTTTTAGTTTAGCAAATCTTCATATTTTAGTGAAAACGATTTGAATCTACTTTTTGACATGTAATTGAAAAGCAAATTAAAGAAGTCTCAACATAAAAGTGTTTTTATTGCATTTCAAAACTCACTACATTATATTTTATTACATTAAACAGTTTTAACTCTGAACCAATAACATGTATGTGTTTGGGGCAATGGTGAAAGCGAAACTGAAGAGAATGGTATGAGTTTTGGTTTGAAAGTGTTCGAGATGCCTATTTGGTCTAGGTGGAATGATGTTTCAATATCAGAGAGGTGGCTAATGATATAAGTGCGTGATCAGGAGGTAGAATTCTATATGTGGACTGTATGGGTGAGATTCTAAAGACAAGACAGATCTACTCAATAAGCAAGACAACAGCAAGGTGGTTTATGGTTTAGCTCTTTGTCAAGTTTTAATCGTGGGCAAAGTGAGACTTAAATAGTCAACTGAAAAGAATGCACCGCAGAGACCTCAAGAATGGTAATGGGCGAAGATACAATGGTTCATGCGTGCTTTTATACTCGTCGAAATGTAGATACAATAAGGAAAATTATAAGGAATATCAAGAGCATTATAGTGTCCATAATTACATACAGGTTATTCAGAATAAGATTAGATTGAGACATCTGGTCATTTGAGAAATAGGTAAACGAAGCTTAACATAAATTACGGAAAGGTCAACATTCGGCTTTACATAAAATAGGAAAAGGAAAAACATGGAGCTTTGCATGAGCTCAAAGGAAACTAAAACATGAACCTTTACATGAAGTAAGAAAAGTAAAAAACTCAAATGAAACTTGAAATAAAATACTACTAACAACACACCGTTCTGAACACACCCGCCCGTTTCCGTGTACCGGAAACAAACATTATTTACTGGAACAAAGTTGTATGCTGCAGTCCTGAACGCACAATTGTTCTTTGGGGTTTACACACAAGATCACGGGAGCCACTAACGTGTTTGAGACCGAAAGGCCACTCCGCAACCACATTCAGTCGCCACCAGTCCGCCATTACGCGATTAAGGTAATTAAACCAGCTTGTAGCCATTCATACGTGGAGGGTAGGTGCGTCCAGGAACTGTAACAGCAAACAAAAAAAAAGAATGATTTTAAGCATCATATGAACAAAAACCAATCTAATTACTTGAATTTGAATCAATAAGAGGTATCAGTTTCACGATTGGGCGTGTCAGTTCAGTGGTTGAGGTTTTAATTAAAACTGTTCTAACGCGATTGTCATCACCCAAATTTGTTTGGGTTATTCTACCAATTTTCCACTTTCCGGCAGGTTGCAAATCATCCTTGAGTATGACCAGGTCTCCTACGCGAAAATCCTCCTTCTCTCGATACCACTTGGTACGCTGCTGCAAGGTATTGAGGTACTCGGAACTCCATCTCCTCCAAAAGTGTTGAACACGCTGCTGCTGCCTCTGCCAAAGGGAAAGACGATTTTCTTTCAAGTCCACTAAGTCCGCATCAGGAAGGGCAGTCAAAGGTTCCCCAATCAGGAAGTGTCCAGGGGTGAGAGCTTCGGGATCCGTGGGGTCACTAGACAAAGGTGACAAGGGCCTGGAGTTGAGGACGGCTTCCACCTGGCACAAGATAGTCTGAAACTGCTCAAAATTCAAAACACAATTACCAACAACTCGCTTAAGGTGGAACTTTGCAGACTTGACGCCTGCTTCCCACAAGCCTCCGTGGTGTGGGGACAAAGGGGAGTTGAAGTGCCAGCGTATGTTGTTGACAGAAAGGTGATCCGAAATGCTGTTGTTGTAATTTTGTGAGTTAAACAGTCGTTTCAACTCGGCATCGGCTCCAATAAAATTAGATCCGCAATCACTGTAGATATTAGTACAGAAACCTCGCCTGGAGATAAATCTGCGAAGGGTCGCTATGAAGGATTCAGTGGTGAGATCACTGACTGATTCAAGGTGTATGGCCTTGGTAGCCATGCATACAAAGAGACAAATGTATGCCTTGTAGGTTTTGGGGCTTCTTCCAACCATGTTGCGTAGTATAAAGGGACCCGCATAGTCAACTCCAGTGTTGACGAAGGGACGTGCAGGCATGATGCGTGGTGAGGGCATGTTACCCATTAACTGAGTAGCTGTTTCTGCTCGGTGACGTCGACAAATTACGCATCGGCGAATGAGGAAACGTACTATGTCACGACCGCCAAGAATCCAGTACTTGGTTTGGAGGGTTGACCATGTCTGCTGAAATCCACTGTGAAGATGGGAACGATGATATAGATCCACTAGTGACGTTGTAAATTGACTGTGTTTTGGAAGAATAATTTGGTGTTTCCGGCTGTCTGGCAATACAGCTTTGTGTAGTCGTCCTCCAATTCTAAGGATTCCTTGTCCATCAATGTATGGGTTGAGTTGAACTAATTTACTACTGGAAGGATGGGGTTTACAGTTGAGCAAGCAGTTGAGTTCTTGCTGGAAGTGGTGCTGTTGAACTTCACGAACACACATGAGGTGACCATCATTCAGCTCGTCTGGGGTGAGTGGGCCAGTGCACTTGTGCTGTTGATTAACTTTCTTCAAATTAAATATGAATCGCAGCACATAGGCTGCTACACGATTATCTTTGGTGAGTGATGAAAACTTGTTGGTAAATTCAATTGATGTATTGTTTACCAGTAACACAATCTTACGTTCCTCCAAGTCAGCTTCGTCGTTTCGAACTGTTGGAGTGAAGACTGGCACATGGGAAGATTGCAACCACTCTGGTCCGTTCCACCAAAATTTGTTGCCGACCAGTTGAGATGCAGGAATTCCTCGTGATAGCAAGTCAGCGGGATTCTGCTCACCGGGTACGTGACGCCAGGACTCAGTTGCTGTTGCTTCATGAATCATCGCCACTCGGTTGGCAATGTAGGTTTTCCAGCGACGGGGTGATGCTGCAATCCATCTTAGTGTTATAGTTGAATCGGACCAACAAAAAATCTCACAATCGAACTTTAATGCACATTTCACATGAGTTATTAATTTTGAAAGTACAACTGCTCCACAGAGCTCCAGTCTTGGTAATGAAACTTGCTTAATCGGGGCAACCTTGGACTTACTCGTTACGAAGGTTACTGCTGTTTCCCCATTGCTTGTCATTGTCTTCAGATAGATTACAGCTCCGTATGCCTTCTCGGAAGCATCGCTGAAGCCATGAAGCTCGAAATGGGTTGCTTGAGGTAGGACAAGGCAGCGTGGGATGAATACTTGACTAATGTTCTTCATTTCGTAAGTATAAAGTTTCCACTGGTTTTGAATGGCTTCAGGAAGGGGCTCGTCCCAGCTTATGGTCAGTTTCCACAAGTCCTGAAGAAGAAGTTTTGCAGTTATGGTAACTGCTGAAAGAAAACCCAATGGATCGAAAACTTTTGCCAATTCTGAAAGTAATAAACGTTTGGTTAATTTGACATCAGAGTCAAGATTCTCGTTCACGCTAAAGGTAAAACTGTCAGTTGAGGGGCTCCATTGGACACCAAGAGCCTTGATGGTGCAGTTTTTCTCTATTCCAACTCGTAATTCAGCTTCACGGTGCTCCGCTGGAATGGAATCAAGTACTTTCGAGCTGTTGGAACTCCATTTCCTCATCTCCAAGCCAGCTGTTGATGCAATTTCTGTGACTTCCTTGTAAAGTTGAATAACATCGTCATCGGTTTCTGCTCCAGTCATGACGTCATCAACGTAGGTGTCATCGTGAAGAGCTGCAGATCCATCTGGAAATTCTTCTTTGTTATCATCCGCTAGTTCCTCCAGACAACGGGTTGACTGGGATGGTGCACAAGCAGTGCCGTATGTGACTGTGACTAGTCGATAAGTCCTGATTGGTTGTTCAGGTCCTGATCTCCACACTATCCTTAGGAAGTCAGCGTCTGGCATCCTGATCTTGAATTGTCTGAACATTTTTGTAATATCTCCTTTAATTACAATTAAATGAATACGAAACCTGAGAAAAATGCAGTAGAGTTCATCTTGGGTTGTGGCTCCCACCATCAGTGCATCGTTCAGTGAGACTCCACTGCTGGTTTTGGCTGAGCCATCAAAGACAACTCGAAACTTTGTTGTTGTGCTGCTACTTTGTAAAACAAAATGATGTGGGAGGTAATAAGTTTTACCAATAACTTCGTCAGCTTCATGAGGTGGGATGAGCTCCATATGTCCTAATTTCTCGTATTCTTCCATAAACTTTTGATATTCCTGCGCGTGCTGAGGATGTCGTCGGAGCCTTGCTTCAACTTGGAGTAGTCGTCGTATTGCTGAGGATTTTGAGTGTCCCAGCTGCTTTTTCTTATCTTCTTTGAATGGTAAGCTCAAGAGAAACTTTCCATCTGGGGTTCTGCTGGAGGTTCTGATAAAGTGTTCCTCACACTTTTTCTCTTCCTCTGTTAGGAATTTGGAACGAGGAGGTTCTTCAACTTCCCAAAACTTCTCTAGAATGCCATCAAGCTCTACTTCGGCCATATTGGTGAGGAGGGTAGAGGTATCGGCAATGTTGACACGACCTGAGATAACCCAACCGAAAACAGTCTCTTGGGCTACAGGAGTGTTGATGGGACCAGCTCGTCTTCCTTCTCGCATGATGAATCCCACGTAGTCTGCGCCAAGTAAAATGTCAA
The DNA here is from genome assembly GCA_964034955.1 of Orchesella flavescens. Taxonomy (NCBI): domain Eukaryota; kingdom Metazoa; phylum Arthropoda; class Collembola; order Entomobryomorpha; family Orchesellidae; genus Orchesella; species Orchesella flavescens. The sequence continues at coordinate 14,005,268 of OZ035954.1, forward strand.
TCGGTCCAGGTTGATGAAACTGAGGATCAGCCAATGCTAGTCCCTTGAGGTGTTGCCATTCGCTAAGCTTGCTTGGATATCTCGGGAGGACTCCAGTAACTTTTGGCAAAATGTGAGCAACAATGTCAACAGAAGTATTATTAATATTTGAATTTAATGTTACGTATGTTTTTCCTTTTGTTGACCCAGCAGAGGAGGATGAGATGCCAGTGACCTGAATGTTGCTCCAGTGTCGCTTGATTCCAAGTCTCCGCATGCAATCTTCACTGATGAAGGTTCCTTGGGAACCGGTATCCAACATGACACGGCAGAGCTGATTGCTACCATGTGTATCCTTCACTGTCACCACTGCTGTTGAGAGTAATACTTGTGTACTTACTTCCGAACTCGAGGTGTGTCCACTGACAAATGGAGGCGTAGGTGCCAAGGCATTTGGATCAGCTGGAGGTGGTTGAGGTGGAGGTGGTCCATTTTCGGAATGCAGCATGGTGTGGTGCTTCCGTTTGCACTTTCTGCACCGCAGAGAATTTGTGCAGTCACTAATACGATGATCCTTTTTTAAACAATTGAAGCAGAGATGATGTCGTTTCACAAGAGCATTCCTGTCAGCAGGGGACTTGGAAGTGAACTCTTGACACTTGAAGATGGGATGATTTGGTTTGGTGCAAATCACGCATTTGCTATCCGATGAAACAAGATTAGCTGAAATCTGTCTGCGCTCGGACTTGTTATGGTGATTTGGCTTCTGGTTACTAACCCCACTAGCTTGTAACCCACGGATGTGGTTTTCCACGAATTTAGTCAGCTGCTCAAATGTTGGTAAGGTTGACCCAACGAGACGGATGGCCCACTCACGTCGGGTGTTGTTATCTAATTTCTTCACGTAAGAATGTACTAATACGGTATCCCAGTGTTCAACTGGTACTTTCAGAGTTTTTAGAGTACGAATACATTCCTTTGCATTATCAATAAGTTTTTGTAATTCGGTTGCAGACTCATGACTTACTTGATGTGGCCCAAAGAGTCTGTCAAGGATTGAGAACACAATTTCTCTTTCATTTTCGTACCTGCTGTTGAGCAGGTCCCAAGCTTCTTTGTAATTCACGTTGGTAACTTTTAGGGATTTGATGAGGGCTGCAGGTTCTTCCTTCAGGGCGCCTTTGAGGTACTGAAGCTTCTGAGCATCTGATAGCTCGGTGTTATTGTCAATTGTGGCTCCAAACAGGTCCTTGAAGGATGTCCAGTTGTCGTATTTTCCATCAAATTCGGGTAGTTCGATGGCAGGTAGCTTCACTTTTGTAGATGAGGATGTTACGACGGAAGATCTGGCAGTCTGTCCTAATGCACGTTGTATTTGAAGTAGTTTCACTTTGACCTCCAGGAACGTCGCCTCCATTGGTTCGAAAGCAGCTTCTTGAACGTCAACGGCAGCGTCGTCAACACAAATGTCAATTAGTCGTTGGTGGAACTCTTCAATCCTCTGCATATATTCGTTAGCACGGTCGATGAGATGTGTAACTGCCTCAGCTGACAATGGGTTGTTGTCGTGTGATGTGGCAGAAACTAAAACTCTTTGTAGTTTCTTGTAGTAGGCTTCTCTGGATCGGTTGTTATCGCCCATGATGGATATAAACCAAAAAACTCACCAACAATTAAATAAATGTTCTTGGATTTGGTAATTACCGTCAAATCAGGAAAAATCCGGGTTCGTTTAAGGACCATGAAGAGAATGGTATGAGTTTTGGTTTGAAAGTGTTCGAGATGCCTATTTGGTCTAGGTGGAATGATGTTTCAATATCAGAGAGGTGGCTAATGATATAAGTGCGTGATCAGGAGGTAGAATTCTATATGTGGACTGTATGGGTGAGATTCTAAAGACAAGACAGATCTACTCAATAAGCAAGACAACAGCAAGGTGGTTTATGGTTTAGCTCTTTGTCAAGTTTTAATCGTGGGCAAAGTGAGACTTAAATAGTCAACTGAAAAGAATGCACCGCAGAGACCTCAAGAATGGTAATGGGCGAAGATACAATGGTTCATGCGTGCTTTTATACTCGTCGAAATGTAGATACAATAAGGAAAATTATAAGGAATATCAAGAGCATTATAGTGTCCATAATTACATACAGGTTATTCAGAATAAGATTAGATTGAGACATCTGGTCATTTGAGAAATAGGTAAACGAAGCTTAACATAAATTACGGAAAGGTCAACATTCGGCTTTACATAAAATAGGAAAAGGAAAAACATGGAGCTTTGCATGAGCTCAAAGGAAACTAAAACATGAACCCAGGCCGACGCGAGATGGATTCAAAGGTAAGTTAAAGCATATGCTGTAATGAGTCACGTAGCCCCACTATGGAACATTGAGCAATGTGGGATGGTTGTTGTGATGTGTTTTTCTGACGTTGTGGTGACGTATTCACTTAGATCAGCAGATTCGATTTTTCTTAAGTTATTTTATGCATGGATGTATAATATACCTGGATGATTCTACATATTATTTTTACATGTAAAGTTTCAAAAAGCGTGGAAGATTAAAGTTGTTTAATAACCCCCCATTATATTAGTTTATTATCATTGCCCTCCTTTAACAACTAACCAATTTTAAATACAAACAATGTTAAGAAAGAGTACTTCGTCAACTTCGTTATTCGTTTATTTTCAATAAAATTATGACGAAATTAAGAAAATTTTTATTAGAAATAATTTGTAAATCGACTTATTACACAAAAGCAAAGGTACAAGCATGTACTTTGACAAACTGATAGTTATAAAATTAAACATCAAAATGGAATGTGTACATAGAAATTGTGAATACAATAGATGAAAGACTTCTTATGTTACATTATTTTGCTACGTATTCTAGATTCTGTTCGCCTTTCCTTTGTGCTTTCTTTAAACTCTTTCTTATTACTCATTTCTGTGAAAACGTCATTAAACCCAACAGACTCCACCTCAAACGGAAACAACTCGGAGCCAGATTCTCCAAACTCAACGTCATCTAAAATTTCAAAAGGTTTCTCAGGAATTTCACAGGTGCTTGGTTCTATTTCTGAGGCTGGCTTTGGCTTTGTTTTCCCTCTTAGCATCCAATACATTGCATAATAGTTGGAATCAAATTCGTCAACCGTTTTAGGGCCATTAATCAGTATCTTCAGAATGGACTCAACATGTGAATCCGATGTTCCCATTCTAGACTTTGTTTTGATGTTGTTGAAAATGGAAAATCCAGTTTCGCACGCAACGGAACCAGGTGCAATGGTTTTGATTGTACGGATAAATAATTTGGTAGTATCTGTCCAATCAATAGATTTATCACGGAGCAACCTGGACCAAAAAATGTTTGCATCTGTGATTTGTCTAACGTTTTTCCAGGACGACGATGACAAAATTGAGGCAACTAACCGTTGCCAATCTGGTAGTAAACTTGATAGGGACATACCAAACATATTTCCCAAGTCTGTGACTTCCTTCCCCGCATACAATCTGCCAGGATCCTCAGAAGTATGCGGTGTATATGGATACTGTAAGTCCAAAAGTTCTCTACTTGCCGGAAATTGAGAGGGGTGCAACTTGTGTACCGTCGAAAGAAGTTCCCATGGTATGTATTTAATAAGTTGTTCTTGAACTTTCTTTAAAAGCTCTTTAGCTGCGGTCTTAAATGTTGGCGCATCTAGTTTGACTTTTCGAAAGCCCATACCACCACAGAAAACATCCGTGGCTGCTTCGTATTCCTCCAGCGTACACCCTTGCTTTTCATTACATACACATGTGTCCAGAAACGAAAGTAGTACTGGGCTGTTGAAATTTTCCATTTGAACAATGTTGTTCTTCAACTGTTCAAAATACTTAAACTGATCAATAAGTAATCCGGCCATTCTCTGTAAATACTCTGACCACACCTTGAATGCTGCTGTGAAGTCCCACAAAAAATGTATTGTTATCACGGCTGTTTTGTCACTAAACTGCTGATCATATGAAAGTACTTCCTCACGGAGCTTTAAATCTTGAGCATTTTTTGTGTTTGCAGGTATATCACTGAGTATTTTTTCTATTGACATGCGAGCTGTCTTCCATGCTGTTGCGAAGTTTTTGACTGTTCTGTATTCTGAAGAGATCCATCTTTCAGAATGCAATTCCTTAAACTCAACCTTAGGTAAGCCTTCCTCAATAATTAGGTCCCTAAAAATAGCGATTCGCTTTCCAGACCACTTAAACCACACATAACTATTTTGCATAAACTTTTCTAGGTAATTGAAGTAGTAAAGTGGAGAATTAGTTGCTACATCCTTGTCACTTTTTAAGGGAACTATAGCATTACGTGACGATAACTGTAACTTATGAGCTAGGCAGTATATACTCAAAATGTCAATGTTATGTCCAAATTGATTTTTATGGTCGACCCATCTAGACAATAGGGATTGGAATTTTTGCATCACTTTTGCTGAATCTGTAGCTGTGGCAACCAACCTGCGTTTGAAGTATGACTCAAATTCTACACCTTGACGTTTAACTTCTTTTTGCAGCGCTTCTAAGTAGGACTCAGCAGTAAAAGACTGACCAAGCTTAAGAAGGAACACAAAAAATGGAAGCGTCACCTCACCTTCCAAAGTCTGCATATAAACAATTACGTAGTGGTGATTTCTGTTGTCCGCGCTGCCGTCCAAGATAAGAGTGAAGGGCTGATCTTTGGCTTTAAGGTAATCAAATAATTTTCTAGTCCCCTCGCTAGCGATGAAGTCCACAATGTTGTACGCCGAGTCTTTACTATGCAAACTAGTTCCAACGTTGGCGTTTATTTTGGTAAGCGTCTGATACCATGCTTTCGCGTTAAATGGTGCCGTGTTCGTATGGAGAAACGTAAATGTGATATCCATCACATTTGCAAGCTGTTGGGTGTAAATGCTGGATGTGGACAAAAAACGTTTTTCTTGGTCAGCAGAATGTCGTATTCTGTCTCTTTGCACATAGTATAAAACACTTGTCAGGTGCTGTTGTGAATTAAGATGACCTACAAATAGTCGTCTTAACTCCGCGAAGCGTGTTGGTATAGGGACTGTGTCAGCAATCGAACTCCTTTTCTGGCTATGCGTAAGGGTACCTGGACAATCCTGATTTCTCTGATGACACACTTTACAACGAACGGATTTAGAGCGAGAAGTAGGTCTCTCCGGATCTGGATCAAATCTGACGTCACTTCCTAATTGAAACGGGTGGAGATTAGGTATGGCATCCAAGTTCAAAAACTCCTGCTTGCAAATGTCTTTCCATGTTGTCTCTTCAAATGAGTTGGTTGGATACAGGTCTGTTTTATACGTCTTGTCGTATTTAGTTTGAATATGGTCTATTTCGGCAAGAATTTGAGTATGCAATAGGCCAATTAAGTTATCTTCATGTTGGCATTGCTCGGGAGTCGATGGGTTAGATGTTACACCAACAGTGTCTGCTTCCAAGGTCTTCTTATGTTCAGACCTTTGCGTTTGGTATGGAATATCGCCACTGCAGTCGTTCGGGAATCCAATAGTGAATGTTCCCAGTTTTATGAACTGGTACTCAAACGGCTCCACCTCAACACCAGGATTACATAGATTTAATGAAGACAGCATTTCTGATTCTTTTGCAACGTCTCCAACAGGAATTATGAAATTACAGCCTGTATAGGATACTGGTAGTACACTTAAAAGTAGTGTAGGAATCTGTTGATTCAGTGGTTTTCCATAAAGTTGCGCATCTATAACTGTCTGACGGATGATCTCCCAAGTCTTTGCTTCACTTGAGGCTGACAGGTCCCTGCTATATATATCTCGTGCCGTTCCGGTTGACTTGGAACGCTGAGGTTTTAGTTTAATTTTATCCCATTCGGATGCAGTGACTGAAGTCTTAACACTTAATAGTAACAGAGCCACTGGTTCAATGTCGTACCCAGGAATAAGCTTAAATTGATGGTGATCTGATGATAGATGCACGTAGCTTCGGCTTGCTAACGAAGATGAACGAATGGCAAAATAGCCATTGGATGGAATCGGCACCTTGTTCAAATTAATGACAAGTAGTAATTTCAAGCTGTAGACACCAATGGCAATTATCTTCATTGTCTTGAAGTACTCTTGGCTTTGTAAGGGTGGTGGTTGGACTCTCAGTTCAATAAATTCCTCAAGCTGACCATGTGTTGCTTTGAAGGGGTTAAATTCGTTTATAACAAAAGTCTTCCTTTCAATTTTTCGCCTCTTTGTTTCCACCCCAGAAGAAGCTGCTGCAACTTGTTCATAGCCACTGGATATTGAAGAAGGGGTTTGCTGTTGTGATGGAAGGCGTGCATATGAGTGTTCAGAGATACTGACTGGTACTTGACATTCCATCTGCCCTTTACATCATTTAATGTCGTCCGCTAACTCCAGAGGGACTGAAGAGTTGTCGCCACATTCTCGAAAGAAGGCACTGTTGACGATTGGGTTGAGGTTCTTGTAAGAGCTTGGATCACCGCCTAATCTCCAGTTGTCCGAATCTTGTACCATGGTTATAGCTCGGTTGAGTGCACTATAATACTAAAGGCATAAAAAGATAAGAGTGATGAATATGTAATTTATGTATCTCCCGTGAGTATTAAATAACATTTATTAATTATGTTTTACTTACGTATCGCTCATGTCCATTTTCATTGCAGAAAAAGGTAGCCCAAACGTCTTCCATCCCGTTCAAAAAAATTGATTCCCACTCTCTTCCTTTTTTGAGTCTTCCTAGGTTATTTGCCTTTTCTGCAGGCGTGGAACCCATGTACGGCAGATGGCGAAAGAATCCAATTCCTGATTTGAACAGTTTAATGCATGTGCTGTCTTGTAGTGTAGGAATAGCAAGAACGCTGATGTCGTATGGTGAATGGTAAAGTGACTGGTACAAGCGCATACTCTCAATGTATGCATGCACAACGTATGTGAACGTGCTTGCGACTGTTTTCAATTCTGATAGTAACTCAGTTAACAAGCTTCCTGCTCTTGCGTTGGGATGCTGTACCTCTGTTGTATATCTCAAGCAAAACTTATCATGCTTGAGTATTGGATGGTAAACTTTTGACGGATCTTTCCGACAAGGCATACAAAACCTGCATTTATTAAAACCAAGACAAAAACGGGCATAGTAAGTACATGAATTATGATAAGGACAGGTCTGTGTTTTGAATTTACGTTTTGTTGTAATTTAAATTACCTAGTTGGCAAGTTGAATGGCAACCCCTTTAGCGACGTTCCCTCGCCAAAGAAAATCAAATGGCAGAAATGTATATGCAGAACCCATCTAAAACAAAAAGAAAAGTATGCAATCATGATATTCAATAATTCAGAGTCAAATTATCAAGAATGCTAAATCTACGACGCTTACCTTACCCAATCCAGCACCTTCATGTTGTTAAATATACGAAATATCCGTAGAAGTTTTACAATCCTTGTTGTATTCCAATGCTTTGAACTTGAGAAATATGACAGGTAAACTCACTATATGAAAGGAGACGAAAGACTGACAGTTTATAAAAATCCACACAGAGCAAAGCTTGCATAGCAAAGCTCTCTGGTTTAGCGTTTACACTGATACGTACAAGTAATGCGTTGCTAACACGCCCGATGTTGTAGTTCAAAAATAGATTATTTAGAAAGAGGTGGAAAGGTAGCAACCATATAAGAAAGTCCAGTTTCCAAAAATAAGTCAGCTTGTATACAGAAAATGCCGTGTCGAAACGACATGTATTTAATACTATGCGTAAAAAGGGTGTGCAACGGATAAACCGTACTGCACTTGCGTGCAACCATATTCAATACAAAGCAAATAAACATGCGTCTGATGGATGGACATAAACCACGGTGGTATTTTTCCTCTCATGATGTTTCAGAAATAGCCATACTGGTATTTCGCGTCGAAATACGATTGGTTAGTTCTTAAAAGACGATTGTACATGTATTCTTTTATTAACTAAGGGTGCACTTTCGAGGAGCTTTATTTAAATAGCCTATTCATAATAAATTTAGCATCACTCAAGGAGTTGTAACCAAGGGGCCCTTAGCCGTTATTGAAAAAATAGATGACTGTAATCTAGTTTAGTTATCAGTAACTAAGTGATTTTTTTAAATAAACTTTTTTTTAAAATAAAACCTTAGAGTATTTAGCATATAGAGGATGGTATGACCCCTTTTTAAATGCAACAATATTGTGGAGGTGTGGGGGTTACCAAATACATGGGTGATATTGGAAACAAATGTGGTTGGCAATGATAATAGTCCAATAAACTAATGTAATGGGGGGGTTATTAAACAACTTTAATCTTCCACGCTTTTTGAAACTTTACATGTAAAAATAATATGTAGAATCATCCAGGTATATTATACATCCATGCATAAAATAACTTAAGAAAAATCGAATCTGCTGATCTAAGTGAATACGTCACCACAACGTCAGAAAAACACATCACAACAACCATCCCACATTGCTCAATGTTCCATAGTGGGGCTACGTGACTCATTACAGCATATGCTTTAACTTACCTTTGAATCCATCTCGCGTCGGCCTGCATGAACCTTTACATGAAGTAAGAAAAGTAAAAAACTCAAATGAAACTTGAAATAAAATACTACTAACAACACACCGTTCTGAACAAAACTTTTATACTGTAACACGATTTAAATATATGTAATGCCATGAGTAAATTCTCTCACCAAAATTCTATCAATACTGACAAAGTTGTGTGTGTGATTAGTGTCAATTTTATTTTTTATACTGAATTTTGCTGTATCGGTGTAATATTTTTTACTGGAGAAATTGTACATGGTAAAAACGTTGTAAACGCTTACGAGACTATCCTTGAACTTTGAGTGGAGCAGAATTGAAATCATTTTTTATTGATGGTCTTATTTAGTTTGCTTTATACCAGTATTTTCATCCTAAACATTTACATCGCTACAATATTTATCAGTCATTTCATTGGGCTCGTTTCTTGAAAATTAGCAGCTAAATTAAATGAAATTAAATTGATGCAACTGATTCTCAATAACGTAATTCAACCCATTCATTTCATATTTTCAGGAGTTGCTGATATCAATAATATCAGTTTTCTCATCAGCAGTACTTTCTCCAATCTTAAATAAAAAATATTGAAATTTGACATGAACAATAATAAAATGGGGTATAAAAATAATATAAAGATTTTTTATGTATTAATTTGTGTCAATTCCCAATGGTTGAACATGATTTCTGTTCAAACGGATTTCATAGCTTTGTTTTAAAGGTCGTAGTCGACAACTACGTTTCTTTCTAATGCTTAATATTTTTACAAGCAACGTTTTGTTTCTTAGGTTCTTTAAATGCTTACAAATAGTCGGATAAATTTCCACCCAAAACACCACTAAGCCAACCAACAAACAAAAACAGTAAAGTATAATTATAAATAGAAATGAATTTGTTGCAATAAATTCAGACGTTATTGAATACTTAAACTTCCTAAATGCTTGTGTTCCCAGCAACAAATCCGTTTTCCATTGTGCCCAATCTTCCCATTTTAAATACAGACCTGACTCATACATCTTCTGTATTGTTTTCATAATCCAATACCGGTTTTTTGTTCCAACCTTCCAATATTTCCATTTTGAGAGAAAATTTTGCTTGCTCTGACTGACAATTTCTACATTCCCTCCTCGTTCTGCTAAATTCTTGGAATGCAATGGAACCATCAAGTTTGCAAAATCGTCTTCCAATACAATTAACAAAGGGTTTCCTTCAAGAAACTGTTGTGTCATATAAGCCACTTCTTCCATGGGGGGTAGGAGACTTCCATTTTTCATTTCAAAATAATTTTCAAACTCCGTACTCAAACCAAGCAATTTGATTTCGTTGTAATAAACATCATAAATAAATTGCTTGCTCCACGGCCCCATAAAAACAAGTATTTTATAGTTTGCCTTCAAAAGATCCTTAAATGTTTTAAACGTTTTGATTGCTGGAGCAACTGTGACAAGACTCGTCAGCTCGTTCTCATAACAGAAACCAAAGAATAGAGCAATGCTGACCAATAAGAAATGAACCGAGTCTTTAGCAAATGTTTGTCGAAGCAGCTTAAAGTTTGCTAATTTTTTTGGCATTGGTAAACCTGAAACTAAAAATTTAACACCTAGATAAAATAATAGGACAGTCATGGGCCCCCACACGTTTGCCGGAAGGGCTTCAATCCACATTGATGTTTCAATAGTGGAGCCTCTTCGTTTTATGTACTGATTATATACCGGCACGCTTGATATAAATCGTTGTGAATACAACTGGGATGTAATATATCTTCCGTGATGATTGTATGACATGAAAAATATTTCCGTGAAAACTTTAGAACGTACGAGAAAAGGATCAAATAAATTTGTTCCCATATTTTTCATTACGTCGTGGCTCCGTATTTGAATTTTGGTTTCATAGCTGGAGTTTTTTGATGTATGATATTCCATAAGAGTGAGAAGTGCCATTATTTTGGAATCGCACACAGAATTCCTGTTTTCCTTCCCAGGTCTATCTTTACAAGTGGAGATGTCTACATTGTTTCTGAATCCTGAATAATAGAAAAATGTATTTATATCCCCTGCCCATCGCTTGTGCAATGCTTTGTGTAGCGATAACACATTTCCACTTTCACTGGCAAAATTGGATAGAGCCTTTTGTTTCGCTTGGAAGTTTTCGTCGCAGATTAACTCGTAACGAGCGCTGTGAAAAATGCTGAAGTTAGGATAAATCAGGATTTTAGTTGCAACGAATCCATCACTACACATCCAATGACTGCTAGGTGAAATAATATCCTTAATAAAGCTAAACTCATTGGCAAGATAAAGCATAATCGTTGTAGGTACTGTAATGAAATCAATCAGATTTAAATGTAGCTGACCAAAACTATTCCAAAGTTTTGAATCATTTTTAGTTCGTTTTGTAAAGGGAAAGTCAACAATGAAAATGTTGTACATCTTGCCAAATTTATATACTGGAGGGTTTCCTATATTTGGAAAGTGTGGCGTATTATTGGCGATGAAAACATGGTCATTTATCACACGTTGGGAAAGTAAAGTAGTAGCTAACTCCACTAATGTATCCTGGCATAACGAACAAGTTGATTGAAATTTTACAAAGGAAATTACAAATTTATCTTGATTTTCATTAAAGACCGGAAATAATTGAGATAGATAGCTTGAAGATGCATTTGTAGAAATAAGTTCTGTATGCAAAGAATAGAACAACACAAATACTTGGAAAGATGACATGGTCATTGTAATACAAGTTGTGTAGAATTTCAACCTTTTAAACGGAATAAACTTTCTTAGAATCGAATTAAATCTTTATTCACTTTCCAGCCGTTTCAATACGTAGCACTGTTCTCTCAGTGGAGACACGATTAACAATAGATTTTAGTAGCTATGATTAAATACTACAAGTTAAACTTACAAGTTTAACAACTGTCTTAATTACTCTTGAGATTCCCAATTTTTCAATTCAAATTTCATTTCGTTCGTAAAGTTTAGAGGGACGAAAATGTAGTATTTTTTTTCTTATCGAGTTTATGTAACGTTTCACAAATCACAAAGTTTTAAAAGTAAAACGAAATTTTTCGTGGAAGTAAGTTCAAAACAAAATATTGATTAACCCAGGTGGCAAAAATGTTGCTAAATATAGCCTTCAAGTTTTTTAAGTATGAAATTCACCAAATTTCCAAACTTTGCACATGTGTCCCCTAAATTAAAGCAGTAAATTGTCATATATATTTTTTAAATATCACCTTCTCCGGAGAAAGTTTTAAACTAGAAATTCAGTCCAACCACAAATCATGATTGGGTTATAAAAACCGGTCTATAATCAAACAAATTTTTTACATGTTCATGATCTATAAACTGTTTCAGTATTGCGTAACGATGGAAATTATGTTTTGATTACTTTCTGTGTACAAACTTTAGTTATCGTAAGACTCCTTAAAAGTATGTAGTGATCTGTATGTACTGTTAATGAATGTAATGAAAAATCCTAATCATAAAGGCCATTGACCAATGTTTCTAAGAAAGTAGAAACTAAGCTATAAGCTACAAACACCTAATGCATAAGTAATTGAGTTCCCGAAAGAAATAAAAATACGCCCAATTAATAAAAGGTGCAAACAAGTAGGCGAAATTGAAAACAGTTTAAAGAATATTAAAATGTTCCAGCAGGTTCAAGTGACCGGAAGTCACGTGTTACGTAATGTAATAGGTATACACCTTTCTTTAGGTTAGGCTTACCACTATTAACAAGGGTTTTCAAAGGTGTTTTTCAAATTGTATAATATGTAAACTTTTAAATTTTATAAGTACACAATTATATTTAGACTGTTTTGGTTTTATTTGTTTGTTATTTTCATAATTTTAGTTTAACTTAAAAGTATACGGTACTTAAATTTAGAAATTCTAAAGTGAAAGCATATGTATATCAGCAAAAACTTACGTGTGTTCAAATTTGAATCTATCTGAAAGATAAAATATGATTTGTTCAATAAATATTGGGAAACTGTACAAAGCGATGTAATTTTTCTAGAATTAGAAAGAAACCAGCAACACTCAAACAAATTAAAATCATTCCAAACAAGTCTTGTAAAACCAAAAAACTAAGCGCAATCGCACCCTCTTGTGACAGGTTAGCTCCGTCACACTTCCTGAACTGCATACAGTTTAGCAAATAACGTTTTATTGCAAAATCCAGTTTCAAAATTCCATTTTGCTTCAGTACCCTTTTGTAGACATTTTTAGCAAACAAAACCCATTGGACTGTTTCATGATTCACACTCCAATGATTCCAAATGCCAGATTCTTCCAATTGAGCCAGCCCATCGACAAGAAATTGTTGCAAAAAGATTTCAGAAATCCATACATAGGTTATGCTAATCGCTTCAATGTTTATGGGATCCGACACAGATTTTTCCTTGTTAAATAAACTGATTGCATGCCTAAACTTCTTAATACTTGCATGTTTGTCAATGATTGCTATACGAGATATTCTTTTCAAATTTTTCTTACTGTTGCTCATATTAGGCGCTATAATATCTAAAACCAAATTTTCTTCTCCATTCTTGAAGTAGTTGACATTTTTTTCAAGCATGGAGTAGTCTTTTCCGTGCTTTTGTTTCATTTTTTTGGTCAGCATTTCATGTAATAAAGAAAAATTTGGAGTTAAGAGTCCACCAGTAAGATAAAAAATTGGGGTGACAGTTAACAAGTTATAAGGCCCACGTACAACTTCACTCAGAGTTTGTGGCCACGTTGGCTCCGAATCTTTGGTAAGATATGAAAAGAAGCTTCCTTTGTAGACTCCACTCAAAATTGTAACCATTGTTAGCCAAACGACTCCATACAAAGGGAGCTTGTTAAGGTCCGACCCAAAAATTAATGGTTGATCCAACATGCTTGCAACCACCGAGAATAAGTTTTTTGTCCATGATCCTGTAGAGTAGGTTCCGATCATGAAGATTCCCAAGGTTGCAGCAACAAGACACAATTTGGTGGGTACATCAAATGGTTTTAGGAGCGTCCATTGACATCTTCGAGGTCGGTTTTTAATAACGATAAAAGAGAAAGTGTCCGTAAAACTTGCGTGTGGAATGGGAGCCATACTGGTCAGATTTTGTCGAAGATTCTTGACGTTTTGAGGATAAAGAGCTATTAGCTCAATAGATCCCTCATTATAATTTTCATTTGAAGTTAATGTAAAATTAAGTTTGTTTTTAAGAAATAAGACGGCACACAATCGAGGAGCGGGAGGTGAATCTTTTGGTTGCTTGGGATTTCTCGCGAGCTCGTCACAATGCCCCATTTTGTAGTTTTGGATATTTCCTTGTTCTACTCGGGAGAAAATCGTTGCGTCATTTAGATTTCCATGCAATCGTTTCCAATTCAAATGGAATTGCCCCCTTTCCAACGCATGAAATAAATTTGCACATGTGATGCAAATTAGAGAAACACGTTGGGAATGGTCAATTAAAATTATGATTCCGTTGGCATGGGACTCTTTAACGACGGTTTTGTACAATGAGTTTTGTTTGATAGGCTCCAAATCGTTTAAGAAAATTATATGGTTTGGAATCGCTTTCTTGACTGAAGTGTTGAGTGAAGGGGGTGTCATTACAGCAATAGGGGGTCGTTTTCGTCTGTCATTTGAGAAGACGGAAACGCTGTGGTTGTGTATATTTACATACGTATAGACCAAACAAGTAGTAATTTGCTGCTGCTGATTTAGTTTGATGTTTGACTTTGACTGAATACTTTCGAATTCCACGGAGTACGTGGCCCTTTGACTTAACGACAAAATATGTACGATACTTGGTACTAGGGAACTTAAAGTTTTAAATGATTGCGATTTTGGGAAAATGAACTTGAAATAACATCCTTCAAGAAAATTAAGAAGATGATTTACATCGCTGCGGACAACATGTTCTGCAGTCGCTACTTCATGAAAAGAAAGTAAAATTATTGAAAATAAAAACCATGGTCGAATTCTTCGCAACATTTTTGATGTTGTATTGTATTTATAGCTCATTCCCTTTCCAATTATCTCATACTAACGACATCGTTTAAATTAAATGTTTAATTTACTTTAACAGTATCAACCCTTCAACAAAGAATTCGAGAATTGAAAATGCATAATATTATTGGTACATATTAGAATTTATATAAAAGAGCACTACAATGTGAACAATTAAAGAGGAGTACAAAGCTGCAGCAAACATACTTGAAATAAAAAGGCCCAAGAAAGAATTTACTTCTTCAAAATATTAATTATGTAACCTTTATGCTTACATTATATGAAATTGTTGTTATGTAATACATTTGAGTGGTTCTTGGCATATTATGCACTACAATACAATACACAATTATTGATAATTGTGTTTGTTGCACTTACATATTACATAGTAACACTTAAACTACGTTCAAGGAAATTTTTACGCTGATGATGATTTTGAGAGGTATTGTTCATTTATCTTAAATTGTTTTCCAAGGTAAATTTTGAAAGACTCCAATTTCGGGGCAGGGCCAATCGTTATTAAATAAATATTCAACACAAGAAAACCTCTAACCCCAATTTATGTTTCCAAAATCCCTTTGTTTTTCAGGATTGAAGTGAGTCAGAGTGCCCTGTGCCCTTGAATGTGCAATGCCACGAAGTCTTCAAGTGAACGAAACAAAAGTCGCTCCATCACTATAAACACATTTTTATGAGTATAAGGTACGTTCGCACTTACTGACTTCTCGCAGCTCGCAGCTGGCCGAAAACATCTAGCAGAAAAAAGCTTGCAACAAACTGCGTGTTTCCATATAAAAACCTGCGCGTTCGCACTTAATGAAAACCGAAGCAGCAAAAAGTAAGATGCTGGCAGAAAAAAGTTAGATGCTAGCTGAGAGCTGCGTCTTCAAACAGATGGGAACGCAAAAGCAGCTTGCTGCTTTTTTTATCTCATTCTACCCCCAAACAACAGCTGGAAATTCATACAATCATGTGTCGACACAGTTACTTTGATGTTATTGTAGTTTGTTTATTTATACACAATCTGGTTTTTGTACATACATTGGACACAATTTGACCTTAATTGTTGGAAGTTGTTATGGGTAAGTTATTTCTATCACTGAGTCGACTCAATTCAAAGTATGTGTGGGTAAAGGAGTAGAAATAATATTCCTTCACATCTCCTTCAGCTTCATCCAAAAAAGGTGGAAATTGTGGAAAAGAATGGCGTTTCTGCAACATGTCTTATCGTCGGGAAAATGAAGATGCTCAGCGTAAGCTAATTAACAGGAAGGAGGAGAATAGGAAGTGGCATCAGGAAGGGAAAACAATTCCCGTAAGTTCTTGTTTATTTTTTGTGTCGACACAATACTTAAAATTTTTTATTATCCATTGATATTCCATTTTATTCCAATTTTTTATTTTAGCATACTGAATAAAGCAATTGGCGATGTGTTGCAAACATTGTATGACATGTCAAAGGACCTGGATGTATTGGGTCGACCCAAGGATTGGAAAGAAGTGAATGAAAATTTGGACTCTCTCCTTCCATTTTTTTAATCAAAAATAGTATAATAAGTTTCATGATTTCATTAAGTACTTTATGAACCAATGAATAACATTTGTTATTTTTTTAGTTTATAATAAACAATCGTTGAAAACATTGTTTTAGGTAAACTTTGTGATTTGGAGTCGTCTCCCGTAAGTTTTGAATTAGCTTTAAGGCTGGGTTCTTTATTACAGTGTGCGTTGCCTTGCACAATTTCTTGAACAAAGACGAAATTAAGGATGGTCCAGCACAGCGTTTCAACAGTCCTGGTGTGGGCGATCACAGTGACTGGAGGAACGAAAGTCCCCCCTCTGGACTCTCAGGAAAGGGTTTCCAAAAACATGAGGGATGATCTGATGAACTATTTGTTAAATGAAGGTGCAGTTGACTGGCAGCTACTTAAAGTAAATGGTTCGATTGGAAGCACAGAGTCGTCTCTAAAATTAAGCCCATGTTTAGCAGTATTTAACAATATTGTCTTTAATGTTCATTGGCTGAAATAAAATTACAAACTTTTTCAATTATTCGTTCTGCTTGGTTACAAAGAAACAGCATTTTTTATATTTACTTATTCATAATTATAAGATGCTCATGAGTCGACTCGTCGTATGTTGTTTGGTTGTCGGAGTTCTCCGATGCTCCACGGGGTACATAATTTCATATAATAAGGAGGAAATTCATACTCGAGGCATACTAGGCCCTTTGAGGTGGTGCGTTTTGCAATCTGCTGCCAATTGTCATGCCGAACTGATCCTTCACTTCTTCAGGTTCCTCAAGCACCTTTAAAATCTTTTCATTCAGTAGTATCTCGTTAGCATCAGTATCAGATTTTCACTTTCGAGCCCTTCGGTTTGACGATGTCCCAGCAGGAGTCGACTCAGTGCCAGAACTTCTTGCCTGAAAATGCATTTATATTTAAGAAATTACAACATAAATTTAACATATGTCAATACAACTAGTTAAGTGTTCCTCTATATATGCTAAATATTTCACACTACGCACATTTTCATCTGATTCATTGTCAATGCCGGAAGGCTCAGAAGGAAGTGATGTTTGATCTCTGATGCCACCGGAGTCGTCTCCTGGAAAGTTGGACTGCGTGCTGGAATGGAAAGAAAAGCATGAAGTCGAAAGTATCATAATATTTTTCATTGTATTTCCAACCTTTTCGTTTTCTTCATTGTATGATGACAAAAACCTATCCATCGCGTTGAAGTACGTCCACGGCCTTTTATCTCTTGCTCCGTCACCACTTTTCGCCTTATCCATCTTCCTCACTTTGTAATAATAATCTCGTAAAGTCTTTCACTTTTTTCTGCACCAAGCATCTGTGTCGACACAATTTGTTTTAGATATAACATCGGATTTAATTCAAAATACCTAATTGCCTGTTAATAATATCACAATTACCATTAACTTTCTTTCCTTTAACTTTTCGTTCCATGCACGATTCATCCAATCACGTCTACTATGATTCGAATCACGGCTGTTGTAAATGAATGACCGGCTTTCCTAAATTTCACCATCCTCCTCTTCTTCTCCTCCAGCTTCTAGGCGTCCAGGGTCCTCGTTTTCATCACTTGACTTCAAAAATGGTTACAATATCAGTGATAGAAAGACAGGTGTAAATTTGAATATAAAGTTCTTAAATCAATGTTTCACTTACCATTATTATTAATTATTTATATTTCCGGCGATTAATAACTATTATGAGGTCGACCTTAAACAATAACTATCGTTGGTTATAGTGAGTAAAAAAAAACAAAAAAAAATGCATGCAAAATACACATGCAAAACAAAAAAAGCGACATCCAAGCAGAAAAAGCTTCTTCGGAAGAAGCTGCAAATTTCTTGTCGGCGCGTAAAAAAATTTGCTGCTTGAGCGGAAAAAAGTCGATGTGCGGACACTCACGCGTTTTTACGCTTGTCGAAAAAAACAGCGACCGAAAAATAAAAAAAGCGGCAGCAAAAAAAAAAGCTGCCGCAGCAAACTGCTTGACTAGTGTGAACACGCAGCTCGCTTTTTTCGGCAAAAAGCGAGCTGCAAGCTGCGAGAAGCGGGTATGTGCGAATGCCACATTAAGCGATTTTCTACAAGAAAATGTTTGTAGTAAGAATGTTGTATGAGGTTGGGTTTAGTTTGATGATGATGATGTTGAGAGACTCCCAATTTGATGATAAATATGAAAGTAAAAGCACGTTTCCTAATTTACAAATGATAAGAATGGGCACGAGTATAATAGGTTAGAGTTTATAAAGGAATTCCACAATTTCTTTGAATTTTTCATTTATCTTTAATTTCATTGCCGAAAAAATAATTCTATTTCAAGCAAAAAACGTGTTTCACATTACATTACAATATTAACTTTTACTGTCACTTACGTTTACATGTAAATGCAACTATGCCTATGCCCCGGTCCCGATGCAAATGCTACATCCCCTTCAGCACAGATCATAAAATGGAGGAATTGATATTGACACCAGATGATTTTGATTCAGCTCTTTGAGTTTGCTTTCAACTTTAGAACTGTCACAAAAACTCTTGATTGTCTAAATTTTAAAGTAATTACAATTAAAACTAAATCAGTCTGTATATGACTAAACATGGCACAAGAAACTGACAGTGGTCTGTGCTTCGTTTGCTGTAAATCTGTTTCCCAGGGCACCAGCTCGAACAAGGGTTCGAAACCCACTTTAAGTTACGAGATTTATTTTGAGTTTTTCAGTTTTGCTGAACGATATCTTCAATTCAATGCGAGTGATTGGTGTTATGACTCCAAGCTTGAAGTATTTTGTGATACTTGTTTAGAGAGATTAAAGAGAATTTGTGAGTTATATGAAGAGTTATGTGAGGCGGAACTCCAGCTCTCCTCCAAGTTGAGGGAGTTGGGGATACTTTTGGGGAAACCACAAAGAAATGTGCTTGTCGAGGAAGAAAAAACCGAGAACACAACAAGTTTGGAAGAAGCTGGCGCTGTGGAGGGGATTCGAAACTTCTTGGCCTCGAAATGTAAGCCATAGCCATGCCATTAAAGATGAAAGATTAAAAATTTATTCATTTGGTATTAATAATGAAGTGATACACATGGGGTGATTGTTAATTGTCAATCATTGCATTTGATTTGAGGTTTGAAAAAAGTTGAGAATGTCAAAATAAAGAGAACCGAAGATGGATCTGACGAAGAATCATCAGAAGAACCGCTTTTGGAGAGTGGAAATGATGAAGACCATGACGATGATGATGATACAAAACTGGAAGAATATCACAAAGAAGAACTTTTGTAAGCAAATTGATTTTTAACTAGAATAAATCGTAATAAATGTAAGTCAGAAAGGAAAGTTTTTAATTGTGGCACTAACTTTGGAAAATAGAGATTCCGAAGAGGAGGTAGAGATGGAGGTAGGTATCCCCACAAGCCCCTTGAGGACAGAAAGCATTAAGTCCGAAGACAACTCCTGTTCTGAAACTGAGGAAAGTATTTTCGAACCTGGAAGTGAAGACGGTTTATTTTCTGAAGCTGAATCCTCGTGCGTATATTTATTTCTTAAATGAATGACTTTTTAAAGTTTAAATAAGATGAAATGATGCCATAGTTTTAATCTCACCTCTTGTTCTTTTGTTTTATACCTACCTACCTATGCATAAAGGAGCGTTGAAGAGGAAGCGTCAATCGAAGAAGATGAAAAAGGAATCCTTCAAAAAAGACCACGTAGACAACAGAAAATTGAGCAGACAATGACAAACATTATCAGGGATAACAACTTTCTCGTCTGTGACCAATGCGACAGAATTTGTATTAACTCGAAAAGTCTCTATATGCATCTTTTAAGTCACGAGAAACAGATTGCGGAACAAAAAACACCTTGCTGTTTCTGCGCTAATTCATTTTTCTCGAAGCAAATGCAGTCATTACACATGGAACTCAGACATCCTTTAGAATTTGCTACTGAGAAGCCCTTCAAATGTGACGAGAAGGATTGTGAGATATCATTTGAAACTGTTCCAGAGCTTAATAAGCACCTTGCAAAACATTCCAAGCCGATTGACTTCTGTTCCGTGTGCCAATGGGGGTTCGTCAACTCCGAATATTATAAACTCCATGAGCTCCTCCACACCCCTGCAAACAGAGGGTATCCTTGCCCAAGTTGCAAAGTCAAGGCTAAAAACTTAATGGAGCTTCAAGTTCACTACGACCGGTTGCATGGAGCCCGTCTCGGACTTGGGACCTTCAAATGTCCTGAATGTGAAAAAGTTTTTTCAACCCGTTTGGGATTTGAGAATCACATGAGAAAGCTAGGAAATAGTGACGAACACGAGGATGAAGAGAAAAGATACAAATGTTGTTACTGTGGAGCACGTTATTCGGATAAAGAAGCCCGGATAAAGCACATTTCAAAGGAATGCAATAAGAACCCAGACAACAACAACATCAGCATCGATAACATCATTCATACTACAGATCGAAATGGAAAGCTCGTGAAAGGAATACAGTGTAAGCATTGTGGAAAGTTCGTGAGAAAAGAAAGGATAAAAGGTCATTTGACAACTCATTTGGAAGAGCGAGAGCGAGCCAGGGTTATTTGCGATATTTGCGGCGTCTCATTCAGTTCTGACTCAACCCTAAATAGTCACATGGACTTTGTTCACAAGGGAATCAAAAGAAAAAGGTTCGAGTGTCAAGATTGTGGCAAATCCTTCGGCCAAAACTTCCTTCTCAACGACCACATGGATAAAGTTCACAAAGGAATCGACATCAGTGTCATTTGCGAAGTATGTGGCATAGTTCTCTCTAGCCAGAGCAATTACAAGATACATCGGAAGAAAATGCACTTGAGATTAGAGCAGAAACCACATGCGTGTCACTTGTGTCATCGGAGATACAGAGGTAGAGAAGGTTTGAAAAAACATTTGGTTAGTTTCCATGGGAAAACCAAAGGAGAAGAATTTACTCCAGGAGAATGCCTTGTTCTCAAATCAATTTGTATGTTTCCGTCCTGTGATACCAAGTTTGCAACTAGTGTGGAGTTGCAGTCTCATGTAGAACAGAACCATGCTCCAGCTGGGGAAAAAGAGTTCATGTGCAATTTGTGTGGAAAGATGCTTGCAAATCAAGCAAGGCTAACCCCGACACAACCTCGTCCACACACAAGAAAAACCCCATGCTTGTCATCTCTGCTCCAAAGCATTCAACCATAAAGCGTCGTTGAAAGACCACTTAAAATCTGCACATGATATGGGGAATGAGCAGTTTGCGTGCGAACAGCCAAATTGTAAATCCAAGTTCAAAATACGCAAATATTTGTGGAAACACTTGAGGGATGTCCACGGTCTGACACCAACAAAATGAAGTGGCGTCGAGACAGTGGTTAAATGAATGCATCAAAGGAACGCTAAAATAATTTCTAGAATCATCTTTTCTTTTGACGAACCTGAAAAAGTG
The DNA here is from genome assembly GCA_964034955.1 of Orchesella flavescens. NCBI lineage: Eukaryota > Metazoa > Arthropoda > Collembola > Entomobryomorpha > Orchesellidae > Orchesella > Orchesella flavescens. Next base: position 14,026,788 of record OZ035954.1, read on the forward strand.
AAGCAAATAGCTGAATATGTATCGTATATCGTTTTCCTCTTAAATTGTCGCTTTGTTGTATCAGTAAATAACAAATATTAATATACACTTTTTGCATCAAAAATTAAATTTTTGCATCGTTTTTTTTTAAATTTACCTTTGTACTATAACAATAAATGAAGTGAATGCAACAACAGATCATCTATGTAAATATAATAATTATGACATAGTAATTATACATGGGGCACTGATATGTTTCATGTCAATTTGACAAACAATGAATGTTTTCTTTACCAGGTCATGGGTTGGACCGTTTGGTACATAATTACTGAATGCATTATCCCACATACGTAATGGAATAAACCTGACAACTGGCAGAATATTTAGGAACCTGCGATCTAGCATATACGCTGAATGAAGTAAACATAAGCTGTGTCTGAGAAGTTCATTGGTTTAAAAAAGATTTGAAATTTTTTATCATTGCGGCTGCTATTGAGAAAATTTTTAAAAAATTGACCTTTAAACGCTTATAGGTCACGCTGGGGTCATTGCTGAATCTTGATAATAGCATGGTTGAGTTTTTCTCGAGAAATAGCATCATTTTGATGTATCATAACCCATGTTTTGCTATTAAAAATATTTGACGTTGACCTTTGACCCAGTTGCCATTGACCGATTTTGCTCATCTTCGAACTCAGTCAAGGTCTTGACCTAAGGTGTCGTTTAGCAAAAAGAATTTTTGAAAATCTTCAACGGTGTAAAAGTTATCGTGCGAACAGACGGACAGACGGACAGACAGACTATGATCCATTCTAAAAAACCTGCTTTTGATCTGCGATCGCAGGTTAATAAACTTATAACATCCAAGAGTGTAAGTAAAAAAAGTTAAGACTCATTTCATTATCCCCGACTTCTAAAGTTCTACTATATCATATAGCACAAAACACAGCTTTCATTTGTTGTGCTTTGAGAAAACCTCCTTGTTCCCATAAAATTTGGTTGTTCCAGATTCCAGAACAATTCCTTTTTGCTCATGTTTTTAACTTTGATTCACATGTAGTTCTATAACCATCAATTCATCATTTTTCAGTTTAGCTTTCTGTCACTAGTTTGCATCTTGTGTAACCAGTAAGGTTGGATACAACACAATTTTAGTAGTTTTATAATAATTAAACAGTTTCTTCACATTGGGAATTCATAACTCAAGTTTCAGGTAACCCCATTTTAGACACAGGTACGTTTTTATCTTACCTAATCAGAACAATGTAATATAAAACAGTTTTAGAATCATGAAATGAAAGATGTCAATCATGAAAATGTCATTAGTGTGTTGTGTAATGTCCAACAACGAAAGGTGTTACAAAGAATAATTAAATTTTGCAAAATGAGGCTTTCTTTCTGCTTAGCCATATGTGCATCCCTTGTATTTGTTTTAAGCAAGGATCAGATCAGGATAATTGCATAATTGCTCACATCCCATCATAACTAACGTACAATCCTGCTCTGCTTACAATTTCGTTTTTTTTTGTAATCGCAAGTATCATCATCATCAGGTTTTGATTGAGCTCAGCCAAACCTTTGAGAACCTTCCAAACTACGCACGATGGAATTTTGTGAGAAATCGGAAACCCCGTTTTTTGCCAAGAGCCTTTTGCCATTTTTATGAGCTTTGGCATAATAATGCCAATGGTGTTTTGTTTAGGGCTCAAATATTACGACAAATTATACTCAGACTACATAACCAATAACAATAGGAAAACTCATAAAGTTGACGTGTTAACCAGTTAACCTGTATAACAACCTGTTAACATATAACAAGATGATATTTCTTTTGTAAATATGGGTTTGGTTTTAATAATACTTTCAACATTCTAAACACACTGTAATAAATACTGTTCATTACTTAAAATTAAAGTACAAGATTTTCATATAAAAATTGAATTCACGCTAAAGCAACTACACTACTGAATATGAGGACATTGGTGGTGGAGTGTGGAGTCCTTCACAGTTCAACATTGTAGGATGAATCACGACAATGTGTTCCAACATATCTTCTCTGGTTCCAAATGACCTCATTTCCAACGGTTCCAAAATTCCATAACTACGGGTGATAAATTGCAGGGTTACAAAAATTGGTCCAGTGGTATTTAAAAATATGCAAATAATAGTTACCGTTAAAGGTAGTTTATTCAATGCCATTTAGTAATGCGATTCAATTTTTATGTTATACTGTTTTATGTATCGTGGGATCCAAATAAGCTTCCATGGAATGGAAATTTGCACCCAGTTGCATTGGGGCAGGGGCAAATCATATAATTTTTTTGGAGTGCAAAGTTGCACGCTGAAAGCTGATGCAGAATTAGATTTTTCCCAAGGTGACAAAACAAGTATTACAAATAGAAAATATTATTGGCAAGCGGTCATTAAAATTCTGTTTTTTGTTTATTAAATCATACTTTAAAATTCGTTACAAATGATTATATTTTTAGACTTTCTTTTCGCGTTTTTGTCGTGAAATTACAATTCACTTTCTTGGCGGTCTAGGTGATTGTTCAATATTTTTCAACATGTTTTTGGCGAATGCTTGAGCTGCAGGTGACATTGCGTTCATCCGTTCCATGGATGTTTTTGGACGAGTATGAGAATGGGATGACGGGCTTGAAAAGAACATCATTGTCATTCAATATATTAAAGTTCTCTATGCAAAGATATATTATGAAATATAGTGGAAAGGTGCTTTACCTTCCAAGGTAGAATTTGGCAACTCCAATAGTTTTTCGCTTTTTGTCTCTGTGACGTGAGCTCACTTCGTCAGCTAGCTCCAAAGCCAATCTTTCTCTCCGGGAGGTTTCCATCATTCGGTACGGAGTGGAATTGGAAGCCGTTTCAAAAATTGGCTTGTCACTTGCATCAAGTTTGAATGGGGTCCCTTCTATTTCTCCCCATGTCAAGAACGGCGTCTCTTCAATTCCTAGAAAATTAAGACGTTTATTCAGTTTTTGTACAAAAGGGATGAAAAATTGAAGTACAAAAAAGTACGATATATTTTAAAACACACCTGGTGTTGGCGATGGAGTTCTAACATACTTGAACCCGTTTACACTTGGAGTTACACCGCTACTGATTTCCTTTCCATCCATTCCAACTTTGAAATCCGTAACTCCTTGAATTAGATTTAAGGGCTTGCCACCTGAAGGCGTCGTGGCACCTGATGATGGCTCAACGGTTGATTTATAATGTGAGTGGACAAACCGGGTATTCTTGAAATCAACTTGATTCTGTTTTCGTGCCAAATCAGCTAATTCTGCGTTCGTGAACGGCACCCCTAAAAACAAAACAATTGAGAATATTTTAATTTCAGCATTTGTTTGCTGCTAAAAAGTAAAACTAAATACCTTGCGAAATGATTTTATATTAAAGAATCATACCATCTGGAATGTACATGAGGGCGTTTTTATTTTTATATGTCCACGTTTCAACTTTTGAGGGTCTCTGATTTTCAATCGATTGTTGCTGCGACGCCGAAGGAAGGGCTGCTGCAAGTTGCATTCTCTCCTTGTGAACTTCTTCTTGGTCATACAACCACGAGTACTGTAGAAATTATTGTCAAACATTCAAGTAAACAAATGTCAACAAATTAATGATTACTAGAATAAAATGATGGAATCGAAAAATTAGGATTTGACATGCCTTAAGCTGATGCTTTCTAATTCCTTCATCAATGATATCCTGGAAACTCTTGTCATCCTCGCTTGTGTACCTGTTGAGGAAGTCATTGAGTCCCAGTTCGTGTGGTTTTTTGCTTGAAGCAGTAGTCTTTGAGCTGGACGCCACTGATTTAATAGGCTGATTATCAGCATCATCATCATCCACAGAAGAAGGTGTAGATTGGGAGAAAGATGAGGTCTCGTGAATGATGGGTGTTCCTTCAACACTTAAAGCACCCGTTGACGCTGTCGACAATCTGATACTGGAAGGAGTTTCAAAGGTGGCAGGGCTGTCGTTTACTGAAAAGTTCCAAATAGAATGATAATGATTAGATAGGGAAAAGGCTTAATTGTTTCAGGTTTCGCCAAAATTTAAGTTCACAATTAAATGAGATGTTTAACAAACCTTGAACTAAAGATGGGATTCTTCTACCCACTCCATATTTGATCGACAGCTCCCTCATCATTTGAATATCATTGTTGGCAATAGCATCCAAATACGCGTTTTGTGCCTTCAGCTTTTCAAGCTCAGGAAAGCAATCACGTTCAATGATTTTCTCTAAAGCCTGAAGCAACAACGCAAAGAAAAGGGTAAGTTTAAATAAGGTGGTTAATAAATTATATCGTTGTAACGGTAACAAACTGTAAATCTTTACATCAGCAAACTTCTCCTCTGACAATACGTTTCGGTGTTTTTTCGCTGCACTGGGTTTGAGTGCGTGAGGACGCTTAAACACTTCTGCTGACTCCTTTGTATCTGACTTCAGAACAACAACGATTTTGGTTCCAAAAGGGGTTGTCTGGAACTGTTGAGGACTCTCATCTCCCACTTCTTCCATGTCAAATCTTGAAGACTTTGCGCCCCTTGGCACAACAAGTCGCTTGGGTGAAGTGTTCTTGTCCATTCTATTGACGTTGACTAACAACGGAGGTGAGCTTTCAAACAGCGACGACTGAACGACTAACAACAGACGCCGGACACAAACGATTGATAGTTTATATGGCTGTTCCGAAATTAATCAAACACCGTTGCCTTCCCCGAAATGTATTTAAGTATTTATATTTATGTTATGTATTGTTGGAATTCGTGTGCAGTTGATGTACGACCCCGTGCCAAACTCAACCCAAATGATTGTACGTTCCACAATGCCCCAATCCAATCGTCGTAAGATTGTTAACTTAATCGGCTTTTAATGTTTGATTGATTTTTATAGATGAATTTTTAAGGCGTTTGCCCTTGGAATACTGTTACAAATTATGTGCCCCGTTTCTCATGCAGTAAAATGGAAAGTAATAAAAGCGGAGCAAATTTAAAAGAGGAAGTAACTAAAGTAATTTTTTAGGTTATCCAGTGCAAAACTGCTGATTATGCACTGGCTTTTAACTACATAACATCAACATCCCGTCCCGAGGTGTTGAGTCCAGCATTTAAAACCGAAGCTAACGGTAATTTATAATTTACAAAGCAATTGGAAGAGATAAATTTCATCATCACTCGTTCCCATAACAAAAGAACACGATAAGAGATGAGAATAGAAAGTAACGCTAGCAATATGAATATGAAATTCATTGCTTTTTCTAACAGTGAACTGAATTAAAATAATAAACGTTTAACAATGAATTAAGACAGTTTTTTTATTGTTTTACGATGCCCCCAGATAACTGTATTATTTGGAGTGATAAATGACTAGCAATTCAAGTTCAACGTGAGGAAAGCAACACGAGTGACGACCGACTGAGATAATGACAATCATTGATTCATTTTTGGTAAAATGTAATCTCCCCTGTGTCCAGTGTCCCCTCATCTGAGAGGTTTATTTGAAGTGTCCTCTCATCTGAGAGGATACTTTGAGGTGTCCCCTCGTTGAGAGAATTCTTTGAAGTGTCTCCTCGTGTTAGAGGATACTTTGAAGTGTCGCCTCGTTTGAGAGTATACTTTGAAGTGTCCCCTCGACTGACAGGATATTTTGAAGTGTCCCCTCGTTTGAGAGGACACTTTCGAGAGACCCCACCTCTAATAGAACCTTTCAAATTGTCCTTCCCCACGCTAAACTTCCCCATGCTAAGTCCCATGTTAAATATCCCCATGCTAAATCCCATGTTAAATTTCCTAATGCTAACCCCCATGTGAAATTCTCCATTGCTTCCACTCAGGCGAAAGGAAACCTCAATGCTTCCTCTTAGTCGAGGGGAAACCTCAATGCTTCCTCTTAGGCGAGGGGAAACCTCACTGCTTCCTGTCAGGCGAGAGGAAACCTCACTGCTTCCTAATGCTAAATCCCATGTTAAATATCCGAATGATAAATCCCGTGTTAAATAACCAAATGCTAAATCCCATGTTAAATTTCCTCATGCTAAATCGCATGTTAAATTTTCCCAATGCTAAATTCCGTATTAAATTTCACGAATGCTAAATTTCATTTTAGATCAAATCAAATTATTCCATCTCGTAGGAGATGGAATAAATTCCCATGAATGGTTCGAGATGCGCCACTCTTGGTGCACAATGGTGTGACATGCGCTAAGCGTTGGAATATGGGCGGGAAATTTTAAAAAATCAATCGATTTAGTTAAACTCAGTTTCCACAGTTTTTTGTCTTGCTGAAAGAATTAGTAATGTTAGATTTTAAATTCAAGCGCGGTTAACCTGGTATGAGATGCGACGTTTAATGATGAATTTAAACTAGTAATCAGTCGTGTACTTACTATCTATCTTCGACTTATTGGCTCTAAGAATTCAACAAACTGTCATGCATAAATATAAAGTAATAACGATTTTCTCGTTTAATAAAAGTACCAAGTAAAGGAGAAACAAGGAATGTTAAATATTTGATACAAATCATTTATTTAAATATGAAGGATGCATACAACATAGGCAATAGGATATTTTATACAGGAGAAAAAGAAAAAGTGGGCATATTTATTCGTTTCAAATTACGTTATCATACACATTTTAAAGATGTAAATGGGGCTTAAAATTTTTGAGCTATGACTCAAGGAGGTCTACATATCCACCTGTAAGGCGTAAAAATTATTTATTTTTTAATTTTTGAGCAAACGAATTGGTACCTCACTAGAGTAGAAAATACATTATGAAGAAAAGTGTGAGTGATGCTCACCAGAAATTACGGTTTGTCCAGTTTCTTTAACTTTCACTTCAAAAGAAATTCGTGAATTTTCTTTCCACGTAAGTACTTCCAAAGTCTGGCCGGGGTACACTGGTTTTGAGAAACGTCCCTTGACACAGCGAAAAAGTTTGGGATCGGCGTTTGCATACTTTTGTAGTATTAGTCTAACGGCAATACCGTAGGTACACAAGCCATGTAAAATTGGTTTGGAAAACCCTCCCAGTTGAGCAAAGTTGGGGTCAATGTGAAGTGGGTTGGCATCCCCGCTCAGTCGATACAGGGCAGCCTGGGTTTCATGAGTTTCGAAAGAGAGGACAGCGTCAGGGCTCCGTTTGGGAACTGGAATTGGTCGTGTGATTGGCTTCACGGTGTCTCGCATTCCTCCAAACTTTCCTGTTCCGACTTCAAAGACATGCCATTCAGTAATGAATACCGGACCTTGTTCATCTTCTCCTGTCACCTTGATAATATACACACAACCAGAAATCTTGTTCAGAACGTCAACAACTTGCGTTCTCAACGTCAGTTCAGATTCCGACTGCAAGGGTCTCAGGAGCTCCACATACTGTTCTCCATGCAGGACTTGAGTGAAGTTCACCTTCAAACTGGGGCATTTGAGCACTTTGTAAATGCACTGTGTGGCAGGTACAACAGGAAATGTGGGAAGGACGCGGAAGTTGTCAGAGTTTTCATAAAGATATTTCATTCCTTCTTCGTCAGTAAGACGGACTCCCACTTGATTATGTTAAATAAAAAAACGAATTAAAAAAACATTTAGGTTGAATAAAAGCATGAAGAAAGAGAGACCAAGAATAAATTAAATGAAAAAATGAACTTACAACCAAGAGCATAGAGAATGGTCTGGTTGACATTGTACTTGATTTTAATGTCAGGGAATGCAAACTGACTAATGTTCGCTCTGCTGATATTTTCTGCATCCCCGAGCCCTTTTTCTTGGAGTCTCAAAGCGTCCAACAATTTACCCATGGCTTCTTCAGGAGCTGTGGGACAGTCGACGTTTGCGGTGAAGTCAGTGATTTGTGACCACTTGTCTCGAACAGACTCCACTGTCACGTTATCACTTAGAGATGAGCGGAGAACAGCACCACCAGCCCTCTGCCACCGATCTGTCAATTGCATGCGAAAAATTGGACGGAGCAAAGAAATTATGTGAAAAGTTTAATCTCAGTTACATTTTGCTGCGAATCCAGCAGCCGCTTCAATAACAACCCCATTTTCATCACAGTCCTCATGGCAGAGCCAAGCCACAACAGGAGCAATTAGTTCGGGGTTTAACGCCTCATGGAGTTCTAATAAAATAATAAGATAGGTCCGAGCTGCTAACTATTACAATTTCCTTGTCCATTCATTTTGTAGGAAACCAGTGAAACAGGCGCATGATTAGTATGACAATTTTACCTGGTGGTAGGATATTTTCTGTAAGTCTGGAACCAGCCAAAGGAACTATTGTGTTAGTATAAATGTTATAGCGAGCACCTTCCTTAGCGAGCGTATTGGAAAGCCCGACAAGGCCACTTTTGGCTGCAGAATAGTTAGATTGTCCAAAATTCCCAAGGAGCCCTACAACCGAAGACGTATTAATTATCCTGCCATAGTTCTGCTTTCTGAAAATGTCCCAAGCAGACTTGGCCATTTTGAAGGAGCCGATCACATGAATCTGGTTAATTAAGTCCCAATCCTGTTGTGTCATTTTTGCAAAGGGTCTCTCAATATTCCAGCATTATTCACTAACATGTCAATACGCCCAAATTTCTGAACTGCTGTTTCAATTATTTTCTCCCCTTCCGTAACAGAGTCATAGTTTGGAACCGCCTTTCCTCCTGTGTAACAATCAATAAAATAGTGAATAGGTTTTGCATTTTAAAAGAATCAATCCCACAAGATTATCTTCAACCTTTCTTCAAGATTTCATCAACAACGGAATCAGCTGCCCTGTGACTGCTTCCATCGCCATGAGATGTTCCTCCCAAGTCGTTGACAACAACAGAGGCACCACGATCTGCAAAAAGAAGTGCATACGCTTTTCCAAGTCCTCCCCCTGCCCCTGTTACAACCACTACTCTTCCATCGAATCGCAGCAATCGATTCATTGTTAATCTTGCTAAAATGATGTTTTAACTTTAGCTTTGCGAACAACTCGCTAAAATAATCACATGTGGTCATGTTTTGTGTCCGTATTACATAGCATACGTACGCTGTTCCTGTTATTTTCCTCGCTTGGTATTTGCAAGTTGAATGAGACAATGAGACATAATTTTCATAAATATTCGTTGGACAAAAAGGTAGGTTTTTTTTTAAATGTTACCAAAATGATTTAGTTTTCCCGTTCATGATTACTGCTAAATGATTTTATGTCGATGCAAAATAAAATCTGCCATGATCGTATTAAATTTAAAATTCAGGGCGTACATTGACAATTTTTGTTTTGAAAAATTATTGCTCATTCTCCCGTCTGTTCCGCCTATGTTCAATGAGAAAAATTAAATTTGGAACATGTTATGTACTGCAAATAGGAAGGAATTATTGGTTGATTGCATGTTTTTATAGGTTCGATTGAACGATTTCAAAAAAGTTCTGACTTGTTGAAACCAACTTAAAAAGTAAACTTTTGGAAATTTAATAAGCTTTCAATATAGATTAAATGGCCATGTGGTTACTATGAAGCTCACTATTTATAATAATAATTAGTTATTAATTTAGATGAAGCATGTTAAGAAGACAATGATTGTGTACAATTTATCTTTTTAGATTATAATGCAGCCCAAAACTCGAATGGCGGAATTTTCATGGAAGCTAGTGCACCAGTAATTCTATTGTGCAAACTGATGTTACCATGAACTTTGTGCATTTTTAATATAGTAATCATGAATTACTTTCAACATTCCTAAGCTGTAAAAACTAATTAATGGCCATTAAAAAAAGGGTGAAGAGTCAAGCCATGCATGTTTAGCATTATAAAATTGTCGTCCATGCTATTAATTACATTGTAACTTCTGTAAAATAAAAATGTGTACTGTAAATATTGATTGACGTTAACGAAGATAAGGTACTTGTGTATCGATTCATTTATTTTAGATGGAAATTAGTATTTGATATATGGAAAATATAAATTAGAATCCACACCAAACTAACATGCTGGATGTAAATTTGAAATTTAGGTTTTCTTGGATAACGAAAGGCTAATAAAGGTGAAAAGGTCAAGATACTTTTTCATACCACTTTTCATAATTTTTCAATACATGCCCTTAGTCTTAGTAATGCATCAACATGTTTGAGATACGTTAGAAAATAAACTCACTGAAGTTCAAGGTCGGTCAACTATGAAAGCAGGGCATAGATTTTGAACTTAAATTCTTACATAGCTAATTTAGAGATCGACACCCTGAAGTATTTACGGTTTTTGAAACTTCGAAAATGGTATAAATAGAGCAACCGCACTGAAATTTACTCATTCTGTTGTTGGCTTTTGCTGGGAAAAGTTCTTGGTCTATTTGTTGTCAACTCGTTAACCACAATTTAGTCTCCAGAAATTTCATTCAAGTGGAAACCTCCAAAGTTCCCGTTTAATTTCCGAAATCGTATCGTTGCTCGGAAACGATGAGTTCCTATCCTTTCCAAAGTGCTCATCAATCGGGAAACTTTCCCCAGCTTTCACCACCCGTATATTATGCACCTTATATGGACGCGCTGAATACTTCCGGGACCGGTTTTTCTGCTGCTGACCATCAAGTTTATCCAAACGTCAATTACTATCAGGTAGTGTAACATTTTAAAGTTTCTAACTTTCCTATAATAGTCAAATAAATTCTTACACTCCAAAAATTGTGGATTACTTTTGTTTTAGGGTCAGCCTCTGATCAGGAGTGGTAGGAATAACGGGATGATTGTGCCACAAACGGGTCACTATCACGCTCAACCCAATGGCGACTTCAACTTTCTCCAGCTTTCACCAGAGAGATCCGGACTTTGTCAACAAGCGGTGGCTAATACTTCAGGATGTAGCCTTGTGCAGATTGGGAATCAAAGTTTCAATAACGACTATAGTTATCAGGTAATTCATATTGTAGAATATTTAATTTAATATAAATCACTTTGAAATTATTTAATCTTCCAACATCAAAGAAAATTACTAAAATATTAACAATTAATTATTGTTTATATGGCCAGCAGACCAGCATGATGATGGGGCCACAAACGGGTCATTATCACGCTCAACCTAATGGCGACTTCAACTCTTGGAATAATCCTCATTACGTAAATCAGCATGTAATGGGAGCTGGATTCAGTTGCCAAGGTGGATATTGTGAGGTTAGGACTGACTGAATGATTAGGTCCGTACAAACGTGCTTATCAATAGATAATAGTTACTTTATTCTACAAGTTAATAGGAATGACAATGAGTAAGAATGAGAGTGAATGAGTGATGTATGAGTGAGCGATCCCCTTCTCTTCAGTCTAATCCAGGTTTGTCCGTTACGCGCCATGCTCCATGATGGGGTATCATGACACTTGACAGCACATGCCCTCCTTCAAGATTTGACCCCAGGTCAAATCGAATCGCATTAGCGTAACGACGTGGCTGCCTTCGAGTTCTGGTTGATCGTCGTGGGACTTCTTGCTGAGGTGGGGTGGGAGGATTCTCCAACTCTTCTGGTGGTGATTCTTGAAGTGGTGCTCGCCGGAGGTATCTTCTGTTACGTCGTAATACCCTGCCAGTCTCGGTTCGAACGGTGTAGCTCCTCCCTCGATAGTGTACGTCTATGATTTGACCAAGCATATCCCACCTCCGAGTTTTGTGGTCCTGTACGCGAACTGCTTCTCCTGTCTTAAAGATTGGGAGGAGTTTTGCATTGGCATCATATTGCATCTTTGCTTTCTCCCTGAGGGTTTTCGCTCGTTTATCCGCATCTAAAGACTTGGCTTTCCATTCTGCAGCAAATTTTGAGCGATGGAGTGGTAGTCTGGTCCTCATGGGTTCTCCAAACACCATCTGAGCTGGGCTGCGACCATCTGCTTGAGGAGTGTTCCGTAGCTCCAGTAATCCCAGTTGAAATGACTCGGACTCAAGGTCTCCATTGGGGGTACTTTTTGCTAATAGATATTTAGCAACTTTTACTCCTGCTTCAGAGAGTCCATTCGATTGTGGGAAATGTGGGGATGATGTGACATGTTGAATTCCCCAAGATGAAGTCCAGTTTTTGAATTCGAGGGATGAGAACTGAGGGCCGTTGTCACTGACAAGCTTCTGAGGTATTCCCAAGTCTGTCATCCATCGTTTCAGATGTTGAATGACGTTAGAAGTACTGGCGCTTGTGCCACATTTGGCTACGTTGATCCAGTTTGAATACCTGTCAATCATCACCAGATATTCGTATCCTGCATATGAGAATAGGTCAACCCCGACGGTTTCAAATGGTCTGGTGGGTGGAGGATCTGATGCCCATGGCTCTTTCTGAAGGGATGGTAGGTAACTTGCACATTTGTCACACGTGTTGACAACGTTTTGTACGTCATTTGTGAGTCCGGGCCAAAAGACTGCTTGCCGAGCTCGTCGAAGTGTGCGTACTTGTCCTTGATGAGATGAGTGCAATGTTTTCAGGACAGAAGAGCGTAGGGCTTTCGGGATGAGTATCCGTTGTCCACAAAGAATGATTCCTTCGTCTACTGAAAAGCTGTCCCTAAATTGCCAATATGGGTGAAGGTCCATGTCCAGCTTGCATTTGTCTAGAGGGAACCCGTATTTGATATGATGCTTGAGACGTTGGCATTCAGAACTTAAGTCTGTGGCTTCAGCAATGGATGTGAGGACTTTGTCTTCCAATATGCTAGAGCCATCCTCAGTGTCCTGCAGTGAGGCTGCGAGTAAGAGGTTTGTATCACCGTCTACGTCATCCATCAGATCTTCTTCCTCCGGGTCTGCAGAGGGATATCTGGAGAATACATCGACGACGGTGTGCTTGGTACCTGCACGCCATACTGCTTGGGGCCGGTAGCATGAGAGCTTTTCTTTGAGCCGCTGGAGGCGAGGATTATCAATTTCATCCAATGTTTTGGAGTTGATAATTGGTATGAGCGGACGATGGTCAACCACTAATTCGAATGGGTGTCCCAAAAGGAATAGTCTACACTTCCGTATTGCCCACACAACTGCCAAAAGCTCGATTTCCGATGCGCTGTACCGTGACTCTGCGGAGGTGACAAAGCGGGAACCAGCCTGTAATAGTTTCCAGTTTCCGTCATTTGATTGCTGCCAGAGTGCAAATCCAAGCCCCTTTGATTGGGCGGCATCAGTTTCCAGTCTCAGAGGGGCTCCTGGTTTAAAGTGTGTTAGAACCCTTGGACTGGATAATTCTTTTATTAACTGTTCGAATGAATCCTGATGAAACTTTTCCCACAGGAATGTTGACTTTGCGGAAAGTAATGATCGGATTGGTGCGGCAAGCTCCGTAATCTTACTGGAGAAGGCTTCAAATTGTTGGACCAAGCCGCAGAACGAACGAACATCCGTTTTTGAGGTTGGCGTTGGGAAGTGTGTAAGCGCACGTGTGAGATGAGGTGCTGGAGTGTATCCGTGCTCGGAGATGTGATATCCACACCAGTCGACAGAAGGTTGTGCGAATTTGAATTTCTTCGCATTTAGCGTGATGCTGTGTTGATTGCAACGCTGGAGAACGTCCTGGACTCTCTTGACGTGAGTGTTAAAATCCTTATCGTAAATGATTATGTCCTCCACGATTTTTTCAACATTGGCTATCCCTTGTATTGCTTCATCTCCCCGTCTATTGTGCTCGTCCCCAGCGGATATCAAGCCCATAACGTTGCGGCAGTACCTGAAGCATCCCCATGGAGTGATGAAGGACGTCAGTTTTCGGCTCGTCTCATCAAGTGGTATTTGCCAATATCCATGTCTGGCGTCGAGTGTAGTGAAATACTTGTTGCCTGGTGGGATACGGGCGATAACTTCACGAGGAACCTTTACTGGATAGGCCGGGCGTTTGACAAAGGGGTTGAGCCCCGTGAGGTCGACGGTTATCCTTGGTTCTGATGACCCCTTCTTTGGGACGACTACCATAGGATGGCACCATTCCACTGCTTCGCCAACAGGAACTGGTTCGATGATCTCTTTTTGGATCATGGTGTCTAGCTGTTGTTTTACACTATCTCGCCAGTGATATGGGATAGTGTGGGCCTTGTAACGCCGACATGGAACGGCTCCATCAATAAGCTCGATCTTCATGGGTGGACCCTCCATTGGTCGTAGCACCGTATCATCAAAAGCTGTTGGAACTTCATTGATGAGCTCATCCTTCAACTTATTCAGATTTTCCGGTTTTCGTATTGGTGCTATAACTGGACGCGGAGCTGACGAAATTGTGTTGAGGCTAGAGAAAGGCCAGTTTGGGTGAATCAGCCCCAGTGCGATGCATCCATTTTTACTGAGTAAAGGAGCGGTGACGTTATGATATACTCTGAGTTTGCAGGTATATGTGCGATTGTTGAGTTTGAGTGTGGCGTTGATGGATCCTACTGGTCCTAGGCTGACCCCATTTGCTGCGAGGACGTCAAGTTTTTCGGATGTGATGGACTTTGCTGCTCCAAATTGTTTAACTTGTTTGAAGCTGATAGCATCTACATCCGCTCCAGTATCTGGAAGCCAGTTCACGTCATGTAATTTGCCTTGTATTTCAGTTTGAATTTTCAGACGGGACGTAACGGCTACGTTGCATAGCGAGATGTGTGTGGCAGACTTTTTTGGCTTGACTTCCGCCTCCATCTCTTGAGTATCCGACTTGCTGCCTTTGCTTCTGCATACGCTTGAATAGTGGCCAGTATTGCCACATGATGAGCACACTGCCGTTTTGGCTGGGCATTTTGACCGTGAGTGACGTTTCTGCCCACAGAACCAGCATTGTTGGGTATTGGTGTTTGAGCTCTGAGGCTCATGCTTTTCCTCCTTTGCTTGCATCTTCTTGTAAGTGGATTTTGATGCGGCTAAGACTTCGGAGGTTGGTTCGTCGCGACCCAGTGATTCTCCCACGCATGTTGAGCTTTCGATAGCGATACACATTGAGAGTACCTTCTCAAGGGTGAGTGAAGTATTGTACTGCTCAGCCAGTACTTTCTTTTGCATCTCTTTGTCACGTAGCCCACAGATTAGTCGGTCCCGTATTCGGATGTCTTGCATGAAAGCTGGCAGGTTAAAATGACGGTTACACGATGGACAATCTGTAGTCAGATGTACGCTGCAGCCTGAACACATAAAGTTGTCTTCGTGGGCACCTGCAATGTCCAACATCTTAAGTGCAGCGTAGTATCGATCTATTGATTCTCCTTCCATTTGATCACGCTTAATAAAGAGCTGTCTATCAAGGAGTGGATTTCGTCGTCGCCTTAGATAGGCTTCCAGTTTCCCAATAATCTCTTCCAGCGTGTCTTGCTGATCAATTTTGATGCGGTCTGTTGTCCAAAGCATGGTCCATTCCGTGTCCAGTGCTGAGCGGAGAACGCCATGTTGGGTAGGGACGGGGTGCAAGTTAAGTTGATAAGCTGCTGCGTAATCCCCCCAACGCTGTTTCCAATCCCGGAACTGTGGAATGGAGAGGTTCTCTGGTGCACCCAGCTTTGGTAGTGGTAAGTGCTTGATGGACGGTGGAGGTGGTGGAGTTGCCAACTGACTCGAATTTGCTGCATTTTGATTTGCCAGTGTCTGAGCGATTGATATTAACACCGTTTGCTGTTGTGACACTAACGTTAGCAGGTCCGGTTGTGAGTTAGTTGGGGGACTTCCATCTGTGTGGCTGGAGTTACTCCCTCCGTTGACCGGTGATGAAAAAAATGTTTTGTTAAAACTCATCCTTGCTAAATTATTGTTAATTGTAACTGATTAACTGATAAACACAGATTAAACTGCGACTGCGCCATGTGAGGTTAGGACTGACTGAATGATTAGGTCCGTACAAACGTGCTTATCAATAGATAATAGTTACTTTATTCTACAAGTTAATAGGAATGACAATGAGTAAGAATGAGAGTGAATGAGTGATGTATGAGTGAGCGATCCCCTTCTCTTCAGTCTAATCCAGGTTTGTCCGTTACGCGCCATGCTCCATGATGGGGTATCATGACACTTGACAGCACAGATATCAACCGGCTAGTTACAGCTACGTCCCAACTGGTCAGCAGTATTACATCATTACTCCAGTGCAGGGACCCATGCCACCTTTTCAACATCAACCTGGAGTTGTCGCAACTCAGCAAAATCTTCCTATGCAAGTCTATCATCCTGGTCCACCAAACCAATATTGGAGTGAAGCTCAAAGGCCTGCGACCATGGTTTTGAATTCAGGTGGCCAATGGATCCCATACCTAGGTGCTCTTCTTCCTACTTCGGTAGCAACCCTGCCCAGTCCTCAATATTCGGAACCATCATCCACTGCTTCCATGGACTTAAAAGTTGGATCTCCTCCCGTTCCATCCTATCAAAATCTTGAGTATCAACCCATGCTAACAGGTAAATTTTCGTTTTGCTTGAATTTGTTGTGTTTAGTCACAGGTATTATGGGTCTGTAATTCATTTCAATTTCAGATAGTCTGAAAGATGTGCCGACCAAGTCTCATCAAAATCAAGATCTGTCTACCGTAGATGAAACTCAGGAGCCCGACCAATCTGAAGAAAACTTGGAAGTGGATATCACAAAAGGTGAACGAGATGAAGACGTGGAAGGGCTGCCAGCGTCTAGTATGCAACGGCCAGTACCAAAGATGCAGAAGAAAGGATGCGCATTTTGCCTCGCAAACAAAGAACCACGGAAGTTTTCCGAGAACCATGAAATAAAGGATGAGAGGGGTCTTGTGACGTGTCCCATTTTGTGGAAACACCAATGTTGGAGGTGCCTTGCGACTGGAGACTACGCTCACACTGCGAGGCATTGCCCGATGGCCGTATCAAATGGACTTCCGCGACGACGTGCAGGTGCGGACGTGGACGGCAATTTTACTAGACAAGGATTCACCTCCTAATCTTGTATATATGTATAAAGTTTACTCGGTTACAATTTGTTGACATTTACTTATACTATTACTGTATATTACTTAATATTTTTTTATACAAAGTTGAGACATTATTTCAAGTTGTAGTTTTCGACTAGAGTCACAATCTTTGTATAAGTTACTTGCGATTAGTTAGAATGTCAAATATCAATGAAATTTTCTATCTGGTTGACGATTTAATTTAGTAACGTTGTTTGAGTGTATTCACTATATTATATGACATTTTCTAATTTCATGCCAATATAAATTATGTAATATAGAATTTTGGGAGATATTAAGATTATTTTGCAGAATTTTTGTATTAATGAAAAAATATGAAATCAATATAATATTATGCCTAGATTTATGTACAACGTTGTTGCATTTTTATTCTTCACTTGTATTGCTTCAAAACTGCGTTGCATAAATTAATACTTCTGCATTTACAGAAAGCCAACTCATTTAAAACTAAACTAAACTTTTTGAAGTAAACTGCTATTTTCTTAATGTACATGATGACGAACAATTAGGATTGCGATACGGTAGTTTCCTGTTTCTGCATATTCGAAGATTTCCTAGGCTTGGTTGTATAAACACCATGAGCCCGTCTCAAGTGGCTAAATCTGGGAGCCGGACTTCTAAACTCGCGATCACAATTTGGCTGTCCGCACGGGAACATCGGCTGCTCAATATTGGGATTATCACGATGCATAGCCAAAACATGCTCCTTTAATGAAGCTTTGTACGGAAATCCCTTCCCACAAAGGTGACAGTTGAATAGTTTATCTTTGGTGTGGACAAGATTATGTCTTGTCAGTCGTGCTTGATTCGAAAATTTTTTTCCACACAAGTTACATATATATTTGGGAGCCTCACTACCTCCACCACTTTCACTAATGACGTGCTGTTCCTCAACATGACACCGGAGTTCTGTATCTGTCGCAAACACTTCAACACACGAAGGAAAGAAGCAAATACTTCTCGCCTGTCTTACCCCTTCCCCAGGAGTAAATTCTTCACCTTTGACTTTTCGATGGAACTTTCTTAAATGGCTTATCAATAAAACCTTTTGACTGAATGTTTTTGGGCAAAGATGACACGTGCATTTTTGCTCTCCAGAGTGAATAACCTGATGCGTTTTCAAACTACTCAGAAGACCAAATAGTTTGCCACATATGTGACACACGAAACCTTCCCCGTCCCTGTTCTTATTCACACCCTTATTAACTATCCCTTTCTCACTAGTTTTCTTGTACTGCAAGAATTTACTGTACTTAATTTTTCCCTTGTCAGGATTTTTTTCACATTCCACTACATGTTTCCAAAGGCCAATATTGCGATGGAAGCGGGATTCACAGTGAGGACATTGGTGTTTTTCTGCTCCAGCATAAACGTCAGGATGGTCGATTGCAATGTGATCGTTGAGCGTACATTTGTTCCTATAAATAGTTGTACAATGGGGACAGGGGTAGAGTGCACCCTGTTTTGCTGGATTGTGAACCCTGTCATTGTGCCTAAACCAAGCGCCCCTATTAAAGAAGAGTTTGTGGCAAGTGGGACATTCCACACCGAGATTATGAACCTTCTTCCTGTGAACATCAAGATATTTGAGATAAAGAAAGGGTAACCCGCAAATGGAGCAAGGTGGAGGGGTTATTAAGTGTAGAAGTTCCGTGATATTGTTCTTGTTGCCTTCATGTTTCTTCAAGTGATTTTTCAGAGTTATTTCTTTGGCCAAAACGATGTCACAGTTGGGACATTTGAAACCTTCTCCGAGGTGGCTTCCATGCTTTTGATTGTAGTGCTGTTGTAACTTTGGAATATCTTTCAAACTGGTACTGCAACATGGGCATGGGTAACCTTCTTCCTCTTTTTTAGGTGTGTGGACAAGCTCGTGTAACTTCAAATATTCTTGATTGATGAATCCCCATTCACAAACGGGACAATGATGGTTTAGTTGGTCGCTGTGATGTGCTTTCAGATGCTCATTTAACTCGTCTTTGGTGGCAAATGATACATTGCAATCTTTTCCATCACAAACAAAGGGTTGTGTATCGGTAACATTTGAATTGTGCTTAAGTTTCATGTGAAACAAATAAGTTTGTTCTGAACCAAATGCGCAGAAACACAGGAAGCAGAGTTTCTCCTTTGCTTTGGATTTTTTTTCATGGTGTGACAAATGGGAGTACAGGAGTTGCTCAGTGGAATATCCGTTGTCACATTGTTGACAAATAAATTTGCCCACTTCCAGATTGGCATTTTTGGAGCGTCCGGATTTTCTTTTCACTGAAGTTGAAGATGTTCTTGGTTTCTGAAGGGGACGACGGGGACTTGTTCGTCTTGGTGGCTCATCTTCTTCATCGTCATCTGTCCCTTTATTCCTACATAATATTAGAAATAGCCGTATTAAATAAAACCATCGTAAAATTCTAGGTTTTTGTGGAAAAAATAAAAGTAAAAATCGTACGATATTTCAGAATCAGAGGAAGCACTGGCATAACTATCAACGGATTCTGAAAGGTTGCCTTCTGAACATGGATCCAATAAATCAGAATCGCTTCTTTCACTTTCTCCTGATGAAGTAGACATGGATTCATCTGCTTCATTATGAGCGTCGGAGTTGTCCTCAAGTTCCTCATCCTCATATTCTTCAGGATCCTTCATCTCATCATCTTTCTCGGCCACTGTAAAGGTTTCAAGTGAACCACCGCATATGAAGTTTGGATTTGAAATTGATTTTGACGTAGACGGCAACGGACTATGTTGGGAGTTTTGCCTGTGTTTCAAATAAAACCATGGCTTGAATGAGATACATTTTAACGGCAAATAAATCATAATTTATATTTGTGTATTGAGGTCATGATCATACAAGGGATCAGGCTCTTCTTCAACTTGTGGCGAAAATATCTCCACTTCCAATTTGATTTCTTTCTCATCCTCCAACTCTTCAGATGAATACTTTGACAGGTCCTCCCTATGAAAAGAAGGTTGCTCTCGGATTTCTTCACACTTTTCCAGACCTAGTCAACAAATATTTAAATTTAATATACAAGTCAGTAAGTGATTTATTACACAAAGGCCTCTGTTTTGTCTGAATGTGACTGACAACTAACTTCTAATAAAAGAAAAATATCTATTTAATATCTTACATTTCGCTGCGACAAAGTTCCTGACAACTTCCGCCCCACCAGACCTGTCTTCAGAGGATACATGAATGAGTTCTCTCAGCTCCTCCAACTTGGAGGAAAGGTGGAGTTCCACATCACAAAGTTCGGAATACAGCTCAAGAATGTGCTTGACCCTAACTTCACAAGGACCACAAAATACTCCACACTTTTCTAGTACGTAGTGTGATGGAAGCTTCAAATACCTTGATGCAAAGTTTATAAATTTTAAATATAGTTGAACTGGAACGTCATTAGTAGAGCTTGTGTTCGAGAACTCTTTTCTTTGAGACTCAACAACCACTGATTTTAAACAAACGAAACAAGCACCCCGAGCCATCTTAATATATGCAATAACTGTTTCATGGGTTGACTAAGGTAAATTTAGAAAAAATAATGCACGTTAATTTAAACTTTAGCAATTAAATATTGATCAGTATTCCATATTTTGAGAAGGGATGTATAGTACAGAAACATTTATATGCACAATATTATTATGATCAGCCGGCTGCGACTGGTGACATGCAAGAGCTTTACGCAAAGAAAACCAGCAATAAAAGTTTGCGTACCCTTCAGCATCAGTTTACGCTATCCGAATTTTGATTTTTATCAAGTCAATTTATGCCAATCTTTGCATTGACTTTTTCTTCGTTGCGCTTTAATTATATGAAATTAATGCCGCAAAGCTGCAAGTGCAATAGCTCGAATTAGTTGTCCAACTTAATATTAGCTAGCAATTTATTATGTACCTTTAGGTATATATTGAAAACACTCAGGACATCGTCTGTCTGGGGGCACGATAACTCAAAAACGGTTTCACTTTTTTGAATTCTGTTTTCACTTATCAATATCTTAGGTCAAAACTCAGATCGAGTTCGAAGATGGGTCAAATCGGTTCAGGGGAACTCCTGGGTCACAGGTCAGGTCAATGTTTTTGAATAGTAAGGTACGGGTTGTGATACATCAAAATGAAGCTACTGCTAAGACTAGATCAGTGATACTATTTTTGAAAGTTTTTGATACCCCCAACATGACCTATGGCCATGATAAGATTAAAATATAGCAAGGTACGGGTTGGGATATATCAAAATGAAGCTACTGCTGAGACTAGATCAGTGATACTATTTTTGAACGTTTTTGATAACCCCAGTGTGACCTGTGACCTTATTAAAATAAAATAAATTCTAGAGGTGGGGATCACTCAGAACGGGAGGGGGAATTGGGAAATTTTAAAGGTACATCATTACATCTCGATCTGTCGGGTTTATTGTTAGTTTATAGCTTTGTCCAGTCTGTCCGTCGTTCCGTGCGAGGGCACGATAACTCGAGAACGCTTTGACTTTTTTTGAATTCTGTTTTCACCAACCGATAGCTTAGAAAAAACTAGGAATTAAGTTCAATTATGGGCCAAATCGGAGTTACCCCCGGGGGGAGTGGTCATATCCCCTCATTTTTTCAAGAGTCAGGTATACCGCATGCATTATTTGATTTGATTTGAAACTTTATTGTCTTGCTGTTTCAGTACAAAAGTCTGTTCTTCCAACAGTGACATGAATTGGTATATCATTTACTAACTAGTCGAATTAATAACAATAATTTAATTTATACTTAAAACAATCTATTTAACAAATTCTTTCTTTACTTCCGCCATAAATTTATCTCTTCTCCAATTATCGAAGTCAAATGTTTTTGGAAGACTATTCCAGAGAGATACAGTCCGGTAGTCCATAGATCCTTTATAAGTTGATGATTTAAATTTTGGCATTATAAGAAGGGGAGTTTTTCTACTGGAATTGGTGGATGTTGAGGATTTCTGAATCTCCTCTTTACGATTAATTCACGATTAATTTTATTTTTATGAAAATCAGGAAACTGTCCATTGGTAGGAAATCAAGGTGTCCCATTACACCAGTTCTCAAAAATTCTAATGTGGGGTTAATGGTATTAAATAGAGTATCAATGACTTGTGCATAATATATTATATCCTTATTTATTTTGTTGGCTTTTACACAGTGAAAAACACATTATAAAAATTGTGACCTCCTTTCAGAGGAAGTCCAAATTGCTTAAAATATTTGAAAGCATCAGCCAACCATATGAATTGGTTATGAATTGGTAATTATTCAACATTTGATTAAAGTCATTAAAATTAAAAGCTTTAAAAGGGCATATTTTAGGTAAGTAACAAGGGATTTGTTTATTATTTTAGTTATGCCGGAACGCCTACATGCGTGTTAAAGTATGTCGTAGCAAATTTCTGATGGCTGCGTAAAAAGCGTTGCGTACATGGTACAAGTTAAAATAGGGCAATAATTTTAATTGATTTTAAATGTAATGAAGTCTACTTAAAAGACACTAACAGGGTATTATTGTTCTAATACCAGAACGCTTAAGTCCATGCTTGGTAAATTTTCATTTTTTTACGGCTGCGAAAAAAGCTTGAAACTGTTGAACTTAAGTTATTAACATTAATTTGGTTTTAAATGTGATTAAGACTACATGATATAGACAAAGGTTCTTAGATTTTATTTGGTCAATATTTATCTAAATATTTATGGTTCTTTCGAAAATTCTTTTCAATTTGATTACCAAACCGCTTAAGGGATTTTTCTGCAAGGAATCACTTGAACTTAACTGCAATGGGTGTCTCCAGAATTTTCAATTTGGATTTTCATACGCATTCAACAATGGCTTTGACCATTTTCATAACATTATTGCAGTTGATTAAAATTGCAGGGAGTTGTCTAATTAATGTTGTTGCCACGAATTCCACTGCCACCAGTGCTATGGACGTGATGAGCAAAAATCTTGAAATTCAACTACAAGGGCCTTTGTCGTATACACATCATCTTTTTCAAAATTTCGACTTTGGTTTCGACGAATTTCAAGAATATGCTGACGAAAATGAGACTTTAACGTTACAAAAGGGATATTTAAAATTATTAGTGACATTTAGATACCAAGAAAATTGTGTAGTATTCATACTTCTACCCCAAACATTTGAAGATGCAATCTATGGAATTGATAAATCTGGGCTTGGAACCTCAAATACTGCCGTATTTTTTGTTTTTGTTGGAAATCTCACAGAAGATGATGAAATTGTTCACGGATTTTTATACAACCTCTTTGATTCCAGTTCCCCTTCATTTCATTCAAGGATCATTTTGTTTAACAATCAACCACAGTTCAGCATACTTTGCTATTTTTGTATAAATAGCAACGAAAAATTTATGGCAATTCAAAACGCGTCATTCCTACAAATGAAGGAGATTAGTCAAAAATTGAATTCAAATGGATATGGAGCATCAGCTTTCGTTAGTGACATGAGAGGTACCTTGAAAGATAAACAGCAATGCTTGGATTATCCGGGCACTAGCAAATACAAAAGGTGGAGCTTAGGTGAGCATGTAAACTGCAGTGATCCTAGCCTATGGACAGCATCCCATCTTCAACTCATTTTGAACGTCACCTTCGTCGTCAACCGACAAAAAGCAAGTCACCCTTCAGATTGGATTCTAAACCTTCACTTTGGAGAAAATCGGATTTTAAGAACACCCAAAGAATACCTTATTTTACGACCAATCGAAACGTATTTCTTCGAAGAGCCCATAAGTTTAATTATGTGCTTACCATATAAGGACATGTTTGGATTCGACTTCCAAATAATATCCCTCCTTGATACTTTTACAATTATTCTCATTTTCTCAACCCTGCTTTGCCATGCATACCTGCATAAAAGTATGTGCCGTGGGTTCGACCTAATATGGACATTTATAGGACGATCTTTGCAATACTTTCATCACAAAAATGAACTCGCATTCTTCCTCATTTCTGCATCTCTGTTCTGCTGCGTTTTGCAAAGCTACATTTCCGCAGATTCTATCAAGTTTCTTGAGTTTCCAACGTTACAGCAGGTAATTTTGAGTGGTAATAGAATTTGGGTTGATAAGATAAGTGTGTATTCCAAAATTTACGACTCCATGGCAGATTTGACAAAGAAAAGGTTTCGGGAAATTATGGGAATGTCAGTTATCAAGGCGTTATATGAAGGACAAGGAGTTGAGCATGTTGATTTTTATAGAGAAGATCCATTGAGGAGATTTAAGATGGCTATAAATCGACAACTTATGATGACAAGCTTGTCAAGTACAACTTTATCTAATGCAATTGGACACCGAAAGATGGTTCATGTTTTGGATAACTATCTCTGTAAACAGTATTACTTGGAAGATGCATACAAATTACCTGTGTCGCATCGTTTTACGATTAAGGTTTGGTCATATTTATCTACCAAAACTGCGCAACTATGTAGAATGCTGGCGGAAACAGGGGCTTATGTTAGGATGTCAAGGTTACGGTTTGCAGCGGGCAGTAGCTCAGCAAGTCTCCTCAAAATTCGGGATGCAGACGGATTTGCACAACCAACTGCTTTGGATTTGAGCTCACCAATCGGTGTATGTTGTGCATGTCATTGTGCGTTTGCTTGTGGTTTGCTTTGTATTTTGATATTAATTCAATTTCGAAAGAAATGGAGAGAAACCGTTAAGAAAATTAATGAAAGTCAACAGGCGTGGAAAATAAACTTTGTAACCAAAATAATTGATGTTCAACCAATTGGAAATTGATAGATGGAAATTCGAACTCGTAGTAACGCAAACCAAAACTTATAATGGGGCATTTAAATTTCAATTAAACAAAATCCAAAAAATATATTATTGAATTCGACATCACGTGTGTGACCAATGAGAATGACTTTAATATAAGCCATGACCCTAATTTTTATACAATCTTGAATAAATCAAATCAACATTTTAAACTTATTTGAAAATTACAGAAACTTTATTGTCATAAAAAAGTTAAGAGTTCATTTTATTGTTGTTGGTCTTCTCTAATGTTTAAAAGCTGAGATGGCGAATTTTATTTTTCCCATTCAACGAGTGACAATGGCAAAATAAATTAGAGAAATGGTAATTTAACGATTGGTAGATTTGCTCGACAAACTTTCCAACAAACAATATACATAGAATGATCATATCACCATTGCGTGTTTGTTTTTTTAATTAATTTTGTACGTGTTTTCCAGCAACTTGACCAGTTAATTATCATGCCTGTTTGTCTTTCTGCATATGGGCCCAAAGAAATGTACATTTGCTCGCACAATAGTATCATGTATCACTATAGCCATAACCATGTATAGAAAATGTATGACATGACAAAACCTACAATGTATTTCAACACGCGATGTCGTGAGATCGATTTGACTAATTTCCAGGAGGAATTAAAAGACTTCATGTGCCCTGTCCAGCTGGCTGAAAACTTTTTTTCATGTAGGATGGGGCATATTGTTGATTGTATTTTTGTAAGCAGAAACCTATATCTTCAAAAGTCGCCAGTCTAAAATTGACTTAAACACCCCACACAGTATTCAGTATTGGAGAAAGCAGTAAGTACATTTTATGTGTACTTAGTTTGTTGAATAAGTTGACATTCAAAATTATTTAACTTAATGTAGCTGGTTATCTTTTGAACGCAAAAGATTTTTAGCATAGAATAAAATATTTTGTTTCACAATACATGTTTGCATACTTGATAATAGGTTTACACCTTTAAACGTGCACACGAAGGTTTGAAAGAATTTTTTGGCGACAATAATAAAATAAACTTTGCAATAAAAATTAAAAGACTTGAAATACAAAATTTTCATGGTTATTACTTTTTGCTACAGATCCACAGAGGCAACCAAGTTGGAAACCTAACATATCATACACTTGGGCAGTTGAGTTTATGTCAAACTGGAAGCAGTTTCGGATCTCTTTCACCACACTGCATTATGAGTGAAAGTGTTATACCTTTTCAAATCATTGTGTTTATATGTTTATATTCCATAATGCAGTTAATGTGTTTGCCGAAAATATTTCTGGCTTTGTACCTTGTTGTAATTCTATCAGATTGCTATTGAAGTTTCTCATTTTCTGTTTTTTGCATTAAGCAGTACAGGAAGTATTGCAATTTGCAATTCGTTCCAGTTTGTTTGACTAAAAATAAAATAAATTCATCCATGAATCGTCTGAACCCTATTATCACCAACATTATTTTTCGTACATTTCATACATTCATTTACATTTGTTACGCTACAAAATAATGTGTCAGTGTATTGTATAATGTTCTCAAATTATTGGGATTGAGAAAATCGATGACAATTGTATTTACTTTATAGGCAATTCCACTTTATAGCAGTTTTTATTACTGGTGTTTTGAAAATAAAAGTACAAAGCGTCGTCATCAAAAAAATTGTTTTTAAAACTGAAATATCTGCGTCAAACAATTAGAAAGCAATATTTGACAGGTTGTCCGCAAATAATGATAATTTGTTTGATCCTGGATGCAAATCATTGTACGACAACATAAACTTTCACAAGTTAATATCGAGAAAAAAATCAATTCTTCTCACATCTTCTCGTTTGTTCATAACACACTGTAGATTTCTTTACAATACGATACAATATCATGCCACTCGAATTTTATGATATTTTATGTGTTTTTGTTTATCCAACATATCAAAATATATATTCATTAATGTAACTTTATATGTTATAATCGACAAGTATCCATATAACACATTTGTAATAAACAAACTTTTGGTTCTTTAAATTGGTATTTGAGCATTGGGTTGTCATTATATTTTAAGTGCTGCTTTATGCAGTTAAATTATATAGTTTTACTCCTGATAGCACTCCAATACAATGCCGGTATTCTACAGAAAACAAACAATAATTATTCTTCACGTGTTGTGTGAGTGTTTTAGAAAGGCTCAGAATTATAAGCTGTTTACATCATAAGCCAAGAAAAAAAATAGAAAATAATAGCTAACTCATATTCATACATAATATTTTCTCTTGCTTTGCTGCACGAAAATAAAATACTTTTATGATATGTTAGGGCTGTTAGTTTTCCCTGTGGGTTCCAATTTGTAAGTTTGTTTTTGGTTAAATGCAATTTATATGTCTTTGATTACAATGTGCGGCAACAATGCACCAAAACAGACGCGTGGTTAGTAAAATTCCTAAATGTTTTGAGAAGGGGTAACACTTTGTTTTGCAAGATGGAAATGGAAACTAGCGGATGTTCAGGACAATGGTGTCAAATGCAAACCATCCTTACTCAACATTTTCGAGATTCCTCCATCGAATTTTTATGGGAGGAGAAAAACACATTTTCTTCAACATTTTTTATACAGTGTATTATTTTGAACTGTATTCTTCTCAATTTTGACGCTCATGTGCTTGAGAAAAAGATAAAAAATTCAACTAATTTGAAGAATACTAACACCATTCAAGAGGATGCATTGAAGCAAATGTTAAGAGCAAATGCTCGTGTATTAACACATCAAAGGTTTTCATCTAATCAATTGCTTCTGATTTCTGATTCCACGCTCCAGTACCTGAAGCGAAAACGAGGGAATCGTGTCCTACAAGCCGGAATTTCAGCACAGTATCAACCCTTTCCTATTAAAATCCCAACGGCAATTCTTTTAGCAGTCACTAATGCACAACAATTGCAAACCCCGCAAAAGAATGTCCTACTAGTTCTAGCGCAAATCACTACAGCATTACTTATTTTTGTAAGTTCAGATATGAAAATTGTGAGCATTGGCTGCTTCAATTGCAATGGAATAATTGTAGTCGATGAAACTCCTCGTAGCTGGAACACTCTGGCTTTCACAATTACAATGAAAAATATTACTACAGAGTCAATATCATCATTTAAAGCGTTGGATAATTTTTGGAGAGAAATGCACTCGAATCTGAATTTCGGAAGTTCTTTTACCAAACAAACCTGCGTCTCATTTTCGTCATACAGAAAGAAACAAATACCACCATACCTTGATGAAACGTGTGCAATTTATAAAGCATACAATAAATATACCAACTGTTCCAACGACTGCTTATCTGTTTATAAAAATAAATTCCAACTTTATCAACCTAAACATCCCAAGTTTTCATATGGTTATACGTTTTTCGCATTTGCCTCAAATCTACATGAATTTTCATTTCAAGTTCTAATACCAAAGAAACGCGTTTTGGATTCGAGTCTTGATGCTTATTTAATCCCATTTACTACAACAGTTTGGTTACTCATTGCAATTGTTATAGTTGGAATTACAATGTTCCTACATGGGGCACAAGTAGACAAATGTAGTTTTCCCGGATTTTTTACAGTACTTTCGCTTCTTATCGAGCAGGATGGGGACTTTAACAAAGTTGTGAAGAAACGGGGAAGGATTTATATACTGATATGGATGTTATCTGCAATTTGTCTCCGACACTTTTACAATTCCTGCCTGTATTCATTCATGACAGCCGAGCCGGTGCCTGTTGATGTTCCACAAAGTATTACGCAACTGATTGAGCGGAAAGACTTTGACTTTCTGGCACCTGTTTCGTTAAGGTCAAAACTTTTTGAGTTTATGTTTCAAACTTCAATGCCACCTTCATCATTGAGAGATTTTTGGATGAGAATTCTCTCAAAGGCATTTTTTGTAGTGGAAAGTGTTGAGTTGGATACCCTGAAAAGTATAATAAATACAAATAATGCAAAGATATGGCATTATACCCATTTGGATAAGAATGCAAATGATTTCATGAAATTTGACGAAAAGTCAAATGGTACTGTTGCGACAAAGTTATTTCGAAAATTTGCCGTTGTGTGCAAATTTGACTGCAGAAGCAGATGGAGCACCGTTCTCATTGGACAAACTAAATTTCATGTGGTTGAGCCGAATCAGAAGCCTTTCTTTAGTTCAGTCGAATTTTGGACCCTTATTCATTCCAATTTCGCAACTTTCACATTTGAAAGATTTTTAGGGTCACTTTCTGATTCAGGGATATACGAGCTGCTCATTAATCGACATAGATTGTTGTCGCAGTATTTGCATATGAAAAGTTTGAAAGAAGTCAATGAAAAGAAATTTAGCAACGGAATTCTCTTTAGCTATATATTTTTAGCTGATACCAAAACGGAACCAGACAACGAAGCGTTTCCGACCAACATTTCCACTTTGAATGGAATCATTACCATTGCTGGGATTATGTTATGTGGTGCTTTGGTAGTGCTAATATTTGAGGTGCTTCTGCCAAAAAAAATGATTCGTTTCTTTGAATTCAAAAGAAAGCATAAAAGTAGATGATAAAAGAGGGATGGGTAAATCTACACATTATGTACTATGGCGTTGCACGTAGCTTACCTTCAAATTGTTGTGAAAATATTAACTGTTTCCCAAATATAAGTGTAGGCCCAAGGCAAAGATAAATGTACACATTGTAAATTTTTAAAGTACAGATATTATTTGATGGTATTACGGTGTAGTTTAAATTAGAACCGTAGTTTGAATTTTAAGTAGCAGTTTCAGATGACGTTAATGACTAATGCTCTAATATGACTTGTCATTATATTATTAAGTTATTAATTGTAAATGAGTGAGTGCGTAAGCAAGTGCAACAGAATATATTATAACCAGTTGCAATTTTTATTTAACGACATACAATTTCAATCACACAATAGTTTTCTATTTTTACATTGAGAATTAACAAAACATTTGGTTCGCATAGATTGGATCATAGTTTAGCCTTGTTTCCGTGCGGATAACTTGCTGGATACAAAAACTGTCGGAGTTTCCAGTTTGCAACATCATCAATTATGGCCTGAAATATTACAAGAGAATGCTATTTACATTATGGGCCTGGCGCAATGCTAAAATTTACTTTCACTAAATGTGCTGCTTTCTTTTTACTTGTTCATTCGTATGCCCATTATTCTCAGCCTCTTTCCGACCTGCACCTCCTTCAGCCATTGACACAATGTGAATACCCATCCGTTTCCTTTTCTTTGAGCCAGGTGCCATCGTAATCTATCAGAAAAACAAGAAGCATTTCATCAAACAATGTTTACAACTTGCTTACTACTACGTTTAAGAACTTGCATCGAAAAACTTTCGAACGTCATCAAGAGTAACATTTCCCAGCTCGGCTAGCTCAGCAGCTTGACGCTCAAAGTTGTATAGTTGCTGACTCATCTCATTCCAGATAAGGTTAGAGCGCTCAATAATCTTCTTTGGTTTCTCTGACTTTGTGACAAAAAAAGCACTCCGATGCTGAAGAAATTCCTCCTCGGTCATGTCATCCAACGTTTTCTAGATAAATAAATTTAAGGTCAAGTAATTCTGCATATTATTATAATAAAATTCATACGGGTTTTTGGCTTCCGTTCACAATTTACACACCTTCAATATCCCCAGGAAGTTATTTATTCGCCCTTCAACGTAAGCGGGATGACGATCACTTTGAACCAAGATGTGGATACCTTGTGTACCATGAGCTCGTCGCACACCACTAAACACAATGTAGCCGAGCTGCTCCTTGGTTCGGAGCTGATCAAAACAGGGCTCGTTAGCAATGTTTTCGAGGAGTTCCACCAAAACATTTTGACGCGTCCCTTGCATTCCTGTTTGGAAATAGACTGCCGCACATGAGCTCATGTGGGTTTTGTGCTCTGATTGATAAAGGTGGTTACTTCCTTTGGGCAGATTTATTTCTCTAAGTCGACAGCTCTGGGTTGGAAGCAGAGCACAACAACCTTTCTTTTCAAAGTTCATTTGACAACCTTTTACCAAATTTGTAGCTTCCTGAAAGAAGGAAAGGAAAGTCGTCACCAACCAGAAAAAAATATGTAAAAGATCAACTTTCATGACTAAAAATATGACTATAATGATGTGTAACCTACCGGAGCCGTAACGTTTCCATGTACCAGCCACTCAAACTTTACTTTCGACGTAAACTCTTTGGCATACTTGTGAAGATTTTTGAAATTAACACCTGAAACAGAATAAATGGTCAAATTAACAGCAGTCATTAAAAATTTAAAGAAATAATGATAAATTCATGTCATCATCACCTTCCATGGCATTCATCAATTCTTGATTTGACCACCGCCGCTGCAATATAATGTATCAGTGAATTTATAATCTAACTTTCTCCAAGTCAAACAAGTGGATAAAAAGGATAAGGAAAGAAAGCTAACAACTAACCTCTCGAAGTAGATGCGTCATATAATACGTAGCATGTGAATAAGGTTGCTCATCTTCAAAATTTTTCAATGCTCTCACATAAACGTCCTTCAGTACTTCGAATCGTTGAGGGTCCACGTTAAGGTCAACAATTTTCTCGAATACGCGGTTGAGGAGCAATCCAAGTTTGTGATCATATCCACTAATGACAATCTGAAGGGGAAAATAGCACAACCAAGCCTGTTCAATACTAATAATTGGAATTTGATGAAATATATCACGTAATTTACTACCTCAATGCCATAAACCGAATCAATTATGTGATAATGAAGTCCAGAAACAGCCGCTGCGTACGCATACTCGGTCATTACATCTTTAATGGATGTGACAAACATGTGATTTAAATTCGTTTTCAGTGGATCCAACAAAGGAAGAGGGCTACATTGAGAGACACATCAATCAACAGTATTAGTTAATGAATTCTATTAAAGTTTAATCGTTCAAAACATTTGGAAAAATAGCAATGAGCATATGAGCACATGTCAAAATATTACCTAAAAATTTCAACTTTCACCACCGCTTTTGGCAAGTTAAATTCATTGTCTTGAAGAAACCATACGCGCGACTTGGGACTTTCACTTATTTTTCGAGGTACAATTCCCCTCTACAAAACAACAAAACGAATCAATTTATCTTACTTAATCATCATCATTAGCTGACGTGAGTAAAAGTAAAGTTATGTTATCAGAAGCTTTACCTGCTCATCTCTTGGTTTGAGATCAAAATTAGAGGGTATAAATTCGTTGACAGGTGGAAGTTTTAATTGCAAATTTGTACCACAGTTCTTCCATTCCTAGATAGATAGACAGACAAAGAACTTGATAAATATTAAAAAGCTTGTGATTGATTTTAATTTTAATCTAATCTTGTAACCTACATTAATACGTTCAGGCTCAATGTTCTTGAGGTTATATTTCACTCCGTAGAATTCTTCAACAAGCTCAGTCTTGTCGGTGAATTCTTTTGACACAATTGTGACTCTAGGAAAATAAAGTGAAAGCAACATGAACAACTGTGAACCCTCTACATTACTTTTACTCTTATAGAAACCGCTTCATCATGTGCCATACATTGGCTTATGCTTACCGACTCTTTTGTGGAACCATAACCCCAAGGATTTCTGTGGTTAGTTCTGGTTTATACTCTGTCACAATGTAATTCGCACTGAGGACGTCAGGCAATGGATATGTCTGAACAAACCGAGAGAAAACACAAAATTAACCCTTCAAAACAGTGATACTTTATTTACTGACTCTAAAGGAAGCTGGAGCTTACATGCATAGAGCTAGAAATGTTGGCAACGTAGGCCTGAGGTGGTTCCTTTTCCTTGAATCGAAACTGCAATGCATTGACATCCCTCATTTCTTCCCATATCCATTTTTGAGGACCCAGGCTACGCAGCATTTCCAGATACTTAAATTAACGATGATAACACGTGAGTGAGTGATATGACGTGTTATCACATATATGAATACAAGTCAATAAGAGGGTTATCTACAAGCTCAAAATGAATATGATGTACCTCAAACATATGACAAACAATAGAATCAGCATTTTTCAATCCATCTTCAGTAAGGTCCACCGCAACTTTGAATATTCCAAATCCCCTTGCTGGAACCTGGGAGCCTGCCTCTAATGCACTATTAACCCAGTTCCTCTCCTTCAATAATGACAATAAGCTACCTGGTCCTTCATGCCCAATCAAATGAGATATGTATCCTTCAGCCTGTATAATCAATCAAATGTAAAGATAAAAACCCTTTCTACAAAACTAAGAAGTGAAAGTACCTACCCAAATATAAACAAAACTCACGTTTGACTTATAATGCTGGGAAACATCCGGGATAGGAAACATCAGAGAAAGATTACGGATGTCTTTAATAGGAACCATCTCGATTCTAGTTTGAAGCTCACCATCCCCATAAGGATTATTTGTCCACACTGGCAAAGCAATATTTGAATTGGTAACGTCACTAAAAAGGGATTCCACAAGGTTTTGCAATTCATCCAAGTTTTCAGAGCCCAATACTGCCAGTGCCATTAAGTTTGATGAGTAATGCTGACGGTGAAAGTCGAGAAGGGAAGCCCTCACATCAATTCCCCGTTCTCTTGGCTTGGTCCATAAGGTGTCCAGGTTTCCTGTGGAATACAAAATACAAAGATCAATAAATCATCAATAATTAAATATTAAAGATTTTCCACAATCTATTTATGTGGAATTCTTACCCGTAGAAAATCTAGAGTATGGATGAGACGGGTTGGAAGTGCCAACCTCTATTTGGTGACTTCTCCACATGTCACATGAAATGTTTTTCTCATGTTCTGAGTTGACTGCGTTGACCTCCCGCTCAGTAGCACTTTCAGTAAACAAAGGGGAAATGAAAAACTGCGCAAATCTAGAAGTGAATGGTGAAGGATTTCTCATCATCCCTGGTTATCATTGTTATACAAAAGGGTTTAAAGTATTGGCATATTATTTTCGTATCATATCATACATACCTGTCCAACGCTCCATTCAGCTCGTTAGGTGCCACATCAAAGTAGTAATTGGTGTGATCATCGGCTGTGTACGCATTGGAGCTCCCTCCATTTTCTGAGAGAAACTTGGAGTAGTCATTTTCCTCTGGGTATTTTTCGGTCCCCATAAATAACATGTGCTCCAAGAAATGAGCTAGACCCGGAAGCTCCACTGGATCATTCATACTTCCTGTAAATGAGATCAAAACTGACGCTGTCACTCGCACTCCCTTTCATATTGATAAGAAAGTATAGTTATATTAGATGAGGAATGTAATTAAATGAAAAACTCTTACCAACAGCTACAGACAAGGACGCAGCCGCCTTATCAGTTTGAGGGTCGCTAACCAATAGAACCTTCATGTTATTAGGCAGCACAAGTCCTCG
The DNA here is from genome assembly GCA_964034955.1 of Orchesella flavescens. NCBI lineage: Eukaryota > Metazoa > Arthropoda > Collembola > Entomobryomorpha > Orchesellidae > Orchesella > Orchesella flavescens. The sequence continues at coordinate 14,060,842 of OZ035954.1, forward strand.
ATACTCCCTCTTATCCAGTGGAGACTTGTCAATGTTCGGAACCACGGTGCTGGGTGCCATCTCGACTCTTGAAGTCCACGATTGAACTTGTCTTTTCGGGCTATAAAAACAAAGAATTTCAATTTAATCAGTGATGATGACTGATGACTAATAACACTGACAATTGCTGAGCTATTAATCAATGATTATTTAGAGAATATTTCAATTTCGCCGACAGAGCCTTGGCAACCCTAATTTTGCCACCAACCATCCGTGACACATGACATGACAAAAGGATCTCTGGTCAGTCTGGTCTCTTCACATACTAATGACTAAAATAAAAATTATTGCAAGCTTTCAAATTGTAAATTGCTTATTGGCTTACCCTCCAAGAACCGCACCTGACAAACGCGTATTTCGCCGAGAAAATAAAACTGTCGCCTTTAAAATAAAAGCCATCTAAACTTAATGATGTCAACAAATCAAAAAAAAAGTTCAATTACACCTTGACTTGACAATCAAATGTCATCATATGTTAGTTGTTAGTATTCACAGATTGTTGATCACAAAAAAAACATGAATTCTAGAATGAAGAATCACTGATTAGTCTTTTCAGATTTATTCTAACATTTGGTGGCAGTGCAGTGGCTGGCCTTTCTATGAAAATTCGGCTAGTCATGAGATCAGACTAGCTGTTCTTGGTTCAATTACTGATGCATACAGCATGGATTTGGATTTTTAACATGTACTGTGTTTCCTGTTTTCTCCTTGTCTTATATATGTTTTCATTGATTACTTATATATTTATTTTATTGTAAAAGTTGGTTTGAATTTACCTTATTTCAGCTGGAACTAGATTTCTCTACTGTGTCGTAAAGTTTAAGGTGGATTATTAATCAAAAGAAGACCTTAGGTTGAAATTAATTACAAAAAGCTATATAGATAAGTATGCATTCCTTAGGCTAATTTGACTTTGTAACTTACTTGTTTGTTTGTTTCGCTATAACAGTAATCTAACTTATGAACATTTTTTTTATGTAAATAAATTTTTGTCCTTAATGGAAAACTCTAATGTTGTGGTCCAATGATTTCAAGATGTTTTACTTTAAGATCATCGTGTTTTACTTCAGAAACTCTTCTTTCACTTTCTCCAGACCATTCGACGTGGTTATAAATCTCAGCAGGGTGTAGTCAATCATATTGTAATGACGAAGGCGCAGGTCAAGCTCATGACATATCTACATTATTAAATGACATTTGGGTAGATCTAGGCATTGCATACCAATACAAGTAATTGATAAGCAATAGAAGAATTTATTGGTAGCTTCAGTGCCAAGTAATTGTCAAGTAATTGGTATTGCTAAGATGATTTTTTACTATACAAATTCATCCGTTGGAGATTTTTCGTCCCTAGTTACCAAATAGGATTTTCATATGAAATGGTAGTTTTACACTATGAGCCCAGTTACCAATACTTCATCAATTACTTGACAATACTTCTTGAAATTCCAATTACTTGATAAGCGTATTAACAAGTAATTGTTGCAATGCCTAGGTAGATCCTAGATCCTATACATCGTACAACAATGAACAAATTCCAGCTACAAAACCCTTCTATACACTCAACGTTTGCGCATGCAAATTAAATGCAATTCGTTTTAAGAATTTAGATCATGTTTCAATGAATAGTTTCACCAATTTTATAGTTCCATATTCTCATTTCAATATAATCCATACAGGATTAATTTGCAACTAAAGATAACAAAAACAGGAAGCAGAAACAAAACGTTTCAAAAAATTATCACTGTGACGTTTGCGTTTCACTACCCTTGACCTTTCGCCGTGGGTTCATCCATTTACCTTGTACATCTATGGGGAAGCATGAAGCATACTCATTGTGTTAGGTATTCTTCAATCTTCAGTATGTTAAAAACGATTTACTTTCAAGTAGAACGAAGGGTATCTTGCTATGCTTTGGGAGCCCTATAAAAGATCGAAATAATTGTAAGAAACCATCACTTTGTCAGCATTCGTTGGCTAGTTCAGTTGACATGTAGTAGAAGCTCTTCAGCTCTTGTAGACGCTTGTAATATTTCTGAAGCATTCAAGATGAGTCATTCGAATAATCCTCAGGCACATTTTAGCGGGCAGCAGCAAAGTAACACTGTCAGTGACAACGCTGGGATGAATAACCAAGAAACCGCTCTGGGTGTTGGAGAAATGGGTACCCTAGACGGAGGACCAAACCAGCCTGGAAGTAGTCAACACGCTGTTACTTCCCAACCCGTTTCTGATGTTAGTGCTGCCTCACAATTTGAGGGGTTGAACGCTTTATTGTTGAAGGAAGTCACGGAACATCTACTAACCATCCGATCAACTTGTACTTCCTGTGCAGAATCCCTGGAAAAGAGTTCCAAGCAAATAGTGCACCTGGAGAGCAGATCCGCAAACCTCGAGACTGAGAATGAAGTTGGAAACAATTCTTGGGAAAAACTTGCAGAAAACCTGAATAGTATCCAAACAGACGTTTCCAACATTCAAGCTGTCTATACGGAGCTAGCAACGAATCTCGTTGGATCACTGGACATTTCTCAACGAGTCGAAAAGCAGGTGCATGAAGATAGTTTGCAAGAATCAAGAAGCAGCGCTGTGGATCTGACGGGTGCATTGAATCAAATAAAGGATGGTCTGCTTCAAGTGTCCACCCAGATTAATCAGTTAAGTGACCGGTTGGATGACAACATGCAAAACTTTCAGCTACTGCTACTTGATGTAAGTTGCATCAAAGATATGGGAGCCGTTTTGCAACAGAAGCAGGAAGTTCTCAAGGAAAGTTTGGGGCAACTTAAGAATGAAATGGACAACCTCAAGAAAAGCAATTTGGAGACGAGTCTTCAAGTGGACCACATCCGTAAACGTATCAAGACACAGGGAAAAACTCTGAAATCTTTATGGAAGAAAATTGACGACCTGTTGGAAGTTGACTTGAAGACCAATCTTGAAGACCAGAGAAGAAGGGGAGATCAGCTAGAAGGCTCCGTGAATGAACCAAGGGCTGAAATGAGCATTTGTTTTGATGACCAAAAACGAAGAGACCAAGCGAGGGAGAATTTCATGCAAAAGTTGGCACTCGGCCTTGATGAGAAGGAGATACGAGATGATGAACTGGAGGTCCAAGTTGGTCAACTGAGAGAGGATGTCACAATCTGCAAAACGAAACTTACTAATATAGAGGGTCTAATGACAACTATTATGGGGAAGCTGGACACAGCTTTAGCCGCAGAAGCCCGGAGCCAGACACTTCATTTTGCGGAAGATGAAAGTATTGCTGTCACTCCAAGATCATGTTGTTCAGCTAACACCGGAAGTGATGGCTCTGACAAATCGGATTCTGGGACACCACCTAGAAATCATCCTTCAGCTCATGAAAATGAAAGCCAAGTTAAAGAGATGGTCAGAGGTAATGAGCTAGTAAATATTTCAAAATATGATAAACATGATGTTTTTTCAAGTTCAAACACTACTAAAATACTAATGTATGCGTGTTCTTTAATTATATTATTTTAGGGGAGTCCGTTCGGAAAGAAGATAAAGCCCACAAGAAGGTTGCTTACAACTTCAGGCCAAGTACGTACAAAAGAAAGAGAAGTGCGTTGTATTCGGATTCTGAAGAGAGCGACGTACCTTCAGTGCAACGTCCAAAGCGTCATGTAACTCGTCTGGGAAGAAAGACCGTCGCAAGTGAAAGCGAGGAAGAAAAGGAGACAGCGAATGAGTGAACCTTCAGTTGCAATTATTTTAGAAATCGAGTTCGTTGAATTGTATGTACATTCTGGTTGATGGTGCTTAGGTAGTTAGTAAAGTTATTGATGTGTTCCAAATCAATTTGTACAGTTTTGAAAAATATCATGAATTTGTTTGGAGTCTTCAAATGTGTATTAGATTTGGCATTTTCTTGTTAAGTTGAGGATAGCTAAAGATGAAATTAGCTAATCTAGCTCGATTATTCGGTACTTGGAAAAATATTTTCGTATTAAGTATGAAATTAATTATTGAGAAAATTTATGAGTTACTATATCATAAATTTCGAAAAAAGTTATTGTTTTTAAATCTATTGATAATACGGTTCATAGTCTTCATAGTCTATCATTGATTCGACCAGAGCGTCATTGTTACGTAAATTGGTAAAAATATGCGAAAAATAAGCACCCTTTCCATCAAATTTCTAAAGTCGCTGCTTCTTGTGCAGAATATAAAATAACGTTTACCAATTTACGTTGGAAATGGCGTAATCTCGTAATACTGAATTGTCGTGAATTACGAGATTACGACTCGTAATAGTGATATTGCAAGTTTTTAACGCCAAAACGCCAACTTGTGGCATTATCAAATCTATCTCATGACTCATGATGCCCCACACGTGATTCTTTCAAAGTAGGAAAAAACTTGTGGACCGTAGTAATGATTAAAATAATGATGACTTCGAATGTTGAAGAAAAACAGATTTCCCTTGCTATCCAGAACCCGAGTAACTGCCACTTCTTTTCAAAGCCCAATGGAATCGTTTTTCAAAACTTTTTTTTTCGTAATCTCACTTGTATTTACGTTGGCATTGTCATATTATACATACTTAGCAGCAGCAGAGACTACAAACAAGAAATAGCGTGAGATGAAAGCCAAACGATGATGCTAATTCCTTATATACAAAATACAACATCGCATTGTAGCTGCTTGTTCCCTATTCTTGCCCTTCACAGATTCGCATCATCAACAAAGCCACAACGTGTTCAAACAAGAAATATCCTGACACCTGACGCTTTTAATTAGTTAAATTTTAAATACTAATTAAATTATTTCTCGACGCTAATTAGCTGTTAGTAAATCCCCTACTAGAATTTATTCCGCTGACTTTTGATTATTTCAGTTCAATTTTTAGAGCAAAAAGCTACCCGGTAGGATGAGTGTATTTTTACTGAAAGACCATGATTTAAAACTCAATTTTAAACGCACCAAATTCAGCTTTAAAGAGTTGGATTGGAAAACACTAAATTATCGGAAAGTTTCTTGTTCCTTGAATTTATTGCTGCAATGTGAAACCCCATCATCAAAAGGGCTGGGAGTGGATGCCGACAATCGGTTCCCCTGGAAAGTCAGTCCACTTGAGTTTCCTCAGCGTTTGCGAGGAAAGAATGGGTTAGTCATTAATTAGACAGTCGCCACGATCAGTTATTACTTCATCAGTGGCCTTTTAACTTGACTAGATTTAATTTATATTGTGAATGTTGAATGTAATGAATCCGAATCCGTTTTTTTGCAGTGCTTTCAGTCTCCACTTTTCTTTCTACGTGTTCCAAAAAAATAAAGCTGACGGATTGTTAACAGTCCATGTGGGTGGGGACTTTCAAGAAATATTGGAGTATGTATTCAGTCACATCGCGGACTCGAAGACCCTGACTCCCAACAACTTGAGGATGAACTTAATTTCTTCAGTGCGATTTGAAGATAACACTACTACAACTATTCCTCTCGGTAAGTATTACGAAATATAATAGGGTTGATATTTTAGCAAGTTTGGTTTAACTGATGCGATAGTTAATTATCCCTGGTCTTTGATCTTTTTTTGTTTTGCTTGATGAACTATTAGAAATGACTGGGAAGCAGGACGCACTTGGAAACATCAGATTTGAGAAGGAAATGGAAAAAATAACTGAACCAATTGCTCGAAAGTTTGTAAACACCAGTTCCTATCGCGAAATAACATTTACAAGGTTGACGGTTGAGTTAATTGGCGTAGGATTGAATGTGCCTGTGCCTAGTGTGCCTCCAGCTCCAGCTAGTCCCAGTTCCAAAGAGGCAATAGTGGTGGTTTATCTTCCCCGTCCAAGTATGATTGAAGAAGATCCTTCCGGTTCCGATGTGGTAGCTCAGGCTCCTCCAACTCCAACTAGAAGCTCCGCTGTTTCTGATCCCAGCAGCAGCAGCGTATTAAGCAATGATTTGCAGAAAGTCAATCAAACCATTTTGGAATTTTCAGACAAGGTATCTGGGGTAGGTTTGGGTGTACCTGTGCCTCCAGCTATTCCCAGTTCCAGTGGGGCGATAGTGGTTTCCCAACCAGTTCCTTCTAGTTCCGGTATATCACCTCAGGCACTTCAAACAAGTTCTACTGTTTCTGGTTCCAGCTGTAGCGTATTAAGCGATGATTTACGAGGAGTAAATCAAACCATTTTGGATAAGAAGTTACTGTCGGATTATGCTCTTGTTTCAAAGACTGGAAAGTCATTTCCTTGTAACAAGGTATTTTTGGCTGGTACGTCACCTCATCATGTCGATCACTTTCATTAAATGTTAATATTGGTGTCAATTGTTTTAAGCTCTTATATTTTATAATCCTGTGATTTGTAGCCAGAAGTGCTGCTTTCGAAGCTCTGTTTCAAGCTGGGACAGAGGAGAACGATTGGAAGCAACTGGACCTGTCAGAGGAAGGAGTAAAGGCGCTCCTCAACTTTGTGTATTGCTCAAACGTAGACATACCTGGAGGAAGTTTGGAGGTAGCGGTGGAGTTACTGGAAGTTGCCAATGAGTGGGAGATGCCTTCTTTGGAGAAAGTCATGAAGCTCATTCTTGTTGGGATGCCGGATGAATGGTTGAATTTTAATGGAGCTTTATACCTATTTCTCTACACTATGAGATTGGAGGGTTATGAAGATATAAAGCGAAAGGCTGCAAAAGCGATTAAACTGTAAGTTGTATCAGGGAGAAAAGTATTCTTTTAGGTTTAATTATCACTTGTTAAATAGCTTTCGAAATCTATTTATATTTTAGGGACCCAGATCAATTTAAAGGATTTTGCAATGAGCTCTGCAAGAGTCACCCCAAATCAGCAGCGGAGTTATTGTCGGTTTTTATGCAGCAATGGGGGACAATGGTGGTTGATCTTGCCCGTCCAAAGATTGAAGAAGATCCTTCCGGTTCCGATGTGGTAGCTCAGGCTCCTCCAACTCCAACTATCGGCTCCGCTGTTTCCGGTTCCAGCAGCAGCAGGAGCGTATTAAGCAATGATTTGCAGAACGTAAATCAGACCATTTTGGAATTTTCGGATAAAAACATACTGTCGGATTATGCTCTTGTTTCAAAGACGGGAAAGTCCTTTCTTTGTAACAAGGTATTTTTGGCTGGTACGTCACCTTATCATGTCGTTCTTTTTCATCAGCAACTTAATATTGATTTCAATTATGAATCGATTTAATCTCTTAAAATTTACTTTTTATTCATTTGATTTGTAGCTAGAAGTGCTGCGTTTAAGGTTTTGTTTCAAGCTGGGACAAAGGAGAACAATTGGAAGCAACTGTGCCTGTCGGAGGAAGGAGTAAAGGCGCTTCTCAACTTTGTCTATTGTTCAAACGTAGATATACCTGGAGGAAGTTTTGATATAGCGCTGGAGTTACTGGAAATTGCCTATGAGTGGGAGATGCCTTGTTTGGAGAAAGCCATGAAGCTCATTCTTGTTGGGATGCCGGAAAAGTGGTTTGATTTTAATGGAGCTTTGTACCTTTTTCTCTATTCTATGAAATCAAAGGATTATGAAGATGTAAAGAGAAAGGCCGCAAATGCCCTTAAATTGTAAGTTGTAGCAACAGTGAGAAAAGTAATCTTGTATTGTAAGCTTCTTCAATCACTCGTGAATTAATCTACAAGTGCAAAATCTATTTATTATTTAAGGTACCCAAATATATTCAAAGCAATTTCCAATGAGGTCTGCAAGAGTCACCCAGAAGCAGCAGCGGAGTTATTGTCGATTTTTATGCAGCAATGATATTGATTGGGAGAGAAAGCGACGCTCGAGCTAGGTCATTCATAACGTACTATGTACCCCAATAATTGGGGCCCAATTTAGTTGTTTCACATGTTTTTTTTTTTACATTTTTAGATTATATATATGTTCATTTTATTGCAAGTTAGTTTTTAGTTTATCCTGTTTGAGCTAATACTTGACTTCACGATTGTTTTTAATGAATTTTATGAAAGGTTTGATAATTAATTTTAAGAAGAGTTTAGAACTAATTTAATTTAAAACGCTGTATAATTAAGTGTGAATTCATTGGTTTAATTTGATTGTGACTAATGTTTGTTTTGCTATATTACTAATGTTGTAACTTTTGAAGTATTTGTTGATCAAATAAACTTAAAATATTCTTGAATCGAAAGCTCTAATGAGTCTACTGTTTGACGTGATTCAAGATTTCTTTAGTAAGGGTATTGTATTGCATTAGATATTGAGATCCGAGAATTATATGGACATTCAGGTGTTACTACACTGTATTTATTTCGAATAAAGTTGTTGCTTTTTAAATCTAATTATATGCTTCGTACACTATGGTTAATTGGGCCAGCTTCACTGTTACATGATGTGGTAAGTGAGCGTCTCCATCTCCCCTTTTTGGGACTCTGAATTTCTGAAGCCGCTTTTTCTTGCGCAAATTATGCTCTGCCGTAATAACGTAGCAACATAAGAAATGGCGTCATTCTCCAGGTTTTTAGTGTAGTCCGTCAATCTGCTAATGAATCCCAAGTTGCCCCACACACATTGTGATTTAAACTCGGAGAAAGCTTGTAAACCGTAATGCCAATTGCTACTTAACCACTAACCAGTTCCTTCGCCATAACTAGCTAGGGATAAAATAACTAGCCATAAAATGATTTGTTGAACATAGGCAAAATTCTGACACCAAAATATAGTAGTCTACGGTCGTTCTGAAACATTTCTTTGAAATGCACGGGTATGTTGTGGTTAGGAATTCAATAAAGTTTTTTCATAGGTTTGCTTGCTAAACGATGAGATGCATAAAATATAGTGTGTGTAACTGGACCATGCAAGAAATATATAAACAGAAAAACAATTTATTTAATACTGGGATTCACGACAAACAAATAAATAAAACATTATACCAAATGTAAAGACTAGCGACACTCCCAAACTTTGACACTTTGATCCACACTGCTCGTGACAACATAGGGGTACGACCGATGGAAATCTGAAATAATCCAAACCAAAACATAAGGTTCTAAAAATGATAGTGATAATATGTAATGAGTATTGATTGAACCATCCGCCGACGAAAAAAGGCATACCCAAAGAAGTGCAGAAATGTGAATGAGCCTCCAACACCTTTAGGCAGCGTTTGTTAGCCAAGTCCCAGACACGAAGCGTTTTATCATCACTCACAGAAAGCAGATATTTACCACTTGGATGAAAAGTCAGACCTCGAATCCAGTTGTCATGTCCTACAAGTACGAGAATACAGCTTTGGGATCCAATGTCAAAAATCCTGATTGTCTGCAAATATAAAGAATTGGTTCAGTGAAAAGTACAACTTTTAATTCTCATCATCATCTGTTTAAAATATTTCACACTTTGTCTCGACTGCCAGATGCCAAAAATGGTCCTGGAGATTTCTTTATGTCAGCCCCTTGACAAATGGGGTCAGCTGCGGTGGGTGGAGCCCAAGCAATACATTCCACAACATGCTCATGCTTCCTAAATTCCATTTTGCACTCCCTCGAGCTCGTCACCCAAACACGGATTGTCTGATCATTGGAACAGGAAGCGAGCAGAGTTCCATCCTGACTTGGACGAACCATTCTGATCCATTCCCGGTGACCTTCAAAGGTTCGCACACAAAATCCTGAGGCAACTTCCCAGAGCTTGATAGTTTTGTCACGAGATGAAGAAACTATGTAGTCACCCGAGGGAAGAAATGCAAGACTTGATACATTATGGTCGTGACCTCTCATTGTCTTCACACATTCGTAACAAGTCAGCTCCCACAGCTTGATTGACATGTCGGCACTGCAAGAGGCTAAAAAAACCAAATCACAGTATCAAATTGAACTCCTGGACGGAAGGATCTCATTCAACAATTTCAAAATTTATTTAAATGTAGTGAAAGTTCATACCCAGCCATTTCCCACTGTTATCGAATGCCACATCTTGAACAGAATCTGTATGCCCTTTCAAAGTCTTTTCATGATCTCCAGTATCTACATCCCAGATCCGAATCGTGGCGTCTTCAGAGGCGCTAGCAATTAGTGAGTACACAGGATGAAACGCCACTCTGTTGATGGGTCCTCGGTGACCTCTCAATGCAAATTTCTCAGGAGGCCGTGGAATCCATTCAGAGGGAGATCTCTTCTCTTTTGTTGGTGCTCCAGCCATATATTCCTTTTCTGCTTGCTCTAGCTTTGATTCCATCTCCATCACCTGATCAAAAAAAATTCACATGATGATGATTTATCCCACGATTCCCACGCTTGACCCCTTAACATGATACATGATAACCAACCAATTATTATCAACAACAATCAAAGCAAACCGGGAACATTATGTTCAAAAGGCCCGTTGAGAAACTGAGACAAGTGATACATCAATCGATTGGAAATTTGATCGTGATCATTTTTTGTAATGGCGACTAGTTGCGGAAACGCTCTGATCTTGAGATATCTTCGATCCAACTTGGTACCAATCCTATAGTTACCCATACCCCACAACGTGTATGATAGTCAATATTACGTTGGTAATTACACCGTTATACTCTACTACTAAGTACCTGCTAACCTATTCCTTGAAATACCCTGTACACACTTTCAAGCGAGTTAACCTACTATAACCTAACCTATGAAAAACAGTATGAAATAAAAAAAGCAACCGAATTACATACACATACCACATACATAGTAAAAATGATCGGTTTCGGCCAGGTTTAACTTAAATTTTCTCGGATTGGGAACGTTTCCGCTAAAAATAAATGATAGATAATTGATCCTCATTGAATTTCCAATCGATTGGTGTATCACATGTACCCATATCTCAACGGGCCTTATTCTCATAATATACCGCAAACCGAACTCACCTTCTTTTGTAGACGTATGACAGATGTCCATTTCTTCTCCAATAGTCCTGCATACTTCTTGTCTTCAAGATGGTCACAAGGAAGATCCGACTCTTTCTTAAAGACTTCCAAGGATGATTGATAGCCATAGCTGCTCAGGTAGTCTGCTATAGCTCGATTTCTATTAAGCAGAAGAGAAAACACACAAAATCATAAAAATAAATCTGCAATTATTATTTAACGATTTTTCCAAACTTACAGCTCCTCCCTCTGCTTCTGTGATAAGACCATATTGATTATTATCAATGCTTTGCTCCCAAACCCAATATATTCGAAAGACAAACTTGAACTACTAGCTAATTTAATTTCTTCAACTGTTTCTCATTTCTCGATAACTTGGGAAAAGTGAAAATCTGTAAATAAACTAAACTCAAGCGGTATCCATGCCAATGCCTCCGATTGCGATTCCTTCAATAACATGCCAAGTATATGCAAACCCAAACAGAAACAACAGGTTATCCAATATTTTAATTTTGGAAGTCAAAACAGTGAATGGGGGCCAAATGAAACAATTCCTCATTTCCTTCCAATCAGGGAATGTCTTTTCAGGTCATGAAGTTACTGCTGATAACAATGATAGAAAAAGCCTAAAAGATTTTAGGCGATTGTATGACGTTCGAGAAGTCAAAAAAAGTAAGGAGCATGCATCACATGATAACCATTTGTAAGGATTATATGAAAGATAATTCAATGCACTTAAATTATACGTGGCTCATCAACATGGCTGGCGTTTAGTGTTTAGCAAAAAACGGCAAATGTCTAACGGGCAACGTCTTAGAATGCAATGAAAGAAGTTTTCAAATATTCCAGGGCATCCTAAGACGTGCCTTTGCAAGTCCTACCTGTAGTTGTAGGTTAAATATAGCATCCCATGGAGAAGGAATTCTTGATGATAAGGAAAGTGAACTGTCAAATTTCTCAAGGTACAGATACACCCACCTCCCTGGGTCTCTCTCTGTACTACGACTCCAGACGACCAAGGCCAAAGCCAAAGCTTCCGAACTAACTTCATAAAAGTCAAAGTCAAGGTATTCCACTGAATATGCAATGCAATTGCAGCAATAAAAGAAGAATCCTATTCTATTCCTTTTATACTGTCTTCACGCGATCCATCGAGCATGAGGACCGCGTGAAGAAACCCGCTACCCGCTCGCTGTGAAGAAACCCGCTGCCCGCTGACCCGCTACCCGCTCTCTGTGAAGCAACCCGCTACCCGCTGACCCGCTCGCTGTGAAGAAACCCGCTACCCGCTGACCCGCTGAAGACGAAACCCGCTCGATGTGAAGAAACCCGCTACCCGCTGAAGAAGAAACCTAGATGCTAGTAATTTGTATCTAATGAGTCATTTTTTTAAAAAAACGTCAAGTTATTTAAACAAGGATATGCAAAACTGCAAAAAACCACGATACAACAAATTTAAATAATTTAAAGTTGAGAATCAAGTTTAAACAAGCAAATTGATAAGTTTTTATATAAAAAATATTTGATTATTAATAGAAGTAATACATGTACCGACAGTGTTGAATATATGTTTTAAGTAATAAACTGCTAGTAAGCAGGCCAGTGACGTAGCTGAAGAAGGCGTTGAGTGATCACCTCCAAACCCCCTCCTCCCATGTCCACCAAATCTCCTCCACCACCTCTCTCTCTTAACCCACCTCTGCGATCCTCTCTCAACATATAGTGAAAGTATTACTTGTCGAATACCATTCCGGATTTCTGCACAAGTACACAACGCTATGCATATGGCCCATACTTTAATTACGTCAACTCGTACCCTGAGCAGGTACTTTCGAAAATGATTATTATGTCATCATTTTTATCCGAAAAATGTGTCCTTAAAAATGTCCGTAATGCATTTTAGTATCGTAAACTACACAAATTTCCATGCAATTTTCGATTTATCTGTGTTTAAGGTACATCCTAATACCTTATTTAACGCAAATCCTTATCTAAAGCATATACTTAAACTTAAGGTATATCCTTATTTAAGGTATATTTTGTATGACGTCAACAGTTTGGGTAGGTAGGTAGGGTCGGTCAAAAATGACGATTGATGACATAAAGGGTAGGTGGGTCTAAAAATGCAGATTTTTTTGATGACGTAATTAAAGTATGGCCCCTTGCTGTGCCACACATGCTTAAATGCATACTATGTTTCAACCAAATCGATGAGTTTCTTAACTCTAGCGCCTATAACTTTCGAACCGTTTCACCGATTTGTCTGAAAAGTATTCCCAGAGGTTCTCTTGAGTATTGCTACCTGTGTATCAAATTTGGTTCAAATCGGTCAATGTATGTGACCAGCAGAGTGCACACGGACAGACAGACAGTTTGAGTAAAACCGTTACTTCGCTGAATGCTCTCGCTTCAGCTACGTAATAAATTAGGAGAAAAATATTTCTACAATTATCATTAGGATTAAAAATTCTAATTATAAACTTTTAAAATTCAGTTGCCTTATCTGATTTTGTATTAAGTAAAAATAAAAGTTGTAATTCAATAATATTGATATTATTTATCATTAGTATTAATAATAAAATATTTTTTATATAAAAACTTATCAATTTGCTTGTTTAAACTTGATTCTCAACTTTAAATTATTTAAATTTGTTGTATCGTGGTTTTTTGCAGTTTTGCATATCATTGTTTAAATAACTTGACGTTTTTTTAAAAAAATGACTCATTAGATACAAATTACTAGCATCTAGGTTTCTTCTTCAGTGGGTAGCGGGTTTCTTCTTCAGCGGGTCAGCGGGCAGCGGGTTTCTTCACAGCGAGCGGGTAGCGGGTCAGCGGGTAGCGGGTTTCTTCACATAGCGGGTAGCGGGTCAGCGGGCAGCGGATTTCTTCACAGCGAGCGGGTAGCGGGTTTCTTCACGCGGTCGAGCATGAGCTCACCACAAAACAAACCCCAATGCAACTCAATGTAATACACAGACAGGGAGCAAGCAGCTGAAAAAGTACACATTGCGAGGTGGAGATAAAAAATTATTTTTTGCTTTAGCAGAATTGTTCGAGAGAGACTGCTTCGGTTTATTGAGATATTGTTTAGCAATTAATAGTTAAATGCTGTGTGAGGTACTGATCCGTTAATCATGACAGGGAAGTTAAAGGGAAGCAGTGTTTGCTTCGTTTGTTTAAAAACCTTCAAAAATTTGGCTCCTTCTTCTGGGCATGGAGGTCAAAGACGAACTCGAACTTCACATGATTCCTCCCATCATCAAGAACCGAAGGAGGCTAATTTTTTTCCTAAGTTAGCACGGATTCTAACAGAATACTTGCAACTATCACAATCAGTTGTTGCTGACTTTAATGGGGGAGGAAAACAATCGCAATCATCAGCATTCTGTGTCTGTACCAGTTGTTCGAGTGCTATTACCACCACTTGGGAGGTGTATGAGGAGTTTCGAGCAGTGGAAATAAGATTAGGAAAGAAACTGGGGGAATTGGGAAATTTAATGGGGGCAAGTCAGAAGCTGAAGAATAAGTTTAGTGAGGAGTTATCAAAGTTGTTGGCGGAACAATTGGAGTTGAAAGATGAGAAAGGAACTGCTGGATATGTGGAGATGTTGAGGGATTTGATTGGCTCCAAGTTGGCAGTGAAGGGAAAGGAAATACATTTTAATGCTCGAGAACTTGATAAGACACAAACTGGGAATGCGGATCATGATTATTCTCACGGCCAGGAAGATGGAAGCTGTGATAATGATGGTGGCGGAGGTTCGGAAGCGTTGGAGCGTGTCATTAAAATGGAAGTCTTGGAGGAACAGGAAGAGGGACCAAGTTCACCAATAGCGGATGACAGTCTTGATCATTTTGATGACAGCTACCTGTACGTCAACGTGATGTTAAATTTTATTATGACTCTTAAGATTTAATTCTATTCAACTAATCAATGAGTTTTAATTAATTATTGTTTTATCTGTTAACAGAGACATTGATGTTTCAGCCGTTGCAGCTCAAGTAAAGACTTCATCGGATAACGAAAAGGATTATGCATCTGAGGATTCCCACCAAAGTGATTCAGCAGACTCTGACTGGGCTGAAGCCAAAAAGTCAAAGAAAAGAAAACTGAAGACGAAGGTAAAGAAATCTCTGGCGAATTCCAGCGGAGGAAGTAAGAAAGCTCGAGTAAAATTCCGAGAGGCTCCTGCCGTCCAAGTTCATGACCCGAATGCTGCATTCCACTGTGAACAATGTGGCAAAGGATTTGACAAATATCTATTGTTCTGGAAGCACCTCTCTACCATCCATGAAGACAAAGCAACGGAGAAAAGTATTCACTGTCCATTTTGCTGGATGTCCTTCGCCTTTCAGCAAACATACTCATATCACCTAAAGACAAGGCATGATGAGTTGACACCAGCATTCTCCTGTGATGACAATACCTCTTCCCAATGTGCTCAGTCGTCCTTCAAAACCATTGAAGAACTAAATGCCCACCTTGAAACCCACTCGTCAACCGGCAATAATAGTGCCATCATTCACCGCTGCTCTACCTGCAACTGGGGTTTCCTCAACGCTGACCTCAAGGAAATCCATGAGCTCGTCCACGTCCGCTCACTCCGTGGAAACTTTTCCTGCATTAAATGTTCCTCCGTTTCAACCAGCTTGGCCAAACTTCAAGAGCACTACAACTTCAGCCACCTCAAGGCTCAATTGAAGCTCCATCAATGCTCCAAGTGCTCAGTCACTTGCTTATCGAAAGCCAGCCTTGACATTCACATGAATAGCCACCAAACGGAGCCCGTTCAATGTTGTGAACAATGTGGTCAAACATTTGAAGGGGCACAGGGAGCCGCGTTACTGAAACGGCATATTGCCTTGATTCACAATGGAGTGGAACACAAATGCCTGCATTGTGAGGAATCGTTCACTTTTCAAAAGCAGTTGGATAAGCACATGAAAACAAACCATGAGGCGATGACGAAGGTTTGCTGTCAAGTTTGTGGAAAGCTACTCGCCTCTAAGCAGTCGGTAAGGGAGCACATGAAACAAGTTCACGGAGAAGGAGGCAGAGCTTCAAGCGGAAGCGGTGAGGGCAAGCAATTGTGCAATTATTGCGGAGGAAACTTTGCAAATGTGGAAAGACATATTATGCTCAAACATCATGATCTCATGGAGGGGGAGGGAAAGAACGTTTGTGAAAGCTGTGGTGAAAGGTTTCATCATATGGAGTTGCTGACAAGACACAAAAAGACGTGTCAAAAACCGTCAATATCCGAAACGCCAGTTACTGCAGGCACCTCTTGGAATAATGAACATTACCATTCCTTTGGTCCTGTTCCCATTCAGGCACCACCACCAGCATCATCATTATACTATAATCCACCATTTGGAGGGTGGAAGAGTTAAAAATGTTCAGTTATATTTTTTAAACCTTAATATTACTCATGCTCTTTTTGTACAAATAAAATCATTCACCATTCTAAGAGATATTTTAAAAGCGTCTAATTAAATGATTAATCAAATTCATAAAGAATCTCATTCACTTTGCATATAATATTACTTGTGCTATTGAAAGAAGTGGGTTTGTGCAAATGTGTACCACTTTCGCCTTTGCTCGGTTTATCATTCTCACATTTTGTCAAATGTAAATAGTTATTATTGACATCTGTGACATGAGAGATGATCACTTGCCCGTTTTTTTTCGATTGCAGTTGTAATACTAATTGTTAAAAACGAACTTGCTTGTTAATTGCAATGACGGTGACGTGTTTTGTCTGTTTGAAACCCTCCAGAAATGTTGATAACGCTCGAAGAGGACGCGGCAGTAGCTATGGTTCTGACCTGAAGAAGGAAACAAGCAGTTCTATTACTGTGACAACTGTGGGGAAAGGTTTCATCGGATTGAATTGTTTAACAGACATAAAAAGAGATCTTGTCAGAAGGTGGAGGTGGATACTGAAATGTCGGGAGCTGAAGCTGCGACCAGCTTTCCATATTGATTACTGATATTATTAGTACCATGAATGAAAGTGCGTTTATCTAGGTGTGTATTTAATTTTAGAACTTTTAAAAATAAAGTGAAGATTTGTTGTCCACAGAATATAAAGTTTTGTTAAAATTGTTTTATTTGCGGTCAGCAGTAGTCAGTCTTCACAGAGCCGCGTTCATACAACACTAAACACTATTTTACAGAGTTGTTTTTCAGTCACAAACGGCATATTTAGTTGTATGGAGATTACTTGGCATGTGACCACTGTCACCCAGAGATCGAAGCACGACTCTCCCAGATGGAAGGATGCTGAGGAATGTAATACTGCAGTTATTCAGACTGAGGCGATTCCATGCTTCTCCCGGAAACTGCAGTGCCCTGCGAATTAAATTAGTAAACCAATTTTGAATGCGCATATTGCATGACACGAAAAGTATGTAATTAGTAGCCTTATCATAAACCTTGATTACGTACCTGCACACACAATATCGAATGACATTAGCATGACAAACGATGACCTCAAAGGAATCCTCCTCTTGGTCTGGGTCAGCACGGTGGAAGTACTTACGGAAGGCTGCCTCAATCCGGGGTCCATCTTCAAAATACTGAAAGCGAGATACAAAGAAATTGCATATATATTATTTAAGCAGTTACTTGTGATGAATTGAAATCGATATTTAATTAATGGGAACTTACGCAGATTACCGGATGTCCTCTACCTTCAACCGGGGGCTCGGGAGAACAAGGATAACCTTCTAGGATAAGGGGATCATGAGCTTCAATGGTCAACTCGTTTTGCTCAAGTTCTTTCCAAATAATTTCGGCAGTTTTTATCGCCCGTCTCATGTGGGAGGAGATGAAAGAGGTGAATGTGATTCCAGAATCCTTCAGTCTTTTCCCAGTGAGTTGAGCCTGCTTTTCGCCCAAAGCAGTGAGATCTTGCTCCTTATCAGTCTCCCCTGAAGTTTTGAACTGTCCATGACGAATAAGAAAAATGTGACGGGTTGCCTTTGACCTGTGCTTCTCCAGTTGTTCGGAAATATCACTGTCACATGATGTTTGATCCCCGGCGGAAGCCCCATCTGACTTGGATAAGCTTCGTTTCGGTTTTTTCAGTAAGCTGTAAGGTTCCCTCCTGCAATATGAATATTTAAACATATATCTCACATCACAAAAAGGAAAATTAACACCATATTACAGTCACCAGTGTAGTACAGTGACATTCAGCATTTAAAGTCTCATCATCTTACCTGTCCCAGTTATAATCCCATCTTCCAAAAGTGTCAGGCACATTGCTCGGCCTGGTGGGAGACCATGGAGAAGAGTGCAAGGTGGACGCTGAAGTGGTAGAGTAGTTAGCCACCACAACAGTCACTGAAGCCGCGGCTGCAGCACCACCAACCCATTTCAAATATTTTGGAAAACTCGAACGATGATGCATCTTGTCACTGATCAATCATCAATCAATCATCATGCTCAATGATTCACAATCCAAACCCAACCGTTAAGTATGTGTTTTAAACAGACCCACGGATTCAAATCACAATTATGATTGAGTTTAGAAGAGTCTACCGTCGTCAATCAATTGTACAAATCACACCATAATTAATGGAATATTGTCAGTTGTCAGTAGAAGATGAAATGTCAATTCCATTACGTCAGCTGCTAACTTCTTCGCTCACCGCAGATGATGATGCCGCAAATCTTAATGTATAACCTGTTCATTCTACTTAATTAATCTGTTTCTTTGCCCTTTTATGATAAGATAAAGATCTGAAGAAGAAGAAGGTTCGGAAAGCAATAATCCAAAAACATCCTCAAAGCGCCCGCTTGATACCCTTTCTCTCGGCTTATGCGGAACCCCAAGTATATCTGCATAGTATATGCATACCCGCAATCACCTACATCTAAACCAGGGGGATAGAAATGTTTGTAATTGATGCGTTATGTTGGGAATTTTACTACGTTCATTTCAGTTTTATTGCCTATTTTTTGGAAAGATTTGCAATGATCGTATATATATACTGCGGGTTACCAAGCTA
Source organism: Orchesella flavescens (assembly GCA_964034955.1). NCBI lineage: Eukaryota > Metazoa > Arthropoda > Collembola > Entomobryomorpha > Orchesellidae > Orchesella > Orchesella flavescens. The sequence goes on from OZ035954.1 coordinate 14,079,753, forward strand.
AATCAATTTGTCTACATGAACGGGTGATTCCAAATTAAGGTGACCAGATTTTCCAAAGCCCAATGGGGGGCACTCCGAAATTTTTAAAATCACGTTTTATTTGCTAGCGGTGTTCCTGATTTTCAGTCGCTTTGGGGCCTTTTTTTGTTGAATTTATCTTTTACCGAAAACTTCTAATAAGAAATCGGGTTAAAGATAAGGAAAAGTAAGATTAAATTTTATACTTTTAACATATGAGCGAAATTTTAACTCATACGTTAAAAGTATTTCGTGGAGAAGGAGAAATTACGTACATTTTTTATAGTCTACAAAAGGGTTACAATTTATTATATCCCATTGAATAGTAAAATTTGCGATTTCTTACGTTACAACAAGATTTTCACAAATATTTAATATCTCAAAGAAATTCAGACTGTGAAATTAGACAGCCCAGCTCGACATTTGCTTCCACAGAAGCGAAATATTTATAAATTGTGGACAGATTGTTAGAAAATGCGCCCATCAACGACTTTGGAGCCCACAGAAACCAATAAATTTAGTTGTATTTCGTATGAAAAAAGAAAATTTGGAAAGAAAATTGGCAAATTACTATAAATTTCCTATAAATTTTTATATTTTGGTATTAAAAAGACCACTTTGTACCAATTTTTTATTTCGGGGGACACAATTCTCAATGGGGGACGTTTTGGGGGACATTTTTTGTCGGGGGACATAGAACTTAAAGGGGGACTGTCCCCCTCAATGGGGGACGTCTGGTCACCTTATAATCCAAATTAACCTGCTGTCGCAATAATTTCTGTTTTACAAGCAAAAACAATCAATATAAAAATAATTTCACACTGAAGTTTACTTAAGGCGCCAAGTACATGAAACAAAAAGCTATAAGCTGTTACTAGGTCTGTATTTCAACGAATATTTTACAACCCCTACCCCCCTCCCTGGTTTCTATCTTCAGAGCGGGCCCAGAAATTAATGAAATTGTTTTGATTCTACAATTTTGATGCTGAAGAGTACCACATTTTACCAGTACAGAAATATATCCTCCCTCATCCACACCATGTGTATTTGTAATAACACTACTGCACTGTACTGACAGCGTTCTAAAACAGGTTGATATTTTAATTAATTTTTATAGTAAACACAATATTATCATTCATATTAAGAAGGTATTATGCTAATTCACTTGAATCGGATTGTGTTAACTATCTATTTTGTTTCCTGTTTGTAGTTTCTTTAATCGTCAAACATCAAACAAAAAGTGGACACTGCTGTACCGCTCAGTGCTCACTGCTGATTAGCTATGGCTGCCCGAAACAAAGCAACGTGCTTCGTTTGTTTAAAGACTTTCGAACCTCCCGACGACAACAACCGACGTTCACGCAGACCATTACGAACAGGCCGTGGGCGATGTCATGAAAGTGTAGATGATTCTGATTTGCTTAAAAAATTTGCAAAGGTTCTTGCTGAATATTTGCATCTCTCCACTGACTTCCCAACTAATCCAAAGAGTTCATCGTTTTGTTCAAGCTGTTCAACCACCATCAGCACCATTTGTGATGTGTACAAAGAGCTTCGAGCCGTTGAGCTCCGACTTTCCATCAAACTTGGTGAGTTAGGGGAAGTAATGATGCAAAAGCCGAAGAATTTGACACAGAGCTTATCAAAATCACTAGCTGATCAACTGAAACTCAACAACAAACCAAGTTCATTTGTTGACAAACTGAGGAGTTTGATTGCATTCAAGTGTGCAATTAAAGGGAAGGAAGTGGAGCTGCATGGTGATCCTGATAAGGATGAAGAAGATAAAGATAATCATCAAGATGAGGTTGCTGATGATGAGGATAGCAATGAGAAGGATGACTGCCATACTAAATACATTAAACTAGAAGTAATAGACGATGACGAGGTGACTGGCTCCAGTTCGCGTTTAGAGGACGACTTTGTTGCTGATTTTGATGACGGTTTGTTGTAAGAGAAAACAACATTTATTACATCTCTATTTTATCCTTAAATATTGAGGAATTCATTGAATTTAATGAACGTTTAATGTTAACAGAGGTGATAACCCTGAAGTCCCAAGAGAATCTGCTCAGGAGAGTACCTCAGATTCGGAATGGACAGATGATAACTCTAATCGCAAGAAGAAGAAGGGGATGAAACGGAAGCAGTCTGAAACGGGGACGACGCCCAATCGAGCTAGTAGTAAGAAGAAGAAATTAGATGAAGAATTTACACCAACTAAATGTGAAGTGTGTGACAAATCCCTTACCAATCTGGCGTTCTTTGTGGATCATATTTATTCCCATGAGAAAGAAGGACAAGATAAGAACATTCAATGTCATTTCTGTTGGATGTCTTTCACCTACCCTCAGACATATAGTTATCATCTAAAAATCAGACATGCTGATACAAACCCCGTATTTTCGTGTGAATTCAACCAATGTAACGACTTTACATTTGAAAATGTGGAGGAGCTAAATTCCCATCTCAAAACTCATTCTGGGGACATTCACCTCTGCTCCACGTGCAACTGGGGCTTTCACGATCCAAAAATGAAGGAACTGCATGAGCTCAACCACCATCGCTCAGACCGTGGCAACTTTAATTGTCCAAAATGTTCAAGCAAACTGCACGGGTTCAATAAGTTCAGGGATCACTACAACCTTCGTCACGGAGCAAAATTAAAACTCCACAAGTGCTCAGCATGCTCAACAACTTGTTTATCAAAGAAATCCCTCCAAACCCACATGAAGATACATGAAGAAGGACATGAATCATCGTATCCTTATCCTCCTCAGTGTTGTGAGTTATGTGGACAAACCTACAAAGGCTCCAAAGGGGCGGAGAGGCTTGATCGTCACATGAAGACCAAGCATGCTAATGGGGGACTAGCCTTAGCGTGTTCTATCTGTGATGAACCTTTCATGTATGAAAGGCAGTTGGATAAGCACATGAAGGCTAAGCACGGGCAAAATAAGCACCCATGTTCAAAATGTGATAAGCAGCTGGGCTCAACAAGATCGCTGAGGGAACATTTGAGAATCGTTCACGCTTCTGAACCAGAACAGCATATATGTCAATTCTGTGGTGGTATTTATATGGACTTTAGGTATCTTCAAAAGCACATTTCCTGGATGCATGATGATCTTATCGAAGAGGATGGCAAGTATTCGTGTCCTAATTGCGGTAGAAAGTGTCGGCGCAAAGTGTTGGTACAGCGTCACCTAAAGACTTGTACAGGGAAAAAGCCAGAAACAGAGCTAAACTCTGAAGCAACCGGAATTAGTCTTCATGAACCAGAAGCTACTACTACTACTAGTGACACTTAAAATTAAACATTAATTTTAGGACAGAAAAATATTCATAATGAAAACATTTTTTGAAAAATATTTTGAACAGAAATCATTAATTACTAACTGTGAACATGCCTTTGTGTAATTAAATCGATTTATTATCAATATCGAATCCTGCCATGTTAACAACATTCTTATTATTATCACCATGTACTTCTTTTAATGACATAAAAAACATTCATACGCGTTTTGAAACGTTAGAAATTAGAAATGAACTTTTATATACTAATTTAACTTAAGTAGTGGTGTGTAGATCAGCAGGCATGTGACCAGCATCCCCAAGACCTCGAAGTATAACCCTCCCAGATGGAGTAATGCTGAGGATAGAGAGACTACAGTTTTTTAAGCTGATACGAAGCCAGGCTTCTCCTGGAAACTGTAAAGCCCTATAAAATTAACCAAATCATATCATCACATCATTAGTTAATTAGTAATTTAGTAATGTTTGTGAATTCATAGTAAAAATCATAGTTGATACGAAAAAGCTAAAAGGTATGAGCAGCAGCGTACCTGCATATAAAGTAACGAATGACATTAGCATGACAAACGATTATTTCATACGAATCCTTTTCCTGCTCTGGGTCAGCTCGGTGAAAGTACTTTCGAAAGGCTGCCTCAATCCGGGGTCCATCCTCGTAATACTAAATATATATTTAAAATATTATTTAATTTAGCCCTTCATTGATAACTTTAAAAATTACAACAACTTTAGTTAGGTTTGTCACATACGTAAACATCCAAGCGTCTCCCCACTTCAGGTTCCGGCAAGCAAGGACTCCCCTCCCGGAGAATAGGATCATAACCCTCAACACAAAGCCCGTCCTGATTCAGCTCCTTGTAGATTATATCAGCAGTTTGCATGGCTCTGGTCATGTTCGAAACGATGAAGGAAGTGAACTTGATCCCAGAATCCTTCAGCCTTTTCCCTGCGTAAGCAGCCTGCGTTTCCCCAAGTGCAGTCAGGAACCTGTCCTTATCAGTCTCCCCATCAAGATTATACTGCCCATGTCGAATGAGAAAGATGTGGCGAGTAGCCTTTGCCCTCCGCTTCTCCAGTTGGTCCACAATATCCTCTTCAGAAGAGGATTTACCCCCTTCACTTCCATCCGACTTGGATTTGGTTCGCTTTGGTGGCTTCAGAAGGCTGTACGGCTCCCTCCTATTAAACAAAATTACAAATTAATACAGAAAAATTATTAAATCAATCACAGTTCCACCAGAATTACGACTATAGTTATTTTTAAAATATTTGGTAAGTCTTACTTGTCCCAATTGTAATCCCATTTCCCGTAACTATCACTCACATTACTTGGCCTGGAAGGAGTCCACGGGGAGGTGTAAGCGGTAGATGCCGAGGCAGTAGAATAATTAGCCACAGCAACAGTCACTGTCGCAGCAGCCGCAGCACCACCAATCAGTTTCCAATATTTCAAAAATCTCATTCGTTGATGCATCTTACGAATCAGTCGTCACTGCTCACGACTCGACACAGCTCACTAAAATCGTAGCTCAATGGCAACTCGAATTAGAAGATGACAATTAGAAAACACAATTTAGAAAAGTATTTTAAAGCCAATTGTGATTGTCTAAAAGCACTACTGACTACTGACCGGCTTCCGCTTCACAGTGTATACAAAATTATACACAAAATGCTCATATTTCTCAAGACAGTAAATCTTCTCTCAGCACTCAAAAAAGGCAAAAGTGAAAAAAAGTCGCGGACTTGAATGCACTTCTGATGCATTCTGTAGCAACATGCCCAACCTACTTACTGATGCATGATGCTTCTAAATGAAGACAAAGTAAAGTGATTCCTCATGAAAACTAAAAGTATACTTTTCTACTAAAATATTTCAATTTCTGAACTTGCTTAATAATTTAATTGTTGACTGATTGAAATTATTTGAAGTTTTTCTGATTTCGACTTTACACAGCTCTAGAATAAATGCTGTGAATGCTACACTCATTAATAATGTTGTTATAATGAAGGTGCCTGTGAGAGCGGATAATTTTGTAGGAATTTCTTGCTCTTTAATCTCTTCTTTTTGATTGGCGAGAAATATGTAGCTAAATAAACTGGCGTTGCTCATTCCCATCATTCTGTTGGTGTTGAGGGTATCACATTTTCTTGACTTGTCGCAACAGTCTGTAGAGACGTATGGAAAGCTCGTATAAACCTGAGTGGACAAATGTTCCTAAAAACTTGGGAAAGGGGAAGGTTGCAAAGTTGGAGTGGCGAGTTGTCCAAAACGCAAGAACCCTTAGGAATGGGTACTGCTTTGGTACAATGCGGTGGAATTTTGTTTGGCCTACCAATGCCACATTCCAGTTACTCATGCAGTCGCCTTCACAAATGACGGCAAAGTGGGGAAATATTTTTTCACTGAATTTTAAAAAGGCACCGGTGGAAATGGCAAAAGCTCGGGCATTAGTGACACTGCTATCCACTTGAGAATAGTGTTGAATATATGTAAGTTTCCCATATGAATCATTTTGCAGAGTTTGAGTTTCCAACCCTTTTCGCATGAAAGAGCCCTTTGAATGAATTCCAAAGAACGTTTCTCTTAGATGAGGCAATTTATTTGATGGATTTGACCAAAACCATCCAACCAGTTTATTTAGAAAGGAAAGGGATGCAATTAAGTCAAAATCCTTTTTTTGTAACACTTCTTTGAATGTCTGTGGGTGGTCCTTTGGTTCGGCTTCTGCTGTCATGAACGAGTAAAGGGAGGAAGTATAAAATATTCGCAATAAAACCGCAACCATTATCCACAAAAGCATCATTGATTTCCCACAAAACTTATTCTTTCTTATTAGTTCTGATCCATCCTGTTCAAATAGCACTGCATATTGCCAAAACATAATTTGAGACAAGGGTGAGCCTTCCCCCCAAAGCGACATAAAAATTCCAATAATGGCTGTTAAGGTGCAAAGCCAGGTAGTTAAGTCAAATGGAGTTAAATATGCACCCACTCCAACATCAAGAAAGTGTACTTTGGGGATGAGAACTTGGAAAGAGAATTACGTTTCATTTTGAATAAATAGAAAAATTTGAAGAATGTATTTGAAATGTATTAAATCAAATTGCTTTGACTGGAGTCGATTTGAGAAATAATTCAAGCAGTTTTCAAAATGGGAGCAGTTATTAGATTGAAAGAAGTAGTCAAATATTTCACAAGTTTCGTCCTCAAATTTTGGGCTATTTTTATATGAAGAAATTGTCATGCAGTTTTCCTTGTTATTGATTGTAGCAGTAGCACCACATTGTAGTTTTGAGTGTAGATCTCTCCAAAACTGGATAAAATTTTGAAATGTTGAAATTGAACTAGTTGAAATGCTCATAAGCGTTACTGTATACGCAGAATTATAATAGTTTGCTGTTGCCTTGAAAATATCCATTTTATTATCACAAGTGAAGCAGCCAACGCTCACGGTATTCATTTGCAAGTTGACGAATATCAGAATTGCTGTCGTCATTTCTGAAACGACTTTTTGATTGTTGGAATGAAACCCAAAATTGGACGATGAAATTTCCAAGAGTATAGCTGTTGGAATCTTGATTGGGGTAGCCTGATACGACTTGTCAATTGCAGTTTGTAAGGTTGACACTGATTCTGCAGGAAATATTGAGTCTGAAACGAGAAGGAAATCTTTGCCAGATAATCTTTGTGGCGTAATTACTCTTGCATTGGATCTGAGTATCCACTCTAATGCTTTTTGTTGAAAGTCTACTTCGTCATCTGTAAAGTAGTTGCAAACTTCGCAGTTAGGATTATTTATCGGCTTTGGGTTTTTTGGTGGGCTGCTATACAAATTACGAATGACTTGTTTAATACGATTAAATTCTAAATTAATTAGGACGCAATTGACTAAAATGCAGTGGCTAAAAAATTTGCTCGCAAGTACAGTTCCTTCTTCCCACATGAACTCCACGGTTGAGCCTCCAAAATGATCAGCAAGCATATTTTGTGTTTGCAACCATGCTCCTGGGATTTCAATATCTTCCATGATATTATTTGTGGTTGGCTAAAATCTTTTGATTATTATGATGATAATGATTTCATGAACTGTTTTTGCTTCCAATATTCAAGGGGAAGCAAAACAGTTGAAAGCAAAACCAACTCGTTTGTAAGGGGCTGAATGAGAAGAATCATTATATAAACATTCGGAATGACAATGAAATAATTGGTGCTTCGGGTTGGTTTCCCCTTAATTACCAACAGCCACACTCACACACGATTTCTATTTACTTTTGTTTTAACATATTACAAAAATTATATTAATGCTCGTGAGATTTTTGTTAAAAGCCAATCATATGTAAATATGAGTGAAGCACCTTCAGATGAATGCAAACACATGTGCAAACACTTTATCATTTTTTTTGGTAGACATACAAAAATTACATTGTCAATTGTAGACATTAATAATAGCTTTTATCACAGTTTTTTGTTGCAAAAAAGAAACTGCTGTACAACCACAAGTGATAGTCAAGTATCATTTATTAATTTTATGCTCTGTTTTATCATATCGTGATTATGAGTGAATTGCAAATGACAAAGCAAAGCATTTTGGCAAATAATGGAATGCTGTATTCAACAGATTTAATGTTTATTCAAGTGTGTATTGTACTCAAGAAATGCTAAAAAAATAAATTCACGTGAATTGTAGACTTTCATAATAATAATTCATTATTATCAAAGTCTACAAAATCGGTTTTTTTGTATTACTTTCTGCTGTACATCATAAATTTGTCAAGTATCTTGTTTCACATGTGTGGCGTGGTGAAACACTTTGTTCCTCAATTATTCGTAACAGTTATTAAATGCTTACTCTATATGTTTCTTCTCCCAATGTGATATATGTCAAGTATCTCCGTATTATGAATCTACAACGGTAATAAATGCTTGCATGCTTCATAAACCTGAGTATTTTCAAGTAAGCATTTATGCAGGTAAGGCTGACATAAAGCCTCAGCACATGATTTAATTTTTAAAAAATAACAAATTAAGTGTGATATGAGTGATGTTCGCAGATTACAGAAGTTTTACAAAACTTTTTATATGCACTGCTTAACTGCTTAGTTTTAATGTTGCGTTTGCGTTGCATGCGTGAAGTACCTTAAGTGCGTTTGAATTCGGGTAAAAAAGGTTAAGTGACAAATGGCGTGACTTTGACATGATGTTGTTGATTGCAGTACTTCTATCTTCATAATCATTACAGTGAGAGTGATGCTATTTGTTATAGGCAAACATAAAGATGATGATAATTATGATGATGATGCTTTTACTACTTTAACTTTAAGTGTGATGACATGATGGACGGAAGTGCATATTCACAAGACATTCTTCATGCAATGTCAACAGTTCGCTAAAAAATAAATTTCTTCATCTTAAATTGTACAGATCGGTAATCATCGCCAGACACAGGACCTTTTGGGTATTAGCTAGTACTGACGGTACTGATGATATAAAACGAGCGGAGTAGAGTTCACAAGTAACATGGAAGGTTGAAGGCGCATATGCAAATCATGATGATTCAAGTGCTACTAAAATCAATAGATCGTTTAGGTCCTAAACTTTAGGAGCACCTTCAATTCACCTTCAAGAAGAGGAAAACTCGTATGAAATGAAGATCAAATACCTATCTACATAGTTGGATTGTCTAAACCACATCAAAAGTACGCAATGTGTGATGGGTATGTCAATGACAGAAGGCGAAATCCTTCACGTGTGTTTGTATACTTGATGAATGATGATGAGCCGAGCTGAGCACCCACCTCAGTATTCAATACAATCTTTGAGTTTTTGAATGAAAGTCAGGAGCATGTCTGAGTTGAATGGTTTTACGCAATAGGTAACCAACAAAGATGCGCAAAAACATAATACCTAAAAAAAAGATGTCGATGACATGATTTAACCATCCCTTTTTACAAGTACAAGTAAATTTATTAGAAAAAACATGAATGATGAGTTACTACACAATTTCAAACCACATAAAAACGGGAACACGCTTATTGACGCTGCTTTACAATGCAACAATGATTCATGCTATAACTTTATACTGACATCAATCGAGTTACAAGCAACAATTTGGTATTGAAAAACTTTTTACATGAAAAATAAAAAAACGTGATAATATTTTGGCAGCATTTTTTTTTTAAAATTGACGTTTAAAATTAACATTCGCATGATAACCCTATTTTTACAAATAATGATAGCAAAAAATATTAACTTTTTTCCTCATTAAAAGAAAGGACGAGGATTAACACTTGGCACGTTGACATCCTGCAACACATCCCAATGCTCTTGAATTAAACCCTGGCAATTTATTCGAAAGATGTCAACAACAGCAAAGGTCATTCCTGTAGCTGGAATAGGTAGTTTTAAATGTAACCACACAAGGTCACCATCAGCAGCTACCCTCAAAAATTCGATCTTCATCGGAGGACCTTCACCAAAAGGACCTGCAAGTGTTTGCCTCAGCCCTTCAATACCATTCATTCCCATGGGGTTATGGTCAACATAATCTGAAGCAACGTATTGGTTCACCTTGTCAAATTTTTTGTCCCCGAAAAGATCTTGATAGAAATTCATGACGAGGAGCTTGTTAGCGTTTAAGTCGGCGTTGTTACATTTCCCGTCGCCTCCACCACGATAATTTCCCGAATTTCCTTCGTTATCTTCACCGAATCCATAGTTTCCACTGCTAAACCCTAGTGGTGTTCCGGGAATATGATCTGGGGGTCCATATAATGGTTTAGTTTCGGGAGAACCATACTGTTGCTGTGGAAGTGGCGGGGGCTCGGAAACAACAAATGCTGGATAAAGTACAAGCACAAAAATGATAAGTTTTAGTAAGGTACACATTCTAAAGGAATGTGATGAGATGATGTTTAAGTTAGCAGCGTGATGTACATTCCATCGAGCATATTTATACTAAATCGAGTCAATGGTTTTGTTCTATTTTTATACCATGCATGTCGAATCCCCTTCTAATGAACAACTTCGAAAACTTATTGTACTTAAAACATTATGTAAATTGCACACTCTCATAATAATTAAAAGTCTTCATAATGTTTATATTATCCCTTACTTATGATCGATAGAAATTAATTAGGATTGCATATGCGTCGCATTTTAGTTGCTGATGTTTGTCTTGTTCTTGTCATAAATTATTGTTTTGTTATATTGACGTGAAGAATAATGTCTATCATCGTTATCGTTCCTGCTGCCCATGCTAATGATGAAAATTAAAGTCGATTTAACTCACTTAATTCAGTAAATATTTAATCTTATTATCTTTATTCTTTTTTTGATATTGCACGATTGCACCTTGCAACACACTGTATGTAATGGAACAAAAAGAAAAAAAATCAGTAGTTTTATGATGCGATTGAATAATGCATAATGTTTAATGAAACAAAAATATAAAAACCCATTTCAAGGGCCAGGTCAAAGTGGACTAATATTGGAAAAGTGTTTTTTATTCAAACAACTGTCATCATCATCATCCATCATCATCAATTCAATAGTTTTGTTGACTAAATTGAAAATTCAACAAGTTGAATTCAATATATGCATATAATATTATAACCCCAATTTCCATTATCCATAAGCGATAAGTAAAATGTGTCAATGTCAAGAGGCACGTAAATGTTTCACAAAATATTCTTAGAAAATGATGAGTTAGAGTTGGCCACCTGTTTTCACCACAATTCGATAATAAATGAATGAAATGTGATGGTTTTGAACAAAAGAAAGAAATTACAAATGTATGTATGTTGAATGGGTTTATGTAACAATATGAGCAACCACTCTCGACGACTTGACTTACAAAAGATTTGAAGAGTGTTTGAGTTGCGTTCCACTTGAATGTTATCAAATTCGAAGGACGAACAATTCTCACACAAGCTAAAGCTTAATTGAGGGAATATCAAAAAAACTTGACAAAAATAATGATTAAAATTCGAATTCGTAAATTGAGATATTTAGAATGTTAGTAAACTGTACTAATGTATTTCCCCTCAGAAAAACGGTCTTGGATTATTGCTTTGCACATTGATATCCTGAAGCACATCCCAATGCTCTTGAATCAAACCCTGGCAATTAATTCGAAAAATGTCAACAGCAGCAAATGTCTTTCCTAAAGCTGGGACTGGAAGCTTCACATGAGTCCACACATGGTCACCATCAGCAGCTACTCTTAGAAACTCAATCTCCATCACAGGACCTTGACCAAAGGGTCCTGCGAGTGTTTGCTTCAATCCCTCAATACCATTAGTTGTCATTGGGTTATGGTTGATCATATCCGAAGCAACATACTTTTCCATCAAGTCAACCTTTTTGTCCCCAAAAACATCTTGGTAGAAATTCATGACGAGGTGTTTATTAGCATGCAAATCTGTGCTGTGACATTCATCTTCTCTTCCAACTCTTCCACCACGATGTTCTCCTGCAATTACACTTTCCCCTCTGCCATCACGATATTTTACTGTACCTCCGCTGCCACCTTGAAAGTCTCCACCACCACCTCCAAAAGCAGGAGGAGATGCATCCCCTCCAACCCGTCTGTTTGCTTCCCCTTGAAATTCACCTCCGCGATCGTAAGCTACTTCTCCATTACGATTTCCTTCACCGCTCTCTCGGTTGCCATGATTATGATATTCTCCGAGACCTTCTCCACTGTCTTCACCAAAACGGTACACTCCACCTCTTTCCTCGATGATCCCATCAATGCCGTATTCTCCTCCACCACCACCACCATGATATTCTCCATCACCAAACTCTCCTCCATCTATTGCATTGCTTCCATCGTCACCATATTCACCTCCACGGCCTCCATATAATCCTCCACCACTACCACCTCTTATGCCACCACCTTCCCCGTTGACCCCATAATGCCCTAGTGGTTGTCCAGGACGGAACGGTTGTGTAGGTCCATATCCTGGTCGTGGAGATAAATGTGAGGTGGTGCTTGCAGGTCCATATGATGGATTTGGGGAAGGATTTAATTTGCTTGAAGGTCCATATGATGGATTTGAGGAAGGATTTAAATTACTTGGAGGCCCATATGAAGGATTTGGGGATGGATTAGAATTGCTTAGAGGGCCATATGAAGGATTTGAATTGCTTGAAGGTCCATATGATGGATTTGGAGATAATAGGGAGTTTCCTGGAGAACTAGGTAGTGGTTGAGGTGGTCTTAGCTGCAGTTCTGAAACGAGCAGCGTGGGAAACAATATGAGCAAAATGACACAACGTTTTAGTAGACGTTTCATTTTATTGGTTTTAAAACGAAAATACGGGGTGAACTGAGACACGTAAATGCAAATTATTATTGTACTGTACCGTTTAATTGTAAATCTATAAGAGGCTACCATTTCAGGTTTGGTGTTGCTTTTATACTTCAAAGTGAGATTCAATCACTTTTGGGAACCGCAATGCTTTGTTGAAACCCAAAATCTTTTTGGGTTGAAATCTTGCTCATGTAAAACGTACATATGCATATGATAGGCATAGTAAGGGTGAGGATAAATGATTGATGACAAATACATTACGAATTTGTGAACACACATTGAAAATTTAGTACAAAACTACATTTTTATTCCTTTAAATATAAATAAAATATAAAATTCTTTGCTGTTGTTATCAGAAAAATGGACGCGGATTCATAGTGATCACGTTTATACCCTGCAACACGTCCCAATGCTCTTGAATCAAACCTTGGCAATTGATTCGAAAAATGTCCACTGCTGCAAACGTCATGCCAATTGCTGGAACTGGTAGTTTTACGTGGGTCCACACAACGTCATTCTCAGCAGCTACTCGCATGAACTGAATTTTTACAGGGGGTCCTTGCCCAAAGGGACCTCCAAGTCTTTGCCGCAGCCCGTCGATCCCATTTATTGACATGGGATTGTGGTTTATTATGTCTGCAGCTACGTATTTTTCCAGCAGGTCTTCATTCTTGTTACCAAAAATGTCTTGGTAGAAATTCATTACAAGTTGCTTATTCGCATTTGAGTCAGTGTTCTTACAACTTGTGGTTTCACCATTTCCGATATCATTAGTAATTAATCTGGAGTCCCCACCATTTACTCTGCCACCTGGTATGGTACCAAGAGCACCGTTTATGCCCCCTGCAACTCCACCACCAAGGGCAGCAGTTCCACTACCAATAGTCATTCCACCTTGACCACCTCCAGACATACTTTGAAAGGATGAGCCTCCTGGAATTCCAGGTACAGCTGCACCCCGTTGATTTCCAGGGCTAACATTTAAGGTTGCTGGTACAATATTTAGGGTTCCACGTCCACCAGGATTTCCACCTGCTCCAACAAAGTTATTACGTAAGCCACCAGGTTTACTCATTCCAGTGGCACCGCCCGTGCTTCCACCACCAACGCGTGAACCACCCAGTGTCATACCCGCACTTGAGCCACCACGAGAACCACCTGCAATTCCAATAGTTACCGGTGTGCCACCAACTCCAATCCTTCCACCTGCCCTTTCACTACCACCTCCTGTTCCTACACCAGCAGTTATTCCACCAGTCCCTCCATAACCACCACCTAGGCCAACTACTGAGCTAACAGGAGCTGTGCCAAAGGTTCCACTCAAGCTGTTATATCCAGAGCCTGTGCTTTCTTGTCCGGCACTAGTACTAGCATCTAAGCCGATTGGCTTTCCAGGGGTATGGCCTGGAGGTCCGTAAGAAGGACTAGGAACTGGAGGGGAAATACCTTGAGCACCATTCTGCTGCTGCTGTTGTTGAGGTGGGGATTGTGGTTCTGAAACAAGAAGGGCAGGCAAAAGTAGCAGAACAATAGCACAGCTTTTTTGCAAGTCATCCATGGTAATAAAGTTTCCTAAAGAGCTCAAAATGCAGCTGTCGCACGTCAGCACAAGCGATAACACCAAAAGAGAAGTGTGATATTTTTTATGGTGGTTTTATACCACAATCAGTAAACCACTTGTGACTTGGACCTAATTTTGTGACTTCTCAACAAAGGAATTTATTCACAAGAAATAATGATGTGTTGTTAAAATAATGTTAAAAATTATGTAAGCCTTGTCCATTATCATTAGGCATGACATAATGTCTACGGATATTATAAAACTAGTTTATAACTGTCTAAAGGTGTTTAATACTCACGATAGGGCGTGGGTGTACTTATGTTTTTGTCACGCGTAAAGGACAGCTATCATCATGATCATGATCATCAGAATCGTTGATGATGACTACTAAAATGATGAATTTAATCCCTGCACACCGGAAGCACTATCAAGTGCGAAAAATTTCAGCATGTTTAGTTTATCCACGAAATTTACCTTTGCAAAGGAAGGCAAAGTACATTTAGAAAACTGAACATTAATGGAAACTGTCTAAGAGCCATGGCTAAAGGAGGAATGGATAAATAATAAAAGTGCTGATGCTAAAGTTTTGATGATGATTACAAAACATGAGGGTATAATTTGGTAGTGGTCAATTTCTAAATTGAAATCCATTATCATAATTGAGCAAATATTTGATATTTATGCACTGTACAATAATGGAAGTTCAGAACATGGAATGAAAAATACCACCAATTTTTGTGAAATAAAGTAATGTGTTTTTTGTTGATTGTATAATCCAAAATCAGTAACGACAAAATGACCTCAGAGTCACTGTCATTGGATCTGAAAAGTTATTGTCAATCTAATTTAAATCGTTTTATTAACATAGAATATACAGCTATAATTACAACTATTCACTTCCTAAAGAATATTGAAGTTTTCACCTTTTAATTTAATGAAAATTTAACTTTGCTCTCACTTTGCCCCATTTTTTTTACTCTATATTTCAATCGCTATTCGTCTTCTACCTATTCCATGCTGCTGTATTTCTAATATCAGAACCATTAGCCCTACACCAATCAAACTAGCAACAATAATGAAGATTCCATAAAGAGCAGAGATTTCGGTAGGATATTCAGCGTTTTCAACTTCCAGTTTCCTTCTCCCTAGAATAATGTAACTAATAAAGCTTCTTTTGTTGATTCCCAACTTTTTCAAGTGATAAGTAAAGCTCATGTGCTGCAGTACAGTAAACTGAGTAATTGCCAAAGCATTCAATCCGGATTGTACAAATGATCCAAGAAATTTTGAAAATCGAATTACTGCAAAATTAGGATGTGTAAAAAGGGTCCAATACTTAAATGATTTAAATAATGGAGTTTGTTGAAGTTTGATTTTATGCATCCTTTTCTGACCAATTAGAGCCACATTCCATTTTTCGTCACTGCCTTCTTCATCCAGGATTGCAAATTTGTTAAAGGTTTTTACTTCAACCTTCCGAGTTATGAATCTGGAATGATTTGAGAAAGAAAATACAATAACACTGGTATTCCTTCCTTCCGATATATTTTTGATGGTTTGAACTTCAAAGTAATATTGCATGGCGTAAGCGTTGCTCAAAAGTTTTCGATATAGCGCTGTCAACTTTGGAGGTAAATCTAAATTTGACTGAAATTTTTCCAGGTTAAAACAAAATGAATTGGATAAAAGTAGATCAAAGTCTTTTCGTTCCAGCACTTGATCCAAACTTTGTGGGACTTTAGTAGGGTTCTGCTCTGCCGTCAAGAAAGTGTAAAGGGATGAATTGTAAAAATGTCGAAAAAGTATTGCACTCCATAACCACATCATTATGATTGCTTTTCCTACACCCCGTCTTACAATTTGCTGACCATCGTCGTTTTCCAAGAGGATTGAAAATTGCCATGTAATAACCTGCTCAGTTCGTGCTCTTTCAACGAATATAAGCCAAACTGAAATTGCAGTAATTGCTACCAAAATACAGATCCAAACGTCAGTACTAAAGGGACTTAAATAGGCAGCCGCATTTGTAGAGAAAAAGTGAGATTTTGGGAAAAGGACTTGAAGTGAAAAAGTCATTTGTCGTTGAGTTGAAGGAAAATAGTGGAAGCCTTCTACTGGACTTGTTGATTTTAATATTAGTAGGTCAACGTGAAAGTCTATACAAGCCTCAAAATTTGTACAATTAATGACTTGAAAATACGCCTCATAAATTTCACAAGTTTCTTCATTGAATGTTGGCCTAGTTTTGTAAGAAGAAAGTGAAAGACAATTTCGTCTGAATCTTCCAGTTTTAGTTTTCAAATTTATTTCCGAATGCAGTTTTTCCCAATACATGTGTAAATTCTGGAAGGATGACAAAGCTTCCCGTGGCAAATACTTGAAAGATATTTTAAATTCTAGCATATGATACTTCGTTTCTGAATACATAACAAATCCATCACCACAAGTAAAACAGCCAACGCTGATAGATTCCATATCATCCAAATTAACGGAAATTAGTAGGGCTGTGGTTAAGGCGGAAACCACTAGTTGGTTTTTCATTTTTGATGCTAACATATTAGAATTTCTAGTGCCAAGAAGAATAGCTGTGGGAATTTTTATGGGCAAATGTGATTGTCTGAACATGCCAGTTTGCAAACCAATAATTGATCTAAATTCGTTGGGAGGAAACGTATAGTCTAATATTTGAAGTAAAGTTTTTGAAGAAAATCGCTGTATGTTGATGGCTTTTGTAGTTGTTCTCAGAATGTGGTCGTAGAAATCATCATCGTCATCGTCATGCACATATTTTGATACTGAGCTACTACTATCAAGTAGTTTCTGAAGATTAATAGTGTGGAAATGAATAACAATACATTGGAAAATAATGCAGAGTCCTAACATTGTGTTTACAAAGGAATTTTCTTCGTGCCAAACGAATTCTACTGTAGAATTACGAAAATGTTGCAATAAACCTGTTTGCCAAAACTCGTACATCCTCAAAAGCTCACCTATCCTCAATATTTTTTAAATGAATCGAATAGATTTCCTGAGATAATATGCTTTGTAAAAAGAGAAACACCAGTTGACTCCAAAATTTAAACCATAACTATGCTATGATGAGACAAAATGCTGAGGAGTAGAAAAAGTGAAAAAAGATAATGCATGACAAAAGGGCTCAAGTATGTTAACCTTACAATAAAACATTTATTCAAAAAGAATACTTGATATATAAAGAGAGAAAATGAATTCTTATACGTAATATTGAATGTAAACATAAATAAAAAAGTCTTATAAAATTTCAAAACTTAAAAAAAATAACGAGCAAATTCTAGTATTTCAGAAAATAAAACTTCAGTTATTTAATGAATAATCAATTAAAATAACAACAAAAGCATGAGATAAATTTGTCATTAAATATTCAAGAAATTTTATTGTGTTTATGACTACTCGGGAACATAATAGGGCAAAGCTTTTTTACTTGACCTGTTTGTTTTAAATATTGACACAATTTTGGTAGACAAACAAAAAAGGGGGAGACAGTTGTGCAAACTTCTTTTGTTGACACATATTCATTATAATCATTATTCAGTATATTTTTATAGCGTTATATTCGTGACAAAGTGAACTCATAAAATTTCTTCCAAAGAAACATTAATTTAAGTTCGATTTTGTGAATGATAGTTGAATTTATAATAGTAGCACCATTTAAAATTTCCTAACCAAAGTTGGTGTTAAACCGTCAAAAAGTTTCCAAACATATTCATACATTCTGGTTGGTATTCGCATTTCAAACATCAAAACCACAAGTGCCACACCAAGCATACAGCCTGAAATGCCACATGTTCCATAAAATGCTGAAAGTTTAGTAGGTTGTTCATTGTTCTCCAAATCCGCTTTGGTTCTTAAAAACACGTAGTTGAACAAACTTCCATTACTCATTCCCAAGTACTTGAGTTTATTCAAGCCTTGCATAAGTTTTAGTTGTTGTAATGAACTATATCGATTAGTAGCTAAAGTGTACAGTCCAGATTGGACAAATGATCCAATAAATTTTGGAAATGGAATGCTTGCAAAATTTGAATCCCGAAGTGTCCAATACTTAAATGACCTGAAGAACGGTGTATGTTTTGGCTTAATTCTGTGCAACTTTGTCTGTCCAACTAATGCAATATTCCATTTACTTTCACAGTCGCCTTCACACATGATTGCAAATTTTCTGAAGGACTTTTCTGTAACATTCCATTCTGGACTGGCATCCGCATGTTTGTGGTCTAAAACAAAATAACCTACTTGTGCATTTCTTCCGTCCGATATATTTTGAACAGTTTCAATTTCTACGTAATCCCGTAGGAAAAAAGATTTGTTTAAAAGTATTTTGTGTAAAGCTACCAACTGTGGTGGCCTTTTTGATGACTGCTCTCGAAAAATAGGTTCTAATTTTGACCTGATAAACGAATACGGTACCAGCAGATCAAAGTCATTTCTTTCGATTACTTCGTTCAAGCTTTGTGGGAAATTTGTGGGCCTTTGCTCTGCAGTCATGAAAGAATAAAGTGAAGAGTTGTAAAAATGTCTCAAATATATTCCAAAAAAGATCCAAAGCATTAAAATAGTTTTGCCTTGAAATCCCCTTGTAGTTTGTTGGAGGCCGTCGTTTTCAAGTAAAACTGAAAATTGAAAGATGAGCACGTGCTCAATACGCTCCTTCTCCACAAAAATCAACCAAATTGAGATTGCAGCCATCGCTATCAAAATGCATATCCATACGGTGAAATTAAAAGGAGTTAAATATGCACCAAGTTGTCCTGCAAATAGATTAAATTTTGGGAAAAGAACTTGGAACGAAAAATCAACTTGGTGTGTAAAAGCAGGAAATATTTGGTTAAAGTAGTGAAAGCCTGCTGGGGAAGTTGGTGAAAGTTTCAGCAAATCAACGTGAAAGCTAATACATTTTTCAGAATTGGAGCAATTGATTGTGTGAAAGTACTCTGCATAAATTTTGCAAGTTTCTCCTTCAAAAGTAGGTTTGATTTTGTAGGAGGAAATTGACAGACAATTTTGCTTAGAAGTTGCAGTACCTAAATCTAAATTTGAATGTAACTTTCTCCAATATTGGACTAAAGCTTTGAAAGTCAATTTTAACTCTTTCGGCAGATTTTGTATTTTAACTATAAACACCGGAGAGTAGCGCCTTGTTCCTCTTTGTCGAATTATTTCACCATCACAAGAAAAACATCCAACACTTATAAATTTCGTATTATCCAAACTTACAAAAATTAACAAGGCCGTTGTTAAAGCGGAAATAATTTTAAAATTTCTTGGTTCTGATACCAAAATCAGAGAATTTTTAGTTCCCATTAAAATTACTGTTGGGATTTGGATTGGTAAGACTTGTTCAGACTCCACAATACCGGTTTGCAAAGGAATGCTTCCAAAATCTGATGGAAATGTGTAGTCTAAAACTTGTAAAATATTTTTTAAAGAATATCTTTGCTCTTTGATGACTTGAGCGTTTGTGCGTAAAATGTGCTCATAAGCGCGTTCTTGAACTGCATCGTATTCTTCTGCAGTAATAGAATTCCTAATCCCTTTCTCAAGTTGGATGGAATTGAAATGCACAAGAATACATTGTAGAAAAATGCAATGCTCTAAAGTTTTTCTGGCAAGGGAATTACTTTCCTTCCATACAAATTCCACTGTCGAATCTTGGAAATGTTGTAATAAAATGGTTTTCCAGCTTTCTTGTATTTCTAGCTGACTCATTTTTTTGCTCAAAATTCTACATGGGATGAGTGCCAGTGAAAACTTAATAGTGTCGTTACTAAGTTCAAACTGCTATTAGGTGAAACCTTACGTTTAGCAAAGCTTAATAATAATTGTCTTTCACCCTAATAATTGCACTTGCATTATAAAAAGTGACATGTATAATTATTTAAATTTAATTTGAAAGGTTTTTAGGTTCCTTGATTAAACAATTTGATTGATTTGAGAGTTTTTAGTGTTTCTTTATGCGCAAGAAATATTAATATCAAGTATAATGATGGATTTTTTTATTTCATCATCATCACAAACATCCACAACCTTTGCTAACAAACCACACAACTCTATCAAGAATACCTTGACTTGACACTTCCAAAAAACGTATTGCAACGATTGATTGATGAGTATCGCAACCATTTTCATTTTATTTTCCAAAAATAAAGATAAATTAATCCAACGCATGAAGAAATAATATATAGCTTAACAAATTACAAAAAAATGCTAATGCAAAATAGAATTTTAATAGCAAATCAAAAATGAAAATTTTACTAATTTTTTATAGCATAATTATTGACATTTTTGGTACTTGTATTTAATTTTTGAAGCTTCTCCGTTCGTTTAGTATCCCTTTTAATTCTTTCCGTATTTAATATTGCCATTTCGTTGAGGATATCAATTTGTTTGTTTCCTTGATCAATCTCTGTGCTCATGTCAATTGCCATCCCCTTGATGTTACCAAGTAAGCTTGATAATATTTCCATGTTTTTCTCCATTTCGTCTTCTCGTTCGTCATTTGTAATTCTAGCAATAAAAGGTCCTTGTGAAGCATTGAAACTAGTATTAATTTCGTCTTCCTTGTAAGAAATATGTTGCTTCCCTTTCCTTGCGACATCTTTTTCATCTGAATTGTTTCTCCAGATATTCATGTCTTCCTTATACTCCGCTGATTTTCTTAATGGATTTGAAAATAAACCCCACACTTTTTCCATTCCTTTCAAATGGTTCTCTGCTTCATGCACTTCTTCTTTAATTTGGTGCATTCCTTTCTCAACTTGGTTTAACTGTTCCCGTTGATGCCCAAGCATATTTAATGCGGTGGCTCCAATTTTTTCACTCTGTACAGCATTTTTTAGCATCCGTCGTGTGCTATTTAGAGATTCGTCTAAGACTTCATCTGTTTTCTGCCTTACTAGCTGCAACTCTGCGAGAGGATCTTGTTGTGAGGTCATCATCTCGAGTAGGAAGGGTCAAATTATAGAAACCTGACTTGATATCAATTGGGTCTTCAGATACTTCAGAAAAGAGAATCAAATTCAATAATTTTTGTTCAATATGACATTTTAGAAGTTAAGTAATAATTAAATAATAAATAAATATGGATCCCAAAACCAACCTTTGAGTATTGGCAACTAGTCACAAGCAAAAAAGTCCACTGAATATCTTTGAGTATCTATAAGTCTAGTTTTGAGCAATAGTTACAAAGCTGTGTGAGATTATTGTTGAAGCCTTCCAATATATACAACTTTCCTACGCATATCATGCTCGTGGTTTCGGTTAAATATTATACAGAATTACAAATAAATTACGCAATAGTTCCTTACTTCACGGAAGCCATCGTCAATGAACAAAACCACAGCTTTATTTAATTGCAATAATCATATGACATTTTATTTCCGTGTCCAATATGTACTTATTTACGTGTTGCATTTTATACGTTACTTTAAAGTTCTTCATGACAATTGTATCGAATGCGTCGTTGAGGTTTTGTTTGCAATCATAAAATTTTAATGCATTAATGTTTTTGCTTAGATAAGAGGAATGGTCTGCTATATCATAATCCATCATAATACTTTATCATATAATCAATCATCGCACTGACGTCAAATACGACATTTCTGCCTATAATATTGTACTTTTTTATGTGTAAATAACTAGCGTAAATTTCATTGGAAATTTAGAATAAAATACACAGTTCCGTAAAAAGTAAAACAGTATTTGGAGCAGACAAATAATTGACAAGTAATGGACAACCGTAGGTTGACTATAATATTATGCATAGCGAAACTATTGTTTCAAAGAAGGCTACTGCAACCAAATTTTTAGATTTTCTGTGGCTCCGCAATTTTTGCATTATTAGTAATTCACTATGAAACCTTCAACACAACTTGTATTTTACTAAATAACGGTTTCAGGGAAGTTTTTGTTGTACAATACCACTTCGCATTGCTTGAAGAGATGTAAGGTGTGTAATTTCTTGTAGTGCCAAACAAGCTATATAATGATGGAAAGTTCTTAAATTATAATCCAATGGTACATAGATACTTAAATTTGTACTTCCGGTGTACTATTCACTTTCCTGAAATACTAAATATACAGAATAAAACTTTCAAATAATAAGTTTTGCTATCAAATCTCTAATCTGCACAGACTAGAAAAGTCGATTATTATACACGGCATTGGTTGTTCTGTGCTGCAATTTTTTATGAGTTTAAATTTCTAACATTTTTCAAAGGACGACTTAAGGTAATTCGCTTCAGAACACGAAAATTGAAAATTCTTTGACAAAGAACGTTGTTTGATCGAAGTAATAACGTTTTAGTTCCTACCAAATTTTCCACAATGATATCTAAATATTCAAGTATTTGTTTAATACTTCTAATAATTGTTCCAAGATTTGGAAAGTCGTTAAACCCCGAAAGCGTTCTTCATTATCTACCAGTTAATTTTCAATCAAATTTTTTACATCAACCCCACAGTCACACGATTTACTTTGTAGACTTGCATAAACTAAACGTGCCTTCAGAAGAATTTGAAAATTATAAACATTGGGAGCCCAAAAATTTAGTAATTAACTCAGGCGCTGATGCTTTAGTGCGAGCAAAATCACTAAAAAGGCAGCTATCTCAATTCACCCCTACATTTGATATATTTATAATACCGTATGACGAGTTTATCATCAACGCTATTTTTTCAAAAGAAATCTTTGATCAGTTTATACTTTATCCTACATCGCTGTTTCTATTCATCACGATCAACAATATCAATAATTACAAAAACACAGGCATCGAAAAAACATTACTTTGGACCCCCGCCTTAAAACTATTTATGATCTTTAATAGTTCGTTTACAACAAATTCAAAACATCCTGTATCTTTTAGCGTGTTCAAAGGTTTTGGCGTTAACACCGTTGAAGTTTCGATCCATCCAGAAGAACTTTTGGACCTTTACAAAGCTCATCGAAGATTTCTCTGGAATAGTGGAGGAGCAAGTGTAATTGTGTTCATAAATGATGAATACAATCAATTTCGAGATAGAAAGCACCAAAACGGACTTTCATCTTGTTTTGGGGGTTTCAATATGGATTTTCCATGCAGCTCTGAATTAAAGATTTTGAACATCATCGCAGATATTCATAATGTCAGCATTTCTATTGTATCTCGTGCTTTAGTGACGTCTTTACGCATCAATGCATTGAAAGCAGCTAATCAGTATATATTCATGGACACAAACTATGTGTATGGTAGGCCAGTGGACCAAAGTTTCATTAGTGAAATCTTGTTCCATAAATTTGACTCGAGCATTTTCCACTATTGCAAAGTAATACCAACAAAGGGAAAATCAAGACTACAGTTCTCATTGTGGCTGAAAGTATTTCCTCGTCTGATTCGAGCCCTAATTGTTTCAACATTGTTCATATTTAGATTATTATTATTGACTTGCGACTATGTAGAACAGAGATGTAAAGGTTTTTCAGGTGGCAGTTGTGCCCATGAGCTAAAAGGCTTGCGAAAAGCTGTGCAATTGAGTACCGCAATTTTCTGCGTTTGCATAATATTTCTTTATGCGAATACACTAACTTCAGTTATTACTGTAGAAAAGGTTTCAAATTGCATTCAAAATTTGGATGAATTATTTAAATCCGGACATAGCGTTTTAGTTCCTTATAAAAGTAATGGAAGGAAAAAAATTGAGTACCTTTTGGCAAACGATTCAAATTTGATTGATATTAAAGGATTGAATTTAGCGTCTGCATTATCTGGAAAACGGCAAGAAAAAATACTTCAAATTCAGCTAAAATATTTAAAGCAAGGAAAACTTGTGGCGTCAGTTAGCAAAAAATCAATTGCAATGATTTGGACTCTTCAACTCAATTTTCTGATTGCCAAGAAAAATATAGATTTAGGCAATCACCACGAATGTTTTGCAACAGATCAAAATTTTAATGCGCAGATGAGTTACTGGAAAATTAAAACGGCGAATCGTTACTGGATGATGAAGACTATACAGAGGATTTATGACTCGGGCTTACAATTCAAATGGAAGGATTGGGCGGATTGGAGCTACGCTTTAAAAAATAATCTACATCAGGTGCTAAGAAAGAAAAATGTTATGCCTGATTACGTTACCTCAGCAAAACTTTTCAAGGTTATTTTAATTATGCTACTACTTCATTTTCTTGCTTTTGTATGTGAGTTAGTTCAAATAGGGGTGGAAAGGAGAAAGTCATATTATTGTAAAATAACCTTTGTTGCCGTCGTTTGCAAAAATGGGCCGTCCTTTTAATTCACTCAGTTTTCTTAAAATCTGTTTCATTATATGATAATTTAATTCAAAGGACTAAGAACACGTTTAAGAAGGGTTGTTTAGCACAATAAAAATAAAATGCTAGTAAGCAATTAGAGACGCAGCTGAAACAGGCGTTTTATAAATGATATAAAACACTTGATATCCATAATAATAGTATGAACAAATGTACGAGAATAAAAATGTATTATTAAGTTGCGTGTAATAAAATAAGTTTGGTTGGAAACTAAAAATTATTTATTTTATTCAACTTGTAGAAATATTCAAGTTGTCACAAACATGATAGGAACTGTAAATAGGGAGCAACAACGCTATTTAGGAAACACAAATCATAGAAAAGTTAAATAGTTTCATAAATACAAATCTATACGTTAGAATTTTTCACACCGGTAGAGCATATTTGAGGAAAGAATGAATATAAATTAGACGTAAAATCATTATTCCATATCATCATCATCCTCATACACGATCTGCTCACGCTTGTAATCCCAGCTTCTCTTCATACCAGACTGATTTGAGGTAGATGACGAGAAAGAGCGGTCACTAGCCCAAGAGTTATGATGTGTAGACTTCATGAAGGGCGAAGGCTGACGCCGTGCAAACTCCACTTGATACTCAATCCCATTATGAATAGAACCATTCATCTAATTACGAAAAAATATATATTGATTCAGTAAAGTGCATCTCTCTAGTCAATTCAAACTACGCAAGTATGAAATATTTTTAGTAAGAATGAATGAAATGGATACCTCATCAATGGCCAGCGCAGCGCCATCATCTGTTGCAAAGGTGACAAAGGCCACGGTAGGTTGAATTATTTTAATGTTAAGGATTCGGCTGAATCTTGCAAAAGTCATTCTCAGCATGGCTTCGGACAGTATGCCACCCGTGACACTGATATAAATTACAGGACCCCGTTTTGGAACTTGTGATGAGATTCCTGCCATTAGAAATGATCCCTTTTGCTGTTCCTGGTCAAAGGCCCTCGTAATTGGAATAGGATTTGGAGACGAACTAGCTTCCGCATGAGAACCTCCTCCGATATTGTGTCTTGGAGTAAAGCCCAAAAATCCTTGAGTTCCGTCGTTTGTACTAGTGAGCGTGGTTGATGACAATACCTTTTTCTCCAAAAGAGTTGGGCGCTTGAAAGTAGTTTTCTCTCCCTTGGATTTTGAGGAAAGGCTTATCTTTCCAGCTAGGACTAGTTTCTTGGCTTGTTCCTTTGCCTGAGCAGGAGCTAACTTTATTGGACTCTCTTTTGGCATCTCACCCTGTTTCATGGACTTCTCTTCCTCTTTGTTCACTGCCTTTTTCTGGAAGAATAAAAAACATTGGAATTACAGTCAAAACAACGAAATCAAATGCTATACTATAGCTATAAGTGCTTGCTGGAATGGAGATATTTTAAAGGTTACCAGTTGTCTAAGAGTTTTATATTTTTCCTTCAATACCAACTCCTCATCTGTGAGACGCTTAGGGAGCCACAAATCATTCGGCATTTTTCCTTTCGTGAGGATATTCGCCTTAAATGAGATTTTTTTGAGGGTTTGAAAAACAAGTTTAACAATCTAATAGAGCACAAGAGAAGTATCAAACACAAAATTGAAACAAGGAATAATTTCGTGTTGAGACCAGATCAAGATTTTTGATGGTGGCTTACGTGTCCGCAAGTTAGGAAATCTGTTTATATTATTTTTGGAATTTATTCAGCCTGAATCGTAGTACACCAGGAGAAGACCATCCGCTTTGGACGTTTAAACAAAAGTGAATAAAAGATTCGACTGATTTATAGAGTACTTTTTTGTCAAAAGCCAATCTCACCTTTCCAACCTTCAGTTTTGTTAATCGTAGCATCATCTTGTACGGATAGTTGCTAGTACATATGCAGGCAACTGAGAGTTTTATTCAAAAAAGGAGCAATTATGTAAAGTGGACCCACACAGCCTTAATCACATCGGCTCCTGTCCTAATAAATGTTTCGTTGCATGCTGATGTTTGGGTGATGTGGTAGAATGCCAATGTTTGCTTACCTTTCCTCACTCACCACAAAAATTATTCAAATGAATATCTGAAACAGACTTCTTCAAACAGACTTCTTCTTACCTTCTTCATATTAATCTTGCTTGTAAAATCGGCGACAGAATCCATTTTCAAGCAGAAGCTTTACATTAGCATGGGAGATACTTAAATTAATATCAATTTTAGGGCTATATAAACATAATTCAACTTCAATCCCTTTCTATCTGTGAAATGTGTGTGCGCAAAATTCTGTCAAAGAACCAGAATTTGCTTATCACAGCACGCAAAGTAAGAATAAAAAGGTATGCCTATCTACTACCCTTCTTGATCCAACAACGTCACAAAGATATTCTTCAGAAAAGGGGCTGACAGAATAAGTTTTTAGTACGGCGATAGGAAAAAAGGGAAAAATGAGTAGAATGTGGATAATTTTGTAATGAGAGAGCTTGGTCCTTTAGATTTTTCTAAAATCCAAGTAAAGCCCTACTTAATTTAATTTAAAGTGTTCAACTAACCTAGGCTATGATGTAAGTAATGCAATTAAATAGATGAATTCTCCTTGATACATAGCACATCATTCTATTTGTCTGTGGCATTCTTCAACTCATTCCCATTATTAGAATCATGATAATCCTCAACAAGCTCTGCAGGATTTGGCAGACTTTTGTACACTGCTTTGATATCAGTCAGTTTAGTTCTCGGCGGCCTATCCAAAGTATACTAAACAAACGGCTCAACATTCTGAAAGCCCCACTGAAGAGGGTAGAGGGCCTGATAAAAAAAATCTCATAAAATTCAACCAGTTCGATTTGGTTTGACCCCCAAGCTAATGTATCATCATGCCCCAAAGGCGAACATTAGGTTTATCAAGTGCAATGACGTGACCTGTAAATTAAACGGAAGCTCATATAAGTAAGTACATTTATGACAAGAACCGTTTAACCGATTTGGACATTGGAGGAAAAGGATTCCAACTTCCTGTGAGTTGGGAACATACTCTTCTCCTTTTCTCATTTTGACATATTTATTCAACTTTGGTCTTTGAGAGAAGCGAGAATGCTACGTCGCAATAACCAACATATTTGATGTGCTAGATAAAGAGAATTTTACCTACCGGAGATGGCCTTACATGTGTTTTCTGTTCCTTTTTATTGCTCCAAAGTCGTCTGAGAAAAGTATGAATGGGATGGTAGGTACATAACTTACCTGATAAAATTTTTATCTCTAGCGTTGAATTTTTTCCCTGTATTGGGATCCATGCAAATGAGTATTTTTTATGACAAACAATTGAAGTATATGTGCACCAATATGTATTAACGACGACAACTACACTCACAATACGTGTCATATCATGAAAAAGCCATTTGAATCTGTGTACTCATAAAAAGGAGCTACTCAAAAATACATTGAATAAAAGCTCAGTTTGTAAATGCAGATTCCATGGACCTATGCAAAAGCATCTTGACAAAGTGTAGCACACTTTGTGTAATTCATATTACAAAATCCAATGTATTTTTTCGTACTACCAACTTAAACCCAAGCGTTGTTATGAGTTCAGTTTCTTTTTTTGTTCGTTTGTTATGGGAAAGGCTTAAAGCACTTATTACCAAGTTGACCTCCAAAAACGTAATTTTGATATAACTGAGATTCTTATGGATAGTTGTAATGAAGATATCTGTGTTAAATCTTATGCTTAGTTTACTTCATTGGGTCCTGAGTAAATACTCACCAAGTTCTATTTTGAAACTTTCATAGCAAGAAAAATGTAGGTAGATATGGAGTTGACTCATTAACGCGGCAGATGTTTCTCCACTTTTCCTTTCTCAAAGATTTTTATGACTTGTGACTACGACTAATGGTTTAAATGAATGTGGGTTCTGCTGACTCTGACGTAATCATGATCATGGTCAATACGATGACTTGAGTCGGTCAAAACGAGCTCTTATCCTATATTTATGCAAGTACAGTTTGCAGAGAAGTAAATTCAAGTGTAAAATATGAACTATAATAGGCTTTGTTAGAAAAGGAATATGTATACATGCATATAAAAATATTCGTACTATATCAAGTTTGTATAGGAATATACTTGAATGCAGCGATAAAACTCGCATCACATTTACACAAAGGAGACATCTTCTCCAGCTAATCCAACAGCAAAGTTATTCATGGGGTAGTCAGAAAGTTAGGGGCTTACGTACTTGTAATATGATACAAATTGCAAGCAAAAATTTTCAATGTGATTTTTCCCTTGCTTCTTCAAGCTAGTGAAGTGATAAGGCATTTCTTAAATGTCATCATCATCGTCGGCTTGGGACAGGAAAGATTTTATTTTTCAGACGCATTCTGCCTTTCCAAGTGCTGGATCTGAGGAATTGTTGTTGCTTCATCAACCAAGATTTTTAACAGTTACTAGTTACGTGCAAGATAAAAGAAAATCTTTTTAAAGATTAGATTTTTGGACGCTACACCATCAAAGTTTCTGAGAAACGTTCAATTTTGAGTAAAAGTAAATTGATTTGCTACAAAGTTTAATACTACAACATTACAGAACAATTGAATTTGTAGTTGGAAGTGCTTTTGTGTTGGATTTTTTTAAACCAGAATGGATATCATGTATGTGATCCGTATTTTACTTGTGTATTATGCGCTAACCGCAAATGGTAAGGGGAATCAATATTTTATAATTTACATACGCAGCTACTTGTAATTGCATCATCACTTACTTTTGTTACACATAATGTATACTACTCTCCCTTTCTACTTTCATACCCTGCCCTTGCCTATACTTCATACATGATTGCTGATTACATCATCATATCAACATCAACCTAGCATTTTTGCTTCTGGTTTTTATAAGATCCCTATTATCCTGTTCTTATTTATCACTTTATCTTTTAAATGCTTCCTATATGCAGGCTGTCTCTTTTTCATACATTGAATTGTGTGCAACTGCAGAATGGGATTGCATTGCATGTACGTATAAACAAGCAAATATTACAGATTAAATGCTCAAGTCAAGGCTTGTCAAGATAGTTTTTGATAGCTTATCGTCATAGGCTCATTTGATAGCTTGGAGATTTTCTGTCTTTGTGGTATTGAAAATTAGCAACTGTTTTTAACACAAGACAAGTCAATAACCTTCTAACAAAACGTTTTTTTGTGTTCACATTTTTTTCTGCAGTAAAACGTACAGGATGAGAACTATTCACACGCATTTTCCTTACTCATATGCATTTTCATCCTGTTTCTTTGCGTAAAAAAGCATGTACATTATATATTTTCTGGAACATTAATTGAGTCTCACAAAGCCCCAACTTGGAATTGCATCTAACAAGCCCCATCAACATCACTCATTGATTGCTGATACAATTATCTTGAGCTTTTCTCTACATCAAAAACAAATGGCATTCTTTTAACATTGATTGCAAATAGAATGACATGGCTTGTTTCATTTATTGATGTTTCAGACGCCTCAGCATTAGAATGCCATACTTGTCTCATTTCTGACTGCCGGATAGATGATCTTGGCTGCAACAAATATAGTGAAACCTTACACAAAACGGTGAAGGAATATTATCATGGATTAGATTTTTGTCCAAAATGTCCAAGCGTGTCGGATGAAGGGAGCTGGAAAATGGAAGAGGCACTAACCAAACCATGTCCTCCCAATGATGAGCTTCCCAATTCTGCCAAATGTGCATTGGGAAGAATAAAACTTGATTATAAATTGGATAATCGCTCAGCTTCAATTTATGCAACCGTGACTGGATGCGCCAAGTCAGTTTTGCTTCAAAGGATGGCAAACGCTGCTAAAGGACGTGGACGTTCTAGAGGACATGCATGTGATGTGATGTTGATTGATAATGACAAGGAAAGCTACAGGATCTCGATGCAGCATTGTCAGGAAAATATTTGTGGGGGCAAGGATTTTTATATCAGCTATAAACAAACGGTGGTTAAACCATGGGAAGCTTCTTTTTCATCAATACTCTCACTCTTATTTATTGGGTTTTGTGTTATAGCTGTTTTATGTGCGACGTATTTTTTACTACGCTTCGTAATGCAGACTGGTCCAACTGAAAATGAAATAATAAAAATGGAAACGATTCGTCCCAGTCTGCCATGTGTATTTAGAATAAATGGACCATACACGGTTAATAAGCGCCATCACCGCTATAGATGGCCAAAGTTTGTGTCATTTTCATAGGGAATTGAGTTAGATGTGCCAAACATGGACCAAGCATTTTATTATTGCATTGCAATACACATTATCCTTCTACAATTCCCAAAGCATGACTCACTGTGTGATGTAAAATATGTATGGGCCAAGATTGGTAATTGATTTTTATGAACGACGTTGCTTAGATTATTGCAACAAAGAAGCATTGAGCTATATATGCAGCGCCAAATTTGAATCAGATCAGGCCTCATGCAGAAGAGCGAGCTAGATCATTTCAATCCTGTTGACTTGATTTGTTTATTCTCAGTTCTATTTAAAGTTAACGGATCATTAACTTGTGCAGTAAGAGTCCTTGGCCAAGAATTTCAAAAATGGACAAGTTTGATTTTGCCATTGTTGAGTTTCCCAAAGAAAATGCATGTCAAGCTATTCCACGAGCGTGGTTGAGGAATAATAATAAAAGTTGTGTATATCCCAGTTTGCCATCATTTAAATTTACTGAAGCAGTGAAAAAGAAGTTGAAGCCGAAGCCTGGTGAAATACGCAGGTAATTTTTAACACTTAAAGTTGGGGAAAATAAGGATTTTTTGAGTATTAAAATTACTGGAATTAAAAAGTATTGCAATTGTTAATGTTGATACAGATAATTACGATAAAGCGAGAAAAAAAGCAGCAGCCGCAGAAGTGACATCTCATTTGGAAAGTGACGACGAGAAAACCTCTCGATTTCGTAAACGAAAACTTCCAAAACATCAGATAGACAACGGTTCATCTTCAGACGACGAATCAAGAAACTTTCCAGCTAGGAAGCGCCCAGGATTAGCACCCAGGAGTAGACCAATTCCACGAAAAAAATTGCTTTTTACTCCAAACGAACCAACTTATCAACTGTCAGCTGGTAATAAAGCAAAATACGTAGATTGACATGAACCTTCGATTTATTAATGACTTTTAACAACTGTATCGGCTTATTTTAATCCCCAAAATTTCCGGTTTTGGTTAGAATTTGGAACTCAAAGGAACGGAGGTTCTCCACTTCATTTGGCTTTAGCAAGATCTGGAACTCACAGCAACGGAGGATCGCCTTTGGGTTTGGCTCCAAGATCTAAGCGGGACGGAGGCTCTACGTTTAACTTGACGACAGAATCTCAGAGGAACGGAAGCTCCTCGTTTGGCTTGGCTCCAAGATCTCAGGGGAACGGAGGCTCCTCGTTTAACTTGGCTTCAGGATCTCAGGGAAACGGAGGCTCCTCGTTCAACTTGGCTCCAAGATCTCAGGGGAACGGAGACTCCTCGTTTAACTTGGCTCCAGCATCTCAGAGGAAAGGGGGCCCTTCCTTTGGCTTGGCACCGGGATCTGGAACTCAGGGTGTCGCAGGATCTCCATATGGTTTGGCTTCACGTGAGTCCATAGCTCACGAAATTGATGTTACACTGACAGGTAATTTTTAAATTGCACGTCTCCTAAACAGCTGTATTTTTGAATTTGAGTCATAATATACTTTCTGTCATTTTCTCCAGCATTTCAGAGGACGGTTCTGCGTGGAATTAGCGTGATTCAGGAAGACATTAAGCAGCTTTACACATTGTATCAAACACTTCTGAACTCAGATCTGAAAAGCCCTGAACCCACTTTGCCCGTGACATTTCCGGTGTCATCAATAGCAGACTTCTATCGCCTTAACGAATGGTTGACGGAAAAACTGAATTTTGATTTACTAGTAAGTTTTATTTATTTTCAAATAAATAATGTAATGTGTAATAATTAAATATTTCACAAGTGTGTTTTCAATTTCAGACGCAACAGCTTAGGCTCGTCGGTGGGGAGAATGTGCTGACTCGACTACTTGGACCCGGGTTATGCCAAGACCTCAATTTCACTGGAAAATTTCAACGTTGCAAATTAAAAGGGACAAATGCTCATGCCCTCATCATCAGTAATAAGAGATAAAGTGCTTGTATACTCCAACTATTATGAAATATTAGCTTGTACTTTTTAACTGGTTTTCATTTATTCAGAAACCATCCGCTCTACTAATATTGGAAAAGATGCTACGGATCACTACGTTGACAAGATAACAATGAAATGGCTGAACGGGAAAGGTGACAGAGATGGTGGACGCCAGAGAAGATACGAAAAACAACTTCAACAAGAACAATTAAGAAATCAGCAGCAGCAACTGGAAGACGCTCAAACTAATCAAGAATGAAGTCATCTAGAACCCAACGTCGCCGTGTTCAAAAGCGGTTTCAAGCATATGTTAATGAAGTAAAAAATCAGCCTCGTCTTAGTCCACACGTTATAGCTTTACCTAGTGTAAATTCGGTTAGTGCCGATTTTAGTAATCAAAATGTTATACATTGTCACGAGTCAAGTAACTTTACACATCAATTAGCTAGTCAAACCCATAGTGTAGATTTTGATTTCAAAACTGCTCTAACTAGTTGGTATCAACAAAATAATGTCCCACACTCTGCATTGTCTAGTTTACTAAAAATTTTAAAAAAATGCACGAGTGAAGGCAAAACTCTTCCAGTGGACTCAAGATCGTTTTTGAATACTCCAAGAAACATATTAGTTGAGAAACGTATTCAAGAGCGGAGTGAAGCTAGCCAGACTACAAGCAGGGAAAATAATAAGAATGTAATTTTCCATAAGACTTCTAAAAAGCTAATTTACAAGGGTATTACTGTTTGTACCTCAGTGGGTAATAATTGCTTTCAAACCATGCAGGGAGACATAGTTTTAGTGAAGAAAATTGTCCATCACAGTGATCCTTCTTTGTCTGCATTTGTATGTACTAATTTAGTTAAAAGAAATCTTACAGGTTATGTTTGCTTAAGCTATAAATTAGGAATATATGTAATTGAAAACCTCCACTCTGATGATATTAATGATGTGATTATTAATTTGGCTGATCTGTACTCAAAATGTGTGTTATTACCTTATAATAATGTTTACTTATGTATACCATTTACAAAACCAATCGAATAAAACACTAATAAACAATAATTTGGTAATTTTGTATATGCTGTTGTTACGTATTATTACTAGCATCATTTTTATATGAATTACTGAGTCATCCGCAAGTCTCATATCATGTATGGCAAATAACTGACAGTCCGTGTATTTTATAAACTAATTGTTACTCGGCAAATGCATGGCCCATACTCGCCATCTTCGGCATGCTTGGGGAATGTTTGTCCTTTTGGCCAAAAAGGTGTATGGGCCGAGTATCATGAAATGTATGGGCCAAGCATCAGCCTTATAACTTGGCAGATTGGGGTAAAGAAGGGAACTTTGAACAGAGTGTGCTGGAAGTCGAAGGTAATCCTGAGAATAGGGTTCAGCACGTAGCGTGGTTCACGTCGTGAGTGAACACAAAGCCCTTATTCTTTTTTATCTTCTATATTTGATTACAATTTATCACAAATTTGTTTAGTATAATTACTTGTAGCTAATTATTACTGTAATTTTGAGGTAACCAAAAGTAATTAAGTTTGTTCTAAATAACTGTCAATCAATACATTAATATGCTTTTAAAAAACTATCCAGTGAAGTATTTTAATGATGTTATAAATAATACCAAATTGAGGCTTTTTTCTCGTAATGAATGTTTTTATGACGTCTCCAATTTTAAGCTAATTTTGGACCAAATGGTATGAAATTATCAATGTAAAATGTATATTTTGAACACAAAATAACTCTTTCATCTTTAGACTTAAATCAAAGATAAAGTTGTTCCAATTTTTTTGATTTGTTTTTAATGATCCCAAATAATTACCGTTGAGTTGAGTACTTATTGTTCTAAATTTAGTATCATTACAAAAAAATTAGTGTATATTATGTAGGTGGGGGTATTTTTTTAAATTGCCAGTTATGTATAACCCTAATTTTAATCTCTTAGTATTCCGGTCTGACAAGTTTATGTTTATTTTCGAACATGACTACCAACATCAAACGTGTAGTATGTCAAAAATAAATATTATACCCCATTTACTAACGCTTAAGCATAAGCATCACTTCTGTAATTATGTTATTGTAATAGTAAAAAAGGAAAAAAACTTCAATAGTTGCATAATTATGTTGTAAATAATTTTCTTAATTCAAGTAAATTGACTTCATTTAACAATTACTTGAATTATCCTACAGTAATCAACTTGTTTTTTAATGCTGAACAGACAAATATAGTCATTGCATTCTTACAAACTTCATCATTCGCCTTTTTCACTTTATCAAGTTCTTATAATTCAAAACCAGTCAGCAAAATGGAGACTCCTTTGATATGGAAATCATTTGAGCTTTACGACATAACATTTGCTTACATGTATCGCACGCTATTGCACATGGACCACAAAAATCGTGTAATAATCAAACACAAATTAAATTGGAAGTTGCTACCTTGGTTAGTTGGAGGAGTACTTGGTCTACCGCTACTTGGAATATTTCCTAACCTCTATATTCTCTTCCGAGAACTGTGGTTTCCTCGGGGAACTACATCAATGGTCAACATTTCAATTTACATTGGCATACTTTTTACGAATATCTTAGCATTTGGATGTAGCACTGTTCCCCTTTTTGAGAGTGACTATATACCAGCTTACAATGCGATTCTCAAATGGGAAAAGAAATTGGAAATTGGTAAAAGAAACAAATATTTTTCTAAATCTGACACGTAAACATGTTTTATTTTTTTACAATAATATTTTTAAAGATTTTCCTGAGCTGGCCAAGAAAATTCGGACTGAGGATGAACGCCGGTTTGATGTTATTGGCAGTCTTCTCTGTTTCAACACAGTAAGCTTGTGCTTGTCCCCCATACTGTTTACCATTATCTGCATGCTCTATGACATGGACCAGTTTCACTACATCATAGAAGACTTTCTACCTCATCCAACTGAGCGAGACATGATAAAACACATTCTTGTACCGTATCTAATTCGGTTCATTCTCTGTAACATTGTCATTCTTGAATGCGTCCGCACTGTCGTTCATTCCTTCAACCTCACTGCGACATTTGTGTATTCAATCACATATGGACTAAGAATTCTTGTCCAGATCAACTCCCCGACTCATTTCTTTCCTCGATACAAACAAATAATGATGCCCAACATGATTGTTAAGGAAACACTTGGATTCATTACGGGCCTGTATGTCTCTGTGGGGCAAATTACAACTGTGGTTGTACTTTGGATGACAGTCAACGCCTATGAACACACTCCATCATTTCTCTTTTATTTGATGTACCCAGTGTTAGCAGTAATCATAATTGTTTTTACGATTACAATGTTTGAGCAATCAATTGCAATCTTTGAAATCTCAAATGAGCTTGTAAACATGTGGAAAAACGGGTGTGTTTCTAGAATCCCAACGAAAGCAACATACAATCTGAAGATTGATCCAGGGATTCGTAGAGTAGGTAAATCACTACGGGTATTTGCTATGACCGTCGGTCCAATGAAGGTAATCAAGAAAGGGTTTCAGATTGAATATTTGAGTCTCCTTATGGAAAATTTTACAAATACTGTTCTTTTAGTATAAGTATAAATGTTTTAAATTGGATATTTTATGCTGCAATTTCTTTCCAAACATTTTTCTGCTTTAAGCTTCAATAACTTACAAAGCTTGCCAAAAAAACTGCACCTAGTTATTGCTAAATGTATAGCGGAAATTTATTTGTAATAAAAATAAAATGGTCCAATTCCAAAGAATTCATCAGAATAGTTTCATACTGTCAAGACTTTTATAAAAACCAATAGGGTTTAAAGTTAAAACAACTTTCAAGAAAGTTAGTAAATTTTGGTGTCCGTAAAAAAGATTCAATGATTTCTTCATTTTGTACCGAATCCTCCAAATTCTCACAAGCGTTTCTCGTCTCATAAAAAGGATTGTTTTGGTGTGGAGGAAATTTTTGCAATTAAATTCATGGTCAAAGCATTGGCGTCCATGCCGTATGAAAATTCGACTAGCTTGAAACAAAAATTGAATTGAAGCAAATCAAATTGCAGTTGGTTTCATGTAGAATGATTGGATTTTTTGCTGGATTTGTTTGGATTGTGAAAGCCAACATTGATTGATTGTGACATTACCCAGTTTTGTTTTAATAAGTTTTGGATTTACCAAATGTGTATATTCGTGGGTTTCTACACTAGAAGTAATTTATTCAGTATGCATTATTTGGTGTTTTAATATTTTCATGCCCGCTTTCTACTTCTTTGGTACATGAATTCGTTAAACATGGCTCTCTTTTTAATTATTATTATGAAGAACCGACTGTAGATTTTGAACGTTCTGGCAAGGCGTGTATGATGAAGCAGTAATTAAAAATAAATGTTTGAGGGGCTCATAAGAAGAAATATAAGTTAGGTTACGGCAACTATACTTAATTTAAAACTGAACAAAAAAACCTCAAATTTCATTTTTCTGTTGTTAAATGCTGAGTGTAGTGAGATTCCGAATTACAGATATAGAACGAGCATAAAATGCAAAAAATCATTTCGGAAAAAGTCTTGGAAGGTAGTCAACATAATGTACATACGCACAAGTTAATCACAAAAGTCGATTTCATCGCTAATATTTTATTTATTCTCTTGCACTCATACTATCATGTTTCATAAGTATTGGATTCGATAAAGCTTTATATCATCAATATTGGCTACATATTCGTAAGTTTTTGCATTAAAAATAACTCGCACAAAGTGGCTGGCTACGGAGGGTAAACATGTGTATTGTGGGGTGTAGCCGTGTGAAGTTAATATAAAGCAAATAAATTTGAACTGTTACCAATCCCCGTTGACTTTGTAAAGTTAATCTGAGCATTTAAAAAAACAATGTAGATAAGTGAATTTAGTTTCTAATGAACAGGTAAAAAGACACAGAGAGTGAAATTTGTAAAGCCACTTTGTAAAAGGTCTTCTTGAGCCAGGCAAAGAAAGGTCTAGTTGAAGACGAATGCCGAATTGATGCTATTGACTATCTTCTGTTTTCATAAAGTATGTGCCAATCAATGTGAAATACTATGCAAAGTTGTGTTGATACAAGTCATAACTGGTGAATTTATTCTAAACTGTGCATAAAGTTTTGAAGTTTCATGAAAACTTTAAGACATGTCACTTTCTCAAGGATCCATTATCGTACAGTTAATTTTTCAGCAGCTCAATTTGCCCCCAATCCCATGCCAAATTGTAATCCTCAGCAATCATTGTGTTCGATTTACGGATACATTATTCAAAAACAGTAAACAGGCCAGGCGTGTATGGAATTTTGTGGATGGATACTTAATTTGTATGATGTTTCTATCGTGTTGGAGGTTTAAGGTTCTTTCATCACAGTGGAAAAAAAATCCGGATACAGTGCAGCTGGGAGCATCTATAATATTCTTCACAATCTGTGGTGTCTGCTCAGCTTTGTATGTCACGATTAATCGATACAAAGAGGAATACTGCTTTGTTTTTTCGGAGATAACCAAAATGAGTAAAGTTACGTCCGAGCTTTTGGCTTCGCGTAAGTTTGCACGCGCTTTTGTTAGTGAGAAAACGGTTGCGGGGTTATGCATATTTTCTTTTTCATTATTCGCCATTCCTGTATCTGTGTCGTTTCTTCCTTTTGTAACGGATAAGGAGCCATTGTACCTTCTGTTACATGAAATGGTTTCACAACTCGGCTTCTATAAAAGCTTTCATTCCATTTTGTCGAAAACTTTGGCATCATTTGTTCACTCTATTTTTGGATTTCATTGGTCATTTGTCGTCGTCAACACTCTCCTGATGTATATTTATTTTACAAATTGTACAATTCAACATGTCCAGAAGTTAAAACGGCTGTCAAGAAGGTCAAGCTCAAATTTTATCTTGATAAAAAATTTCAACGATTTTTTTATGCTGTACAGAATTCTCCAAATCCTCACAAACGTTTCCCGTCAAATGACAAAGGACTGTCTGGGTGTGATGATAGCTTTGGGAACCTTACTCGTAGCTTCCTTGTCTTCACTTGTTATACACCTGTATCATACTATCCCACCCACTATGTTTGTGTCTTGCGGTCTCTCTATACTAGTAATTTTTGCAGTAAATTTCATACTCTCAACATTGGCGTCCATTCCGTATGAAAATACGACTAGGTTGAAGCAAAAGTGGAAGGGAAGTAATAAACTAAAGGAAATAAAATTGCGGTTGGTTTCATGTGGACTAATTGGCTTTTCTGCTGGTTTTATCCGGATTGTGAAAGCAAACACGGGTATTACTATCGCAGACGGTGCACTGAATGCAATAGCTACACTTGCCTTGATGGGATAGCAAACATAAAAGTTTAAACAAACTACTTTAAATATATACATTTTTATGAACCCAAAAAATCCGTTACAAAAAAAATGGTTAAAATTTACTGAATTAGATTGTAATAAAGTTTATTGAATACTTTTATTTCGCAGATTTTTTATAATTTACAAATATTTTAACTGCTGCATATTGAATGCTGTTAACAAATGTTATTGCTACTACATTTTTAATTTGTGTCGTGAGTTGCGAAGAATGAGTATGATAGTGAATAAATAGATACACTTCCAACTATTGTTTCTGTCAATTATCCGGCAACCGGTTTCGCTTTAATTACGCTTCATCAGGCCTAAAGATTATTACAAATATTTTACCTTTTTAGTATTACATTAAACTTATAAGTTATAATAAAAT
This sequence comes from Orchesella flavescens, assembly GCA_964034955.1. Lineage (NCBI taxonomy): Eukaryota > Metazoa > Arthropoda > Collembola > Entomobryomorpha > Orchesellidae > Orchesella > Orchesella flavescens. The sequence goes on from OZ035954.1 coordinate 14,119,175, forward strand.
GTTACATTTTCAATTTTAAACTGATGATGTGCTTACCGAAAGTTCAAGTTACAATTATGTTTGAAATAGTAATAAACAAATAAATATTTTATGTGCATGTAATGCACTTGTCAAGTGTTAAAATGTAACTGACGGAAAAATCTCATTTTTCTTTGAGCATTTCCTTCATGTTTTTGGTACGCGAGAACACAATTTGTATATTCAGATCAAGTATATATTTCTTCCATTTACCACTTACATTCTGTATAATACTTTGTGATATGGTATTCTTCAGCTTTTGCTTGTACTTAGAAATGTGTGGAATGAATGGAAAAACTAGAACTGTATCATTTGTTTTGTTGTTGAATGTGCGTGTATAATCAACGTGTCCATACCTGGCTAGAATTTGGGGTTCATTTGCTTGTAAGTACCGGACAAGCATTTTATTTTTAGGTTTGAGTATATCTTCTCTTTTAGTGCATATAAGCTTCAGAAATGTATTGTAAAGTACCTTGTCATCATACCATCTATTCTTGAATTTGAGGAACAATGACATAAGTAATTGAAGGCGGTAAGAGTACTCGCTGCATATTTTTATAATCCTAAGCCCCTGTGAAAAGTAGAGAGAATTTTTAAGATGAACTGGGTGGCTTGAGGTTGAATGTAAATACAAATGTTTTGACATAGGTTTTGAGTACAATTCTGTCTGTATAATATTGTCATGTTTTTTTACTGTGACGTCAAGAAAGTTAATCGACTCTTCAGAGGTTTCCCATGTAAAAAACCCTATACAATAAGGTATACTTTTTGGGCCGGCAATGTTGGAGACCGTTTGCAGTGTTGTACAACAATGAGCACTTCACTACTAGCATAAACAAGATCCGGCATCAATTTGCATATGGTCTCACCTTTGCGCAACACTGCAAACGGACTCCAGGTGACTTCAAAAATGCCACCCGTACCGTTGTTACCATGCTATACATTACATTCTTTGAAGCTATCTGGAGTCCGTTTGCAGTATTGCGCAAAGGTGAGACTATGCACATATGGAAGGCAAAGCATTTTTATGCTTGTAGCGAAGTGCTCACTTTTGCGCAATACTGCAAACGGGCTCCAGGTGGCATCAAAAATGCCACCCAACCGTGGTTACCATGCTATACATTAGATTCTTTGAAGCTATCTGGAGTCCGTTTGCAGTATTGCGCAAAGGTGAGACTATGCACATATGGAAGGCAAAGCATTTTTATGCTTGGAGTGAATTGCTCACTTTTGCGCAACGCTGCAAACGGACTCCAGGTGACTTCAAAAATGCCACCCAACCGTGGTTACCATGCTGTACCACTAGATTCTTTGAAGCTATCTGGAGTCCGTTTGCAGTATTGCGCAAAGGTGAGACTATGCACATATGGAAGGCAAAGCATTTTTATGCTTGGAGTGAATTGCTCACTTTTGCGCAACGCTGCAAACTGGCTCCAGGTTTCTTTAAAAATGTGATACATTAACCACAGACTATAATTAAAGAAAAATATTTTGAAATCGGGAGTTGGTGTGTTGTGAGACACCGGGAAAATTCAAATAAATAATTTTAAAATGCCTTTGTTTATTAAAATCTGATTTTGTGGCCTGAAATATTTTTCATTGAAGTCTAATAAATGCTTATTGTGTCAAAATCTGATTTACGAAAAAATCATAACTGTTCTTCTCACCATTTTCCTGCTTGTGTCCTACTAGTGTCTTCGTGTCAACTCCATCAATAATTGTAAGTATTATAACACCTAAATATCATTCGAATGAAAACCTAACCTTTTTTTATGCTCATTAAAATCAATGTTTTATCATGCTTGACCCTGTAATTAACCAAGGTGTTTATATATTTACAGATGGAACTTTATGGTGTCGATACGTCTTTGCTGAATGCGGAGCAAATCATAAGTTGTTTCGTTATACCAAAAAATGCTAATCCGTTGGTTGTATTTAAGAGGGCGAGAAGGCGTCAAAGGGCACGGGCCTACAACCCGTCATCGGTGCAATATTGGACTTTGATTAATGAGGCAAAGGGTTTATTGGATAAAGCGGCTAAACAGCGGACTATAAATCGTCTGCGTGCATTGATTGAGAGAGTTAAGCTAGAAAAAGATGATCAACAGAAATAAATATGTATAATAAATAGTATTTGTATATGTATTTATTTTTATTTACTTCCCTTTAAAATAAATAATCGAGCTTGGCGAAACTAGATCACTGATTTTAATTTATGTATCCTTTGAAATCTTTTAAACATAAAATAAGAGTGCATTTAACCAATGAAAATCCATTTTTGAAGACGTTTTCGGTGTAATGCAATTTGCGAAAAGCGATAAACACGTGAAATGGCTGAACGGAATTTCTGATCTTATACCATCATCAAACGATGATTCGATCAAGGAAGGACTTGCAAGACTTGAAGAAAAAAGCTTTATATCAATACAGTGATCGAGTAACTGGATAGTAATCCTGCCATGCAGAGGCAGTTTATTCATGTCCAGTTGCCCGGAGCGAAGATACTCCGGAAAGTTGAAAAATCAAGGCTTCAGTCTAAAAACTATTCTTATTGTTCCGTCCACCAATCGGAATTGTTTCATTTCGTCATTCTAAAAACTATTCTTATTGTTCCGTCCACCAATCGGAATTGTTTCATTTCGTCATTCTAAAAACTATTCTTATTGTTCCGTCCACCAATCGGAATTGTTTCATTTCGTCATTCTAAAAACTATTATTATTGTTCCGTCCACCAATCGGAATTGTTTCATTTCGTCATTCTAAAAACTATTCTTATTGTTCCGTCCACAAATCGGAATTGTTTCATTTCGTCATTCTAAAAACTATTCTTATTGTTCCGTCCACCAATCGGAATTGTTTCATTTCATCATTCTAAAAACTGTTCTTATTGCTCCGTCCACCAATCGGAATTTTTTCATTTGCACATGTGTACAGTCTGGATGTAACCGAATTAACCTAAGAAAGATGACGGCCACAAAAAGGAAAATGTTGTGAGAATTATGAAAGTGGCGTTCCCAGACGGTTATGTTCTGGAGGCAGATGGGATTTGGTACTGGACGCAAAGATTCTTGAGAATATGCTTGAAACCGAAGAACTCAAGAATTTTATCAGAGTAGAAGATTGAGACTGGTATAATTCCACATATGCCGAATCTTCTTAAGAAAAAGCAGAAACAGTTTATATCACTGGAAACAAACAGCTCAAGACAAGTTAATGCTTTTAGAATATTTAACCATGATGTCGAAAATGGATATCTAGAACGTTTCAAAGAAAGGATATCAATTAGCAATGACCTTAAGTAGAACACTTGGAGTATATCAGATCGAGAATGCTCAAGATTACGTTTACTAGCATTTGTTAATAGATCCGGATTTCAAAATATACGTTTTAGTGGATGAGCCAATGCGTACTAAAGGCATATTCAATCAAGATACCGAAATAGCATGGAGCATCATGTCTTTATCTGCACCAAATACGATAATACAAAGCAGGGCCCAGAAAAGATAAAAGGCGAATACTGTAATGGAATGAATGGTGCCAGGACCGTTTGAGCTTGCTCATCAAGTTGACCTCAAGAAACGCCGCAATCTGAAGGCATCCAATAAAGATGCATCTACCCAACAACAGTGGGCACTTCGAGAAGATTCGGACCTAATGTCTTTTATGATGATGACCCGACTTTGCTTCACCTTGCATTGAATCTCTTTAACTTCAACTCGGACACGAATTTGACAACCACTCTTTAAGGGATTGATACTAACTTAACCAACGGCCCTTTTACTACAAAGAGCAAAATATATCATTTATAATTACCGTAATTATTATTTGCAATTTACATATAGGTGGAGACTGCTTATATTATTTAAACATA